>CM046069.1:31064800-32324774 GCA_025215515.1 Schistosoma japonicum | reverse complement strand
GTTTACTTTCTGCTTTTCTCTCCCTCCCTTATTCTTGTTGAGCTTTATACTCAATTTTCTCTTCGATTAAATTATCGGTCCTATTTTCTTCTTTGTGTTATTTTTATAATCCCACGAAACTCTTGTATTTGTTTATTAGGACAATATGGATTGTTGACAGTTCAAATTATTGAATAATGGTGAATATACTTAAATGGATCATATAGCCTTTAAATAAAATAGATTTATTGCATTTTACTAGATATTATTACATTCAACTCATGATTATATAATACAATTGTTAAATAAATCTAAATTGGTAAAATATGCCAGGCAACCGTTTTACTTTACTTTTCACTCAACGTAATCAGCAATAATCTTTCATTGAATACTTTGTAATAATTGATTTGTTCGATGATGATAGGGCTATTACTTCATTAATTAGGTAGAGGAGGGGGGAGGAGGGTCACTTGGAGCAAAGCCAATGTATAGGAACAACAACTTAGAGCTAACATTTCATCACTTTGAGGTTTTTCGCAACGTACTAAATAGTCACTACTCCGCCTATAGCTCTTCTAGGGTCACTGCCTGTCCCAAGCCTGGGTAAAGGAGGAGGGTTGGGCATTGGGCTAGCATTCCCATCCTGGAAAACACAAGCTCGCTAAAAATACGCTAACCAGATTAAACAAACCAAACCATTTTAACTCTGCCCTGGGAGTGGAAGAAATGATAATGACGCCTCATGGTGAAAGCCGATATTCTTCGGAAGTCATGAGGTCGATATCCCTTCTAACAACCAGAACAAAATTTTTATAGGTAGATAGAATGTTCGAACAATGTGAGAGAATGGGAAGACCAATCAAATAGCTGCAGAAATGAAGAGATACAACTCGACAGTGTTCGGAATCAGCGAAACCCATTGGAGTTAAACTGGACAGAAAACATTAGCTACGGGAGAGATACTACTATACTCTTGCTACGAAGAGGAGTTTCTTTGATGCTGTCCAAGAAAACACGTAATTCACTTGTAGTATGTGAACCACATGGAAACAGGATCTTCAAAGCATCTTTCATAATAATGAAGGGGATTACAATAATTATTATCTAAGGCTGCCTAATCTCGCTTTTTCTCTTCCTTCTGATGGTTGATTGGATCATGAAGACCTCCACATCTGAGAGGATGCACGGAATTTAATGGACAAGTAGGATGCAACTCGATGATATGGACTTCGCGGATGATCTGTCTGTTCTAGCCCATACACACCAACAAATTCAAGTGGAGATAACCAGCGTAGCAGCAACATGCATAAGGGAAAGAGCAAGATCCTCAAATACAACACAAGGAGCACAAACCTAACTTGATGGAGAAATTCTGGAAGAAGTGGATACTTTCACATACCTGGGAAGCATCATCGATGAACAAGGAGGATCCGATGCAGATGTAAAGGCAAGGATTGGCAAAGCAAGGGCAGCATTCCTACAGATGAAGAACATATGGGATTCCAAATAACTGTCAACCAACCCCAAAGTCAAACTCTTCAATTCGAACGTCAAGACAGTTCTGTTGTATGGAGCTGAAACGTGGGGAACTACTTCGAACATGCTCAGGAGGGTAAAGGTATTTATAGACAACTGTCTTCGCAAGTTACTGAATGTCCGTTGACCAGAAACCATCAGTAACAGCCTACTATGGAAGAGAACAAACCAACATTCAGCCGAAGTGGGAATCAGGAAACGACGTTTCCAATGGATAGGACATACATTGTGGAAGTTATCAGTCTGCATCACGAGACAAGCATTAATTTTCAATCCTGTTGGGAAACGAAAAAGAGGAAGGCCAAAGAACACACTGCGTCGAGAGTTGGAAGCAGACATTAAAAGGATGAACAGCAACCGGAAATAGCTCAAAATGGACTACTCAGTACAGAATTCAATGAAGAACACTGGTGAGCGGCCTATGTTATTTTGTGAGTTAACAAGAGTGAGTAAGTAAATAGTCACTAATTGTGTCTTATACAGCATTTTCGGTTAATTTGTGCTCATTTAGTGTGTGATCGCTTCATGATAGAGTGTCCATTATACATTTCATTTCAAACCAGCTCCAGCTCTGTGACTCTCACTTTCTTTGCAGACAATTACGAACAATTCATGACTATTGAAATGAAGTCGGTAATGAAAATTACAGTATAATGTGCGGCATGGATACAGTAACCAAATAAAAAAAGTGGTTGAAAGTGAAACCTGCAACAGACTAATTGAACATTGAAAACATTTTTGATTATTTCAACCTTTCATCAATTTTTTTTTAATATATCAGATTTTGAGATTATCAGTTATATTATACTTGATGCTATTAACATCACTATCAGTTAATCTACAGCTACCTTCCTGATGAACTCGCATTCAACCAAATAAAGCGAGAATCTCTAACTCGCTATTGCGAGTACTGTTAATTTATCGCCATCTTATTCCAATTTGAATAACGAAAATAAGTAACCCTATTCATTCCATTTACTGACATTTATAAAATTTGTTTACTAGACTACCAAGAAACGTAAACAATTTAATCGAAAGCATGTCCATTACACTGTATTTCTTAAAACAGTTTTCAAATGCCGTATCCATGAAATCTAAAAAATTATTTTTACGAACCTTTAGTTTGGGGTTTATGTTTTATGCAGCCTCACATATTCACCCATGCTGTACGCTTTCATATCTTCATTAAGTTGTTACGACTCAATTTAGTGTGTATAAACCAATTCACTAGTTCTTACAAACGAAGACTTGTAAGGCGTTTTATTACTTTCTCACTTTCTTCAAATCTAAATATTCCCTAAATTCCATCCCTTAGATTTATCCGTGGTCCCACTTGTAAGCATACTATAGGATGCCTTATTTAACGATGATTCCTGCTAAATAATTATTTCAACACTGTGTACTTGTTACTATAATTCTAGAAACTTATGTATGAGATACATGAAAAGGAAATCGTCTACAGTGAACTCAGTGTATTAGGCTCATCTATCCAATTGGAAAATTACAATGCAACTGATCTTGTTCAGGTAAGTAATGAGTTTGCCGTTAATTTATCTTGTTTTGTTTATTTTGCTTGTCTGGATACATCGGATTACAGATAATTGTTTGGTCCCTCTTACATTTGTTAGTGGCTTTCCTGACTGAATAGTTTAGTGTATAAGTCGTTGGTGTTACCCAGCGTTCGTCATTGCTTTGAAATCTTCGTGTAAATTTTAGAAAAGGAATCCTGGTAGTGACAGAATAATAGAACGAAACGGATACCCCGGATTCAATTACTAATTACAATCTTATATATTCTATATGTTTGGCTTTTTTATTATTGTTGATGCTACCAAAATTTTTCCAAGTGAAGTTTTACAACTTGAACTGATATGCATCTGGGCCACCTTCTGCGTTGTTTGTGATTGGTTAGAACTGATACTACATTTTTACCATGCATGATTGAAAATTAAATAACTGCCAATGTAGGTGGTTGAATCTTAGAGTAATTTAATCGTAATATACGAAGAGTGTAAATAATTTTTTACTCTCTCATGACATTGTTAACTTGGTCTTTAACACTAAATTTTTACTTTTCACACTAATTGGTGTTTTTTCAGCTTTCTATTTCTGTACACTGCTACTGCATCATCGCTAATATGTAGACAATCCGTTTGTTACATGATGGAAATGATGAATCAATTTACATTTCCACTAATTTTAGACTTTCAAAACTTTAGCTGCTAGTTAGTATAATTATTGAATATTTTGGTTGCATTGTCTATGTTATACTGTACTAACTCAATTATCATGAAAGGATTGGTGTACTTGATCTCGATCTGCATTTAGGTATGAAAGTTAGTGATGCTCAAACTGAAATGATTAGTATCTGTGACTCATTATTAGTTTCGATTGAAATAATGCATTTTATTGTGAAACGTAAAAATAGTTACTCTTTATATAGCAATACACATTAAAAAGTGCGTATCTCACTTATCACTTTGTTATTCAGTAAGTAGTTAATCATAACAATTCTGTCTTCGTTTAAAGTAATGTGTATAAACAGTGGTGGCTTTAGTTCTGTGACACGTAGTCAGTTAACCAGTAGCTGTATCATTTTAATCTATCCGGTTGTAAATTCTGGCTAGATTACATTAGAAAACAATCTCTTGTAGGAAGATATTACCGACAGAATTCAACCGAATCAAGCCTTAGACAAATAAATCAGATCACTTTACATGAAGTCACTCAATACTGCAAGTTGACTGGAGTTATAAATGTTAACTTAGTTGTCTAAAAGTTAAGTACTCACTGATTATCGTGAGCTCGTTGTGTCGTGTGGACTTGGATTCCTGCTACTGAGAAGTTCCATAATAGAACAAATCAATCGTTCAGTGCCTTCTATATTTGAACGGTGTTCTAACTGTCAGTCCATGATGTATAACTCAAAATTACTTTAATTATGTGATCGATTAATTGTTGAGGATTTTATTATTGTAATAATCATTTGTTCAGACATTAAAAGCATCTCATAGCTTTCTAACGACTACTCTTTTCTTATTTTGTACAATACATTTACAGCTTGAAATTCAAACGGTTAAAATGCATTTTATTACTCAATGAATAACTTATTTTATTGATTTTCCAATTAAACAATCACTAAATGGTTTTAATCGTTATTGTTTTTCATTGTTTGGTGTTGTTTTTTTCGTCAAAACATTTTTCCATTAGACTTATCTTAATGCATTAGAACGCCACTGGGCTTGGTTATTACAACTAACTTATTGCTTTGAAGCACATATAGAACAAAGTGCACGTTTTCAAAGTTTCTTCAATGATATCAAACAATGTGAATTACTATTGACTACATCACTGGAAGAATTACGTTCACTTTATGAATCAGCTTTAAAGGTAACGACAGCTGAACAAGGCGAAACTCTTTTGAAACAATTGCAGGTAAATGAAAATAAGTAATTAATAATAATTGTGCTAGTCTTCACTAAAAAAATTTATTCACTCCCACTGAGATTATCTGTAACGTTTTCAATGTTTTTTAACTGTGATAGATTCAGAACTTTTCGCTGTTTTCCCGTTCATTTACTCATTAAGTTGCTGCGTAACAGAGTATATTCTTAAGCAATCATAACATTTTAGAGATTCTGAGTTATTTGCAACTCTTACGAACAAGTCAGTGTAGCGCAAATTGATATATCGGAAGATAAATACAGCAAACTTTAAGGTTGGGAAGGGAAATTTTAGTAATGCTTACATTTTAATATGTGATATTTGGTGATCTAGAGAATCTCGCAAGTGTTAAATTTAACAGAGTGATCAGTAAAACATTGTAAATTAGTCCAACCTTTATTTTTCTTAACGAACCAATTAAAGTTTGTTTGTTCTAATTTTATACTGTGTTTTTTAAGTACATGCATTTCATTTTTGAGGATCCAATAAGAAATTCTAATTGTTAGTCACTTATTTCAATGAAATAGGTCATTTAGTGAAACAAATTTAAAACCAATTATGTAAGCATTCTATACAGATAATATGTGGTGTATCGTCCCATTTTTTGTTTTAACTAATTAAATGTATGGATTACTTTCTTCATGTAATCTTCTTGATTTATTCTTCATGATTGTTAACTTAACCATCCGACTTTCTAATGTAAAGAAGTAGGTTAAGCGGAATCCAAACTTACATTCATTGAGCAAGTTAGTGTCTAGGTGGATGCACATTGGCGTTCAAAGAGAAATTTCCTGAATTCGAGTTTCAACATCGGGATACAGATACATCCGTCTGACTGTGCCGAGTGGGATGATATGCTCTTTCTTTATTACACTACTGGTGCTTATATCGCTTAGTGTCATTATTTTATAACTACATATCAATATCATCTTCGATACCTTAAACTTAACGTTAGGTTGCACTTAGAAAAACGAATAAACAAATAAATTCCCTTCACAAATCCAAACGAAGATAAAAACGGCATGAAAACCAAGTTTCTACTTGCTAATCTTTCGTTTTTTATTGATTGATATATTGCTATAATAGCTGCTAGTTCTTTGTACAGTTTTCAGTAGATCATGATAGTGTATGTCTATAAGGTGTAAATCAATCACAGTCCTACTTTGCGATTTAACTGAGATAAGTTTAGACGTAGGTTCCATATCAGTCAGTCATTCATTTACAACGTAGAACTTGGTACATGCGTACATCAGTTCAAGTTACCATGCTCCAATTAGCAGACAGAGATTAAATTGTCGGACCGAATCCCAGAGTAGGGGAGATAGTAACAGAGTAAGTACTAATGGAAAGGTATAGAGACCAGTGATAAGATTTAAAACAAAAAAATGTGATTCATTAAGGAGAAAACTATAAAAAGCTCAAAAACTTTGGAGGAAGACAAGGAGTGAATGAACCTGCGCCATTGCGAACGATTCCATATACATAGTTCTCTTTACTAATTTTGAATGATGTTGAACAACGACTTCATTAAGTTCTCTCTGTCTGCTTATAACCTGCACTATTTTGAAAATAAGACCTATAGATAAATTTTAACAGATTTATAAAAATTAAGTTGGTCTAAATTTAATATGAAGGTACAGCACATTAGAAGTGTATCAATAATTCAAATTTAGTTTAAAAATAAGTTGAACAAATTGTTGGCATAAATATAATACAGTTGTGACGGCTTTTGTTAATATTATTAATTTTTTTATTAGGTACATATTCATGTACTTAGCCGTCAGCCTTAGAGCTAGTGACTCGTTTATCCGGTTTCTGAGACCGAAGTAGGTGGAGCAGTGTTTGAAAGTGCTATTTCAACGTTGAATTCCTAATACATTAACCTCTAGTTGATTGCTCCATAGACTATTACTGTTATTCTTGTGTTCATGATTGTGTGCATTTGACAGCAGATTATTCTTACTAGATTTGCACAACCGAAGCGTACTATTAAGGTGTTTAAATACATTCCACTGTTTAGTGATGAGATGAAATACCAATTGAATTGCGACAATGACCACGTTTTGTTTCACTACGTTGAAACTCAGTAACAAAGCTTCCTTTACCTACTGTGGTTTAAGTAGTTCAATCACTAATCCTTCTCGAACCCTAGCTTTGTTTAGTAGATTAATGCGTACTCCGTTATTGACTTATTCCTAGGTAGTAAGATTATATTTGAACATTTTTATTTTTTCTGTCAGTCAAATTAAGTCATATCATATTAATCATGATTTTATTTTTAAACCTCGCATTATTTAATCACATTCTTATATAGTTTCAATCTCTTTTTCAGTTTTCTCCCACCTTATTCTATTTTTACTGAAGTGATTTACTATATAGAGGATAGATAAAGCTAAATGGACCATTCTATTCTATTATTGTTAATGCATAAATTAGAAAGTTGAAAGATATTAAATTCTAAAGGATTGATAACTAAATTTATCTAATCAATTATGTATGCTTTATATAAGATTATTGGCACACTGATAGTTTGTAATGAGGAACATATGGTACTGTATAAGACAGTTTAAATTATAATCTAGGCAGATATTGTAAAGAGAAAAATATTCATTTTTAATTATTTCTGTGCCAAAATATTCACAATGGTGCGAAGTAACCTTGATATCAATAATATCATTAATCACTTAGTTTTTACGAACTTTCTTGGATCCTTAGTATTAACTAGGAGATAAACCTGTGATATTTGGAACATATTATGCATGGTCGACCACTGTGTAACACGCTACGTCGGCGGGTGGAGGAAAGCGACGGTTAATGGAACTAAACTCAGCATCTGTTCATAAAATTACTAACCTTTGGTTTAAGCCGTGTTATAAGTTTCTGACCACGATAACCGCAATTATCGTTTAAAGACGTTGAGTAATATGGCTTAGAATCTTTCATATTGGAAGTATTCCCTCCCTATAGTCCTCTCGATTTTGTGTTCTTGTTTCCCCTTATATATATTTTATCATTCCTTCTTCTTTAGCCATATTCTGAATGTTTAGCCGGTCTTCGTATTCTTCCTACTACAATTATAGCGAGTAGTATGATATTTGTCGTGTTAACTTGTTATTGTTGTGCTGATTTGGTATGGGAACTTGAATTAGCACACACTTATACACTGGGCTCTGATTATAATTGACTATGAGAATTCGATACCTTTCAGTATATTTAACTGGCGATGAATAAATGTACACTTGCTTTCGTGCTTAATTCGAATGCATTTATTCTTATGATACTCACTCTCCTAAAAATACATTCTTTTGAACGACTTTACATATATTTAACAATTTTCTACAAATCATGTGTACTTTTCTTCTTTAATATTACCCAAAATTACCTTAATACTGTATAAAGTTTAAATGAATATTGGTTGTTGTATTATAACAACTTAGTCAATCAGTTTTGTTGGCGTACTTAACACAGATGACGGATATGCAAGTCTGTAAACTGTTATTATATCAGAGTTTATAGTAATCTCAATTACTTAGATTGGTGTAAATGAAGTGCATGTAGTTTCATTATGCATAGGTTTTCAAATCACAATTGTTTAAGCTCTTATTTAGGTCTATATTTTGTATGTAGTGTTGAACGAAGGTAACTCATACAAAATCGGTTCGCCTATATAACTTTATCTGAAATATTGATACTTTTATTGGTCTCACTTTTTTTATTGATTTGTTCAGTTGTTCTCAGAGAATTATGGTGCTTGAAACAGCTCGTTTTTAAGCTGTTGTCTTTTAATTAAAGCACTTTTATTTTAACAGGTATGTCTTAGATTTGAATTTCGCTGTTCCTACCTTGATTTCGACAACTGAATAGTATTTCCAGATGTCTTAGATCCAAAGAATAGCTAAAAACTGAGTATATAAATCTGTATTTCTTGTATATAAATTAATCAATTAAGGGTTTGAATAGTACACAATAATTTACGCGAATTAGAAGTAATCTAAAGCTTAACCACAGATTTTTTTAATGAATATTCTTTTTAATGTAACCTGGAATATTCTCATAAATGATCATTTATCTAGAACTTTCTGCTGTCTCCTATTGTATATTCTATAGGAACTTTATGCTCAAGTGATTGGTCAAGAGACATTCATATTTCAGTTAGTTGATGTAAGTCAAGAAATAGTCCCACCGATACCGAATTACGTGGATGCACAAGAAAATCAAGCAACTTTAACTGGACGACGTTTACGTGTGCTTTGCTCATTTCAACCTAAGGATTATTTAATTGATAATCCATCCTGTTCCGGTGATATATCAATGATCAATTCGATTAATTCAAGTAGTTTATCGATTACCAATAATAGTAGTATTGTCGAGCCAATATTTTGGCCAGTTGGTGATAACACAGGTTATTTTGATAAAGGTGACTTTTTCACAATATTGGAAAATCCAGAAAATCATAGACTTCAGGTAAATGTTTATTAGCTTGAGGTAACTCACATTTTTGCTAGATTCTGTATTCATTACGATTGACTAATATGAATATTAATATGTTGCTTACTCAGACTATCTTTACTACGATAAATCTTCACAGTAGACACCCGGTTTAATGCTTCATATATTTTACTGTTTATTTTATTCTCATTTGAGTTAAGCTGTCTAAATTAACGAACGAAAATGGTTAGTCAGAGTATTTGAAAAATCATGACTATAAACTAAATCTCATTTTTCTCCGACTTTCATTTTATTAGGTTCGTACGGCTAATGGATCTACACTGACTGTTCCTTTAATATGTTTTTTACCTTGTTGGCCTTGTTGTGAAGCTATGGATCGAGCTAAACGTATTGTTACCACGTTACAACACTTCAAAGCATGTTGGTCTGAGTTAAATTTGCGGTTACATGGACATCTATTGACTGTAGCAATGTCGAAGATTATTAATGCCCCACTTCAGTGTGACGTTCCACAACAAATGGATATACGGAAAGTAAGATGATTGATTTCGTTTGGTATATATATTGGTAATCAGTTTCTAAATACTATTGTTTGCCGCTGGAACTACGTTTAGTTGAAGCTCGTCATTTTACTTTACTCCCAGTATATTTATCTTATTCTAGCAAAACGATGACATGTCCATTATAACAGCCGAATAGTGGTGTGACTTTACTCATAAAGCATTACTTTAAGTCATCTACATTGGTCTATTCTTGGTAAATTATTTATATGTATTCCTATATGTCTTTTTAAAACTTCATTTTAGTCGTTAGTTATTTAAATTACTAATATATGTCAATGGTACGTTGCATATCGTTTCTTTCTCGTTGAATTTTGCTATATTCTTTCCGTCTATTACATGTACTACATGCATATATCTGAAATGATTACTATCTGTCTACCTTATTTTATTAGACAAACTTGGAATAGATTCAGCTTATTTTTTTCGAAAGTTAATGAATATACAAATCTACTGTGTCTGTGTTATTAACTCATTGATCGAATACAGTTTCATGTACTTGGCTTCTAGCAACACTCAGTGTGAGGGCTTGTAATACCACTCAGTTACCCAGACCAGTGTAAATCAAGATTCAAACCTACAGCTTAGCGGTACATCCTAATCAATCAATCGCACCCTCACTATGTGTATAATTTGACTACTTGGATTGTTTTTTGTCCATCTTGACCACTATTTTGTTGGCTAATGGCAAGAAAGAGCTTGAAATTATCCCCGACGTTTTAAATAAATTTTCCTTACCCATTCGCTGCTAAGTATAGATAAATAGGTTTATCTCGGGGGAATGAGAAAAGGAAACTGGGTACTTATTCCAACGACATAGTCCGATTTTCACTTAACATTTTATTTCAAACTTTCGTGGTTCAAAACTGTCATTTTGAAAATATGTCAATGTAGTGCAGTCACACAAATATGGAGCTTTAAATGAGATCTTGAATGAAAATTGTACCCTTATATTCGGTATTTACTCACTGAAAATGCTAGATACATCACACTTAGTGAACACCAACAACATTCATTGTTCTTGTTATTTGTTTATTACCTTGAATTGATTTTATAGCAAAATACATCTAGTAAATACAAGAAAATTACACATTTACTGTCACCTTTTACTTCTTAGTTGTGTTTGTCTGTTTATTGAATTCTTACTAATCCGTGAATTATGCATTATTGCAATCAATTAACTTAAGTTGAGCCCTAAAAAAGCAGTATTTCTTATTATCGGTTATGTAAATTACTGTCTCGTACGTATATACTGAAATGCGTGCTAGTATATTCGCCTGAGCACAATATATTTGTTTCCACCTGAGCTAATCTAGGATTACAAGATTACGATGTAATAATTGTTCTCTGTTATTCTTTTCGCTAGTTTCTTAGCCGATGAAAGTTTCAAAAATAATTGTAGTAAATATTAGCAAATAATAGCATCTTTATTTCAATGAAATGGAAAATTTTAATTTGTTTGTTTGGTTTACTTAAAACTGGGGAAATATGAAGGTGGATCAGATATATAAATTAGAGTAAATTGATTTATTGTATGTCAAATTAGCTCATCTCTTGAGAACTAATTATCCTATTGTCTCAAGTAGATTGGTAGTTGCAGACAATCAGCGGAAAATCCTGCATCTTGGTTTCGTACTTCTTGGAACTGTTTAGGAAGGCTCGCATGCAATGCTGAAAGAAGTAATATCACTTATAGGATTTGAACCTTAGTCACTCAGTTTCATAGTCTGAGACACTGTCACTAAATTATTTGTGTCACGACTGTTTGAATTATATTTTATCACAATCACAGACCATTTATCGTCTTCCAATTTTCCAGTAACTTAGTTAAGCGTATGATCCTGATTGTTTGTTTGAGTTGGATTGTGGCTGGTATAATGAATCCAAGGTGAGATTTTCGTCCTATTTGGGACTCGTCAGCTGGATGTACCTGCATCCCGGTGTTGATGGGCACACTGAGACTGGAACTCGGCTAGTTTTGTTCCAAACGCCACCGCGTCTACCACTAAACTACTAAGTTCAATTACACATGTCCGTTGCGCAAGCATGGCTGTCTGGACTCAGTAGCCCAGTGGTGGACGCGGTGGCGTTCGACACAAAACGGACTGAATTTGATTCCCGGTGTGAATATCAACATTGGAATCCAAGTACATCCAACTGACGAACCCCTAACAGGACGAAACGCCTATCATGGATTCCGTATACCAGCCACAAGCCAAATCAAACAATACTTGTGAACTATCGCTTTATCGAGTTAATTCTCCCAAAATGAACATATGGCAACATAGACTGATCAACTTCAGTCTATAAAAAATCAACAGGAAAACCTAAATACATTACAACTGTAAGGTACTTAGTTGAAATTGATAATAATTTATTATTCATGTGTATTTATCTGTGTGATTCATTTTTTATCGCTTTACAAACCGACTAAATCGTACTGATACTTTTAGTCTTAATGTTAGTTTCCATAGTCATACAATATCACAGTGTTCATGTATTTAATTACTCTGAAATTGTGAATATTCACATGGGTAACGTTATCGTTATTGCCATTTATTTGTATCTCTTATTCTATATTTCTCACTCAGTATGTATTGCTTCTGCATCATATTGCATTATTGGCAAAATCATATGATCACTTTTAACCCATAGTGTTTTTCTGTATATATTCATTACCTTGCACATATTAAGTACCTACTAAAATAATTTGGATTTCATTGAAAAGAAGAAATTCACATATTCATACTTTTATTCATCCAACTGTGTTCATATTTAATATTTAATACATTGTTTTTGTATCGTGTTAAATATGTTGCCGGAAAGACTGATTTACTTATACAATAATAATAATGAATAATAATAATCAAGGACTTATTATATAACTTGCTTCTAGGTAGATTTCCTGTCTTGCCATGTACAGATTCATGCACTTTGTTCCTAGCTACATTTTAAAGGTGAACACTTGTGATGTTATTTGATTTCTTAAACTGAAGTAAATCTAACTTGGCTCATACTCTAGCCATTTAGCTACCATCCCACTAGCATTCTGTCTAAAGGTGCGTAAGTGACGAATGTGTTGACTTAATTTTGAATCAGATATAGTTTCACTAAAATAAGATAAGATATCGAGTGTTTTCTGTTATCTATTGGATGAAATTTTAAAAATGCGTGCCATTAAATTCGATATAATTATGATCAATGCTATTGTTTTCGTCACGGACCCGTAAGATCTCAAATGTTAAGTGGAGACTGTTATGAAGAGTATCAAACTGAACTCGAACTTCTGTTTGGTGCACTTTTGTGTTTTATTTGTCTTGTAACACATCAATTTTCACTTCACTCTTCATACACGTTTCATAACATCAGATGAATATAAGTATTAAACTAACTACCAAGTGCATTATTGTTTATTTTATATGGATTGAAAATATTCGGTGACATTTCTTAGGTCTAAGCTTATACATTAGTGATGGTATATAGAGATGTCTTGTCAAGAATAAACGTTTTTATAGTAGCTGAGTGTCATACTCCTCTCCTCGATAAACGTTTAATTTCCCATTTAATGTCCTGTGGATTATTTATAGAATTGATAAAAACTTTATTGTTGTTCCTGTATGACATGACATGATATTAATAAATTATTAAAATTCTTTCCATGCTAAACAGAGTTATTCATGTATTATTATACTGTTAAAATTTCTAATCACTATATTCAAATCCAACAGATTAACAATTTCATTCTTTTTATGAAATTCGACGATCCTATTCATTGATTTTTGCTAATTAAGAATATAAAACTGTTACAAGACAATTATTAATTACCCTTTCACTCTTAATCCTTTCTCACCATCTAGTCAAAACAGTATTGAAATCTTTGAATATTCCTCTCCGTTCTAAGAAAACCTTATAAATAACTTATATTTCTTCTTAGTGCATACCGAAGCACAATCCATTGTGGTTATTTAAAGATGAATCTAAATCACGTATTAATCCCGTTGTTTAACATTCAGAGTCAGACAAGTTGCGTTTAATGGGAGTTGCACAGGAAACTTGCTCGTGGTCGAATCCTTAACACTTCATCGAATTAATCCTAATCTTTGTGTTGAGAACCAGTTCGTTTAACCTCTTATTTTATCATCGTGCTAAGACCACATTATTTTGTAGACTGTTCTTGACCTTTACTTGTTTCTTTATCCTCATTATGTCTTTAAAGTTGACAGTTGCATGCATACTATTATTATTATTGTTACTATTTTCATTTGTATTACGATTTATCTACTAGGTAACTTATTTCTAACACTTGAAAACAATGACGATTAATTTTCGGTACCTTAATGAATGACTTTATTTCACTACAAATTTCTATACATGAAATAACTATAAATACTATTGCACAGCTAAATTAAATGAAGTCGTCGCAAATAAAACATTCGACTTGACCCATGATACATTCGGATTTTATCGTAATTATTTATCCTTACTCATGTCAACTTCTTATTCGATCATTTTTCCTTCTATTTAGGTGATTTATCGTGATGCTGAACGTTATTGTTTAGAATTACAATTAGCTAATGTATCACCTTCAGAAGTAGAGAAATTCAAACAACATTTCTTACGTTTTCAAAATAGCTGTATAGAACAAATGAATTGTGTTCAAACTGCGGATGATAATGTTATTAATAATAAAGGTTTATCGATTCAGTCGTCAGAAGTTTACATTATTATTGATGAACTAAGAACAGTATTGAGTACCTTAACAGAACGTCTTAGAGAATCAAATTCACTTCCTCTACCAGGTAGATCAATAGATATGGAAGTTCGTATTAAAGATCACAAGGTCAGTGCATTTTTTTTATATTTCTCGTAGCTTTAATAAATTTGTTTAGTCTGAAGTTTTATTGTTCCTTGATAAACAATTGATTATGTTTATCCTTGCAAGTAAATATTCCTTCATTCTCGTGATATTCCTAACTTTCGGGACGCTAATATCTTCAAGTTTCCTCTATTGATAAAATGTCAAGTCATTCGCGTCACATTTATGGATTTTGTGTCGTATAGCTTGCATTCTTTAATCATTAGCTATGGTCATTTTATAGACCTAAGCCAAAGGGCTTACACTTTCCAATATGTCTTCATGGACTTGTCTGATTTATTTTAACGTTTATTTAACCTACTCTTCGTACTATTTTTCATATACATTGGTCTCAACAATCTTGTTGTATAACTAGCTATCACATAGATATTACAGTTCAAAGTCGAATACATATATTTGTAGGTGGTTGAAGTGATGAGCTAAATAATTGAAGTATAATAATGCAAATGTAAAACTGGACTAACTTGATTCATATTGCATTTTTCTACATCACAATCGGCCTGCATCTTTCAATGTATATACATTCATTATATTCCCACGCAATGTGTTAAATAATTGATAAAAGTGTAAATTTAATATTAGAGAAAATAAAGTATAAAATTCTAATTAATTCATATCTCATCATGAACTCACAAGTATGTGTTAAACGGAAATAATTCGTACTTTTGATTATACTTTCTCCTTTGTACATTGTTTTTCTCTATTCTATGTACTCTGTAACGCTCTGTTATTTTATCCAGATTGTGTGAATAAGCGGAATTTCAGTTGAAATGAATGACTATCGTTAACTCCACTTTCGAGCACCTATGATTTCTCTTTTTACTTTCTCTAAACACATAAATCATAGAGTATGTCCTCTAGCCATAGTTTTCATATTAATAAAATTCTACACAAATATATGATTGTTGACACGATTCCTGGTGCATCCACCCTATAATTATCACTGATGAGACTTACCATTCAGTTCAGTTCAATGAATTCCATTCTATCTGTCACTTGAATGGAAATGTAAACCATTGGTGTGAAAGCTATGAGCTTGTCATGACTCTCAAAGGTTCTCAACCCGGTTCTTGATGGGGTCATGGATGCGAGCTGTTGTAAACTAGAACGAAACAGCTTCCCAGTGCTTGCTAGTTTTTGAGGATTGTCAGTCGACATTATAAAACTGCAACATTCAGTGATTTCTACAGCCTACTATATCAAAATATAAATTACATTCTTTTAAGAAAATATATTTTCTGTACTCATTAAATCCTTACAGTAGCTTTATAAGATAGCGATAGCGTAAACATTGTTGCTTCGTTATTAATTAATATCCAACTTTAAAATAATTTACTGGATTACATCTTTGGGAACATTTGGTGTGAGGTCTCTCTGTATCTACAACCAACTGGTTGAAGATTTGGTGATTTAGCTACAAAGTCGTTTCTTATCTACTTGAATGATATATTGAGCTGAGCTAAATATGAGTGTTGACAGCTACAGTTAAGCTGATTATTGAGAAACAGATGCAGTTGGGGGTGACTCGTGATTCAATAGTGGTCTTTTGTAAGCGTCGAGTTTACCTTACTGGAGTTATTATTGAAACTTTCATTGTCCTTCTGGCTAATATAATCAACTCATATATTAAAGCCATCCAACTCAAAGAGTCCATTGCCCGCAAAAATAAGTGATCATCATTGTGTTATCTTCAAATGCAAAGAATATGTAAAAATGATTAAAAAATATAGAAGAACGACTTAGTTAAATGACCGCGAAAATACGATGAAATATATTCCATATTGGATGATTGTATGTGAAATAAGTAGCCTAATCACAAAGTAATATTTCTTCAATCTATTAACCTATTCCGACAAAAGATTATAGGACGAATGCCGCGTGATAACCAATTCATATGTACGGTTAACTATGACTCAGGTTTTCGATGGACATTCCTTCCCCTAGTATTGAGTAAATACTTTGCTTTCCCAACATTCATATAATCTGTAAGCCTTGGACTTTTCAACAGGTGACTCTTTCTGTTTGAAATTTTGCAAGTTAAACTTCATGCCACTTATTATTAGTAACTGTGATAGTCAAATGAAAATGCAGCATTAGTGCATGATTTAAAGGATTCTTCATCTATGCCATATTAGTATGTACTTATTACTTGGTTGGGAGGGGGGTCTATGTGATTATCGTGACTATTAAGTCTAAGTGACAGCCTTAGTCTTACGTTAGATTTTATGTTCCTAAATTACTTCATTTTTTTTAACTTTTTCTCAAGTCACCTTCCCCATAACCGAGTCTAACTTACCTGCTTATCTTATTTTATTTATAGTTTATTGTTTCGTTTACGTACGTACAAATCATGCATGAATGTTAATCCAAGTTTGTGTTTTTACTTGATTTAGGCTAACGTTTTCCCAATTCTATCGACTGAAAAGTATAACTACACTATCACTTGATTTTCAGTCCTATTTCCTCATAATTATATTTTTGAAATTATTTTTGATCAATCCAAATGTCTAGGGAGCATTGTAGCATGCGACTTTATGTAGCGTGTTTACGGCTTAATTCACAAAGCCTTCAAATCTATCAACGATTACAATGCTTCTAAATTGTGGTACAGTCGTTGTGCTCCTATCATGGCTTATAATGACGTTTCCATAAAAACTTTTCTTAATGTACATATAAGCGAATCACCTACCTCTTGTGAGAATTAGAAAATTTGATGCATATTGCGCTATAAATAACTTTATTAGTATGTTGATTATCTGATTCAGTGAAGGTTTATTTCCAATTACTTAGTGTAAATTTGAATTTGATATTACAAATTGATTTAGGTTAGAGAACCATTAAAAACCAGAAGACACTGGACATCTGTTTTACTGTAGCGGTGTGCACCTATTTTCCGCACACAGTCAAGGACCTACAGATTCTTCTGCCAACTCTCATCCTATGGATCACTCATTCTTAGGATAAAATAACTTTTCAATGTTTTTTAGTTTTCAGTGGCTGTCTAACCTGAGTCGATTCTTGATATCAAATTGAACAATGTTTACGACACCCATTCATAATACTGAAAATAGTTTGTCACTCCACCAGTCTTTCAATTTTGTATCAATACATCGCAATATCTAATTAAATTATTTTTGTTTTTCTTTCAAAATACTTTTAGGAGTGGTCTCATGCATTAGCTCGTGTTCGAGCTCAATGTGCCGAACTAGAACAACATATTAATCAATCACAATCATCACATGAGCAAGCCATATTGTTGAGCACTATTCTTTTCGCTTTACATAGGGCTGCAAGTGAATTAGCTTTAACTGGCCATGAATTCGCTTGTCGTCTAGCAGATGCGGACGCATGGATTGCTCGTCTAGAGCAAACTGATCAAACATTGACAGATTGTGAACTATGTTTATTAGGTTGCGCAGTACGTGTACATGGTTTATTACAAATTGACGATTTAAATAATTCAACAGGTCCTGATGGTCTTCGGGTTACAGTGGTAGAAAGAGCTCATCGAGATCTGAAGGTGTGTTTTGTTTTGTATAATGTTATTACTATTTCTCCTATTTAATTATTGCACAAATGTGCACAACGGAAAATTTTCGGTTACTTGCAACCATTCACATTAAGGCAATTAATGTAATAATTAATTTTATACAACAACTCGAGAACCCAACCAGTCAATATATATTTCTCTATCGAAAATGTGTTTTTCACTATAAGTTATACATGCAATAATGTTACAAACGAGAACAATTCGGCAATTTTTTTGTAAAGGATCAACACATTAGCTGTTTTACTGCATGATTTGTTTAGTAAACATTTATCAAACATATAATAGCTTCTTGGCAGTCTGTTCAAATGTTCGGGTCACCTATTTTCCAACAAATATTCCGATTAATCTTTCTGTTTGAATTGGATAATTATGAATGCCTACTGTACGTACTCACGTATCATTATAAAATACAAGCCTTACAAATTATTGCCATGTTACTTATTAGAAAACTCAAACAGAAGCACTGTAGTTGTTGACTTATTCACCTCCATGAATATCCTTTGGAAAAAGGAGAGTTGGGTAAATTGGAATATGTTTGTATATTTGTAAATTGTTGAGAGGAAGAGCTTCTATCATTGTTATGACCTTGTAGAACGCTGACCTGTTATGACCTTTGCTGTAATGATTTTCGGGGCTAGTGACCGTTACACAAAGCGCTAGTTTAATATCAAACGGTCAATAATAAGGATCATGGATCATCGTTTATTTACGCTCATTCGTTTATGTATCAATGAAATTACAGGGATTGTGTTAAAGGAAATTTTCAACTATGAATAAACTTGACAAGATTTAATATTAGTGAATGGATTACAATTTGAACATGAAATCACATTGAATTAATTAATACCAATTAGTTGCTATGGTATTGACATTGAAGTAACGTTTAAATTAAGATGAAGATAATTCACACTAAAATATTCGCATGCGATTAAAGTTTAACCAATCAAACATACAAAATAAATCTATGCCTAATCTTATGTTTGATTTCTGAATAATTCATTTAGGGTGAGGTGGGGGGGGAATGGAGGGATTGAATTTTTCAGCAGAATACTTGAGTCTGTGTATGATGCATGAAAAAAAAATGTTTGTAACATCAGGACTGGTAGCATACCTTCCTGATTTAAAATGATTATAAGATACTGACTGTTAAAAGCCTTTTGAATAATTGTTAAACAAAAATTTGTCTCACTGTTGTTTAACTGATTTTCAGTATTTCTTACTTTAACAAATTTGTTATTTTCAGTTAAGCTACTATTGTTTTTTATTATTTTAGTCGGTAGCTGAACGTCTTCCACAAATTCGACTAGAGTTAGATTCACTCAGTCAACAATTAACTCGATTTATGGCTTCCAGTAGTGGGACATTCAGTGATGTATTTCATTATAATGATAATTTACGTGAAAATTCAAATTTGTTAAAGTTACATTTATCCCCATCTGTCGATAATCATTATTTAGAGACAAATCTTGCTTCTTCTGAACATCGTCTAGCTGAAGCAACTAAGGAGGTCGAACAAGAGTAAGTGGACATATTTTGGATAGTTTAAATGCTTTATGTACTTGTATTATCTTTATCTATGTAGGTACTTTTTTCGTTCTAGCCTTGTTTTAGAAAGCACTATCAGACAACCCTATCAATATATGCTATCTGCTACGTTGTTGATATTACATTCCATTAAACAATAAGTGAATGGATGACATCTAAACGATTTGTTGCATTTAATTACTTGATGGTTATAATGTTAGACATACAACCATTTCGTCACAAGTTTACGTTCTGCTTAATCCACTTCAGGTTGGGTTACCGGGTAGTATAGTTAACCTTCACACAGTTGAGTACACAAGTGTATACTTGATAAATTAGCTACTTGATTACATCCAAATGGATCAGGAAACTCATTTCTTTTAGTGGACCAATTTATTCTAGTTAAGAGATTAGTTAGAATACACATTTCATCCCATAGATTTAAAATATTTTGAATGATTTATCTAACTCACATTTTGGACTAATCCAGTAAAAGTTATCTAAAACCAGAAGCAAATGGAAGTCTAGTTGTGGTTTCGAAAGTTTACATTCGAGGGTATCCATTTTCATAACCTTACGTGCTTGTTCTTTTAGTTAATATTCTTTTCAGCTAATACTTTTGTTTTTTTTAGTAACATACATATCTCTCTTGTTTGATGTAAATTGTATTCAGATAGATTTCACATGGTTACTTATTTGATCTTATTTTATTGGACGACTGTATAGAATATTCGGATTGGTATAAGAGAAACACAGAAATATCAGATGTGAAAGATAATTGAGAGTAAACTAAAATTAGCTTGAAATAAATCTAGTTTGTCGGTTATACTTTGTTAAAAAAATTGATATATTGTGTACTATGTAGGTGTGACTGGTTAACTGTTGGGCCATCTCTGTGTTCATTAAAAGGAAGCTGTGTGGACTATTTTGAATTTAACAGTTAGGTAGATGATTAAATGTACATTGTTAGTGTCGCCTGTGTTATTATGCCATGTTTCTATTTATTGATATAGATAACTGCACGTCTTTCTGTCTATTTTGTATCTAACTCTGATAAATGTATTCAGTTTAAACTTTTGAGGTTTTATTTTGATATCTTCAAACTTTATGTCGACAGAATTACAAACATACAATTATTTTTCTACCCATATCTCTTCATCGCTCGGTAGGATTTGATTGGTTTAGACTTACTCTCAATCTTATATCTTCATTCCTACCCACCTAATAGGTATCGGGAGTTGAATAAAATAAAGTTTATGATTGGTTCAGAGAAAGTGAACTGTTTCATTAATCATTTATCGTCTTTTGATTAGTCGGACATTTTTTCCAATCAATTTTCTTCTAAGAGTAGTAAAAGTGTATTAACTTCTGATCTAAAAAATCATGGTTTCTGCAATATTGAATTTTCATCATTCAATATACTAACATGTTACAGTTTCTCCTCAAGTTTCCTTTAAGTGCATATAATTAAAGTAAACAAATTTGCTTGTCTATATATTTATAAATTCTAATGAAAGCTTTAAGAGAATTAAGAGCCATTTACAATACGTAACAACAGATATTTTCAATAACATCGATTTCCGGTCTAATCAGTTCTTACAAGTTATATCTGTGCTAGATATTTAGTTACAAACCTCCTATACTTTTCTTTGCGTGCATATATTCTACTGTAGCTGTGTCTCGTTCTGCCAATAGAGATATACACTGTGAAAGACACCAATGAAGTTAACGGTATCGCATTTCTTACAAAATAATACTTACCAGTTATTCTCAATTTTTTTGTCACAACTACATTCATAATAACGTCGAATCTTCTACCAACGTCAAACGTTAAGAACAAACATTATAGATAAACCAGTTTGCAAAATGTATTCGTAATTGCTAGTAAATTAATGCTTGCAATGATATACATTGTAAGTCTGAAGGCATTGACTGTTTGACTGAGGTGTTGGCAGAGAGTTACAGAATATGTGGTTGGGGTCTGTAATGTAGTAATCGTGGGAAGACTCTCGGTGACCTGGCTTAGTCGTATAGGTACAGTTGCGTCCATTCTTTATCTTTTCTTACATCTCCAGTTCGCAATATTGTTTTATTTGTCTATATTATTTTGTAACCACTTATTTCATTTCCTGGCAAATCATATTCTCTATCTTTAGTCCCTCTCATTATCATTGATTATTATTTGTATTGTGATAATACACTGTTTAGATTGTATATTTAATCTCGCTGTTCTAATTTGATGTGAAATACCACGTGGATCCACGCCTGTGCGAGGTCCTCAGCTGACTATGACTATCTATCGAAATTTTACTTGGATCAAATATAAAATGAAACTCGACAAGCCAATACGTCGATATATGTTAAGTAGTTAGTCTCTTCTTTAGCAAATATACTCTATATATCGTTTTTGACGGATGGTAATATCGACGTCGAATCATTTGCACCGAAACAGAAAAAGTTATCTTTAAATTATTATTTATAGGTGTGATTACAGATTCTCTCAACGATGATAGAATAACACATTCATCAGGTATTAGTAAATAAGTATCTGTAATTAAATCATTTTCTAAGTACAAGTTTATTTACTTGACTTCTTTACAGGATAGTGTTATTTCACACTGGGTTTTGAACTTGCGATCTACCCGTTCAAAGCCAAACGCTTTAACTTCTAAGTCATCTTTCTAACTTATTACCACTCCATTAAGTTATTACTGTAAATCTAAAATCAAAATATCCATGGTTTGTTGAACATACTTATTTCAAATGATAACAGTGATAATGCTCATTATGAATGTTGGGATTGCTCCCAGAAACCTCAACGAAGCATCTAGAACCCTTGAAGGAGCCGGAGACATCCCATTCAATCACTGAATGATAGGACCTTCCAGAATCTCGGCGTGGGGTGTTCTGATTGGCTAATAGTTGTGACTTCTTATTTCGGATCGGATGGATTATAATACTGGTTTTGTTGTTCAGAGAACTATAAATATACGAATATTTTGTTCATAACTCACTCTCCATCTTACTGGAATAAAGTTCCTATATACTCGTCATCTGTCTTTTGAATTTAAGACTAAGAGGGTTTAAGACGTTCGAGTGCTAAAGAAGTCTACGGCTAGTCAATCTATCAAGTACGAGTTATAACAATGAATTCTAATTTCATTGCTTCTTATTTATCATTGCATTCAACGTAGTTGAAAAAAGAAAAAAGGGAGTATGAAATATTTTTACTGTAGCTTGTTTTAATGCCACCTGAAAAAATAAGCTGAATAGTGGATAATCATTTTCTGTTATTTGTAGAGAAGGCTTGTCAGTTTATTCATTATTATATATTTAAATGTACTCAGAAGTATTGAATTACTTATCTTTGTTTGTTGAATCAGTGTAAGTACATTTTACTTTCTTGTTCCCCGATATGTTGTCAAGGTAGTTAAACATAATGAGTATTCACTTGAACGAGAATTCAAGCATTTTCAACATACCGGATATCCACAGGCTATTTTACTGTACAAATGATGATGATTAATACCAAAATTGTGGTTCAAAACATTTTCTGTTATCTCAATTTGTCTTAGCAACATATAGTTCACGTGGATATCCAAGTAAATTTTGTAAAGAACTATAGTTAGCCAAAACATTACTGTCCCGTTTAAACACACTCATTTGCGAATATCTTAATCTTAGTTCACATGAATTATAATTTTATTTAAACAAATTGACAATATGGTGTCTGCATTTTTCTGAATATCATAAATTATAAGTAACAAACACCCTCAAGTTTTTCAGATTAACCTAGATTACCCATGTGGTAGAATACGACATAAAGTACAAAAATTTTGCTGGACACTGAAACGGTACTTATTATGAAACTTTTGATTACTTTCTATAAATTCATGATCTACTATTCTTTTTTGCCGTATTGGAATTTTTTGGTCTGGTACAGCTTCTTCAGGCTAGCTGGAGCTTTTGGGGTGATCGTGTTAACAATACTTAAACAATAAGATTTAGTGTTTTTACAGTTTTATGGTAATATTGGAAATGCATCAGATGACACTAAGTTTTATGCATTGTTTGTCATGAAGAGTTATGATTTCTTTGACTTTGAGTACATTTTTAAAATCAATAACTCATTTGAGAATAGTCAGTAGGCTATGTTTCCGGTCATGGACTTCTTGGTTTTTGATATTTGGGTGGGTTGGATGACAATATTAGATGGCTTCAACTTGTCCTAATTTAGACACACTAGGGGGATCAAACAGAAACGGCACAATTCTCGATAAATAAACAAGTTCTGACTTTGCCACTAAGTGGAGTATGTTGACATAGATTTGATGCGAAATAAGTACTTTATTTTTCTCACTGAATCTCTGTAAAAGATATTGTTAGTGCCATAACGACACCTTCCATCTGCTTAACTGTAAGTTCTATGACAAAAGCTTTTGTATTAAATTTAGCTTTATTACTTGACAGGTAATCAGTGATGAAGTGAAATAAAGTATTTTATTTCTATCAGATAATCTGTTATAGTCACAAAAGATTATGTAAAGTAAATTAATCCATGCTATGTGAATGTATCTTTTTGTCTTCTTCTATCAATAGACTTAAAGCTTTTGGCGAATCGCTAGTTTGCTTCTCGAATTTTCAAAAGTTATCCAGTCAACTTATTCTATGGTTAAGTGAATTCTCTTCACGTATGCGGATGTTTGGTGAAATGACTCAATTATTGGGATTAAAATCATCCAATACGAATGAGGTTACTGTACAAAATCCTAGTTTATTAACAGAAGTTCTTAAACAATCTGATGATTTATTAACTGATTTACAAGGTAATTCAGACGTTATTGAACAATTGAATAAGGAAGTAGCTCATTTGATAACTTCGTTAACTGTAAGTTACTTCGTTTATATTTCTCACAAATAATTTAATATATAATGTATTCTGAGATTTCTTACCAAAGTCTGGTTAGTTTACAGACATGGTCTTAATAGCATAAAATAAAATGCGGACAAACATAAATCATAGAGTAATAGGTACATAAATGGATGTAAAATTTACAATAAGGTGGTTTATACAGGAGTAGCACATTATTTTTACTCTATTATTAACAATAATAACAAGATATTCTGAAGATTTCACAGAACATCCGTCGATTAATTAATAATAATAATAATAATAATAATAATAATAATAATAATAATAATAATAATAATAATAATAATAATAATATAATCCGAAGTCTAACACAGAATGCACACTAAATTACAAGCGTGCACAGTTTGCCAGATGAAACTCCAGTGTACATTAACTGAAAAAATGAATATCTACAATTATTTCAATTAAACGTTCAAGTCATGGTTGCCAAAAAAACTGCAAAGGATATGGGTGTTGGCTAATACATAAATATCAATTTTAGTAGCGTAATCGTTACGTAATTACTACTATCAATGAGATCATGAAAGTACATGGTTGTCTATAATAAATAGTGTATGTAGGTCGATTTTGACATGGAGAAAGAGTGGCAGCGTTACGTCATCACGAGCGTTTTCTAGGGGACTATGTCTCATAGGATTCAGTATGCCTCCTTCGCATTGCAGCTAATGATGGCATGATATAAATAAAAAATAGATAATGTTGGACATGTAGACTCTATCGTGTTTTGTAGATGGTCATATTCAACTAGAGAAAATAGAATAAAAACGTGTTAGGGATTCGGAATCCTCAGAATTACAATCGTTCATTTAATCAAGAGAAAGGCGTTGTATTGATTTTTTTGTAAGACTGATTTGTAGACTTTCATCAAATAATTTAGTTTTAAATGTGATATATATAAACGTTGTTTGCTAGTCTCATCTAATGTAGATATATTTTTGCCTCACAATATAATCTTCCTACAAGTTTAGTCTTTTGGAGTAGCTGTGGGATGGAAAGGAACAACTAGTGATATCCGATTGAGACTATTGAGGGAATCAGATATATAATCCGGCTACCCTAGATAATTTGGTTGTATCGTATCACGGACCGTACTAAGCTGGCTCTCACTTATCATCGCAGTATCATTGAAAGAGCCCAGATCCTTTTAGTTTAATTAATATTGGTTCGATTTTCTTAGCTCAGACAACTATTCCGTATATCTAACTAAAGCTTTTAAATAGGAAATGCGACTGATTTCAACCTTGAATTTCAGTTATGTTTGTAACATGCATACTGACTGATGCTTTATTCCTTGACTTGCATATTGAATTTGACCATGTTGATCGATAGGTTTTACAGCAGTTTCTTTCATCGGACAGTGTACCATGAATTACGTAAACCTATTGGCACCTCTTTAAGAGTAAGATTTTTTGAGTCAGAAATTATGGTGAAGTATTATCAAATTGGGTAAGCCGTTTGCCAAGTCTACTTTCTTCCTATGTTTTCGTTTACTTTTTTTCATAGATGTGCTTATAAAGTTGACTTTTATTTGCATTCCCCGCCGACTTACTTGAAATGGTAGTGCCTGGAAAAATGAGTACTCCAGTTTGTGTAATTCAACTGAGTTATCACGATATATAGGTTTCACTTCACTTCAAAGTAGAATATATAATCAGGATGAACATTTTCATCATTTTAATTCACTCATCACTCTTTGACAAACATGAATCTTGTCTCATACTATTTTTGCGTTTTTATTTCGTTTATAGAATTATGCACAACAAACTCAAAATTATCGTGAACTAGTTGAGAGTACATTTCAAAAATCTGGTGGTTCCAGAGATTATCAGTGGTCACCAGGGTATGGTTTATTTGATATGGGTAGAATATTACAGACAACCGATGAGTTAAATGATCAATTTAATACACATTCTCGTCAAATACATGATATAGTCAATTGTTTAAATCAGGTAATTTTCTTTTCTTCGTGTTATTATAATAATAATAATAATAATAATAATAATAATAATAATAATAATAATAATAATAATAATTATTATTATTATTATTATTATTATTATTAAATCTATGCCTCATACAATCTAAATGTGGAGTACATATTTTATTACTGTTTGCCTTTTGATAGTTTTCATGTTCTTACCAGTCGTAATTAACATAGTTTCGCGCAAATGCGTGGTAACCCAGTAGATCGAAATCGCGTTACCAATAATAATCATGAAAATTAGACGTTACAGAATACAATTCAAGAGGCGTGATGAATTCAGTAAATAAATTGTTTGAAATAATGTCAAAGCATGAGACTGAGTAGATGTTAAACAGTAACCGTATGTTCATCACTATCACCGATTTTTACCCAACGTCCCGATTACGTACTGCGGTTATTGCACAGACCCCAATTATGTAGCCTACACTCACCAACACGATTCACCCCATCAACCACTGACTTGACGAACTGATGCCATGTACTAATTTGGCCTCTTCTAATTTCCTTCTAGCTACTCCAGCCATCCATGAACCGATGGTTAGATGTTAGTTAAGCTCATATATGTTCTAGTCACCTCGATCGGTAAAAATGCACAGTCAATTCATCCATTTTCTATTTTTTGCCTAGTTTTTTTTCTATGCTGAGTATTACGTACTCATTTTCCACAAGAACAGAACAGTGCTTTAAAATAATATATGATCAACAACGTACAGCATTCACATGTTTTGTAATAAATTACTTATTTTACCTACTTAATTTTTTTATTATGTGTACTGTATGTGATATGTGCTGTCGTAGCTTAGTCATAAGCAATTCAGAACGTAGTAAGAACATGTATTGATCCACGTTGTTACACTGCATATGACTATAATGAATGAGTAGTTTAACAAAATCAGTAAAGTAATTGAATTGAAATGCTATGAACCATAATAGAAGGCAAAAAAATGAAACTATACTTCAAACCTATGGAATAATGATAAGTATGGCACAATACTGAACTAACAATTTAACAGAAGATAGGAAATATGAATTCCATTCTGTCACTGGTTTGGATTTCCCCTTTGTTCAATCAACGTCTCCGGTAGTTATCATTTATAACTTAACTTTAATGTTTACATCAATCTAAACGCCTCGGGCAAACGCTCAATAAATTAATCCATTATCTTAGTCTGCTTCCGCTTCTCTCAGATATAGCTGGTTTAGTAAAAAAAAGTCCGGATTTACAGAATCTATTTTGGTACGTGGGCGAATGTAATATGTTAATGATTAAGCAGTTGAATTTCAATTCCTAAGTGAAAATTGAAAAGTGAAGTTTCGCTTTAACTAATTTATAAGGCTTAGATTCGTGTGCTTGAATTAAGGGAGGACTAAATGTAAGCTAACAAACGTACCTGAAATTTAGTCTAAGAACGCAAATTACTGGCTGTAGGTTACACTACCTAACAATTTTTCTGTTATTTTTTAACTATAAGGTAGTAGGTTCAAATCCATCTTCATACACTCCAGTTTGGATACCCGAATATTAGTATCATTGGCTTACATGCTGACACTATGTTTCAAAATCAAATACTCAAACTTGTACCTGGCAAATTAGTTGAATTAATTAAGTGAATAAATTACTGTTCATACCTTGTAAAATCGTCTTAGAAATATCTTACTTTTTTAGCATTAGACTTTATCTCTGTTCTCATTTTATCAAAGTAAATCCATATCTGATCAACCTTTCTCTGTCGCTTTCGATCATTTATACAGAGATGGTCAAGGTGATATTTGCAAGGATCAGATTATGGTGAATTCAGATCTGTCAGTAGTAATTATCAACCGTGACTCTCCTTTAACATTGTCCCTATTATTTATTTTATTCTATTATTTTCACCAGCTCCTTCGGCCTGAAGAATCTGTTTCCATGAATACATCTGGTCCAGCTTTTGTGAAGTCTTATCGCGAATTATATACAGGCAAATGGCCTAATGAATTAAATAATCGTTTAGAGGAAACTCAGTCATGTTTTTCTTCTTTGCCATCACATTCAAAGTGTCAAGAAAGTAGGAAGCATCACACTTTTCCATCAAATATTCCAAAAGATAGAAACGATTCAGATTTTACATCTTTTATTCAGCTACTTGGGGAAAAGGGGTTAAAACATGGTGTACATCTTAGTGGTGTGAAAAGTCAACCCGTGTGTTTGCTGCCAACAGGTTGGGAGGCAGCTACCTTGACTTCAATATGCAAAGCGAATCAACTATATGGGCTGAAAATGTTTCCAACTACTGGGTCATGGTTCGTGACTAATTTAGCTGGTGAGAATGAAACACATGGATATGGCGAAACCATCTGCATCGGAGATGCATTACGGTGTGGATTAATCGATTTGGTTGCACATAATTGTCATCAAAATCGAAGTTCACTTACCATACAGTGGTCTGAAGCTATTGAACGTGGCTGGTTAACTGCTTACACTATCCAGGCTTTAGGCAGAGAAATAAAAGTTGGTGATTATAGTGCGCCTATAACAGATTTTTTGACTACTCCCTCACGTAACTCTAACGATTATCATATTAACGCAAAGACTGGTATAGTCATGCCGTATGGTAAAAAGATTATTGATTTATACACAGATGGATTCATAAATGAGGCAGATTTTCATCATATTGCTGCTATTCTGTCATGTGGTATGTATGTGGAATTTCGAGATTGTTTCCTGACATGGTATGAAGCTGTAAGTAATACTGATCAAACAGGTGTCTGTTGGAAACCTTGTCTATCTGATTGGTTAGCTGCTGGTGCTTATAATCCAAATACTCGACGTTTACGTGTTAGTTCACTGAAGTTTGGTAAAGGCAATAGTAAACTGTCAAATAATTCATTATTATTTACTGAAAATGAGTTAACAGTCAGAGATGCAATTAAAATTGGTCTTTTGGATAATACTGTTCCGGAAGTCGTTATCCCTGTTGAAAACCAGCGCGGTAGTTTCTATGCTACTTCTTATCGACGTGTAAGTCTTGCTGAGGCTGTTCAGATGGGTCTTATCGATGATGTATCTGGTTACTGGCTTGAGTCGGGTTCATCTTCTAGTCAAATCAAGGTCGGTGTGGAAGTAGCTCAAGCTGCAGGTATATTGACCAAAGCTCCTTGTCTGGCTGAAATTATTTTGTCTGGTCTAATCTCATTCAACACTCCAAATATGAGCAAAAAACATCCTAAAAATAATATGGGCATTCTCGATGCACACACTGGTCAATATATATTATTTCCAGAGGCAATTAAACGTGGGCTAGTAATTGGAAATCAACCAGCTATAATGCTTATACAGGTCCAACCCAATCAGGTATTGAGTTTAATCGAAGCTTTGAATGCAAACCTGTTGACGCCATCTGGATTTATAGTTTTGGAAAATAAGCCTCCAATGAATTTATGGGATGCCGTTAATAATAATTATATTCGGCTTATTTATACTAAATCGTATCCACCACCTGTCGGTGTTAGGGGACCAGTTAAAATATCTAATCAGACATATCATCAACATCCTCTATTAGAGGCTATTCATACAGGACTAATTGACTCATCAAAAGAGGAGATTGTTCTTTCTAATGCAGAGGCACGTCAACATAACTCTTCACAACAACGTATTGCTTTTAGAAAATCAGCTAAGCATTCTGGATTATGTGACTTACATTCTGTACAATTACTAACTCAAGGATGTGGATTATTTAGTGAGAATGGTCGTGAACTAACTGGGTTGGATGCTCTTAACTCAGGTTACTTTAAGCCATGCGAAGATTTTCAAAACGACTCGACTTCGTACGGACAAATAATAGATCCTATTACAGGAATTTCGATGACATTGTCGTCAAACATGAAGACAACTAAAAATATTAATATAGCACCATTTGGTGCTCAGTTAATGTTAGGACTATCTGCCAATCGTCCTTCTTTGGCTTATTTGATTAATCAACGTTTAGTAACACGTTTAGCTTGGCTTGGTCCCGGTTTACATAATGATGACTTATTGAATGAATCAATTGGTGGTCCGTGGTTTACTCATAGTTGTCGATCTGATGATATAATAGCTGTTATTGACCCGATTAGTAGACGCAAAGTTACACAGTCAGAAGCGATTCGTCGTCATCTACTTGACATGGAAACTGGAACATTTCGTGATCCTCTTCATAATCAGTTGTATCCGATTAGTGAAGCAATAGAGAAAGGACATATTTTAGTAAAGGAAAAATCTCTTATGGTAAGTTATTAACTGTTTTATTCATTAGCACTTTCATTTAATTTTACTTCAATTTGTTCGATGTAAAATATATTTCCGTGGGAATCTACTAGCATAGAGGTAGTTTCCCTCACAATTCGCTGAAACAAATAAATTTATGGATAAATTCCTAGTCATAGATGCAAATTATCGTTGAAATATAGTTTCAGCTCTTTGGACATACTATTTTTGCTTCTAGGCCGATTGTTGATAAATTGTCTTCTGATGATCACAGTAAAGCTACTAGACACTTTTGTAGACTGCTGATCATACTCCTTTCATATTGTGAGCCAATGACACTCATTCCAACCTTATGGTACAAGATTGTTAAGTTTTTGAAAAAGATATTTCGATTTTCACTTGTTCCCTACGTTAAATTGATCTTTCTAATTAAAGAAACAAACACAATAAAAGTAAAGAGGTCATAAGTAATAGCAGTCTCTGTCAGTCGTTCGTTTCACACTTTGTGGTTACTTTCTATAACCTTAATAACATTCAGTCTCAATAATTCCCTAATTAATTCCTTTTCAGAAATGATCTGGCACAGATTTTCTAATGGAACATTTTGTGAGATATAACTGATGAATGGATTCACTAATTCTGTCTTCCTCACTGTTCACATTAGCTTCTCTATTTCTGTTCAGTGTTATGATGATGGGATAAACAGTGGCCTTTAAGAAGAAAAGTAAAAATAATGTTCTTTGTCCGCTTTTCATGTTCCAAAATAAATTAACCAATACTGGCATCGAACGATAAGTAACCTGAAAGCGAAGAATGTGCATGATAATGGACCATCAGGGTTTGTTATAATGGAACGTCCATTTGCAGTGAGAATTCACTACTTTATTATAGAGAATTCAGCCGAATCCTTCAAGAGAACGTTGTAACAGCCCTATCTGTGGCTATGACCACTTGATTTCTAAGTACTGCCTTTCAAATTCTTATTGCTTATCAGAAATCTGGAATAAGAATGATAGCAATTTATTTCATGCAGTCATTAGACCGATATAGATCGTTTGCTCCTTCTGAATAAGAAAAGGCAAGTGTCAATTGTAAAAAAGGAATTCAAGCGGATAAGCAGCGGTAGCAAAATGAATAAAGTTAGGTTTATTATGTCAGAGAGGCTACGTACTCATAAGTTTCTGAACATTTAAATCATAAAAACTCAATGTAAGGATAAGATTTTAATGCTTCTACACGTCGGGATAGATTAAAAAGTATATCAGTGATCATTGTTGTTTGTGCTTCGCAGTTATAAGCTTTTCTGGTAGAGCTGTTTTTGTTTTCTCCACTTGTCTACGTGTGTAGTTTGTTGTGCGATTACTTCTTTTATCGAAATTGTGAGCTTTCGTTTGTCACTCCAAGAAGATAAGAATTCCCAAATAGCTCACTAATCTCTTGTGTTTTATACATTTTAATGAGATATTGAGTTTCCAATTTTGTATACATAGTGAAAAATCCAATTGGACTACGAAACATAAGTTATCTGGTGGATTGGCCACGAGATGTAGCGATTTTTAAACTGTCCGCGAAGAATAATCCTAACCAATCGGGGTCGATCTAAGAAATCGAAGTAGACCAACGAGCCAATCATCATCTTATATTTCTACTAGCTTTTAACTGATTAAAAGATAGTGATAATAAATGTACATTTTACTGGTGAAAAATAATCGTGTTACAAAGGGCTGGAGATTTTGTGTGCTTAACGAGTTTATAACATGCGAATTCTTGAACCTTTGCTGATATGCAATTAATCTTTTAGACGTCCGTAAATTGTTCAATTAGTTGTGGGCGGAATGGGAAAAGTTATCTCTCACGACCTTCCTTATCTGGTGGCAATGGATCACCAATTCCACCAAGTAGGAACCTAGATATATAAAAATTGTGTAGATTAAGAAAGTATTGACAGGCTAGCAATAGGAATATTGTCCGAGTCTTTAAGAATTGATAACTGTCGCACTTGATTACTGATAATATCGTATACTTCAGTACTTGAACCCTTTAAGTCGCATGTCAAAAGACATAAGAAAGCAGGAAGCAATATTTATTTCAGTAAGTGCAAAATGCGTACAAATATTTCTGTATTTATAATTTTCTGCAAAAATGAAATCATCATGATAATTCATCCAACTCACAAGTAGTAGCTTCCAGCTTTTATGCAATCTAAATACTCCGCGTCAAAATTTTAGGAAGTCCTGTCGAACGGTAATTGAACGGAGTGTCTTCGGCTCTTTCAGAGCTTCGTCGAAGTTTCTGCGATCCATCACTGAAGGCCTTCGGTGAAATTCACATAAACTACTTCGACCTGTAGGGAATTTCAGGACTTGACTATTCTTGAGGAGAAGAAGTTGCGCCTATAGTCTAACCTACTGTATTGCATCTCTAGTTTTTGAGTGTTTCCTTACAGATAGATGCTAGAATTCGATGTAAATAAGTGTCACAATTGATGTACAGGAGTATTTAGGATTTTATAAGTCATTGTCAGGTCATTTCTAGGCCGCATGTATTCTAAAGGATACAAGTTTTATGTTTGCAGTTGTTTTAAACGTAGTTTTGTGTAAGAAATGCGAATCGCCGCATATTTACGGGTTCAGGACTACGGTTTATTATCTAGATTATTGTTAAGCTTTTTGATTAGTATAATGTTAGTGACAGGATCGATCACATACAATTTTTCAGCTTAGCACTGTTACTGTTAGTTTGTTGTTGGCTAATCACTTAATTCACCCCAAGCATTTTGAGTCGCTAAGTCTCTTCCCTAAATTGTAGTTTTACTAATAATATTACTCAATTAAACCGATATAGGTTGGGTACGATTCTAACATACAATCTACCGGTTGAATTCAGAGTGTTTCAATCACTAAATAATTTATCTGCATGAACTATCATTACTGTATACTTCTAGTAAAGATAGGAAAAAGCTTTATTTTTATAAGCGGATATTTAGTTAGTTATGTGAATCGACGTGAAGTGTGATTGAGTAGTACTTTTTCATAAAAGCTATAACATTGACACAATCCTCCACGTACAGATATTAAAAGACAGAACAACTGCTGTGTTACTTTTAACAACGTGACATAGGTGTTCATCTTCAGTATTTCTAGAGCCTTATTTTGTTACTTTTCGCTGAGTAATATATCTTCAAATTAACACCAAGTTACGTTTAGTTTTCCAAACTGGAGAACCTACTTTTCATTACAATATTAAAAAAATAATTGATAGAGAATAATATTAATTCATCTTAACTTCTCAAGTTCTTACCAGTTGTATAAAAACTGAAATTTTTCCTTTAATTCTAATTTCGTCCATCTTCCTACTTATTTATAATTTCTGCTCATTCAGTTCCGTGAAACTTCTTAAATCTTACAAGGTCATCATACTTTATCGATTTTTTAATTCTCAATAATCACACTGTCTCAGTTTTCTTTGACCTCACACATGCATTTGCATGAAATGGATATCTCACTAAGAAAAGGTGAAAGCGGGTGATTGCAGTAGTTTTTAGCTACGTCTATACTAAAATCGTTATTTATGGTACTATGCCTTCATTATTTATCAAATTTGTGACCTGTAGAAACTTGGAAAATATGTCCCATTACACCAAATCCCAACAATAAATGGATTTTATATTCCCGAAGTATAAAAGTCATAGTGTAAATAAGAAGTATCCAATTGATTCTTTTAGTAGTTTCACTGTCGTTCGATTGCTTTCATATCCTCTTTCGTAATTTCTGCTCTTCTAGGATGAATCTGTACCCCATTCACTTCATTCGGATATCAACGGATCAATCGAAATGACTTTTGTCAAGGAAACTCGTACATATAAAATTTTAAATGTTCTCGATCCTCGTACTGGTACTCGGATGGATCCTAATGAAGCTGTCAAGAAAGGTCTTATCAATTTGAAATCTTTGACATATTGTGGTGTTCAACCAAATATTTCAATTGAATCAGCACAACAGTTAGGTTATATATCAGTTCATGATACTGATTGTGAAGTATCTCATGATAGTTTTATAGTAGATTGCAAAAATAAGTTACCACCTAGTTTAGTACAGTTATTTAACAATGATCAACTAGTCAAGCAATCGGGGTCGAAATGTTTTGTCAGAATGCCAGAAAATACAGATCCTATGTCTTTAAATGCAGCTATTGCTATGGGATTAATTAATGTTGAAAATTCGTTAGTGAAAGATTTAAATTCTGAAGAATGGCATTCACTGGATAAAGCTATTTCGGTTGGTCTAGTCAATGATCATAAAGGTGTTCTACTGTGTAAAGATAAATGGATTCCTCTGACGGATGCCATAAATCGAGGCTTGATAACTGACAGAAAATCACCTACAGAAATACCAACTTTTGAAGAAGCTCTTGAAAATGGATTAATTGATCCAGTTACAAATACTTTTCATCAATCAGGTACCGTCGGTAATTCTAATCAGTCGAATTCTATGAATGTTCATGATGCTATTAAACAGGGGTTATTGAAACCTCCAGCTACTGAGGTAATTAATAATCAATCGTTTCCAATGTCATTCTTTTGTCTATCTTTATTATAAATAAATGTTTGCTGAAATTTTCATCTTCGCTAGGTCACTACTTTCAATTTTCGATATTATTGATTACGAACAACACATAAACAAATGTTTAAGTTGGATTGTGACTGGCAAGTGGAATCCAGGACGCGCGTTTCGTCCTATTTGGGACTCATCGGCTGGATGTACCTGCATCCCAATGTTGATGTTCACACTGGGATTCGAACTCAGTCCGCTTCGTGTCAAACACCACGGCGTTCACCACTAGGCTACTGTGTCCAGACAGTCACACTTGTGTGAACATCAACATTGGGACATCCAGCCGATGAGTCCCAAATAGGACAAAACGCGCGTCCTGGATTCCACTTGCCAGTCACAATCCAACTTAAATATAACTTGTGTAATACCGCTATATAGAGGCAATCCACTCAGGATGCACATATGGCAACAGAGGCTGACCAGTTTCAGTCAATTACAAATCAACGGGAAGATACAAGCCTCTTCTGAATTACATAAACAAATGCTATTGTTTTCATCTAGATCATCAAGCTTTATTTTTATGTACAGTGGTAATTATATGCAAATATGTAGATTGTTAAACTAATCCACCCATTTTATGAGTCAAGCATAACAATGAAATGGAACAATTACATAACTAATCATATGAAGTGAAGTAGTAGCGATAAAATTGATAACAACATGAATGCATATTTTTAGCTTCAACTAGTAAGATAAGGCAGTAGGTTAAAACCTTGGCGATTGTGCTTGTTAAAACAATAATCAACATCAACCTGTGACGAATTCAATCAACTAAACTTAATACCAATCTTCACAAACCATCTTAATTCAAAACAATAATCGTTAAAATTAGAAAGTGTGTATGTAATAAATTCAAATATATAGGGAATAGTGAAGGGCTATGAAAAGGGTGGAGTAAAAACAAACGATTGAACAATAATGGATGTAATGAAAGTTGGTAAATTGCTTTTTAATAGTGAATCACTAAAGATGGTAATTATTTTCTCCTATTTGAAACAATTACAAACGACAATTGTTCCATTCATGCTTTGCACTACTCTACAGGGCTATTGTGCACAAATTCCAAACTTCAGATAAAAACAACATAAATTTCATGCTGATTTATCGGCTGGAATAAATGAATAAATTATGTTGTCTTTACTTGCTCTCTCAGGAAAAATGAGTTTCACATATTGTTATGAAAAACCGAATTCCGAATAACTTGCTTTACGTTTTTTTTTAAATAATTTTGTAGACTTCTTTTGAAAATGTCAGTGGTTTACCAAATAAAGGGTATACTCATAGTATGGATTCTTTATTAAATATTAAAAGGACGAAGTATAAAAGATTCTACTTATACTGCTGGATTGCGTAACAACACATTGCCTCCTACTATGCCAACTGATCATACATTAGGTAATGGAAATGATTTTATTGCTACAGGTGGTCGTACGGAATCAAGGGTGATTAAATTTTTAGATTGTCATGGTGTCAGAAGATTACGTGGTAAATCATCTCATTGTAATACGCGTCCGAAATCTAAAGCAAATGATGAAAATGAATATACTACTTCGTAAGAAGCCTAGACAAAAATCTGTGAGATACCTAAACTGAAAGAACGTAACTGCGTTCTGTATGCTTTCTATTATCTACATGATGATGTACGTGTTGAAGCCTCTATCACCGACACCATGGTTCGCGAAGGATGCGTAGATGTACATAGACAGATTGTTTGTGATCCAACCACTGAACAATTTTTCTCTATTCCTGAAGCATTAACAAAAGGTTTCGTTTTCGGTATTGTCTTTACTCAAGCTGAACAACACTTAGAAAATGACCAACGAACATCTAATCCATTATATTGGTTAGAAGTATTTCATTATCGTCATGATATATATCGTCTAGAAAGAGTATTTGATCCTTATTTAAACAGTTTGGTTTCTGTACCTGACGCAATAGCTACTGGTATTATTGATCCTCTTCACTGCACATATACCCATCCAGTTAGTGGACATTTATATTCAATTGAAGAAGCTCTTTATCAGGGATGGATACAAGCATTGCCTGTTGGTAATCCACCACCATTTGATTTAATCGGTAGTTCATTTGATCATGTTCATGTACGTACAATTGAAGAAAGCACCATTTTTACAACATGTGTACAAAGTATACATCGTGGTAAACCACTTCAAAATAATATTTGTTCGTCTGATCAAAAATCGATACCTATTTCACTACAGACTAACACTAAATGTAAATCGTCACATACCAGTGTAAAACACCACCAAGTTATCGACCTAACCATCGTTCACTTACAAATTCCTCTATGCGATATCAAGTTAAACCGGATTCTCAGATAACATCAACTGAAAGTGAACATGATACTAAAAGTGATTCATCTTATGTCTCAACACATTCACGTCCTAGTGAACAACGTTTCGCACAGCATAAAGAAGATTTGAGTAATGCTGCTCGGGTAAGTTTATTGATAACATATTATCTTATTTCAAGTTGAACACCAATCAACGCATGGATGGCAACAATTTTTCAGTCATCAGTAATGTTTATTAGTTTCACTAAGTTGTGATGAAATTCACATTTTGAATTATTAATAAGATACTTTTTTAGTTATTATTAAAAAAAACATCTATGAATTCTAAAGTCAGTGTTCATCATGATCTGATATAAATTGGAGTATTACTAAGAACTATTGGATTTGTCGAATAACTTTATCATCTTAATTTTAAGATTTCACAGCCGAATATATCAAATGTAAATTTATTCAGTTCTCAAATTCACTTCAATCACCAAGTTTCCGTTGTTTATTTGCTTATACCAGATACGTTTAATCATTTCTTGAAACACTCATTCTATTTCGTGTTCGATTGTTGAATGAAATTCATACTGGATTTTTCATGGTAGGGTATTCAGTTCATTTTCATGCTAATAGACATACATTGATTAGTTTGAGAAAAGCATGTTAAAAAGAACCATTGTTATGATTCAGTCAAATGTACGATTTTCTATATTTAATTCCAAACCATCGCATTACTTTCAAACCTCCATATTAAAGACAGATTGATGGGAATAATATATGACATAACACGTGGTTCTGGAGGAACCCCCAATGCACTGCCTATTAAGATGATGCTTTATTATATTCTAAGCCTCAGCTTTATCAGTTGGTAAATAAGAGCATAATTGTCGGAACCACTCGATCAAGAACTTAGATATGAGCTGAAACAAGAGTGTATATTAACGATGGAGTGCAAAGGGATTGTAGTACATTTATTGCAAAATATCAGTCACAAAGTGGGTAATATGTTTGGTATGTCTTTTTGTACTCATTGGTAAGTCACATTTTAGATTACCTTGATACATCACAAACTAAAGTTACGAAAAAATATTCTGATTTAAAATTGCAGTATGGGATGCTGTAGTTAATCAGTTGAGGAAGAATATTTGAAAGCGAATAGAAAATAATAAAGCGAGGGAGAAAACAAAAATGTCACACTAAACAAATTAGTTGAGGTTGAAGCTGGTTTCCGTGATGAAATTAGTCATAAATATTCGGGGTGGAGGCAAGATACTAGAAGCTTTTTCAATTTATTGCGTTAATGGTTTGTCTTGTTAATTGTTAAATTAAGGTTACGTTGATACATAGGTTTGAGTTTACACTGAAATTGAAATTTAATAAATTTTCACCTTAAAGAAAAGTGAACAGTTTTCCAAATGTACGGCGTCATATTTTACAAGTGTCTTTTTTTTTGAAATAGTTAACTTCCTGGTCTTTCTTTTTAAAGATATATGTAAACATATGCATCTTGTTTGAGCTGTTTATCTACACTTTGTTCAAGCAGTTTCAGTAAAACAGTGTATAAATATTTCAACATTGTGAATAGCATGTCTTTGAATCGTTAGTACTCCATAGGATTTAAGATGTCATCCAAACCATCATTACTTATTAATGAGAAGTTTGAATGCTTTCAATAGAAAACCTGTCATGACAACTGTTATTATTTATCTTGATAACTTTAGTAATCACAAGTTTGGAGTATTCCTTGGTATTTCACTGTTCTCAATTGGGAACTTATATAATTACAAAGTCTGCGTAATATTTATTCATTATCCAATCACCTCTTTAGATATGAGTTAATTTACTTGCCATAATTAGATTAACTTATAAGTATACACCTATTTAGTAGTTTTCGTAAGTGTTTTTATAATCATATTCAATGTTTGAAGATTTATATAAAAAAACGAGTACAACAACTGAAATTTATTCAATGTTTCTGTATTGAAACCCAATTATTAAGGATCAGAACATTTTTAAAGAAATTCTCTGTTGAATAGCATACTTGACTTCTGATAGACGGTTTAATATATAATCAACATCATTAGTGGTCTTAGTTAGCAAAGGTAAATTGACTTTCTATATTTATGTTGAAATGTTACTACTGACTAGCCCACCAGAGATATTACAGGTGCTGAAATTCGTGCGCAATATCACTTAGCGTTTCCGTATCTTTCACCTAGGAGGATTGTTTTGTTTACGGTATCTAGCTTGATAACAGGGTTTCAGGAAAATAAATTAACTAAACGAAGTCATTACCTTCTGTATGTTTATAAAAAAATTATAGGATATTTTATTAACTTCTCACCGACATAAATCAATGAATAGCTGAATTCGATCATAACTTTTCGAATTCTAGTAAGACAAGTGCAACAATTGTGTAACAGGGCATTTTATTTCGTGATTTCTCATTATCTGCATGCAACCTCGAATTAATTATAATCATCGATAAAATAAAACGGTTCCCCCAACTTTACATCAGGAAATTCTTGACTGAATTTAAAGCTGGTATGTTGATGTGAATAAATAATAAGAGGACGGATGTGCAAGAATTAAAAGGTCATTAACATATTTATGCATCGGCTATATGAAAATTCCAGATAATTGAGAAGAAAATGAATACTAAATTTAGAAAACAATTGACATGACATTATGTAATACTAAATACAAGTAAAGGAAGTAACAAGAAACCGAGAGCTAGCATTAAAAAACGTTATGTAGTCAAACCTTAAAACGGAAAGTTACCAAAGCAAAGCAGAATTAACTTCAGTATCTTTTTAAACACATAAATTGGACGGAAATCTTTTTATTGAAATTGCCTAGGTGAAATGTAACAGATTTGAATTTATCTGTTTATGGATTATTTTGAAAGAGGTCAACATTATGTCCGCTCTCAATTAAGTGATGATCTATTGCGTTGGTAGAGATACGTTACAATTTCAAAGACACAACTTGTGCAAAATATGTTCAGAACTTTTCATATCCTCTTATATAGCAGCCTAGGCTTGAATGAAAGCTGAATTATTGGTGAAACTTGCACATGGTTTGTAAAAAACCTACTTGCCTAATTTTAATTCACTATTTCTTATGTGATGATATTCGTTTTTAATAATGTTTATTAGAACTGTTAACTAATGCTAAACTTTGTTTTCCTCTTTCTTTTCCTCCCTTTTGCGTTGTGTCATTGTTGTTATTTATGATTATTTAATAAAATGATTATTGTTATAATTGTTAAACAAATTGTTCATAAATTGCCATCATCCCCTCCATCAACAACATTAAAATCATTTTTCATGGTAATTATTCTTAACAATGATATGTCACTATGCATACATAATCCCCGTGTCACATCATTGCATTCCTGTTTTTTTTTTTCATTTTTATGCTTTCCTGCTTGTTGACTTAATTTAATACCTCGCGCATGTGTTGTTTCCACCATCGCTTGCTTGCAATTTCGCTTGTTGCTTATTTACCTGTTTGCTTGCATGCATGCATCATTATAATTATCCGTTTTATCATGTTTCTTTAAAATATGTTAAAATGAAACAAAATATTCCATGTGTTAAGAATCCACATTTTAAGAATTCATCACGACTTCCACTGAAATCACTTGCTCATCCACTCCAACCTGTCCGTTTAGTTGATAGTACCACACTACCAGCTATTAATTTATCATTAGTGAGATATCAATATCCTGATCCGACACCAACAATTACTTCGAATAGATTGTCACAAAATACACCACGTTACATACTTCTTGAAACTGCTATTCAAAGAGGATGGGTAGATACTAAACATGGTTTACTAAGAACACAATGTGGAAGAACTAGTACAGTTGATTTACTAGAGGCTGTAGAACGATCCTTAATTGATCCGTCCCAATTACTAGTATGTGTTCAGCACTATGATGAAGATAATATTAAAGAACATCCTATGTACGGTGATCAAACAATACCTGTTTATTACAGTTTAGCAACCATACTCGATACAGCAAAACTAATAATTCAAACACAATCCGACGAATATGCACAAAATCACTGGAGATCAAATCTCATTAAGCTACTTTTAAGTACAGGAACAGAAACAAAACTAATGCATGGTAGGATCAACGTCAAAATAGAGGCTCAATTAAGAGAAAGCGACGAAGAAATAATTCGAAAAACAGTTTTACCAAAACGGATCACGTGGAAAAATGATCAAGAAACATCAAGAATTCAAATTCAATACACCGAAAACAGTACAACCAAGAAACTAAAAGAAACAAATAATTACTTACAAAACGAAAATACAACAATTATCATAAGGAGGAATAATAATGAAACCAATCATACAAACGACGATAACAACAACACGCAAAAGACTGAAGCGAAAAAAATTACAAACGACGACGAAAAAATACCAAGAAAAATATACGATATTAAAATGGTGCCATCAAAAAATATTCATTCAAAAGAAACCACATTAGACGATAAAAGTAAAGATGAATCAGAGGGTATTGTGTCTTCAGAGACTGAGAGACGAGGTGTAGACAGTGGTTGGGACTCTGACATGCTGTCGTCGGACGGTGTGAGGTCTGGGGAAGTGTCTGTATTGCCTGATCAGCGTGGACTTCAGTTATGTGAGGCGATTGAAGCGGGACTTGTTGACACTGAGTCTGGACTAGTTCGTGATCCATCTAGTGGTGAGGTGTTGACATTGACGCAGGCTGTGAACAGTGGAGTGATATCGGGTGAGCGGTCGTTGGTTCGCGATCCCAAATCCGGACGCCTTGAGAGTCTTGGTAAGCTGATGTTGACAGGTTTGCTGGCGCCTGCAGGTTTGATTGCTCTGGCAGTGGATTCGATGTCATCGAGACCAGTAGGTGTAGTGTGTCCGTCGACAGATGCATTGGAGCCTGTTGTAGACGTGAGTGTTGGGAGGTTGTCTGAGATGGGATCTGTGGGTGGTGCAGGTGATTCATTGTGTGTGGATGGTGTTGATACAGGTGTGGTAGACTTGAAGAGTGGTCAACGAGAATCATCGATTCGTCCATCTGACCTAATGATGGGAGATGTGAGAGTGGGTGAACGAGGTGAGATGAGTCTTAGTCCCGAGATGAGATTAGTGCATGGAGGTGATGTTGAATCAGAGGGTGTTGTGTCTTCAGAGATGGTTTCTGATTTCGGTGTATCTGGTGGTGAAGTGGCCGAGGGTGATGTGAAGAGGGGAGTGATGTTGACGAGTGAAGGTGTTTTGTCGCCGATAGTGGATGGTGTTGTGATGAGTGTGGATTCGACGATTGTTTCCGAGCAGTTGTCCGACACGACTGAGAGACGAGGTGTAGACAGTGGTTGGGACTCTGACATGCTGTCATCGGACGGTGTGAGGTCTGGGGAAGTGTCTGTATTGCCTGATCAGCGTGGACTTCAGTTATGTGAGGCGATTGAAGCGGGACTTGTTGACACTGAGTCTGGACTAGTTCGTGATCCGTCTAGTGGTGAGGTGTTGACATTGACGCAGGCTGTGAACAGTGGAGTGATATCGGGTGAGCGGTCGTTGGTTCGCGATCCCAAATCCGGACGCCTTGAGAGTCTTGGTAAGCTGATGTTGACAGGTTTGCTGGCGCCTGCAGGTTTGATTGCTCTGGCAGTGGATTCGATGTCATCGAGACCAGTAGGTGTAGTGTGTCCGTCGACAGATGCATTGGAGCCTGTTGTAGACGTGAGTGTTGGGAGGTTGTCTGAGATGGGATCTGTGGGTGGTGCAGGTGATTCATTGTGTGTGGATGGTGTTGATACAGGTGTGGTAGACTTGAAGAGTGGTCAACGAGAATCATCGATTCGTCCATCTGACCTAATGATGGGAGATGTGAGAGTGGGTGAACGAGGTGAGATGAGTCTTAGTCCCGAGATGAGATTAGTGCATGGAGGTGATGTTGAATCAGAGGGTGTTGTGTCTTCAGAGATGGTTTCTGATTTCGGTGTATCTGGTGGTGAAGTGGCCGAGGGTGATGTGAAGAGGGGAGTGATGTTGACGAGTGAAGGTGTTTTGTCGCCGATAGTGGATGGTGTTGTGATGAGTGTGGATCTGACGAATGTTTCGCAGTTTCTTTCCTTTGGTTTTTCGTCGACGAATGTCTCAAGTTCTGTTTCCAGCTTTAAATCTTTCTTTGATTGTGTAAGTCTAATTTTTTTGCCAGTTAATCTTGTTCAACTCTTTTTTTCTTTTTTTTCCGCTGTGTTGATATTTTTCTACTTTTTTGTGTTTTCTTTTCAAATACTGTTTGTCTGTTTTATTGTTTATTTTAATCTTCACTTTTTTGTGATCTTTTGAACTGTTGTTTTTAGCATGTATATTACTTTTACATGTTAAAATATGAGCTTATATAGTTTTTACTTTTTACTTCTACTATACTCATGTTTTTTTGTGCATGTTAATGTTTGTTTTAATTATTACCACTTTTTTGTTAAAATTACCACTTCCTTGTTTTTCAAGATTTTACGTGAGTTCGTGCATTATGAAATCTACTTTGTAGTATAATACGATTTTTCGGGAGTACTTTTTTTGTTACTTAATTAACCTCATCTGTTATTGCTTTTGCCTACTTAGTAAATCATGTCATATTGATTGACCTATCTACCTAGCTTTACTACTGAATTCTGTTTGATATATAGTCATTAGGATCTATATAATATATCTATTTCTTACCTCCTTTTTCCAAGGTTTATGCGGTTAATTTTTACTTGATTTTTGATTCCTTAGAAAATATTCTTATCAAGAATATTGATCCATGTAAATATAGTAGCACACTGTGAGAAATTAGTAATGGCCTTTACAGTTTCATCTGCTAAAACAAGTACCTTAATTTCCTCTGGTACTCATAATCTATGTTTTGTTAATCTACATTCTATTTTGGTCTGTAGTTGTCAGTTATCCGTTAAGTCAACCTGCCTTTCACATGTTATCACTTAACGAATAATATTGTTTATTCATCATATTCAGGAGTACTATGAATAAAATAATTTATTCATCTGGTCAGTATGGTTCATATTTAATAGTTAAATTAATTGTTATTTGATATATTCTGTAGTGAAAAGTCATCCTAAAATATTATTTTTTCTTAAAACTTGAGGTAATTTTATTTGTTAGTGTTATCATATGTAATAGCGAGATTTTGTTATCTTCATAAATATTTGTTTTATATTTTTCCTAATTAAAATATTTTTTCTTGATTGTTTTAATGAATGAAACTCTATAGCCTACAGTATCAGAGACTACGAGGAAGCTTGTAACACAGCTTTCCATTGCTTTGGATAAAGAAGCTTTATGGCTAACCGGTTTGGAATTACAACTTTTGCAAATGGGAAATTTAAGTTTGGATGATAATTTAAATCGTCATCTTTTAGATGATCACCAAGTACGTTTGGATTAATTTTCGCTTGTCATTTTTTGTTATACTGACACTACTTTATTTGTCGTCAACAACAAATAAAATTATTTGATTAGGCGTTTTGTGAGGCATAGATTACGGTAATGGTGGTTTTTGACTTATGCCAACTGTTGAACCAGTTTTCTCATAAACCTTCATTAAAGCTCCAACTCAGGAACTAGTGGCTAACACATACCTGTAGACAACTGTGATTTCCTCTAAAACTACACTAATCGTCTTCTTAATCTTTAAACAAAGTAACTGCCCAAACCACTGATTAGTGTTTTCACCAATTCAAATAAAATTTATGAATAAGTATTGATGTTTTGTAAATCTTTTTCAAATTATTAGTTTGTGGTTTATTTTAATTTACTCCAATAACATGTCAAATGCAAACATTCAGTGCAATAATTATATTTCTCAGTTTGTTTACTTCAGTTGGTTGTTTTAAGGCTTCTCAGTAATGTTTGCTTACGATCACATTTAGTACTAAAACTTTTTCATTAAAGTAAATTTAATGTTTTTTTTATTGTTGTAGTAAATTATTTATGACAACACTATTCATATTTTGTCTCATTTCCAATTCTACAAAAGAACTATTTTTTTGCCACATTAATATAAGATATTGCGTCAATTTCTAGCTGAATAAGAGTAGCATAGCGTGAAGGTTATTTTCCTAAGAAAGAGAATCTGTTTAGTTATCAATGCTGTTAATACTTTTCAAAATTACTGGTTGCATATAACCGTTTCTGGTCAATACCTAAGTGTGTTAATACTTTACATCTGTTATTTCGTTTGCTTTTTATATTCGAATGATAAGATAAGGTCAAATAAGTTAACTAAGTGGCTCACATCTTATATAACCTCGTTTACAAGATGTAATTACTCCTCAACTACAGAACGACTCCCATATTTGTATTTCGGTTTATAATTTTATGTGTTACCTCAAATCTTTATTTTTTTTTCAATTTTATCGACTTACTGACTAACCTTTGAGGATTACATTTGAGTAATTAACAACAGGTGATACTTAATATATTTTCATCACTTCATATCTATCATTCATTGTCAACTAACTCTCCATTTTGTAGACCTGATCATCATAATAACAACAACAGTAACCATCTGTTATGTACTAACTGTGCATGAATATTTCTATTTATTAACATAGGAAATTTTGGACAAAATTCGTACTCATCAAACTTCAAGCAGAGCTATATTATTTCAAGCTGAACAAGCTATTGAAACTTTACATCATACTAATCAACCAGAACCTATTTGGAAACCATTGGAATCAAAATGTCAAGAATTGAGAACTCGTTTGCAAGATGTAAGTTATTGTTATTATGTTGGTAATTTTCAGTTATATTTTGAGTACTATATCAGGTGGTAAAAATAGCAATTTTAGTTATATAATATATATGATATATATAGTTATATAATATATAATCTGTATGTATTAACTAGTGAATTTGAATTGATTACCAGTATTATACATATATTTGATTGATCAATCCCAGTTAATACAAAACTCAAATTCTAATCATTTTACCGATTATTTACAGCCACCTTAAAGTGTAGTGTACTCGATATTAAGTTGCATAGACTAGTAACTACATTTCAATTCGGTTTACAGGATTCCATCAACACAAAGGAGTAAATGACCATGATATTAACTACTATTCAATTATTAATCAGTGTGGAAGAAATTTATCTTCTTTTGACATATATTTTTGACTTTTTTCTTTTACTTTGTTTGATTTCAAGCTGCAAACGGAAGCTGAGAGCCGAGTCAGGAATTTTACTTCATAGCTTAGATTCACTGGAGCATCTTACTTACAAATTACAAAGTCTTCGTAGTCTACTAGAAAATTTAGAATCTGTTTTGATTAGCAACACAACACCTATAACTACAACAACTGCTACTACTAGTGGAGAGAATTATTTCACGAATAAATTGAAAACTATTAATCATCCAGATGAAATAGATTCGTGTATATTACGATTGAAAGCAGCATTAACTGAATCTAGTTCATCGCATAATAATGTTATTAGTACATTACCAAGTGTAATGCAAAAATTTATTGCATCTGTTAATCGTTACGCTGATAGTAAGGTAAGTACTGTGTTAGTTGATGCACGATGTTGATTAAAAATCATCCTTTAGTTTGAAAGTTGTGGGTTAAGTTACTAAATATGCAACCAGCTGTTTATCGGGTTCAAACATTAATCAAATTAATCAGAATTATATCAATAACCGTCGTTCTCTAAGCAATTTGATTATTAACACGGTACGTAAATCTAGGCATGATAACTCAGTTTTCGATTCAGTCACTTTCATTTGTAGTATTTACATGAGAGTAATTTCAGTTGCTTGTTGTAGTATTATTCATAAAGCTACTATGAATCCTAACAAAATTCATCCTTCGCCTGTTTGAAATTGTGAATTTTTAGAAAAGTTGACTTAACTAACTATTCATATATGGAAACATAATCTTAGTGATGACTGATCTCTCCTTTATTTTTTTCACGAGTCCTATCTTTCAGAACCGTAATTAAATATGTTTTAACTTGATTCTTTGATAAACGAATCGATTCCTGCAAATGAAAAATTAAATACACAGCAATATATAAAGTGGTAGTCCATAGATTGATTGTCCTAAGTTGTTATATTTTCAAACTATAAACAAATTTAATAAGATATAATGCTAAGGAAAACAAAAACAAGAATTGATCTAAATCGGAAATCTTATCCATTGGATGTCAGCTCAATGCTCGTATGAGTATAAGCACGCTTGATGGGCTGACTATTAGTTTCTCTTAGTTTCGTGGGTGAACACTTACTGAGGAGTCCTATACTAGTAAAAAACAACTTTTAATTGCCTCGTTATTTTTAATGACTGTTTAGCTAAAGTCAGTTTCTAATGTAAAGCTATCGTAAGAAGTAGATTTTAAAATAAACTAATAGTGTGAAATAATTGAGCATGATATTTAGAAAAGGATAACTTATGAGTATATTTACACCACTTCAAGAAAATTTCAACCTATATAACTATATCCTAATATTATTGTATTGTGGCTGTTAAGCATTTAATTAATCATAATTAACCATTCATTAGTGATACATCATAAACTTAATCTTTTCTTAGCTTCACAATTTGCTTATCATTGTTGTTTACTGTTATTTCTCAACAATAGAAAATTTACAATATCAAACTGAATCATTTCACTGGCTTAGATCGTAAACAATATGAAGATAGTATTCAACGAGATAATACAGAATTAGAAGACAGAATAGAGCATACAGTAAAAGAAGCGAATAATCGTTTGATACACTTGATTAGTCGATTAGAAACTCAATCAGCATATCTTGCAGAAATCAATGTAATGTATCAACAGTATGAGAAACATTTATCTGAGTCAACTGAACAGTTAGATCAAGTCAAATTCCAGCTGAATGTAATACAGAAAAGCCTTCTTCGATCAGATGAATTAAGTACTTTAGCATTGAATAAAATTAAGAAAATTAGTCAAGAACAATTGAGTAAATTATATAAATTACATGGAGATCTAAACAAAACGCAAAATGATTTAAACGTAAGATATGCATGAATTTATAAAGTATCTATTTACTTGGTAAACGTTTTACTCAATTTAACTTTGTTTTCTTAGTATTTCAATAACTTAAATATTTCCATTTTGATGATGAAAATTTAATTTGCGATGTGAAATATTCTTTCGATTTGCTCTTCATCACGTCTCAGCAGTAATATGCAGTTGCTAAACTGCATACTGGGCTTGCGGTGGCTTTTATTCGCTAGTATTTTTATAGATACTTGTCGTCTAAAATTCAACCAATTCCCTAATCAGATACTCGTATATATGACTCAATAACATTATCCTGGGCTTTTTATAAGATAGTGAATGGTTAGTTAATCTGCTACATATTTTTTGACATTGTTCTTATGAACTCCAGATTACTGGCCACCAAGATGACTATAGTTTACTGGTATACAATGATCTATTAACAGAACTGCACAATTATTTTGATCTTTATTAACGTCAATAGAGAAATGAGAAAATACTCGCTCTTCCCGCCCAGTAGATTTTTTATTCTGTCGTTTGTGTGCAATTACAACGATATTATATATTATCTCACCATTAAAAAAAATCACTATGATTGAATTAAGTCTATATGATGTTGTTTTTATATGTAAAGATTAGTTCACAGTAGAACATTACTATTTAGGCAATAATAGCCAGGTGCAAACAAACATACAGTAAGTGAAACTAGCTATCTTACTACCACGTTGTAATTGTGAAAACTTTTAGAGTTCCTCGGTTTCATCCTACGTCTATCATCTCAGCATACCATTCACTTGCTAATAGATACTAGCCCTATTCTCCGTGTATGATATTTTAATACTGATATAGGCCATCAATGCATCGTAATTCATGCTCTTTTTAAGGTCATAATTATCTTGGATGTTTTTCCATTCAGTTAACGTCACCTTCGTGAGGAACATGACTTCTCAACTATGAAAAATAACTCAATAAAATAGTCTTAGTAAATAAACTATTTTTATTTGATGTGTAATACGAGTATTTTTATGATGTTTAAAAAGGTAGATTCAATTCGCTTAGCATATACACACTTATGTACTAGATTGCAGCGTTTCGAATGATTAACAAGTTAATGAAACCTTTAGATTCTTAAATGAAACTATAGTTTATTACGCAACTGGCATCCAAGTTTTAGATCATTGTACTTTGTTTTAGCTAAGTTTCATTTGTCTAATCAGTGAAGAACTCTACTTATTTACTTAAGCCTCTTCTATTCTAGCCATCATTATTCGTTCATCATTTACTAGCTTTGAGATGAATTCGTGAATGCACAGCACCACAGCTGTTTCTTGACAAGTTTCTTCAAATATAGTCAATTTGTGATGAAAATTAGCTTTCAATTGAGCAATCTGTGTACACTTTTCATCTCAGGTATATAAATATATATAGACGTCACAGATTGTTTCTCCCAAAAAACTTATCGTCTTTATGATAACTTACTATCCCTGTTAATTTCCTCATTTCGTTTTCTCTTGTCATTGTTTTAGAATTTAAAAATTGTTGATTTACATTTAATTGAAGAGAAATTCACCGAAGCTAATCTTATTTCGACTAATCTAATTCACGCAATTAATCAACCATTAGAAAAAGGATTGAATTATCAAAATCAATTAATTGAACAGTGTGAAAAACTGGAAAAACAATTTATGAAGTACATACTGACAAATCAAACTACACAAGAATGTTTAAATGAATTTTTAAATCAAACAAATCGAATCGGTGATCAATTATCCAGTGATTATACTGATGATGTAAAAGCATTACCTGCTGACTTGTCTTCTGATATGATTAAATTACATGAAACATTAGCACAAATCAATACAATGCAGTCGGCCTCACAAACAATAAGAAATCGTTTAAATCAAACAGTAGAACAAGCTAAAACGAATGATCCTAGTAAACTGAAAATGGCACAATCGGAGTTGAAACATACTGATATATTAGACAATCGGTACTGATTGTTCTAGCTTTAATATCTTTCAGTATTCTATATTATTTTAAAGTTTTGTATTGTTCTATGATAATATGAAAAGTATTTCACCATTCAGATAAGTTTTATGCAATGATCTAAACGGACTTCGATCCATCAATTTCTATTCATTATGGTGCTGTAGGTTCATAATGTTGATTTCTAAATTTGAACAAAACTAATTTATAGTGCTCCCTGGTTTTCAGTGGTTATTTTGGTAATATCAGTCTATGATCAAAACCATCTTTAAACCGATAGGTGGTTGTTTAAGAAAACTGAATTAAAAGTTAACATTGTGGAAGTATGCGGATTGATTTTATCAATTGAACACAACTACTTCAAATACTCTCTAATTATTATTCTTAGTTGATTAGTGTTAATTGTTTTAGGAGCATAGCAGAAAAATGAACATAGTACTGAATGTATTATAAGTTACACTAAATTAATAGATTCTCTATACTTTAATAATTAATTATTTCTTGTTTTTAACAATTCCTGATAAATTTCCAAATATGATAATAATTTATGTAGGCTCCACTGAACTATGATTCCGATCTATAGTTTAACGCTGAGTCTATTATTGTTACTTAATTTCCATAGACTTGAAACTTTGAAGGATGATGTTATATCACGAATTTCACTATTGGACAAGTTTAAAAATCAAATATCTCAGTGTGAATATGAAATAAATGAATTCGATGTATGGCTTTACCAAGTTGAAAATCAGTTGAATCGTCAAGATACTGCTAATCTACCAGAAAACTACTTAAAACATCAACTTCAGACTATCAAAGTAAATCACTTAATAGACTCTCTATATTCTATTTCATTTTTTTGCACGTCATTCTATGGTAGTTTTTATATTATATATATATATATATATATATATATATATATATATATATATATATATATATATATATATAATATATTATTATTATTATTATCACAAAATGCTATATCTAGGACTTTTAACATGAATCCACGTAGACCTTATTAATGTGTAATATGCCATCTAACCGATTGGTAATTCGTTTCTCGTCCACTTATTTAGAAATTAATTTTCTGATTTTTAGTTAACCAGATGGATATCCACCGGTAACAATACTCACATATGATTGCGTTGCATCACTGATTTAAGAATGTTGTTTACGTGAAACGCTAAATTTTCAGCCCATAATTGAATAGTTAGATGGATCATAAAGATACGTGGAAGGATATTGAATGTAGAAATGTTTTGTTGATTAATAACATAGCTGACCTATACCAGATAGCTCCCCATTGTTTACCTGATATGAATTCACAATTAGAATATTTTAAAAATGAATAATTCCTTATGAACTACTAAGTTGATAGGGCTATATTTCATTTTTGGAGCCTTACTTTTAGTTACTTATTGCTCAATCTTTGGTTTATGCGTAACCAACTTAGTGAGACACAAATTGTGGCATATCACTTAAGGCTTAGTAATGATTCAGACATTTTATTTTTATTGTAAATATTACAGTTCAACAAGATTCTATCAGATCCTTCTTGTTCAAACTGAGATTTCGTAAGGTAACATTTCTTCATAATCAGTATAATCCGTAGTTATGCAGTCAACTTGATTAACTATTTCACATTATGTTACCCGATTACTGATTGAGAATTATTGTTTCAAAAGGACATTCAGAATACTGTCTTTTATCAGCACTTTTACGTGGCACTATCACTTCGTTTGTGCATTTCAACTGTTTAGAATTATATTTGGATAGGAAATCAGTTTCTAGATTTGCAATATTTTCCCTAATAGTATGTGATTAAATCTAATGAAAACAATTCTTCGCTTTGATAAATTTTGATATTACGATTAGAAGACGAAGTTTATCAGACTTATGCGATATATATGCGCAATACACTCCGAACAATCTGATCACATATAAACTTATTAAGATACATATATACAAAAAATAGAGGTTATACAATACAAATTAGAAGATAAGAAAGCGAAGATTGTATGAAAAATATTGTGAATCACACTCTACTCTATATATAATATGAATATTACTAGGGTAGATTTAATGTAAGTACAAATTGTTTTTAAACACGCAAGGAGGGGGGTGGGGGGGCGTTGATGCTTCAACAAACCTTAGTATATGCTCCAAACCTTTCTTATACAACTCCACGCAGGCTGATTTAATATTTCCGCCAGATTGACGTAGTTGTTACGGTTAATCCTTTAGGACCATTACTAGCTGATGTGTATATGTAAAAAATCTAGCTATTGATTCAATAGATGAGATGTGGTGGTAAGTCGATGATATCGTTGATGATATGTGTTAAACTGAACGTTTCGAAACCATATTAGTTTCTCATGTGAAGAGTAGTTTGTTGCATATACTAAGGATTGTTGAAGCATCAACGCCCTCCCCCACCCCCCTCCTTGCGTGTTTAAAAACAATTTGTACTTACATTAAATCTACCCTAGTAATATTCATATTATATATAGAGTAGAGTGTGATTCACAATATTTTTCATATAATCTTCAGCTTTCTTATCTTCTAATTTGTTTTGTATGACCTTTATTTTTTGTATATATGTATCTTAATAAGTTTATATGTGATCAGATTGTTCGGAGTGTATTGCGCATATATATCACATAATGTCTGATAAACTTAGTCTTGTAATGAATCTAACGGTTATAATCACCATTGACGTAATACTAACTTATAAATACTTAAATATATTAAACTTTCATGCATTTCTAATATCAAATACGACTAGGTGCGAATAGCGAATCGTCAACTGCACTTAGATAATTTACAAGAATCTATTGACAGCTTTATTAACTAAACTACCAGAAAATAATGATGCTGGTAAATTGATGAAAGAAAATATGCATAAATTGAATGATCATTGGTCACAGTTACTCATCCTCATTAAGAAACGTGAAAATGATTTGAAAGCAAGGGAATCATTTAATGATTTTTATGTACAAGCACGTAATCAAGTACAAGAAATGTTATTAACTGCAGATGGACATTTGACTACTTTATCATCACCTATTACATTAAATGTGAATTCAGTAAAACAACAAATAGGAAAAATTAAATGAATTGCAATCATTTAAAGAGTCTATACAACAGCATTTAAATGAAGTTGACCAATTAGGTTCTGCTTATGATACTTTGCTGAATACATCAAGTGGATCTGATAAGAATGTTAGATGCGGAACAGCTTCAAATGATGCTGATACTTCTTCTTCAGGTAATTAGATAATGTTAATCAATCGAAATAATAATTTGCTTTTACTTCATTATGAATGACATATTAATCGCCTTTCAGATTATTTGTATCGCATATGTAATTAAAAGATAGACTACGTTTCCTGATGGAAAATTTACCAAATTTACAATTACAATGAAATTACAGTCACAGCATTTCGCACTCAGCCAATAAAAGATAAAATGGTTGAACATCCTATTGTTGTCTAAGCCATTCGTTAAGTGTGATACTAAGCTATCCATAAGGCAGATTGCATCTAGAGCAAATAAGTACAGTTTTATTTAAATTGTTTTCAGTACAAAGATAAGAGTTCATGCATGAGATATAAACGAAAATAAGGTGAATGGGACTTAAAGTGATAATCTACTCATATGGCTAACACTGTTGATTGATTGATGAGTGACATCCAATAGTCTCACATTTCCAATAAATTACTGTGTTTTGAAAAGCTTATTCCATTGTAAATGGATTTTTCTGAGGTTGTAATTAACTGATCTAAATAACGAATTATCTTCAGGTGAACTACAAACTCAACATCTCTTCAGCCACAATGTTATGCGAGGTTACTTCTTAAAACAGGTCCTTCATACAATATGGTATAAACGTCACTCCAGTTTGACTTTATAGGTCTTTATTTAAAAAAAGTCGATCATAATCTGTAAAGTAAATGAATTCTAATTGAAACCCACTCAAATAAGAATTCAGGACTTCCGCCGTCTTAATACATTCGAATAGTTTAGGTAACATACCATTTAACCAAACCTCTTAAGATGTCTTCAAGTAAATATTCACTGATCATCTGATATGCAGAAACTATATGGACTGAGATCTTTACGGTACAAAAGCACATAAACATACAACTAATGTTTTATAGTGAGTAACATCGTAATAAAAGCTCGTGGAATCAGAAATTCAGAACAGCTGCCTAACAATACTTATTTAGTCGATAAATTCACTGTCCCCAACTATTATGTTATGTTACATCATTTAATGCAGCAATTAGCACATCAACATTACATATTGTATAATGTATTGTTATCACCAATAACATAATAAAAATGCAAAGGTTATTTGATTATGTTGCTGTTTAGTAAGAAGTTCAGATAAAAACGAAATATACGGAATTTGAGTTATCAGATTTTAGTAAATCACTTCATTATTATCATAAGAAAGCTCCAAATCAATAAGTGCTTCATGGAATGTCGTTTTGATATTATATTTACTTACTTGAAATTCCATCCTGTAACCGATTCTAGTGTTTTTATAGTTCATGAATGATCATTCGTGTAATCAGCTACTCCTTAAATTCTTAATCTGATTGGATGATAATTTGTCAAGATGACTAAGTTTAGATCTCTTGACCATGTAATTGTAGCTGCGTATCAATAACTAAACCACATATCAAATACTTAGGGCCTTGTTTTGACAAATGTTTGTGAATAATTGATTTTGATATGAACGAACGACTCTCAGCATTTTCATATCCACTATATTATTTCATATTTCATTATATGAATAGCTGTCTGTCTAATGCATAAACTTTATGTGACCCATATATATTCTTTAAAACTTTCAATTTTTTTTAAATATTCACTTTATGGTCATATGTTCTTGTATATGCTATAATTCAACAACAGTACCACGTGCATCTACAGCTTATAGACAATCGAAAGACAGTAAACTGATGAATATATTAAGTCCGAATGGCTAGCAGTGGATCAAGTGGCATCTCCAGTGCCGATCCCATGTGTAATCTACATGGTAAGCTAAGCATCCGAAGCATTACGTATATGTACATGTATGCAACTATAAAGAGATGAATATATTGTTTGCATGCAGTGAACTAATATGTTTGTCGCTTCATTTAACTGTTTCTATCTTTTTTTTTACGTTTTGGTTTCATCTTTATTTTTCCTCAACTGTTGCGTAGATTAATTTGGATTATCGATTTCGCTATTTAACCTCAGAAATATTGGTCTTTTTAAGCACTTAGAGGCAGTGATACAGTTTTCGTCAAAAATTAACATCATCTAACAAGCCGATGAGAGCTACTTGAGATTAAATAAATTTGTTAGACTAGTTTTAGATTTCTCAGCAATGTGCACAAACCACTATGTACCAGATAGATCATAGGACTTTAAAATTCCTTAGGTGTACGTGACATATTTCAGACTAATAATGTAGAATCAAGTGCTCTCTATTTTCTACCTTGAGTCGCGAGTGAGCACTATTATGAAATCTAAATTTAAGCCAATACTCTTATTCTATTCTCTGTAGTTCTAGGTAATTCACTAGCTGATATCAGCACATGAATGAGAACTATATTCAAATCATATAAAGATGTCTAGTCAACACATTACTATCTAGAAATACTACTAGTTCACATTGTAATATTCTTTTAAAACTTATCATAATGAATTTATGCTATCTGAATAATTAAATTTATTTACAACCAGTTCTGTTATTAAATCTACAACTGCAGTTAAACACTAACATGAAATGCTTGATTATCCTCCCTATGTGAAAGTAATGCCTTCTAAATTATACTTTATAATCCTCCTGATGCCAATGAATAGTAACCTATGTGCATATGCACATCGAGAGGGAGAATATGATTACTAAGGATAAATTGTTTTAATGAAACAAAATTATTTGTTCAAGGCTTTACAATTATTGCTAACAGTTCCGTCTTCCGAATCTTGACTATTCTTTAATGAAATCAAATAAGTGATCGGATAGAAGTTATCAACGGACTTTATTCTGTACAGTCGTACTGTATATAAAGTAAGGAATGGGATAATAGTGTATAATAGACTGGAAATCATTGAATGTATAATAGTAATATTATGTAAGATATTTATTACTTTAGTGCCAAATAATTTAGTCATTAAACTGACTAAAATTAATATGGGTATCTAAAGATCAAAGATAACTACACGATGAGATGTTTTGTCGTGGTTGTAAAAGTACGTAAATGGAGGTGATTATAAATGAAAATTGTTAATGATCCATCTAATAATAATAATATACTGAATTGAACAAATAGGTGCTAGTAGGATATACTCAGATGAAATAACATGTGAATTAAGTGTTTTATAAAAATGAAAACGTGTAAGAAGCTAAGGCAACAAAAATGATTTTACAAACTGTTTTTGTATGCCTAATTCTGGCTTTGTTTTACGTATAACCAAGGCTTCTACAATGCAAATAGATGTGTGGAAACGCCTCCTGTTGGATTGGGTTTGATCTTGTATGTAATTTCACCATGTAATTACGATATTGCATGATCATGTTCAATCACAGGTCACTAAGCATATAGTGTGATACTTTTTGTTGTCCTTGAATAAGCTATGTTGGTTGGTGGTATTTTATGCTATTATTTAACAGAATAAAATAACTAATGAATTCAAGTCAAGAAAAGTTCATAATTCCTGATTTGTCACAAACAGGATATCGCCTTATATTTCGCGTTTCTTGAGAAATTCAAGAACAATAACCATTGAAGAATAATACGAATTCATGTATTTCTCATCAGCTGTTCCACAACCTAAGATCCATAGTAATAACAACTTTTTTAAAAATGTTCGTACCAACTTCGTATCGTTATAGTGGAAAAGTTCTCATCAATGAAGAATGATTAAAGGAACATTTATTACAAAAGAACTACAAGAGATGTTGATATAGTCGAATACTTAGATGTGAAGTAATGTGAATATGGCAACACGCTTGAAAATTCAGGTTGAAAGACTATAACAAAATTGGATTAATCAAAAATTAAAGTGAGCAGGGTATATATGGGGTAAAATGAAAATGAATAAATTCCAACACATAAGTAAGTGTTGAAAAAAGTTGAAGTCACCAAGACGAGCTGAGATTAACGATAGTATTTTTCGGAATACATAAATCAGGTGTAAGCCTTTTAGCAGTATTGGCTTTGGTAAAGAATGATAAGATAGAAGTTGTTTGTTTATCCATAATTTGGAAAGATTTTGGAATATTTACATCATGCCCATCATCACACAGACAATAGGCGATCGCTCTATTGAAAGCCATTTCTGCTTTTAGCTCTAACTTTTAATGATTGTTCATTGAAGTTTTAAAATTTGGTGTCATGTTTGTCTTATTTTTTGAATGCGATTAATTTTTCGTAAGTGTATTATTTTTGTTTACGCATAACTTCGCATCATTTAAGTTTCGTCTTCTGTGAACGATGCCATATATCGTTTCTTCGATGTATCATGATGCATGCTTATCGCAACTTTGATTCTGATGACAAATATAATTACTGCTAATTATTTCCTTTCATCCATACGAGAACATTTTATTATCTTCTTAGTATAGATTTTATGAATGTTTTAGTTCATTTTTGTTATGACTTTATGATGTCTATTTGTAACTTCTCATCTGGTTTTTGTTGTTAACGTTATTGTTGATATCATCAGTAGTTGTACTATTTTGTTTAGCGGTCACTTACAAATTAATTGGTTTTAAGAAAATACGCAGCGACTGTCGTCGTAGTAGGCGCGTATTTTGCCCTGATTGGCTGAAACCTATTAACCAATATGATAGGTACCAAGTATTTTCTGGCTGTATCATTATTCTGAGGGAAGATAAGGGATATTAGCTAAAATTTATTTTGAAGTATTTAGATTGTTTCACTGTGAATGTGTGTTGAAGTGGATATCCAGTTCGTTATCAGCCTACTCTTCAAAGTTAACTATTAATTATATCAATAATGATCGACCACAGAGTAAAAGTGCTAGAATATACTTATTCGAATAGTTCTAAAGTAGATCTAGTGTCCATCTAAATAATCTATTATTAAAATGTACCAAATGAGAAGTTAGAATTGATATCAATCTTTGAGCACTTATATTTTTATATTCAAGACTCAGGTATTTAAGTCTTATAGAATTCATTGAGTATTCCGTGACTTTCATATGTCATCACATACACCAATTCTATGTATTTACTGAATATACATAGTAACAGAGAAGCAAAGTAAATATCATCACAAGAGCTTCTATTTGTATTAAGATACCGAAGATTTACTTGCTAGGATATCAAATACTAATCAAGAATGGGATTGAAATTAGAAAAAGATTAAATGTGGTGAAATAAGTGTTGCGTAAAATGGCAAAATATAATATTGAATTTTAAGTGTGATGTAAAAAAAGTACGGAATTGGCTAGGGATGATAAGCTCATTAATTAAGATAGGACAAAACTATAGGCTAAGACTTTGGAAAAACAAGGAGGTTTAATAACTCTTTGTATACATCATTTTTGGCTTCTCTAAATGCATACCGAAGATTTCACTAGTGTTAAGGAGATGAGAAGCTAACTATATATACCAGGTTTCTACGTAACTTATAGATAACTCTAAACAGTTGATTTTTTTTTGGCTAAATACACAGTGTTCGCAAGTTTTTTATTTATTAATAAGCTCTTTGTGACTACGATTCTATCTGTTTTTCTATATATGAGATTTAGCACATAAGTTAACGCGGAATAAACACATACATTTGAATATTCTAGATAACCGCCTTGTAAATTTCCGAAATTCACTGTAGTCACAGTGACATTTCCATGAGCATCATTGATTATTTCCACTGAAAGGTGAACTTTGTAACGTTGTGGAATATATATTGGTTAGCGTTTTTTTTCAGCAAGTTTGTGTTTTACAAGATGGGAATGCTAGCCCCATGCCTAACCCTCCTCTTTTACCCGGACTTGGGACCGGCAGTAACCCTAGAAGAGCTACAGGCGGAGTTGTGGTATATATGCATATATTATTTAATATGAATTAATCTATTCATCTTTTAATGATTTTCTTACTATTTAACAATTTTCATTTGTTCTCCATGTTTATCTGAAAAAAAAATATTTCAATAATATAGAAATTAATCAAGTCAATCGTGAATTGGACGAATTACATGAACGTTATAATCAATTAGGCAATTGTTTAAATGAACGACGAAATGAATTTAAATCTATGATAACAAATTTAAATAATTTTGAAGAAAAACGTATAGAATTAACAAATTGGCTTAATGATTACGTCATAACAATGAATAATATCAATAAAAATATATCGAATATACAATCTGTCAATGAAGTGATAAATGAATTGAAAAAGTATGTTACTATTACCATAAATAATGAATATCTATATTTCGTAATCTTATTTAACTTGATTAGATTGTGTATTTGATATTGGTTATTGTTGTTTACTTTGTCTAAGGCACAATTTAGTAGTCTAGCTAACATACTACTGTATTTGTTAAACTCTTTATAACCTCTAATCAAAACATCAGGAAATTACATGGGTAATTACAAGTAGTAAACTGATCCATAACTCATATGATTATATAAATACAATGGAATATACTATTATTGAGATTATTCGTGGTATTTTTATTATCAGTTAAGTATCCTTAGAACTTTCGATCATTTTCCTGTTCATTTAGTAGGCAAGTGCTACATATTGTGGTGTGTATTTTTCATTAACTATTTCATTTTATCCTGCTGAAGTGTGCTGTGAGCTTGTTTGATCATAAATGCTATAGATTGCATATTTATTGAACGTAACCATAGTGTTTTCTATAGAAAGTTGGATTGAAATAACGCATATATACTGATTTCAACTAAGTTTTCACCAGGTGGTATTCACATTTACATCATCCAAACATAGCTAATTAAGAGATTTATAAATGACTATTAACAACAACATTTAATAAGCTAAAAGAAATACTGTAAAACAATTGTTTGGTAAATATTTACTATTGGTATACAGGGAGAATAATTTTATGTTTTGTTTCGTTTGTCTTATTACTTCGTATTACTTATAAATGTAATATCCAGGGAGAATTAAATCTATTAGTCTACTTGTCAGGTGCATACACTTGCTTCACACTATATAATTTTCCATTGGGTACAACTGTAATATAAATCATGCTAGTTTAAACAATAGGCTATTATCCAGTTGGTTGTTAGATTACTCATCTCTCATCTTATTTGCACAGCGGTCACCACGATTACAGTGAAAAGTATCTGTCTTCATATTAACTCTTTGTGAACATGCCTCCTTATTGTTTATATTCCTATGTTAAACACCCTTTTGTAGTGATCTTCTGTTAGCTAATCATTCTCCTGTTTAAAGCCAGCTAAACAGAACATCAGTACAACTTTAATTAAGATTTAAAGGCTAACCTGATGCACCTTCACCTTAATTTAATTGACGAATAAGGCCAATCTGTATGTTCTATATCTCTTCATGTGAGTTAATATTGCATTCCATACTATTTGCTTTATTATTCAGTACAAATTCAAATTTTCTCTCCGCTATGCTAAACTAATATAGGCTGCACTTATTCAATATCTGGAAGCTATTATCCTACTAGAAATTTGATGACAACTAATTGTTACTGGTACAATGCATTTATTTGGTGACGAGATTGTTTCATTAGACAAACTGAACTTGTTTTTCTTTTTACCATATTTATGCTCTGATTATTTATTTTCTTTAAAATACGTATATTGCAAAACAGAATTTTTTTCAGAAATTTTATTCGTTACACTAAACTTACTTGTAAATTCAACTCAAACGGTAACTAAAATATCTCAGGTATTCTATTTGTGTTAATTGTTACTTAATATCAACTTAAGAAATTATACATTAACTACTTACTTACATTGATTGTTTTTAACAATTATTCATATATAATTGGATTGTTTGATAATCTAGACATCGTGCTCATTTCAATGAACATATACCTAAACTTGAAAGTGTACGCCAAAGTTTTGCACAAATACTACACAATCGTGATCACATGCCAGGTGCTGTGGAATTGGGAAATTCGATGCATACTCTAGAACAACAATGGAATGAAGCAGTTGTGTTAAATGACAAATTACAACAAGAATTGAGCAAGTTACAGCATGATTTAAATGAATGTCATAAACTTGATTCTGATCTAAAACAAAGACTACAACAAAAAGCACATCGAATACATAGTGTGCGTGACAAATGCCTTGCAGATGCCACAATGGGAAGTACAAGTCATTTGAATCAAGTTAGTTATGTTTATTATGTGCTTAATTACTTATGTGATTTCTATTAGTCAAACTATTACTGATAACTTAAGAAGTACTGATTAGGTATTGCAGGTTTCATTACTGTAAATCTACCTTACACCTGTCGGAATAAAAACTGGAGATTTCACGTATACAGTGTCAATTGATAAACTCATTAACTGTGTTAGAATTCAGGGAATAATTTGACAATTCTTTTCGCGATGAATTCATCTCAAACAGTTATATGATGTTGGCTGGAGTAGGACTAACTTGAGAGAAAGCTAGGGGCGTCTAGATCAAAGACGTAGTCTGACCCACGTTGATAAATGCAGACTGCCTGGTTGGGGTCTGTTTAACAACTGAGATCAGTGATTGGAGATGTTAGATGACATAACCCAGTTACAATCTAAATGGTTCAGACAAATCCATTGTTTATCTTTGACTAAATCTGGAGTCCTGTTTTTCCTTCATACATTCTATTTTGTTTCTTTTCTCTTGAACTTTATTCTATGTGATTATTCATTCTAATTACCACTGCTACTAAATTATAGTAACTACTTTTCAACGCACTCTTTTCATTCGGTCTCATTGGGCTGATGTGATATGACAACTTGGAACTACGTAAATTTTTGTCAGATTCAATGTTCTTAATGATCGAGTGTTATAAATTTGCATATATATATATATATATATATATATATATATATATATATATATATATAGAGAGAGAGAGAGAGAGAGAGAGATCAGATAGATTTAACTAGTACTTTCATAGTATACTAATTATTGTTATTATTAAATTTGATTGTTCATCCATGTTTTCTCTCATTTTGTTCAGATTTCTACACTTCGTCAAGAATTAGACAATGTTGTTCCAGATTTAAATAAATTTAATCATTTAGTACAAAATTTGGAAAATTCTTTACCTGAATCCATGATCAATCAATTAGGTTTCAATTCTACAAATGAACAGGTTCGAAGTGAATTTAATCAATTAGTTAATGAATTATCAAAATGGGAAAATGAAATAAAGAATTTAATTGAGCCTAAAAATAATTTTACACAATTAATTCAACAATTAGATTCACAATTGAAAGTAATTAAAACAAAAATTGAATGGTAAGTCCATGCATTATTCTTTCTTTTTCTGTTTATAAAATACGAAGTTATAGATTTATTTAGAAAATTAACAAATTTCTACTTCTAATGTAATTGAAATCAAATTAGATTTTCACTTGTGTTAAGTTTAAAGTTTAAAAGAAGCGTTTTTGACACATTTCATGTCTGTGAATATTCACAAATAACATTTGATGGCTATTTTAAAGCAATTCATCTATAATCTTGGATTGCTATACGTTATATTCTGTCTTGAACAATACGAAATAACTAAATTGTTCATTCTATACACAGGTGTCTCTACTAAATAAATTGAAATCATGTATAATGTGCAATTATACTGAATAGTTGGCATTGTTTCTAGAAATAAATAGTTCTATAATATACATGCTACGTAATTATTTCCATTTAGTCCGAAAATATGTTGCGTGTCTGTAAGGAAATTTGAAAAAAAGGAAGAAAAAAACAAGTGAAATATTCGGCTTATAAATCATGACACATCAATAATTTCTTACTTTTAATGATAAAACTGGTTGATAACATCCTAAAACCAAGCCAATCTGATAGTTGAAACTGAAAGTTGTTAAAATAGGATTTCAAATATGCTACAAATATGATTATGCACAATATCCACAAACCAAGTGGTTGATATATTTTAACCAAAGGTGATGTTTTTGATGGCTTCTACTGATTACTTTGCAAATAATTCAATGAAAGTTAAGTAATGTATACTAATTTTATGTGTGGACAAGTTAGTAGATAATCTGAGATTTACTGTATTTACTACAATACGTTCTGATGAAGTTCATACAATCAAAAGAACATTTATTTATACTAGTAATTTAAGGATACGTAACTAATGTGTATCGTCTATTCTCATTCCATAGTGAATACTGTTTGTGAGTAAGGTTAACTCTGGACTGGAAGAAGTTTTTTTGTCATATTACTAATTGACACCGAGAATTCCCTTGTTCATACTGAATGAAATTGAAGTTAGTTTTTATTTATTTTGAACATTCTGCAATACCTATATCAAAACTATAGTGTCCTGTTTTTAATTATAAATAGGGAATCCAAGTGGTATACGTAAAGCACGTTTTGTACTGTGTTCAGGATTTTATCCATTTATCTTTTTATAGTTAAATATTTCAGCTGTAATTTATAAATCTATGGCTGTAATGATAAAATAATTACACTAACGACCAACAATACCTACCTTGTCAATGATGTTTTAAATGTAACAAGTTTACCCTTTTCTTTAAGTTAATCTCCTTTTTATTAAAAGTAAATTCATGAGAAATGTATATGCAGTGATATATATTTCACTTTCTTTAACTTTTCACAGTTCAGAGATAGAACCTCTCAAGAAAACAATCTTTTCCAATGAAATACGTAAGGAAATTGAAGAAGTAAAACCAATCTTAGAAAAAGCTGAACAGATGTGTAAACAATTATGTGAAAATTGTGCGAATCCAATTGATAAATGCAATATGAAAACAAAAGTATGTGTAATAGATTTGATTTAAGTTATTATTAATTCAGATGGAGTTGGTTTATAAACTAGCGTTTCATCTAGTAGATCTTTCAGGACGACTATTGTAATCTTACATAGAAGTGGAAAATAGCTTAAATGAACATTTATAGATTCACAAATTCCTGTAGGTATAATTTCATCTGGTTCGTCGGTACGTTATTAGATTTCTAAACATATATATGAAATTCAGTTGAAATTATGTTCATAACACAAGAAGCATATTTATTATTTAAGTTTAGTTTAACCTGACTCGGTATTCCCTAAGATATCAGCAATAATTCAGACATTTCAAGAAAAAGCACCTTAGTCACTTTAGTTGAAGTATATTTGTGTCTAAGACGTTTGTGATTTAGTTAGCAAATAATCACGAAGTTATTAGCGTAGTATCTTTTTAACAGTGTAATTTGTTGAACTAGTCCTTATTAAAAATGGTAAGAATTTGTGAAGATCTATCAATTTTACTTCTGATTAGACTAAGTCTTTTCAACTAGTTTACATCAGTAGCATATTAGAAAAGTATTGATGTGATTATTTTCAGTTATACTATAAGATTGATTATTGTTGTTTTGACGCGATCGTTTTGCATGTTAGTGGATTTATTTTGTTATGAGATATGTAACTCTAGGAAAGAATGAGTTAGGATTTAATCCACTTCCTTTCACTCATAATATGTATGCCCAGAAACATATTAGGCTACATAAAAACGCATGTTTTGTAACCTATGGACCATTTTAAGTGTAACTGGAATTTCTCTTATGTAAAAATTCAAATACTAATGACTTGTATTCGATTTTATTCATTATGATTCTAGCTTTTAGATCTTCAGAATGCCTATGATCACTTAGTTAAAGAATGCAAAAAATACGATAATGAAATAGTTGTGCATCCACCATCAGTATCCAGTAAATCTGAAATTAATTCGGCAAACAAACTAGAGGAATTAAATCATTGGTTATCTGCAAAAAATACGCAATTACAGAATATATCTCATGATGTGTTAGATACAAGTGTATCACATTTACGTATACCAGTGACTAAACAAATTGAAAGTCAATTACAAAACTTAGAAGTAAGTTATTACTATTGTAATCGTTAATACCTTCGAGTATGCTGTAAATTCAAGCATTCTTATTGAGTGAATAAAAATGTAAATCATTCCGTATAAAATACTACTAAATATGATGGCTAATCAATCTGCATGTAAAAGATTCCAAGGTTTACCAGCTAAACTATTAAAATGGATCTGTAAGGAAAAATATCAGACTAGACTTTTAAGTGTTATATTCTAACTGAGATATAGTTCATTGTTTATTGGAGGGAGGATATTAAGTATGACCACTTATATTTTACACTGAATGAGTTCAATATCTCGATTATTTCTATAACGCTTTTTTTCATTAATGATTAGTTAATAGCTGTTCATGAAGCTGTTATTTTTCGGTTATTTTCTTTTTTTTTTTTATTTACGAGTTGAAATCAAATAACAAACGTTTACACAATTAAAATCTATCTAATGGTTATTCCCTTCTCATATCTGAGACTTGTTTTGTTACATAACTTACCTCAATACTTTCAAGTTATACGGAAAACTATTCACGTACTTGGTTGAAATGCATAATTTAAAGCAGCAACACTCATTAAACTTTGATTTATTGTTGGACATCAAAATATTGCATTATGATTCTATACAGGATAAAAATCCAACATCTCTGAGTAATTTCCTATTAAGGACAACTTTTTAGTCCTTAATAGTTATGTAACTAAAGTCGGATTATTGTGGAAGCTGAGTCTAAACTGTAAAATTATCTTCACAAACAACTCTGTCAAGTATTTCTACTCATATCCTTAAATATTTTGTCTTGATGTTATTCTAATTTATCCTAACTGTTGTTAACATAAATTTTTATATTTTCAGTCTGTGTCAGAAGAATTAAAAGTTAAACAAAGAGAATTACAAGATTTGAAAGATATGGATGTGTTAAATTCATCTTCAACGCCAGTGAATGCTAAGACTGTAGATTTATGCATGAATCAAATGAATTTATTACAGAAAGCTGTGATAGAACAACAGAAGCAATTAAAGTCGAAAATAAGTGAAGAATTTCTTTTTTCTGAACAGTTGGAACAATTAGAGGTAAGTAACTATGTTCGGTACTTTTCTAGGTAGTCAATTATAGTTGTTTCACGAAGGAATAGATTATTGAAAATTTCAATAGTAGACACATTAACTTTATCCTGATATCGTTAATATTCATACTAGTTTCTTTACTTCATCACTTGCTGTACAGTTAACAATCTACATTAATTAGACATAGTTATATAACCAACGATTGTATTTAGTAGGCCCTTGACGCTGACAGAATTCAACACTTAGTCATCTAATCTTCTCTATAAGGCTTGTTCATTACATTTTGTACGATCAAACTGTAAAGGCTAAATAATATTGTATGTAAGCAATTAGTTCTACTTATTTTCTAACATAAAGTATGGTGTTCATTTATACATAGGTGTATTGGAATTCAGTTTGATTAGTCGTATTCAGTCTAGTGGTAACCCTTTTATTATGAATTTAGTGTTCTTCTAAACATATTAGTGAGATCTTTCCTTAACCCTGATAGGATTAATACACCCCCTGACATTTGGGTCTATACCGATTGCCAATTGAATCACGGGTATTACTATGAGTCAATTTAAGCTAACCAACATTTAGATTAAACTTCCAAATACCTATTCAACCTTAACATGTACCAAAATAAATTCAAGTTTATTCTATCAAACATTTTTAGGCTTGGATAGCTACCGAGACAATTCAACTACTCAATCAACCATTAGCAATAAATGGCCAGTATTTAGAAGAAAAACCGATTCCACTAACAAGTCAACTAAAAAAATTACAAAATCGCCTTCCAGCTATTTGTACTAAACAAAATGAATTAAACTTATTAAAAGAAAATTTAAATACCATGAAAACTTGATGAACAACGAAAGAAATTACAAATCAATCTAAACAATTTACAGAATGAACTTAGTAAACTGGAAAATGGTATCAACTCAAAACTTGTAAGCATTATTCAATGTTTAGTACCTTTTTTTTTTAAAAAAGAAATACTTATACATGCTCTACAACTAAGTCTTTTGTTAAAGTGACTCTAAGTATCACAGCTTTGAATGAGACAAGTTCTATTATTTCCAATGGATAGTTTTATACATTGTAACCAAAAAGGCGTTGATTGGCAAATGTTTGCTAATTTGAATTTGACAGTTTAAAAAATGTGTCAGAACTGTGATATCTAACATCCCTAATTTTAGTTGACTAATTGATATTTCATTGTAAATTTCATACTAAACCGATTCTAATGAGCGAACTATTCTTAAACAAAGAGTACTTGATAATTACCTTGTTGTATACTTGTTCTTAAGGTCTGGTTATGAATATTCACTGAATATTTCAAAAAATATAACCGATTCTCTTTTCAGTTATACTTGATGATCAGTGAATCTCAAGTTGAATGTAGTTGTTTTCTACGTAAGTCACACTTCCTGTATGGATATTATCCGGTTACCTATATATAACATATATACAAAGGTTTTTTAAATTATCATCCAGTAATTGGAATTCGAATATTTAACCCCTTCTCTCTTACTAGACAAAAACATTTTCCTCACTAATTATGCCTACATATACTTGTAATTTCCAACAGTCGACATGCATTTCAGTCTGTCAAAGAATACTTTGTTGAGAGTCAACGATCATTTTAATGAACTCAAAGAAACCATATGTAAATATCTAGGTATTATGCTTTCATCGTTACCTAACTAAATATTTAAATTAAGTGTTGTGGAGACCGTTGAATGTCAATTTAATATCACGAATCGGTCTGAATTAGACAACCACTGATCACCTGGATGCACTAGACAGCATCCACATCCCCACCTGGGATCGAACCCAGAACCATCTGGCTTCGCGGTGAACATTTTAAAATTAGACCACCGAATCAGCTCCCAACTGTTGTCCAGTGCTTCCAGATGATTAATGGTTATCTAATTCAGACCAATTCGTGATATCAAATTAAGTATTTAAAGATTCCTCATATCACTTAATGTTTATAGAATATATGATAAACAGTCATCATCCTTTCGAAATATTTTAAATGACATAAGATATAGTCACAGTTTGAACTACGTTAGTTTGTCCGGCTATTTAAGTTTCCATTTCCGCGAGAAGTTCCCTATCTTTGGTCATCAGCTTTTACTGTAATTAGCTTCTTCACTAATGTATTTATTTCCTCAATTTTCTTACTTGAAGTCTCATATTGACGAAATTCAAAAGGTCTATTCAGTGGCACGAAATTCTATTGATGTATATAACCAATCATGTGATGACTTGGAAACTCGATGGTTAAATTTACAACAAGCTTTATCTAATATAGAAATAAAAGATCTCCTTAAATCTTCAACATCGTCAACACCAGCATCTCCACCTTCTTCACCATCTCTTACACGACCTTCAAATGAGATCAAACAAATACGTAGTCAAATGATTGAATTACAAGCTGAAGTATTAGAGTTAAGCAATTATCATTCACCCAAGTCTTCTTATTCAAAAGAAAGTTCATCTAGTATTGGCTTAGTTCATAAATTGAATCAGTTAGAATCAGTACTTCAGTCAAATGGTGACAAGAAACCACAACAATCAATGCATAAACTCTCTGATGAATTAAATATGACAAATAAACGATTAGAAACTATTGGACATGCATTGGAAATGAATTTTGAAATGTTTCAAATCAAAGATATGGATCCATTTTCGATACATTTTATTAAAAAATTAAATTATATCTATGCCGAATTGCAAAATATTCAATTAAATATTAATGAGAATGAAAAAATAATTAATTTAAACCCTGAGACAACAAAGCAAAAAGTTGGATATTTTGAAGAGTTATTAAAACAGGTATTTATTCACCGTACATTGTTGTTGTTCTAAATCTTGTGACGTAATAATGTTTCAGTTGTGAATATACTGGTTTTTTTTGCTTAAGTTAACAGTGTACTTTTCATCTTGAGAATAAATAATGTACTTAGTCGTGAACCGTTGTATGTAAGACTCAAAAACCTTATATTTTTGGAGTAAAAACATGATTGAAGGATTAGATTGAGATCACAACTACTAGTTTCATTAGTAAAGTTACTTGCATTCTCTCTTTGAACTTCACCTAGTGACTCATGTTATTCTTCTGTAGCACACTGGATCTCCGTTGTAATCAATGAGTGTCGAGCTTGTTTTTTATTGAATAAATAATTGTTTACATCACTAAACAACTTAGTTTAGTACCTTATAATCAGTATAAGTTCTTATGAAGCTCTCATTTACGTTACGGATATAACTGCCAGTTGACCTTAATTACCGATTTCCGTAAACCACAATCCAATAATAAGTGATGATCTAGTGACTATCAGTAGGTTCTGAAAGTATTTTACGTTAAATAATATTATCTTAATTACCATTATATGACCTATTCATATATGACTACTGCCGAGAGGATAAACAGTTCACTTTACTATTTATAGACACAGTAAAATAATGTTTTCGGGTACTAACTTCAGGAAGCTTGAAACTCAGAAGACTAGAAAAGTGTCGAACTCTGATTTAGAATTGTACAACAGTTAACAATCCCATCTCCTCACACTAACTTTTAGATTAAATTTTTGCCTTAGAATTCCTATACATTGTAAATCTATTTTCGTTAATTACTTTTACAGCTTAATGATTGTAAACAAAATGTGAGTGATGGGCGTATTGAGTTAGCTGATAAAATGGAATCATTAACAGATGAAAGGCGGCTAAGTCCCATTTACTCAAATTTCTTAACAACAATGAATCAATATAATACACAATGCAATAATATAGAAAAACAAATAAATCAAATTATCTCTGCATTGAATAATCGTGTTAAACAAACTGAACAGCTGGCAACACTTCGTCAAAATATTAGTAGTTCATTAAAAAAAGTCAGGGAATCTCGTCATCTACCTTCAAATGAACAGTGAGTTCCTGTTATTTTTAATCTTATTTTTTGGTATTATCATGTTAAGTTCCTTTCAAAATGTTAATGTTAAATTTCAATGTAACAAGGGATGTAGAAGATTTCAGAATAGCTTATATTATGTATATATGCGTATGTATGACATGACATTCAGGATAAAGACTAGGCGTAATGATTGCATTTTCATAATCATAACACACATTTTTCAATCTCCGTATAACACTAGATTCTCTAATCCTTGTAAGCTTAGCATGGAAATACATAATCTTTACTGTCATTTCTCTATCATTACACTTATCATTGAGTGCACATCGTTAATTGGATATCAAACAATATTATTTTGTCTATTAATAGGTACTTGCTTAATGTAGTTGCGTCGTATCCCGAATTCATTTTTCATAAGATTTTTAGCTAAAATACTGAGCGATAGCAGTTTATATTCCTGAAGAACCATTAATCTCCTTGTGACAGAAAGCAGAAAAATCCTCGTTTGCCATTTTCAAGAAGACATTGTTTCGCTACACCAAGTTTCTTAGTAATTGTATACTTTTAAATCAAACTTTGTGCGTACATTATATCATTGACATACAACATTTGCAGTTAATGCAAATCTAAAACCTAAATTATTTATTGAACTATTAATGAAGTTAGCAAATAAGTACCTCAGATATTTAAAGTTTGCTGTCACAGGTAGTTAAATGTTAATTTTTCAGATAAAAAAAATCATAGATTTGTCCAGGTATTGTTTTTTTACTAATGATTTTGTCACATAATAATAGCGCAGTACATAATATTTAGTATTTTATAATTAGATTTTACATTCGCTATCTTCTTTCTTTTCTGCAAATTCTCTTAGATATCTTCAAGAACAATTAGACGAACTAGATTCTAATATGAAATCCTTGAAACAACTAAGTGAGGAACTGTGTAAATCACCAGATGAATCTTCAGATAAACAAATTAGTTCACATCAATTAGAATATGAAATAAAATCCTTAGAAAATGTTATTCATGAAGAATCAGCCACTTCATTAACTGTTGTATCACCCGAAAAACAAGCTGAGCGATTGATATCACATTTGCGTGACACTTTAATTGAGGTATATATTTTATTACTTGATTATATTCTACCATCTTGCATTTTTTTGAACAGACTGATGACTTGTGCAAGTGTTATATCATAATTTGAAATTTCTTAGTACTATGTACCCTAAAACTCTTGTCAAGATTGAGAGGACTGTATATTACAGTTTTAATAAGTATGCTGTTATTCAATAATCAGTTGTATGCCCTCATTTACTAACTCAGATTTATGAGCACAGCGTTATTTATGACTTTGCGAATTATTTGCAGCTTAATGTTTTTATCAGATGAAATGATATATGGTTGAATGTTTCAAACTTAATCATAAATCCACAAGCACAAGTGGTTAATGTCTCAATCACGTAAATTTCTATCAAATAATAAAGTCTTTCTGATATGCCCAACGTATTCAATGAAGTTGAACCTTTGTTTTCAGTGCACTGTACTAACTAAAAGATCGTGATACTTTTTAGCTGGTCTCTATAAAGTAATATTCCTTCGGTGTTTTGTTTGGTCTACTTCCCCTCACAGCTTTGTTTCGTTTAAAGGTAGAACAATTTCAATATCTAGTTGCTATACATTGAATTTTACCATTATACAAAATCCGGTATATAATTGGAAGAAAATAGCATAATTGGGTGAAAAATCTAATCTTCTAAAAGTTCATGTACACCTGACTAGTGTGTTTTTCAGCCTAGTTTTACGTTTTTCAAGTTTTAAAACACTAGTAATATTATCATTATTATACTCAAGGATTTTTGAAACATTTTGGCATTCTACTGGTGGTTAGTATACTGAATGAATGCATTTCTTTTAAGCCTAACAACATTCATTTCCAGCTGCTGTAAAATATAAGTTGATCACTATCGTATAGCTAATATCACTGACACTAGTTAACTTCTAGTAGTTAAGTAACAAACTGAAGTTATAAAAGTATTTAAAATGAGTCTTATAAATAGTCAAATTCGAAGAATTAGGAAGATAATGGTTCCCCTGGAAGTTCCATTACGATTAGACAATCTCCAAACCTCCGTATCTCAATATGGATAAAACCATACAGTTCCTTTCGGTAATTTATCCTTCTAATTTGGAAATACTCTCCATGCAGTATTGTTAATTGTGCATTCTCTAAATTGTAAAATTTTTTAAATAATACTATTTCTTACATAACTAGGTTCAACATGATCTACACATACTTGCTAGTCAGTTATCGTCATTAAATCTATCATCATCACCGACTAGCCAAGAAATGGTCGCATTAATAATTGATGATTATCATACATTAAACAGTCGCATACTTGCAAGAAATGATAGCTTTGAACAGTTAGACAAGTTAATTCAATCTGTCCAAAATGTATCAAGTCAAAATAGATTGAAACTTGAAAAACAGCTATTAAAAGATGATTATGATTGTGTACGTAAAGAGATTCAATTTAATGTGAATAAATTTCGTTTATGTAATGAAAGTGAAAAGCTATTCAATGAACGAATTCATCAAATATTAAATTGGTTAAAACAAAAACAATTATGTTTAAATGAACCAATTCAAATGACTATGGCAACACCAGGGAATACAACAATTTTAGTCGATCTTAATGTGGAGTTAAAGAAATTAAAAGTAAGTTTATTGTTGAATTCATATCAAGAAACGTTTTAAATACCCTTCGATACTGACGTTTGGTGAGAAAATGTGGTATTAAATGCTTTCTTCACATTGGCTTATGAACCAATGACAGTGATTTTCGCAATTTTCCTTCGATAACCATTGAACATATATATAGAACTATCTAATTTAGTGTTTATTCAACTGTGATTTTTCCAGGATCCAGTAATTCTTTGAAGTATTTGACTAAAGAGAGAGTGCTTAACGAATATGTTGTTACAAAAGTAGTTTATTAAATGTCCTAGAATCGTGTCAAGGTTTCTGGAATTTGTTATCTACGGCGATTACAACATGTGGTATCTATCATAATTATTCATTATCATTATTCTTGTCCAAGTTTACTAGTTATGCCGATAATATTACTATATTAATCTCCAATGTTCTTGGGATTTGTCCATTAACTGGAAATCGTATGACAAACTAAAACTACAAGAAAGAATGCGTCAAAAACATCTAAGGTTATGTATAGTTCGCGTTTGTTAATTAGGTAGTACTTAGTGAAATATGTTTTCCGTAAAAGTTGAGTAATATTTTTTTCAAAAGTAATTTCTTATTATTTAGTACACAGTGACTATGTAACGTAGGTGTTCTTAGCTAAAATTATTTTATAAGTTAGTTATATTCTGTTTATTCTACTTTTTGTTATGTCCTGAACTTTAACTAATTACGGACAACGACCTTGTTCGATACGATACAGTGACTAATGACAAATACGACTGATTATTGTATGCTAAAAAGCCTGTCCTGATTCTACCTATCCCAGGCCGGAATAAGATGAACATGAAATTAACAAGACGGTCAACTAACTCGACCTATATTTGATATTTATTTATGCACATGTATACACCGATTGTACAGCAGATTAGTTGGAAAACTAACGTCAATACGAAACGAAAGATTGGATGGTAAGGAACTGGAGGGGGAGGGGAAATAAGTACAAAATTAATTACTTAAAGTGAAAAATGATGTAGTCACAGTTAATAGATTAATGAGAGGTTACGGCAACAAGAATATAAACATTATGAAAACTAAATGTTCAATCCATATAGCATCAAAGAAAATGGAATAGTCTTTCAAAAAATAGTGCTTCAAGTTAGACATTCCCCGTGACTCTCCCATTATATTGCTTCTTAATGTCTTTTATTTATTTTCTTTCCCATTTTTAGAATTTATCAGAGGATATTGAATATTATCAGTCAACTATTCAAGAGATTACATTAAGTGGCGAACAGTTATGTAAATCAGGTGGATGTAAGTATTTCAAATTATATGCTACTCGATAGTAATATTTTGTCATATTTTTTTAAGAGGATGCTTCGAACTTTGTAAAATAGAAAAATGTGTACAAAAGAGGACTAATATATAACTGAATAGATTTATTTCAAACAGTTATTTTCTATTGTAAGTCTACTACACATCCTATTGTACTAATTTAAAGTGTAATTCAACTGCAAGAAATACCACTCTAAATAAGTTCAACTACAAATGTGTAAGTTATAAAATGAGTGATACACGTATTTGTAAAATTCCAATTAGTAGAAATTAAAATTTCTGACGTTTCGTGGCTTAGTGCAAGTTGCTTCTTCAGAGGAATGAATAATTGAATTGAATTATCACAAGGTTAAATAATACAATGGAACAAATTAGAATCAAAATAAGTTCGTACAATCAAAATGCGAGTTTGATCGTGTCATGTCAAGTCATTTGGGTCAAGGTGGTTTGAAGTGAGACATGTATGCATATATTAGTGTGATGTGAAAGGAAATTATGTGAATATGTTAGAATAAAATTGTATGTATGTTCACGTGAATGAAATGAAATTTGATGTACTTTAATTGTGGTCAGTTGTATAGAAAGTTCATGTTGGGTGGATAGAAAAGCCTACCCTTTTGTTAATTGCAGTTGGATTTAACAAAATGTGAAGTTACAATTAAGGAAGTTTTTGTGGAGATAGTTAATTTGTCAATGCTGATATCACGAATCGATCACCTGGAAGCACTGGATAGCTGTTTCGTCCTAGTCCTATTCGTCTTTCCTTATAATTGGAAAAACCTTTTCGAATAATTTGGATATTTTTAATATCGATTCTATGGTTGTGGTAGATAGCATGTACTGCTATTGCTGATTTAATTTATAATTTTTCAAGCTCAACAAGATTATTAAGCCGTTTAGTGTAGCTTTCATGTTCTTTGGCACGAGTTTTGATTTCTCGAGAAGACTCTCCAATATAGAAAGCATCACAATCAGCACAACCTAGCTTGTATACACAATTCTGTGTAGAGGTGAAGGGGATCTTGTCCTTTATTTTAACTAATACACTTCATATAATGTTGGTAGTCTTGCAAAATGTTTGGATTCTATATTGTTTCTCACATATTCACATATTTTCCTTTCACATCACACTAACATATGCATACATGTCTCACTTCAAACCACCTTGACCCAAATAACTTGACATGACACGTTCAAACTCGCATTTTGATTGTACGAACTTATTTTGATTCTGATTTGTTGCATTGTATTATTTAACCTTGTGATAATTCAATTCGATTATTCATTCCTCTGAAGAAGCAACTTACATTAAGCCACGAAACATCAGAAATTTTAATTTCTACTCATTGGAATTTTACAAATATGCATATCACTCATTTTATTTAAACAACCTATCCAATGCTCAATTTATTTGAAATGATCAAAGTTGACCTTGTGTAGGTTATAAGTTACTAATCTACTGGTTACACAACTTTCGTCGAGCTTAAAACTTACAACAAAACGATTATAATGTCTAAGCTGTAACAAATAAATTATAGTAATTAAAATGCAACTGAAGTTACTATATTGATCTAGTTACCAGAATTTAATTAAAAATATCTTTCATGAACTAATAGTTTATCATTTTCATATGCGTGTGATTTTATTGTCAAGTAAATCAGGTAAAAGAAAAAATTAGCAGCTGAATTGATCCTCTTACTTTATTAGAATACTTTGGTAGTATCACTAGCTCTCATTCAAAAACAGAACCTCCAAACTGAGTAAATGGAAAATTACCGGAATAATTAACCCAATTAATTAATTAATCTAATTCAAAAACAAAGACGTTTGAACGAAGAATATTCTTTTCGATGAATGCTCATCAGGTTCTACATTTATTAGTTCAAAATTATTAGTCACAAAAATAGCCAGTTCTGAGTCAGGTAAAACATTATTTAGATATCAAGAAGAATTGGTTAATTAGAAGTTTTTTCTCATCGAGTTATTTATAAAATACGAATGTTAATGTTGAAATACTCATTATCATGTAACTTGTGAAACGTAAAAGACAATTGAGATAAACACGATTATTAGTCAAATACGTGTATATAGGTATCGCTGTATATGGGTGACATAGGAGATGGGGTGGTAGCAAAATACGATTAGATCAAGTGTTTGTAGACAAAGGTCAAATTCTACTTAAAATGAAACCGGATGGTTAAGATATCTTCGTCCAAAAATGAACGAAAATATTTACAAAACTTGGGCGCCGAGTGTATGTAAGACATATGAATAGAATATATTTGTTAATAATCTAAGCGGATGAAATTAATGAAAAATTCCAACGTTTCGCTCGGCAAACTGGTCCGGGCTTCTTCAGGGAAATAACCAAAATCAAAAATTATCGAATATAAATGTAAATAAGAGGTCAAATTGATTACGGATATCCAATTGCATACAGGGTATGAAATTGTCATATGAGTCATTATAAGTGAACTAATAATGAAATTGTGTGGATGAAGGAAGGTGTGCATTTTTGTGTGCAGTTCATGTTACAATCATGTGTTGACCTGTACTGGTCTGAGTTACGTTCACGGAGAGGGATAGACAATCTGAAGATAGGCTTATTATCAAATCATAGTTGGAGGAAATCAATGTAATGATGATTATAGAATATTCATAAATGGCTACACGTTGAATGTGAATCGGAATAGGGAATTCTAAACAGAATTCATCAATCAATAAACAAATAAATGGAATGCATTGGAAATTGGAGTAGTAGAAGTTGTTAATTCATTTTTTAACCATTAGTTGCCATGGTGCAGCTAACTGTACTCCATCTCGTCGGTTTATATTATTCGGATTAGCCCATATGTGTAGGGCTTCAGATGTTAGTCTTTCTTTGTAGGAGTTAAAACCTTTTTGAAGGATTTTAATTCCATTAAAATCGATACTGTGCCCTGATTCTATTGAATGTAGTGCTATTGCCGATTTATTTTCAAGTTTCAGTATATCATTAGAGGATTTGGGAATATGCTTTGAGCAAAGTATATGTTCCTTCATCCTTACATTCAATTGTCTTGATGTTTCTCCTACGTATTTGGCACTGCAATCATTACATTTGATCTCATAGACACAGTTTGTTTGTTCTTCTTTTGGTACTCTGTCCTTGATATTTACAAGTGCAGAGCCCAGTGTATTGTTTGTTCGGAAGAAAACGCGTATGGCATGTTTATTCAAAATTCTTCTAATCTCTTCAGAGGTCCCATTCCTGTAAGGCACAACCACAGTGTCAATCCACTCTTTCGGTTGGACCTTCTGCTTGGCTTCCCCATTGCGTTTCTCCTTAAGTATCTTTTTTATAAAATTCTTTGGGTAGTTGTTCATCATTAGTGTAGACATCACTAAGTTTAATTCAGTTTCTTTGTCCTCATTATCTGTGACTAGTTGATGGATTCTGTTTATCAGGTTCCCAACAACTGTCACTTTCGTTGATTTTGCATGGGCTGATTTATAGTCCAGGTATTTACCGGAATACGTTGGTTTTCGGAAAATGTTAATCTTAAGATAGTTATCTTGTTTTCTTTCGATCAGACAGTCGAGGAATGATAATTTATGATCGGCAGTCTCAATTTCCTTAGTGAATTTGATTTTGTTGGAAATACTGTTGACATTTTCAAAAAGTTCGTCTAGTGCATCTCGTTTTGTAATAATGAAAGTGTCATCTACGTACCTTAGCCAGAGTTTGGGTGGATAGACACATTTTGAGAGTGCATTTGTTTCCAGTGAATGCATAAACAAGTTGGCAACTATTGGAGACACCGGAGATCCCATCGCTACACCTTCTGTTTGTTTATAGAGATCTCCTCGAAACTTAAACAATGTAGAATTCAAGCATAAACTTAAGCATTTAATAATCTCTGAAGGTTCTAAAGGACACCGTATACTTAAGTCATTGTCTGCGAGTAAATATTCATTTATAATGTCTAACGAATTGTTAATGTGAACATTAGTGAATAAAGAGCAAACATCAAAACTTGCCATTATTTCATCTTCTTCTAAACGCATGTTTGTAATCATGTTTTTAAAATCAAATGCATTTTTTATTCCATATTTGGCCTCTTTGTCATAATGTTTAAGTATTCCAGCCAGATACTTTGCTAGATTATACGTCGGCGAATTTGTGTAGTCTACTACCGGTCTTAATGGAACATTCATTTTGTGGATTTTCGGTAGTCCGTAGAATCTGCATGGGCTGCAACTTTTTGGAGCAAGAGAGAACCATAGGGACTGTCCCAGTTTAGACTTAATAGATCGTAATACTCTACTTGTCTCTGCCTTCAGGTTGTTAAGAGTGGCACGACATTTTGTTGCTTTAATTTTTTCATATGGGCCTTCATTTAAGTGCTCACTTGCCTTATTGTTGTAGTCAGAGGTGTTCATTACTACCGTCGTATTCCCTTTATCTGCCCTTGTGATAATAATTGTTTTTTCTTTACGCAGTTGTTTCAGAGCGTAGATTTCGTTCTTGGAAAGATTACAGTTGTTCGGCTTTTGGTGTAATAATGTAGAGGATATTTTGTTCCTCACTATATTAGCTTGATCCTCTGGCAGTTTGTTTAGAGCAGGATCCATCGTTGGAATAACATCAAAAACAGATAACCGCGATCTGTTCATGTTGAAATTGAGACCCTTCCTAAGTAGTGAAATTTCTTGTTCATTAAGGATTCTATCCGAAAGGTTTACCACCACTTTGTTTAGATCTAGGCATTTTGAGTTGTTTTTATTTTTTTTCTGATTATTCTGTTTCACTGTATGTTTAAGCATTTGTTCAAATTTTCTAATCTGACGTTTCTTTGAGCTCTGATTATAAAAATATTCTTTATGTTGGAAAAAATCATTTACACTTGTCCTTATTTCCGTGGGAATAATGAAGGATAGAATATCATCAATATTAGTTATTCGTGAACGTAGCGATTCCAAATTCATAGTGGAACGATGGATGCGTTCCCTAAGAAATGTTCTAGTTGCGGTAATCAAATCACCAGACAACTCTATTCGTTCCATCAAGGCAGCTGTTACCGCAACATAGCCGGGTGAACCTCGTTAAAATGCCTGAGAATATCAGACCGACTAATATCATGTTTGCAAAGGATGAATGTATCATCTACATAACGGCAGTAGAATGGCAATTTACCAATGAGTTGTGCAAGTGGTCCGTTTTCCAGTTTTGCATATGTATGCATATGTATTCTCCCTCTGAATGTGCATTTCCATATTATTATTATTATTATTATTATTATTATTATTATTATTATTATTATTATTATTATTATTATTATTATTATTATTGCCATTATTATTATTATTAATCAAAGTACACAGAATGAATATCACAGTTTAAGATCAAACAAATGAACTGATTGTAATTATGTCTATTATTGTTACTATTTGACGAATTTTGATTATCGTTCACTCCATTTTACAAACTCTTAACCATCCGGTTTCATTTTAAGTAGAATTTGACCTTTGTCTACAAACACTTGATCTAATCGTATTTTGCTACCACCCCATCTCCTATGTCACCCATATACAGCGATACCTATATACACGTATTTGACTAATAATCGTGTTTATCTCAATTGTCTTTTACGTTTCACAAGTTACATGATAATGAGTATTTCAACATTAACATTCGTATTTTATAAATAACTCGATGAGAAAAAACTTCTAATTAACCAATTCTTCTTGATATCTAAATAATGTTTTACCTGACTCAGAACTGGCTATTTTTGTGACTAATAATTTTGAACTAATAAATGTAGAACCTGATGAGCATTTATCGAAAAGAATATTCTTCGTTCAAACGTCTTTGTTTTTGATAAACATGGGAATTTTTAAATAATCTAATTCAACTAATTCCCTAACCGTTTTTCTAATAACAATATCTTGACGATGTAACCGATTAACTGCATTAATACTCATACATCAAAATTTTTAATTTCGATACTTTGATGATGGCTGTCAGTTACTACCTAAATTATTTAATGTGAATAGGTATGTTGAAGTTAAGAACCATAGAATTTTGTGTTTAAAAGTTAACTTTCCTAAGTAAACATTAAATAAAGCAGAGTTTATGTAAGCAACAATGGGGATATTTTGTAAAAAGGCTCAAGATTACTAAGGGATGTAGGTTAAAGGCTGAACATGATTATTATTAATATTATTAGTGTTACTTTATCTTATGTACATTTTCCTTTCTTTCTACTATAGTTCTTGTGAATGGAGATTCTATACAAAATCGATTAATGAACATAAGTGATATTTATGAAGAACTGCAATCAGATACAAAACGAAAACTGATCATTTTAGAATCAGCTTTATCAGTGGCCCAATGTTTAACATCTTCTGTGAATACTCTTAGTCTACGTTTGCTTAATGTTGAATCCCGACTCGATGCATTACTGAAAAATGATACGAAAGAAGGTTATTCAATTCAAATGGAGAAATCAATTATAGATCAACTGGAGTATGAAATGGTTAATGGGTTAGAACCCCAGTATCAACAAGTTCACACTTTTTGGAATCAATTAAAACAAATTTGCAAACCCATTGATTTGTTTGCTAATCCCTCAACATTGACAACAACACATCTACCTAGTCATTCAGATGAAATTCTTGGACATGTAGAACAAATTGATAATGAATTAAGACGATATGATGAATTCAATGAAAAGGTTAGTTAGACTGTATGTCAATTTTTACATTTCATTCTGTCAAAGCCGATAAGAAAAAAATGTTTCAGTAGAATAAGAAGAAATGTTAAACGTCATCAACGTAGGTCGTTGGAATTAACTTTAATTGATGTAGTAAGAGATTCGTCGAAACAGGTCACAGTCGCCCTATCTTGGTTTGATACCGTTCAATATCCACAGTCCCACACAAAATGTAAACAAGAAGATACAAGTCACCTGATGAGTATGATATATTTAAATCACTGATTCCGAACTCATCGGTCTATATTTTGAAATTCAGTTAATTTGTATTGCAGAATAATCGCCATTTAGTATTATCTGTGAGTTACAGTCTGACTCCTAGCTTTGTCCAATTCACATTTAATAGGTTTTTGCTAGGACTTCGGAAACTCTGTCGAGATGTTAATCATCGATGACCTCATAGTTCTTACCTTTAGATGTAAACCAGTAGGGTGAAAATAGGCGAAAATGGTAACAAACTTTTCTGAATGCTATACTTTTATCACCTACATAAAATTTATAGATAATTAATTAGGAAAAGGAGGATATTAGTAAGGGTGGAATAGTATATTCAATTAAGTAAGATGTGAACAAGCCGAAAAACTGATGGACTAGCTGTCTAACAGATAGTGAAAGTGTCTCATCTGAACGGTAGTAAATCACAAACGAATATAGATGATTACCTTTACACTTTCAGATAGTTGGATTTATTAAAACTGATGAAGTCGACATTAGCGTCTAACGTATGTTGAACTGTTTGAATGAATTGAATAGTTCGCCATAATATATTTTGTTGCTTTTGCAAAAATATTTTAAAACTAGAAAGTACTTTTCATTAATCATTGAGAGTTGTAAAGGTCAGATCATGTTCTGAAAAACTATCGCCATGTTTTCTACACATTATCCTATGTTTATTTATCATTAGCTAACTGATTTAGCCAAACTTCTTGGAAGTAATCGTCAAAAAGCCAAACAATTAATGGATAGATTGGAATTAAATCAGAATGGTTAGATTTAGCATTGAAACGTTTCGACCCAAAAATATCCAGTACACCATCATTAGATTGGGATAATTATTCTGATGAGGCTCATTTTTTGATTGATGAGTCAATGGAAAAAATGCCGACATTGAATTCACTTGGTACAGAATTTCCCTATTTAGCTGTCTTGCCATATCAACCCGTTATGTTGAATAAACTACATGAAAGAATAGAACAATTTCAAGAAAATTGGAAAAAACATCAGATCGATATAAACCAATTATGTGAATCAAATTACATGATGTACTGCAAACATCTGCAACAACAAGTTCATCTAATCATAACTCCTTCATAAAACCAGTCATCTCCTGTAAAATCGAACAAGTCATTTATATCATTTACAACAGACAAATTTTATCATGAATTAAACAATGCTGTAGCTAATGTTTCAAAACAAATGATAACACTTGATAATCGTCTAAGTCAAACAGAAATTAAATATGCTGAAGTTTACCCATTAGCTAAATGTTTTGCACACGATATGCATGAATTTCAAAATTGGCTTCAACATATTGATGAAATGAAACATGAAACTATCGACAATTTAACAGATTCCAACGTCACAGTTGATGATTTAGACGATAATCGTAAACGTGTTGAAAAAATTAAGGTAATTTACAACTTATTATTTCATACTTTATTCACAGTTTTTCATTTATAAGTGAGACTGATAGATCTTATAGGAGAAAGAATAAAGTAATCTTCTGAATTTAGTAGTATGTAAGCAATGACCAATAATCAAGTCTCATTTTCATTGTTTAATGAACGACCTACAAGAATTTTAATTGTTTTCATTTTTGTACTAAATAATTTCAATTTTAATGTGTTTTTTTAATAACACAAGACGATTCTTCTTCCTGATCATTTATTCTGCCATTCGATAAGCGTTCACTCAAAACTTTTCGTCAATAATTTAGTTCCCGACCATATTGTTCACATGAATTAAGGCGATCAATCCCATATACACAAAAATTAAGGACTTTCATCGATTGTCCCATAGTCACAGAGTTGGGTTTGTTATAATGTAAACGTTCAATTGGCTTTTATCTCAAAAGTAATCAAAAATTTCAAGGTTCTATGGGAAAAAAATATCCTGAAAAAATAGTTTGTTCTATGAAATTACTAAGATAGGCGAACTGATAATAATTGTGTACAGAATCGCCTCTTAAATCCTTCATAGTTACAATTTTTTGTTGGGATATTTTCTGCATAATTAGTGACTTTACTTTCTGAAAAGATACATGTTTGGTCAGTTATTTAACGGTTCTATCCTTTGAAATTTATCCAGCTGGCATTTGGGGATCGATCTAGTGACAATAATATTGGTCTAGTCACCTCATCTATCCCAGTTATTATATGCACCAACAGAGTTGTCATAACAAAGTAGGATTGTTAATCTACCAATCATATATTACAACTGATTAAATCTAAGATAAAAATAAACATAAAACAACCAGTAATCACCCATTACTGTCATTCACTTAGAATTCTCTAATATTCTATGACATTTTGATGGAAATTCAACCTTAAGGCGTAGCTGGAATGACGCCGATTTCTCATAAGTTATATCATTACTCTAACTGGCTACTAATATTTCGCAAGATTAGGTTATATTCATGAGTTAGTTAAAAGCAAATGACTATTGTAGTTAAATAATTTCTCATTACCATTTATTAATAAAGGTATTAACTTGAAAAAATAAAGCTAATACCATTACACTTATTTTTGTATAATATTTTAATTATTAAATTAGCGAAAATTAAGCACTGTACATTGATGATAAGTTCTTAATCTGGGGTGCATATTTGGGTTAGCGTATTTGTTGTTTTATGAGATGTAGTTGCTAACCCCATGCCCAACCCTCCTCCTTTATCCTTGCTTGGTATCGGCAGCAACCCGACGAGGATTCCAATCAAAGTCGATTTATGTACATATCCTTCTGAATATTTTGTCAACCTAGTCTTTAATTAGATCAAAATGAAGTGATCTAAGCTTTCATTTGTTGACTCATTAGTTATTTTGTTAATCTAAACATTTTATTAACTGACTACATCACAACATTATAGTATGTAAGTTACATATTATATACATGATAGTATCCGTATATGTACATTAAAGTATATATATATATATATATATATATATATATATATATATATATATATTTCATATTATTCTTATGTCACATCAATTCATCATTATCCAACATTTTTAAAAATGCATGCATTGTGAGGTCACTTAAACTAGTAGTCATATTACAACCTAATTAGGTATCCGGTAAGGGTTATATACTAAATAAATATGACATTGTTTACTACTCAATGATTAATCAGTTTGATCAATCACCGAAGCTTCCTTTTTTGCCTCTATTCTTATATTCTTCTAATACATTTGTATTAATTATTGTTTATTATTTTAAGAATCTGGATGATGAAGTTGAACGTCAAAAGTCTGTATTGGATAGAATTATAAGAACAAGTGGGCCTTTATTATGCTTAATTGCTCCAACTGAAGCTGATGTTGTTCGTTTACAAGTTAAACAAATCTGTGATAATTATACTAATTTACGTAAACTAATTAAAACTCGTGTCATAAAAGCTGAAGCCAGTATGAAACAATCAGATGAAGTAAATTTCTTTTATTATTTTTTTTATACTTTGAATATCCCTTCATTTGATATGGTTGTATGTTATTGAAAATATCTTCTGAAATATATAGCAAAACAAAATTGTAATAACGTCATAATAATATAACGAGTATTCTTATTTGTAACTGTCTGAGCTTATCTACAGCGTTTTCAGTGTTCTTTGAACATCTTAAATTCAACACTTCCAGTCATTTTTCCGTTCGTTTAATGAATGTGTACTGTATATTGGAGTATAGTTTTCACTAAAGATATTCACTTCAGTCATATGGGGTCCGGCTTCAAGCTATTCACTGTAGTCAACATAACGAAGTTAAACTAGTTGGATACTAAGCACAAATATAGTCAAAGCCATGGTATTTGACGAAAATTACACTTTAATATATAGCACTTACCTGATTAAAAAATGACCCAAGGTAATGAATTCATAACACCTAGTAAAGCTATGGAGATAACCCTTAACCTTTGAAACCGCTAACGTTTGACTATAACAGGCCTAAAGTACACTAGGAATCCCAATATCACATGAAAATTTACAATTATTCAATATTGGCCACTGTCAGAAATCATAACCAGCTTACCAATTAGTTCAAAAGATAATGAACGTTTTTCTTCTTTTATCATATCATACTTTGTCTGTAATCTGATTTAAAATATTTTTAATATCGAACCAACGATGTTAAATTGAATTACTACCACTAGCAGTAATACTAATAAATGTATGAATCCATCCTCCAATATTTCAGTTTGTCGAACAATTGCATTCAATGTCAGATCCTATTTGCTGCTATATCAGAACAAGCTGTTCGTCTAGGTATCCCATCGGAAACAACAGCTACAACTCTTAAACCATCTCTGTTATCTAATATTCATAATGAAACTTCAAGGCAATTACTTGATCAACATCAAGCATTAGATATGCTGGGTAGAATACATTCAATGACAAGTGTTCAACCAGATCATTTAGAAGAACATATTAATGGGACGTCTGCTCTCATGGAAGCATTAGATTTTCGTTTACCTGAATTAGAAGCACTTACTATTAGTATTCGTGCTCAACTGGAATCTAAACCAACTGTTAAAGAGTCAGTTACAACAGCGTGAATCAGGAACTGTTGAATTGATTGAATCAGTTGATTTAGAAGCAGGTTAGTATGATTGTCGTAACATTTTCCGCATGTTTTCCTCATTATTCTTCATAGATTTCTTTTTTGAAAAATCAGCACATTAGCTTTTAGCTCACAAACAGTTTTCATTTATTTATGATCCATCTCATCACACTGCTGATTGATTCGTTTACTGGAACAAAACATGAGTCCAGTGCTCTCTCGTTTTCATTAGTTGTCAAGTAGATCTGATTCCATAAAATGGAACAATTTCCAAAAGTCTTCTATACTTATTTACTTTATTTCTTAATTTAGTTCTCCAAAGATATTTCTGAATTCCAGATCCTTCATTGAAAGTCTCATAAATTTCAGTAGTAGCTACTAGTTTATTATTTCAAGATTTGGAATCACGGTGATTAAATAAATCGAGTACTATTTACCGGTTAGATGTTAAGTCTGGCAACTTCAAAGTTGAAATACTATCGACTTAAATTAAAACGGGATTATATTGTTACTATGATTTTCAAGGAGCAAGATTAAAATAAGATCAGTCTCTTTTACCAGTCTCTTTATTATAAGCAAGTGGATTTCAATTGTATAGTATTCATCGTTGTTTTCTTTTAAGCCTGAAAGCCTTGACTAAATTAATGCAATTTACTAGTGATTAATCATAATACCAAGAGTGATTCAACGCGCTAAGGTATACTAGACATTATTGTTTAATAAAGTCAGTTGACATCCTGCATTTAATTCTTTGAATATTACATCTTTATAAGCTAAATCATTCTGTTTAATCAATGTAACGATTGATTGTTTATTTTTGTTTTCAACTCAATACAACGTGTTTATTTTTTAGGCCAATTATATGCTTTGCATAGTTCCAGTAAGCTTTGTGGTGCATGTTTCGTATCATTTAAATAATTTTGTCTCTTAAGTTAGTATTTTAAAAGAAAAAAAAACATACTGCATCCTTTTGTAGATACACACTATTTATTACTTTATGCCTATACAATTGAATGAGACGACTATGGTAAAATTTTATTTATATGAAAGCATGCTTTAATGGTGATAGTTATTTCATTTTATAATTAGTAATGCTATTTCAGCACATACTTTTATCACATAATTCACTGTAAAGGTAGTTTTCATAATGAAATGATTATTGAAAACCGAAAAGTATTAGTTATTCATTTCTCTCTGGCTTAGCAAATCTAATCATTACACATATGTAACAACGCATGAAATCGAGTATAATCTATTTAGGTTCTGCAAATGGCACATTAATATCATTCCAATGAATCACATTTTAAAACTAAGTGAATTAGCGACAATGGGTTACTATGGCTAACAAAATGATGGAATTTATTTTAACTACTAGTTATTACTAAGTAGTATAAGGTAATACGCAATAATAGAAAGTGGCAAATAGTTATGCGTATATCCACTTTCAATTCTTAGACTAGTTCTGTGAATCAGTACTGATGATGGTGACTATATAAACTACATTTTTTGAAAGAAAACTAGTTGCATCACCTTTCAGCTGATGGTTTTTTTTGGGAAACAAAAAACATAATTGATTCTTTATGTGTATCTAATCCTCTATATGTGGCTTGATTTACTTGTTTTGACCAAACTAATGTTGTGCAATTTATGAATTTCTAATTATCAGTCTTTCGGATTATTTATCCACTTGTAATATACTACTTATTACCACCTCTAATCGTAGTCTGTGCATGTACAATTTATCCACAATTTCCAAAAAAAATAGTAATTTTATTTTAATTTTATGTTGTTATTACTGTTTTATTTATCTTTAATATCTTTTGCACTAATGTTTTGGTAAATGAATACTTTTTATGTATACGTACATTTTCTTTTTATACATTTGTTAATGTTAATATAAATGTGTATGTGTATTTTCTTTGGTTAATTCAACAATGTTTAATATATTTAGAATAATAAGTATGTAGTACAGATTGAAGTGAATACTTGTACTTTAGAATTTAGACCTTCTTGTTGTTGATATTCGAGACTTCAATGATGTAATCATGCATATACTCAACTAAGAAATTTCAAATAGCATGAAATATACGTCTTAGATGTTACTTCTAGTTACTGGCCAAAATATTATTGATTTAAGTTTTATTGATGAAATCTACATTTTTGAGGCGTTGTGTTCTCAAGCCTAAATGATTTAATCATAAGTCCCACTTGTCTTTCTAGATAGTATCTTCAACAGATACTTAGGAAAACAAAAGACCATTTTGGAATTTCCCCACACTTTACTAACAGCCTATTCGAATAATTTTGAACTTGACTAGTTGTTATACATAAATGTACTATTGTTGTTTGTAGTTTTATTTTAATCATCTCATCGTCTGATCTGATTTATTACATATGTAATTGCTAGTCCTTTTTCTTGTTGGTTGAAATGTTGATTAGATTCCTATATACCTACCGATTGAAAAATAGCTTACTTCTTTATGAAGTATGCTGTCTAGGAAAGTAATGAAAGCTTCATAACTAAATCGTTTACTTCAGAGAACATATCACCTTCAAAATCCTCTTCTGCTAAAAAATATTTTCTGTAATCTCACGGTATAAACTATTAAATTAGCTATGAACATAAACAATTATTTGTTATGACGCGAGAAATTGGGTGATTGGATGGCAGAGTGCCAATTGCTAGTGCCTAGTTGGTAACTGTGCGTCTGCCCTGTGCCCACTTAGTCCCAAGCCGAAATAACAAGAATGCGAGCCAATAGATCAGCCAGACAGAATCATATTATATTTCAAGCATTCTTTTATATATACATAAAATCAGACCACACAACAAACCAATTAAAAAATTAACATGAATACAGAACGAGGGGAATGGTGGTAGTGAATAGAGAAAACTTGTACACAACTAATTAACTGTAATCCATAACAAGAGACAATGTAATAACAGTAAATACGCCTAACGAGAGAATAGAGAAAGAGGAACGTAACAATAATAGAAACAAAATGTTTACATTACAGACAGTTAGAATAATTGAAATAGTGTTCTCAAAACACAGTTCTGAAAGTTTGTTACATTCTCTGTGGTCCGGCATAACATTTGTAATTTCGTCTAATAATGCAATTGATAAAAAATACTATGAAAACTTCATAAAATTAAAAACCATGTAACTAAATATCAGATTGATAAAATAGATTTTAAAGCATAAAAAGATCTACTTCAAAGATTTGTGGCTTCCAACTGGTTGATCATAATCTTTGATGAAAAAAAAAGGAATTCAAAGTGGTTATCAGTGTTCTCATATTAACAAAAGGGAATAAATATTACTTCTACAAAATGTAAAATTACTTTCTCTATGAACCATATGAGAAACTGATACTTATGATTATCATAAATATAACTTGAATTTGTGATATGTATGTGTGTGTGTATTTCTCGGACTACTATGCGTAGTCTTAGGTCACCTAGTTTCATATTCATTAGTACCTTTTAGTAAATATTCATTAAAGAATGTTTGTTATATGTTATTTTCTTATCAAATCTAGATGATTTTTCTTTACTGTTCTTATTATCATTAATTAGTTTTGAAAAATGCTGAAAAACTTCAAACCGATTGGATACAATTACAGAAGAAATTAACATCTCGTGTAACTACATTACAATCAGCTTATAAAACATCATCAGAACAGTTTTGGCCAGTTATCACTGAATTGAGAAATAAATTAGATAAAATTAAAGAATCATTAAATATTATTGGATCAGGTTGTAGTTTAAATGATCCATGTGTTCGATCTGATCCACTTGATTCAAATAGTTATAAAGAACAATGTGAAAAGTTACGTGAATTAAGAGAAGAATTAAAGAATGTTAGACTAAGAGTTGAATGAACCTTATGAAGCTGGTCAAAAATTAATCAGTTTGATTAATGGACAATTTAGTAACAATTCAACGTTAACATCACCAGCCCTGCAACAACAACAACTGCCATCAACAATCATTGATAGTTTTACTTTAAGACGAGATGAAGAACAAGCTATGCGTAATGAAATTGATTTTGCACTGCATGGATTAAAAGTGTCACAAGAACATCTTTTTGATAAATGCTGAGCGTTTAATTAAAGAATACAATGAACGCGAATTAGTCTGCCTTACAGTTTAAGGTAGGTTTACAAATGACTCATTTCTCTTAGGGAATAAATATGTTTGTTCTATTTTTATCTACTAAGCTGCTCCTATTCGCTTGCAGTGATAAACATAGTAAATCAGGTGACTTATTATTCTATACGGCAATAATGTCTAAACAGATTCGGTTTGTGTTGAAATATGTGGTGGTTCGGTAGAGCTTTCTGAACGTTTTTATACAAGTAGAAATGCCTAACTGTTAATAGAAAGAATTACGGTTCACTTAATTTCCTGTTTGGTCTATAGGCTGCTGACCTCAGATTATACCACTTGCTAATAATAACAATAATATGACTATGTATAGAATTGGAAATACTTCCCGAGTATAGACTACGAAATTGTGTCCAAAACGTTATTCCTACCCAATTATCATATTCAAGAACACTGTCCTTCGTTTCCATTGGTTATCTGGTGTAACTTGATGAACGATGATCTCTATAAATTGTGTTTAGTATTCAAAAATTATCCTTGTCAATGTTACCGATTTATGTAAAAAAAAATGGCCAAAATATTCTAAACCCTGTGCCTGTAGATACTTTGAAGTGTGGTTTCATTGTCCTACCTTCCAACTAACTGTTCATACATCATATGAAGAGTCACATGAGAAGTCAATAAATACTGATAAAAATCAATAAGAAAAACTCATTGTTTTCACTGAAATCTGTTACATACCTCAAGTCCTTAGCTTTTTTAGTCAGGGTTATCATATAGTACCAACTAGTCTTCATTAATCCCAACTGTTTTCTATAATCCTACAACGCCAAAATTTCGAAATAAACAATCCAAGCACCCTCCACAATTTACTGACGGAATAGGAAAATGAGGTCACTTGAAATCAAAAATTTGAGGGATATAACTCGTCACTGTCTATCAGAGTTGATAGCCTAGAAAAATACCAATTTTAGGTGTTGATATAAAATCATCTTTGCAGTTCAGAAATAATCAATTTAGGAATTCTCATTTCTCAAAAAGTCTAATGAAGCGATCAAAGCCTGAATTACTCTCACAAATTATTGATGCAGTTAATCATGCAACTAATTTATCGCATGTTGAAATAAAGGACAGATGCATAGTGGACGGTGATATTAGTCAATTTCTATGCAAAACAATGCCAAACAGTGATACAAAAAGGAAATAGTGAATTTTGATATTTTCACTGAATCAACAAAAAAGTTCAGAAAAAACCCCCACCTAAATATATGTATTGCTGTCACAGATCCAAAGCAACATAATGCAGAAAATTTACAAAATTGGACTTCAGCAGCATAGTGGCCTATCGAACATATATGAAGTCTCGGTCAAATATGTAGAAACGCTTAGTAACTACCCATACTTTAACATCTCAAACATTAACTTGCTATCGAAATCAGATGGGATGGAATGTAGTGTAGTAAAATATTAACACTATGGCCCGACAGAAATTCCAAACTTCACAATATCGTCAATTCTACTGCCTGTAAATAGGAAAATCCACGGAATCGGCAAGATGAAATACATTGAAAAAATCGTATGCAATATCTGCATATCATCGGTTACACATCGAAATGATCCAACATCATTTCGTGTAATGGGAGATGGTGAGAGGCGAATTGGTGATGAATAAGCAATCCGATATCTGTCTGAATATCATAGGTTCGGAAATGGACTATAAGATCAATATCCAACAATCACTGACAGTTTTAATGAATTTTGATCATGTTTGCTTCATATAAAATGTTTTTTTTTGTATTAGCGTGTTATACTGTTATATAAAACGACTCATATTTACTGACCAGTCATTCCAGTCGTCCTATATCTGTCCACTAAGTGGCGTTTACATCAATCAGTCAAATCCGTAAGTAATTATCACTAGGTCATAAATCAGTTCTAGCAAGAGATCGTTCAATGAATTCATACAATTCTTCCCATCTTTATAACAGATAATAAGTAGTTGGGCCTATCCAATAATCTATACTCTAGATACCTTAAATTTCAACTAATACCGTACCAAGCTTGATGCACGTAATCGATAACCTATATTCATACAAGAAGTTAATTGTCATAAAGACTATTAAAAAACACAATTACCGACTATTACTTTATAAATTTAGAGCGTGTTGAGCTTCAAAGTTATTTCTTTTTTTTTCAAGTCGATTTATTATGAACACTTAATGTCACTTGGTCTTATTCGACATCATTCCTTGTAGTTTTTTAACTGTTCATGAAGTGTTATATAATGCGTACTTTCATTTACTGAGTAATTATCATCACATTTTTTTTTAATTATAGTCTGATTTAGTGAATTTATTAAAATGGTTAACAGAACAAGAAAATATATGGGACAATTTTCAGCCAATATCAAATAATGTTGACATCGTTACAGAACAACTAAATGAAATTGTTCAATGGAATGATAATTTAATGAATAAACATTCTGAAGTAGGAAGCATTAAATTGGTTAGCTGGAAAATTAATTTCCACTTCAGATAATGAACCTTTCACTTTGGATGATACAAGTAAGTACAAGTTAAATTATAGTGATATCTAAAATAATTATCATTTTGAATAGAGTCTATTTGAGAATTTTTCAGTGCTAACTGAATCCTATTGAGGTATTACATGTAATGATAATAGTTTTGAAATTAATGACAAGAAATCTCTATAGGTGTATTTACAATTATGAGAGCTCCACTTCAGAGACTGTGACTAATAATATTCAATGTACTTCTGTGTATTATAATTAAATAGTAGTTACAACATTCATAATCTTTTTTTCATTACTATGTTATTAGCTGTTGGAGCCACTTTAAGAATACTTTTATGATTACTTAGTTGTAATCCAATTTATGATTAGAAATTTATCAAACCCGCTTCGCTTTACCCTTCTGTTTTATTAGTGGCTTGTGTCTAACTAACCTGTTTTATTATCTTTAACCTTTACGTAATATAAACAGTACTATTGTCAACTATATTGTGTTTATAGGATTTTATTGTCTTGAAGTAGTAGAAGCTCTTGCTAGCATAAATTTATGTCATCCATTTGTCTGTGCTGTTTGTTGATAATGTATAATTTAACGTTGTATTATTTGTAAGCCATTATGTGATAGTAGCATGTAATCTGTATTGTGATTACAATAGAGATTGACTTAATTTATATATAGTAAGTTGCTATACAATTCACTGTATTTCATTACATTTTAATTCTTTTTATAGACGATGAGGGAACATTCCCAGTGCAAAATACCACATCACTACAATCTGATTTAACTTGCAGCTAATAGAAGATGGGATAGTTTATTAGATTCAGGAAATAGTAGACGTCATCGTTTACAAACTGTTCTACTTGGTTTAGGTGAATTTGAAAGTGCTATAGATGGATTAATTAAATGGATTAATCAAATGCAAGCAACTGTAGATCAAATACCTATACGTCGGGCAAATATTCGTGGATTAGAAGCTGATTTGGCACGTATTAAAGTGAGTCATGCTTTTCTTGATCCAATTATCTTTTCTCAGTAAATGTAGCCATCAAATGACTTTTTATGCATTATTATGTGTGCAGTGTAATAAACAGTTTAAAAAGGAGTTGGTATAAACATTATGGAATTATGTTACTTTCAGTATATTTGTACTTAGACTCTTGACACTGATCTTCTGGCGGCTTCCAAGTACCCAGCGAAGTTCCGAATGAAGGCCAATAAGCGAGAAGTTTGAAAATAAGCTTTGCTTTCAAAGTATGTCTTATTTACAAGAGACGTGGATATTTATAGTCTATACATCTAATAGTTATTCAATACAGATATAGCACTTTGTAATTTGAACAATCGAAATTAGATAGTTCAGAACTAATGATATTGGTAACTGTTTTGTTCGGTCAAATATCCCTGTGTTAGTAATAACAAGTGTCTTATTCAATGCCATATAATGAGTACAATCTGAAGTCCTCAGCATGCAGTATTTAAACGAGTTACCGCTTTTTCTTCGTATACTGCTCACAAGTACACATAAATAAGTAAGCAAATATGTTTGTCGATATATACACACATAAATACAGATAAAAGATGTATGAGAATTAAGAACCTTTACCTTAGTTAACAATCTGCATTTTAAAGAGTATACATTTCCAGTTAGGTCAGTTTTTATAAGTTTTTTTTCAGCAAACAGTACCTATCCCAGATGCGTACCCGAATTCTAATGTGTCTTATTTTGCTAGTAGATAAACAAGAAGAATGATATGAGTGAAGTGGGTGGTTAAAGTATGGTAGAGTAATAATTACTAGTGGTTTTCAGGATTTTGAGTGTCTACCCACAACCACATTCGTAATAACGTCGAATATTCCGCCACATACTAACAACCTTTAATATCTTATGCCAAAGCCTTATGAAGTATAATTGCGAATAGAATAGAATAGCAAACAATATACAGAAATTTACAAATCGTGAATGTAAGTGTATAGTAATTTACAAACAACATAGTCTCAACATAAATTTTGACAAAATATATGAAAACCAAGATAGTGGAGAAGTGAAAGTATCACCAAGATAAATGACACTTGAGATAGTCTTTATTATCGAATCTTAGATGGTACAAAAGTCATAGCAACTTCATGATGGTGCTTCCAGTCTGACTATTGACCTTTCCTCGTTGACTGAAAACAATAGACTGTAATATTAACAGTGAAGATTAATTTAAATGTTTCTTTAAAGAGTAAGTGATAGCTAGCACAAAGTTTAAATCATACTGTTCTCTACCAATTGAATTAGCAACTTTGATATATTTCTACCCATATTACTAAAATCTGAACTTCAATAAAGAAATAACCTAAGTACAAAATATCTCTTATCATAATATAATTCCAATTAACTATCTGTTTTTATTTAATAGTAATTCTTTATTCTTCTACTTCTCCTTTTTCTTCTCTTATTTTCGATATTTATTTTGTTTATTTTGTTCTATCTTATTATTTGAATGTTGCGTAATTTAATTCAATGTTGGATATGGTGTATATACGTCTATTTCTATGTGCTGTTCATATGATTTCATTTATGTTTCATATGGTTGTGGTTATATAATTGGCTTAAATTATAATTATAATTATTATTTTGGTCAAACTTCATACAGTTATACGTCAAATTGATTACACGCTATCAATATAATGTCATGGTTTTAAATCGTGTTACCATTGAAAGTGAAGATAAAGTAATAGTTTTCCTTTTCAGATAATATCTTGATTTGTATACCAATGGCCATGAATGTTTTGCATTTCTTAATGCAACCGTTACATTGATTTTAAATAGTGAATATACCCGTTCATAAATTTAACTATTATATCTATATTACTTACAAGTAGGTATCTTTACTAAGAATGATTTAAATGATTGCAATCCAATGGTATAACTTGATATTTTTTCATTATGATTAAAATGGTATGTATTCTAAAACTGATGAAACAATATTCCATATTTTAAGCATATAATTGCTTTAGTAATATTTATTCAAGTATACACAAACTACTATGATGATGATATATAATTCAAGAATGGGAAATCTATTTCATTTACATGAACATAAATAGGCAGCTGAACTACCTAAAGAATTTGTAATTTGCAAATACACTTTTAATTGTTGCCAGTCAATTAAAATTTCAGACCACGTATTATTTCCTACAATTTGATGTATACTTTATATATACCATATAATCTTCATGTTAGAGTAACTATATAGAAGTTAATATAGTGTAAAGTAATTTTGACATTATGCATATTACATTCATTTTGCATAAACAGAACAACGCCGAAACATATGATACACATGTGCGCATAAAGTATTTGCATAAGATATTGCTGACTAAAAACGCTATTTCAGAAAATACTCTTAGTTATAAAATAAGACATTTAGGATCATCAACACTATTTTAACCTACTCAATTATGATTATTATGAATACACGGTTCTGCATGTGAAATGTTTTACCTTGAACTTGTTGAAGAATTTAAAATCCCCAAGAATATATTTATTTATAAAATCAAGCGATAGACTTGTATCTCATTTTCCGCAACTAATAGTCACTGTAACTAGTTAGATATATAAATGAATGAGCTTAAATAAACGTTGTTTTGTATTTCTGGCTAATCAATCAAGTGTTTTTTCGTCCACTGATTGGGGCTAAGAATCAGAGTAGACTGGCTGAAAACTGTGAATACCCGGTAGTACATATTTCAGTCACCAAGGTTCGTGTCCATAGACTAGCAGTGGGTAGGGGGAGGAATTTTTCAAGCAGCACTCGGTTGCAACCCCCTTCCCACACTTCAGTCACAACAGAAATATTTAAGATAACCAGCGATAGGATTCTTTTGGTGAGTTTTCTCATTCTCATTTCCTATCATCATATTAAAGTAACTAGGAATTCCAACATAACATGCTAGGAATTTCAGATATCTATGGACCAAAAGTTGAATAATTGAATTTTAACTTGAACTCATTTGTTTTACATTCAATATGCATATTATCTATAATGTTGATCATGTTATACCGTGTTTAATTGTTTTCCTCCTTCTCTTTTATCAAGGTAATTCATCATAATATAAACAGTCACCAATTAGCTGTTGTAAGAATAGAAGAACAAGCAAGAAAGTTAGAACATACAGATTATAAGAAAATAGATGTAAAAGGAAAATCACCTATTTCAGACTTAAAACCATCCGAAATACGAGATAAAATTATTCAAATGAATAAAGCATGGGAACATTTGAAATTGAGTATACGTAATAAACAAGCTGCTCTGGAAGAAGCACTAAGTGAGGTATGATAATAACAATTTGTCTGAAATTCCCTTTTTCTTAATAACTCTTTTACTCAAAGCATTGACTGTTTACCGTTGATGCACTATTCTCAATGACAAATGATTGCTAATTACCTAGTTTCCACTAAATGTGCTATCTAAAACTAATAAATATTCATGTTGTCTTAGGTTGATCACTATTGACTGGTATTTTAGCTTGAAATTGAATTGTTTGGAAATGTCATAAAGACCATAGTTATTCCAATACTTGGTGAAAAAGGGTGAATATCAGCCACTATGGTTTTTTCTGGATTGTAAAAGCCATAGGGTAAAGGACTATTTTTGAATTCACAAATTAACTGTTTACATTACAGCTAATTATACCTTACGTATTAATTAAATGGGATAAATAAGATAACAGTCTTTCAGTATGGTTTTCTTATTTTTTTTCTGTCTTGTAGACTTTTAATTTCCATGGTCAACTAGATCAACTTATACGTCGTACTCGACAGTTAAAAAATAGAATGCCACCTCCAGGTGCACACGTTATGGGCGGTTTACCAGATAGCGCACGTGAACAATTACGTCGTTTTATGGAGGTTTATGATGAACTTGTTAAAATCGGATCAGAGGTAAATGTTTTTCATTTAATTCAAGTAATTATTATGTGGCTTTTGTAAACAATCGTCAATAATAAATTGTGTACTTGCCTACTTAAGCCTCTTCGTTTCTTACGATTCTTCCTTTTTCCTATGTCAAAAGCTTGATACACTACGCCGAAATTCAGCTGCTTTATTAGTCAATCAGTCTGCAATAGAATCATCTAATCCATTAATTGCGAATCTAGAACGTTTCTCCGAACACCATGCTCAGTTATTAAAACATGCTCAAAGTATTCGTGATCGTATGGAATTAGGCTTAAAACAAGTGGAAGAATTACATGATCATTTATCGCAAATGATGCAATGGCTTACACAAATGGAACGATGCTATTCTACAACAGAAACCAGTCAGTCGTATTGTAGCTCGTCTATTTCAATTAATACGTGACCATACTGAATTGCGTAAAGAAATTACTGGACATCGCGATGCATTGATCAATTTAGACCGTTTAGCAAGTCAAATACAATGCCAATCACAAAAACAAGATGTCATATTAGTAAAAAATCTTTTATCTAGTATTCATACTAGATGGGAACAGTTGGTTTCACGCAGCGCAGAACGTACACGTCAACTTAACACTGGCCTTAAGGTTAGTTTGTTACCGTATTTTCGTCTAGGTTATTTTAAATATTCATACATGGACAAATTATTTTATTTTCTGGGTCATCTACTTTATGTAAAAGAGTTTTTGTGCTATTTACCGTTTTTTATCAATCAATTATTATTAGTTGATGGGACATATTTCCTTATAAATGTGAAAGGATAGTTGATCCAAAAGGTTGTTCTTTTTTCGCACTTTAACTTAATGTGTCTGAGTATATGATTCATTCACTCGGACAGTCTTATAGTCTTATACCTTTATGTCCACTTTTCTACCTAACTTGTAAATCCATTTAGTCCTTCTGTGATAAGTCTGATGCCACTAGAGTACAATCTTTGGTGCACTTCAATCAATCAATGCCTGTTACCCCATGTGGAGCATAGGCTGCCGACGAGTATTCTCCAACCAACTGTCCTGAGCTTTCCTTTCCAGCTCTTCCCAAGTGCTCTTCAGTCTCTTCATGTCTGTCTCCTATTCCCAAAGCAGTGTATTCTTGCGTCTCCCCCTTTTCCTTCGACCTTCACGGTTCCATGTTAATGCTTGTCTTGTGACACAATTTGTTGGTTTCCTCAGTGTGTGTCCTATCCACCCTCCCCACCAGTCTTTTCGTAATTTCTCCCTCTACTGGAAGTTGATTTGTCCTCTACCATAGGAGGTTATTGTTGATGGCATCCGGCCAACGGATCCGAAGTATCCTACGCAGATAACTGTTTATAAATACTTGTATCTTTCGAATAATGCTTTTCGTAGTTCTCCAAGTTTCACCTCCATACAACAGAATCGTTTTCACATTTATATTGAAAATTCTAACTTTAATGCTGGTTGACAGTTGGTTTGAGTTCCGCCTGGAGCCTCTCTAGGGTTACTGCCAGTCCCAAGCCTGGATAAAGGAGGAGGGTCGGGCATGAGGTTAGCAACCCCATCCCGTAAAACAACAACCTTGCTATAAAATCGTTAACCAGTAAAGCTTTGGTGCACTTACCTGCCATTAATTAAGTAGCTTGTTTGAAGTTCACTTCATATACTTTTGTCCAAACAAACCTATTTATACAACTAATTTGATAGTGATTTTCAATACGTAGTGTGCAAACATATTTAATCCCCGTCTTAAATTGCTTTTGACCGACTGATTCATTGGATCCTGTTATTCTGAACTGTGACAATGGTACTTTTCAAGAAAATTTAACAATATTGTAGTCTAGTGGCCTTTCCACACACTTTAAGGGTTAGAATACCAATTAAATGTGCATGTGTGGTTTGAAGACCGGTGTTACGAAGATTGTTATCTTCTTTATAATGTCGAATTTTTTTAATCAATTGTAAATATTATGCTAATGTGAATATACAAACGAGATTTGTTTTTATTGATTTCCGCATTTATGTATTCCTCATGATAAATTTAGGAAGTAATATTTCTTGAAAAATATATATACTACTTTTTAAAGTAATATAACATTTCTAATTACTTTCTCAGGAGGCTAGTAATTTCCTGGATAATTGGACATCACTAACAGATTGGTTAAAAGAACAGTTAGCTTCACTGGAAGAAGATGGTGATCGTGTTGCTACGAGACCAGAGAAAGTTGCGTATCAGTTAGCATTACATCGTGACCTACAACGAGCATTAAGTACACGTACTGTATCATATGATGGTGTACGTCGTTACGCTAGACAACTACGTGATAGAGCACCACTATGTGATCATGATGAATTAGATGATATGGTTAGTGAATTGAAACATTTGTGGCAAACAGTGTGTGCAAAAGCTTTAGCCAGGTAATTACACAATATTTAATTTCCATCTATTATTTATCAATTGTAATAGAATGTAAAATTTGTAATTTAGTGATAAATTCAGAAACAATCAGCTGTACTATCAATCTTTTTAAGCTCGTTTTCACCAAGTAATAACCGCAATAGAATACTGCATTTTATGAGCTGAATCATTAGCACCCGTAATAGTGTATACATTCTAGAATAAGATGAAATGTTATTATATTTTTGGTTTCTCGAGTTTATTTCGATCAAGCTACTCACTCATGGCAATTTGTCTGTTCAGTATTGATAAGATAAAAACCTGATAACTGGATGCTAATAGTAATGCTAATAGTTTCGGACCTGCCTCAGAGCCTGAATGTCCCAGATCCAATAATGTAGAGGGGTCGTTGGTACATTCTGTCAAGGGATTCTGTAATGATATGAAATAGATATCCAGTGATCCCCTGTTTTCGGTGGTACTCAATTGCAATCATTCATTAACCAATACATGAAACAAATTAAAATTCAAACTCTACGGACTCACTTCAACCTAATTATGATAGCTATAAATATTTAGAGCTCCTACGAAAATACATCTGTGAGACTATCAACCTTATCCATTTTGTTTTTCGAGAAGAGCATTACAGGGTTGTTGAAAGATTATATGAAACTTCATAATACTAAAACTGTATCGATACGAAATTTTAAAAATAAAGTTACTGGCTATATTAGGTCTTCTTGTGACACTTTATTTTATTATCTTAGCTAGTAGTCTTATTATCTAGACAATAATCTCACAAAGAACTTTATAGATGAACATTTAACTTTTCAAAGAGTATATACTAAGCAATATCAATACAAATTCATCAGCTTCAGTAGCCAGCGATGCACGACTTAACTGTGCACTCCTTAATTTCGGGAACATCAACTAGTGAAACAAGAGATGACTGGACGGCTACTTTATTTTGGATTGGAGAAGTGATTACATTTTGAAACATACAAGCGTTTGGATATTACCCAATTAGCTGACTGGCATCCAGCTCGATTTGACATTCGTAGTTCATAGATTTTATTATGAACATTTCTATACTTTGATTTGACAGTGATAATACAACCCTAGCACTAGTTATATCATTGATATTGGTTAATATATATATATATATATATATATATATATATATATATATATATATAATTATTTTTAACTTCTATTTTAGACAACGCATTTTAGAACAAGCTCTCTTAGCCTCTGGTCTTTATAAAGAAGCACTAGAGGCTTTACTCGATTGGTTAGGTAAGATTGAACCACAACTAGCTGAACAACAAACTGGGAACTATGGTGATGTGGATACTGTTGAGGTTAGTCACTGATTACTTTAAATTGTGCATCAAGATCGCATCGATATGGGTGATTGAGTATGAACATTATTGAAAGCTTTGTATTTTTCATCATGTACTACTAACCATTTCAATAAACAAGTAAACTGAAGTTAGAAGCGGAAACCACTTTGTGCTAATTTATTAGTTTCATGATGAATCGTTAGCTGTGAGGTCCGAATATCTTTGGTTTGATATCTAGTATGATCGTAGATGTACAATTTTGACGAATTCCGTTTAGGGTGGAATGGTTGTCCAGGGCTTCCTGGTTCTCATTAATTGTCTAGCTATAGTCAGACTGTGATATAAACAATCTCTGTATATCTTTAGAGCTTTCACATTGACTGTATTTGATTGACCGGTAATCAGTTGTTTTTTATTATCAACTTATCCAGCTAGTCACTTAAATCTTAAATATCCCAGCAGCAACTTCCGTGCTAACGGATTTAATTGATTCTGATTTTTCTGTTTATTTATATGGAATGTGTTTACTTCCTCGACTTGAAACACGGGATTACTGATGATTACCAGCCAAGACGACACCAAGATGTTGGGTTTGTGTCAACCGGACACATTTTTACTTTAAACATTAATTTTGTTATTGATGCAAGCTTGGTCACATTTTCTATATTGTAAACAGTAGGTTTCTAATGACAATCAAAAGAATAAATACTGTCGAATATCTTTTTGACTACTTTGATAAATAAATGTATTTTGTTAACGTTTCAAATTTCAGCAATTATTAGAATCTCATCACCGTTTCAAAGCTGAATTGGAACAGCGTGCCACATCAGTGAAGTTAATACGTCAAGCTGCTAATGATCTGATGAATAAGGCTTCATCGACAACTGACTCGGGAACCTGTTCATCAACTTGCAATCAAGCCGATGTTTTCGCTATGCAGGCACAATTAAATCACTTAGCTAAAATATGGGATCGTGTACAGAATTTAACTCAACGTCGTAGTGAACGACTAGATCAAGCATTAAAAATGGTAATCCTTGAGTGAATACCGAAGAATATTTGTACTAAATAGTTTGTAAATCTTGACTCAATTAATAATGTACTTTTTGAAGGCTATCGTGTTAAGGGTCAATGAAAATTCCTTTCATTCTATTTTAGAATACCTTCTACTTTCCGAATATATCTTGTAGTTGAATTGTCCAGATACTGTTGTCTATATTATATCTGTAGTAGTGACACACAAAAGTCAAGATATTGTTGTGGAGTTCCCACTTTTACTGAAATAAAGACGTTGGGACATCTTATTGTTTCAACTAAGATATCACCTGATATTTGATAATTACAAACAGATATCTCCACAGTAGTAAGCAGAACAGCATTCAGGAGTCGTTAACTGGCACGACTATCAGTGCGAGACTAGAACATAGATACATTCTCATGAAAAAAACCGGGATTTTGGATTAGGTATTCCGATTTTATGTTTATTTCGTCTTCATTTTGTACTCATCCTTAAGTTCACCTTGCAAGTGAAAAGTTTCAAACTAAATCATTAATGCCCCTAATACTGTTTGAATGTCTAGCGATTTTCAACCTTAGCTAATATATTGACTTGGTGGTTGTAACAACTTAGTGGAACATCTGTTTTTAGAGGTCTTACTACATCAGGCAAAACAGTTGCAGAGTGCCTCTTGATAAAGAAGAATGCCTGAGGTTTGACTAGTGAAGCTGTACTGCAAATCTTACCAAGGTGTCCCATTCATATTTTATAGAAATTCAGTCTACAGCGGTGTGAGAGGGGGCAAAAAGGATGGGTTAGATAAATTTGATATTAAAAGTAACAAACTTTTTTTGACTGCATTGTTTTTCTCTCTATATAACCAGTGCAAATGACCAGATTCTACAGAATACAAACTCACTGTCCTACTGGCTCAGCAGAAACAGTACTGATTATTGAAACCAAGGGTTCTAGATACTTTCCTGAAGTGTCATTCTGGGTAGTTATAAACTAGTAATAATTGACTGTTTAGTGTTATCATATAACTTCATTATCTTGTTTGGATAGCGTGACTTTATTTAACTGAATTTAGGACTATTCGTGCTTTTATAAGCTAGGGATAAAGTAGTAAAATAGTGAATGTTGGGTGGTCAAGATACTCTTTTCAGTTTTCTAGGTCATTAGTTCAAGTCTTAATTCACATTACTCCGGCTTCAGAATCTTTGTAATATGTCACCTAGTTCTCAGGTAGAAATTAGTATCTTTAGTCAAATAAGCTAACTTGTACTTTATCACTGAATTACATTATCAGCACCTCGATTGGCCTTATCTTACAAATAGTATCGTCCTCACTTATAGGCTGAACAATTTCAAGATACATGTCGAAGTTTAATGGATTATTTTGCTGGTGCAGAACGTGTTATTCACCGCCTAGCTGCTTTGCCTACCTTCGATGACGATGGATGAACTAGAAAATGAAACTTCTGAGGTTAACAACCCACCGACTAATTTAACAAATGCGATTATAGCTCATCGCCAAACGCATTCCAATTTAATGAACCAGGCTGACCGAGTTGAAATTGCATTGCAATTAGGTAATAAACTTTTAACTCAGGCTCATCCAGCAGCTGTGAAGCGTTTACGTCAGTGGGTCAATACTATTCGTACACGTTGGGAAGAGGTATGTATAGATTAGAAATGGTTATTATTATTGTTATTATTTTCATTCACATTTTATACATTACGTAGCTGTGATATGCAGAAAAGTGCAATCTAAAATATAATAAACTGAAGAAGAGTAAAAAAAAAAATTAGTTTTCCTGAAAACGTAAAAATTTAATAGAAAGGAACACTTATCAAGCTTTTGTTAACTTTTTTTAAAATATTAGTCTTACATTTTGTCCGTCAAAAGAGGAAATCACAGGGTAATCACTTCTGGCTTGTAACTTCTCGAACCACTCATGGTCTCATCTAAGAAAATTCACCTACTCTATATTTTATAAACAGCTTCACTGTCAAAAGATGATGCTGTTGTGTGATTTTAGCATCAAAGCAAGTAATTTAAGTTGATCTAGTATTATTTCCTCTTATCCTCAAACACTTATCAGTAAATTTATGACTTATACAATGCTCTTTTAAGAAGTGGTATTGAAGAGAATATAATTATTTCTGGAAATTGACTTAGTATTAAATTTTACCTCATGGAAATTCCCCCCTTACATCAAGAAAATAAAATGTACGTTCAAGAAATTTCTTCAGAAGCGATGTATATTCTATGGCACTTTTTTTTCTTTAAATCGGCATCACCACCAAAGATGGCCGCATACAATAACTGTTCAGCTTTTTCGAAAAGTAATTTCGATATGGATATAGATACACTACTTAGGAATACTGGATATCGACAGACTAATCACCTCATTTCACTAAATAAAATGACTAATATCATTGTATTCGAAGCCACTTTATTATTTGATCATACAGTTCTAACAGATACTTAATGCAACATTCACCTACTTAAACATGGTTTTGTCTAAAACTTAACCACCATGCGACGCAATATACATTGTGAAGATAAAAATATTAAGAAAGTTAAAGGTAAAACCTTGTAAAACAATTAGTAAAAAAGTACCAGTCGAAGAGAGTCAAAAAGAAAATTTAGACACATTAGCAAATGTTAACTAAAACTAACTTACATTTGAAACAAGGTACCTGGTTATGAACTTTCCACTTATCTCTTATCTAGTCGCAATAATCAGATACAATTGATAGTGTAATCACTGAACAATCATACAAGCTAGTGTTTTAAGATCGATCGCTTTGTCGAAAAGTGATTTGTGTTACCTACTGAGATAGTTGTATAATTGATGGTAAAATCTAATTGGATATGAAATCCTGAAAACATTTGATAGAATTCACATCATATTTTTTTAGATCAACTTCAAGTGCATATGATCACATTATGATATTGAATTAAAGGTTCTTCATAAACAAGGGAATGATTTACGGATACAACTTGATATCAACTGAATACTAATTCACACTATGCTATCGTATTTTTATATTCCTTTTTGTGTTTGACAGTAAAAACCCATAATTACATTAGACTAAATTATCTCGTAATCAGATGGAAAAATTATCACTTGTACATCTTATTTTCGGTAGTCGTTTGACAGGTATAGGAATGTAATGGTAAACTGTCTCGAAATGTCGTATTGTTTGTGTACTTAGATACATATAACAAACTAATGCAGTATAACAATCAAATACCGGTTCATGTGCCTATTCATCATTGTAACCTAACTTCCGTGTGATACCTTTCAGTTACTTAATCAAAGGTAGATAGAGAAGGACCCTAAAACTGTTATCCTAATACTCGGTGATCGAGAGCATTGACTATTAGAAGGATGGTGAATTTAGCTGTGGATTGATGGTTTCAGTCTTTAGTTATTGTCACTATATGTATGCATAACTTATTTTCTGCACTTAAAATAATAATAATAATTTCGCTATCAATTACTTCCCTTTTTTCAACAACATAATTACTCAGCTGACTTCTTGGTCTGAACAGCGTGGTGAACGTTTGCAACAAGCTTTAGAAGAACAACGTAAACGGAAATGTCAACGTGAAGAACTCATGCAATGGATTCATACAAAAATAAATGAACTGAAAAGTATGCCGACATCGATACTGATGTCATCATTGTCATCATCGACTGATCTACACTCAGCTCAAAGTAAACTTGATTTAAACGATTCAAAATCAATCGATCCATGCTCTATGACCCAAGAATACATTGGACAGCCATCTACAGTTACTTCAATTCCTCAACCTAGTGGTAGTTCAAGTAGTAAAGATTTAAAACAACCTGACGATATTACTGATTTTACAACACTTTTAAATGAGATCACTGATCCTAAAGTAGTTGAACACTTACTCAGTTTACATAGTAAGCTAGAAGAAGAAGTGAAGCAAAAGCAACCTATTTATGAAAATATTGTAAGACATGCTAAACGTCGTACTCCAATTAAATCATCACATACTACTAACAGTCGTCGAGGTCGTTTACCTATACGATCTAAGGGTGGCATTCCAGTCAAACCGTCTCAATAATGCTACACATCAACAGCATGGTTCATCTATATCAGTTTTCACTTCACCAAATATCAATCAATTATACTTAGACTGGAGGGAATTGTGGATTGCAATGTTAGCACGAAAATCACAACTGAATGAACGTTTAGCTTATTTAAGTGAAGTTGAAAAAATGAAAGATTTTCATTTCGAATCATGGCGCCAACGTTATGTTTCATGGTTAAGTGCAAATAAAGCACGTGTTATTGATTTATTCCATCGTAAAGATCGTGATCGAGATGGTCGACTTACAAGAGCCGAATTCATCGATGGAATCATAGAAATGAGTAAGTTTGAACATAGCAAATAAATTTATAAACTATTTCATTCGCTCATTCGCCTGTTATTCATTGCGAACCGGACTAGGATTCTCCAACCCACTCTGTCCTGGGCTCTTCTTTCCAGTTCTTCCTAAGTGTTGTTCATTCTTTTCGTATCTGCCACCGATTCCTGGCTCTATATGTTCTTTGGTCTTCCTCTTTTCCTTTGCCATTGTCAATTCCAAATTAGTGCTTAAATTGTGATGCAGTTTGATGATTTCCTCAATTTGTTTCCTATTCACCTCCAGAGTATTTTCTTAGGTTCTTCCCAGGTGGATTTTGGTTGTTTTATTCTTCGATACAGTAGGTCGCTGTTAATTGTGTCCGAAGTATCTTACGTTAACAAATGTTTATAAATATATGTATCCTTTGAATGGTGCTTTTCGTAATTCTCCAAGTTTCAGCCCCATACAATATAACTGTCTTGACGTTTATATTGAAAGTTGTAACTTTGGTGTTGGTTGACAGTTGTCTTAAGTTCCAAATGTTCTTCGTTTGTAAAAATGTCCCCATTGTCTTACCGTGTCTTCATATCTGCATCAGATCCCCCTTGTTCATCAGTTATATTGTTCAGGTATGTAAAATAAGGGCTAAGTCATCTGTGAAGTCCCATGTCGTCTAACTGTATCTAAGTTGTACACTGTATTCCGTGCTTCCCTTGAGATGTAGTAGGTTTTCATAATCCAGCCTACTACCTAGCAGAAGGAGGAATGGCAATGAGTAAGCAGTCCTAATCTCATACTGGTCTTCTCTTCGAACGAATCTGTGAGCTACCTTCCATGCACGATTTTACAGTATAGTTCATCGTAAGAATTCCCTGTGATATTGACTATCTTCTGCAGGCATACCACTTGTACCGAAAATGGCTCGAATAATGTTTATCTGTCCACGCTATAAAATGCTATCTCATAATCCAAAAAAATTGATGTAAGGTGGTGAGTTCCATCCGATTGTTCAACAATGATCCGTAGTGTCAGTGACTTGATCGGTTTAGTAGATCGGACAAGGCTCGAGACTTACTTGTAATAGCTATCTTGAATTAGTTAGGTTTGTTAGTATCCCTAAGAAAAGCCACATTAACATTTTGGCTATCGCTTCAGTTGCCCAGTGCTTCTTTAGCTTCACTTTCATCTTATCCACCACCAGGTGGTCTGAGGCTGTCAGCTTCCCCTTTTTATCCTTACATTTCCCATGATCCTTTTAAATTTTCTGTTAATGTAGATGTGATTGATCTGGTTTATTGATAGTATGATCTTGAGAAACTCATGTAGCTTTGTGTATACGTCGGTGTGGGAATATGGTTCCATCTAATCACTTTGTTGAAGGCACATAGGTTTGCGAACCTCTTACTGTTTTCATTCCTTTCTCCTCGTCCATGTCGTTTTATGATATTCTCATAATCCGATGTTGTCCATTCCAACCTTGGCGCTTAGGTCTTCCTTCAAAATGATCAGGTCTTTGGCTGGATATTTGTCTACGATTGACCGTAACCTCTCGTAGAACTGGTCTTCATCGTCTTCATTGTTATTGTTAGGTAGGCGCATAGCACTGGATTATATTCATTGTTTTCTACTATTTATCAATTGCGTAGATACAATGGAGCTGTTTTGAAGAAGACTCAAATATTTCACATCTCTCATAGCATATACAATTACTCAATCGTATAATATGCTTAATAATAAACTAGCTTGAAGTTATAATTTTCTTCAGTCTCTAATTTTTATTTTGTTCATTGCTAAAAAAATACTCAGTAACAGAGTTATCCTATGAAAAGTGTAAGTCTTCCGTGTTATGGTTAGATGAGATTATTATTTAAGTACTGTTAATTGTGGTCGATACATAAATCCTACATGGTATAACTGCGTTACATTTTGTCTGTAGTTTTTCTTATTTCTTTATTGAATGTTTTTTGCCGTAAGCTAGTCAGTTAAGAGATGATCTATACTATTTGACTTTTAGTTATCAGATAAGCTGCTCGAACCCTATACTCATGCACTAAAATTAGCTCTTAGGAGTAACATATCTTTTGGTTAGCACTTACATTTCGTTTTTAACTTATTCCCATCCACCAATAATGGTATTTAATGAATACTCTATCTTGAGTCTGTCATTTTATGTGAAATAATCTATCACTGAGAGATTATTAACTATAATACTTTCCTCTTAATTCCAACTTAATTTCTCTGCGTTTAATAATAAATAGACAGTACAAGTCGGAAAAGTAAGTGTGTGTCTGTGTGTGTAAGTATATGTGTACAACTTGACCGATCATTTCTGTGTATTATTATTATTATTTTATGTCCAGCTTAAATCGACTGTGTACCTCAGCTTCTCTTTTTATTCTTCTATATTTAAAATATATGATGTTTAAATGTTTGTATATTTGAGTCCATTGTGTGCTTCACTTTTTTGCTATCGTTCGTTTGCATCTTCTTGGCCAATTTTCTTCAGAATATTTTCTACATACAATACGGGCTAATGAGTTGAAATTAGACTAGTGTTCTTTTATGTAAGACAATGTAGCTTTATCCTTTCGGGCATGTCATTTTGGCTGTATTATTTATGTATGTTTTTTGAGTTCTGCTATTATTCGTATGTTATTACTACTGAAAACTGTCACAATGTAAACGATTTCTTGATAACAGTGAAAATATACAATTAGCACATTAAAATTCACTCATCATCGGACCACTAAGCTACAAGTTTGAATAAGACTCCAGCTTTTTCAATTTGTTTATCCGGGTAGCATTAATAACCTTTGCACATCAAGTATAAGCTCAAATCCGGGTATACAAATATTTACTATGTAACGGAATCACTTTAATTCATCAGTGTATATTTGTTGTAATAAATGAAAGATACTTTATAAAATATGATGATACTTTCAAAGTAAGGTATACTTATTAACTGATCTGTTTAAAACAGTATGATTGTATTGAATTTCCTGTATCACTACATTTTCTGACGTCTGTAACACATTTACTTGAAGTGCAAACAACCCACTGTATTGATACTCATACTGAAAACATACCGTATTACATATCAGCTTCAGACTGCATTAAACTACTGATCTGCATATATTATGGATGTTAGATTTTCATAGAGTAACATTCTGTGGGTTGTGTTTTTATATTAAGGTTTTCGTTGTCATGATAGATGACGTTACCAACTAAAAAGCTTCAGAGTGAAGTGAGCAATTAGGCTCTTTACAAGTGACTAACAGTTTCTATGCATTGCCAAATGAGAAAGGAATTTTAGAAAATCAGTACAAAATGCTACTTGAGAATAAGGCTATTATTATTATTATTATTATTATTATTATTATTATTATTATTATTATTATTATTAATAAATAAATCAAAATAGACCCAACTCACCAATCAATAAGAAAAATCGGAGCTAACTGTTACGTCATGTATCATATCAAGGTAGAGGACAATCAACACAAGCCAGGTGTAGACAACAATCAATCTTTTTTAGCGTCGATTAAACAGGCTGCTAGTTACGAGTGGTAGTAACTTCGTGGTGATAATGTCGAGAGTAATAATGAGAGCCTCATGATTAAACTATGCTCAGCTCAGAGGACACAACTCTATTAAATGCGTCCTGTCAGGATATAAACCTTTGTTGACATCATTAATCTTAATGTCTACTGTAATCTGATAATAATTCAGTGACATCATCAAGACATCTACACAAGTAATCTTCTAAAATTAAGCTAATTAATGACAACTATTGATTGTAGATTATAGTAAAACTAAGCGATATTCTATTCACTTTATAATAATTGAATACAACCTCTATCCTCCATAAGCTAATTTTATTAAAATCTGTTTAGTGCATCCACTACATCCATTTTTTGAGGTACTCGTAATCGGATGATTTTATAATGAAATTTTCATTGTCTTTTCAAATTACACCACTATTAAGAAAACGAGTAGTTGATTGTACATCCTGACTACTTGCTCACGTGACCCATCAGCCATACAGCTAATCCTAGCCTTGCTTTAATAGTCCTACTCAGATGCACGATAATTTGACTGAATCAATTAAATGAAAGCTGAGTAAAATACAACATGTATTTAGTTACAATTAGGGCTTGCGGAGATAGTTAATTTGTCAATCTTGGTATCACGAATTGATCTGAATCAAACAACCATTGATCACCTGGAAGCACTAGACAGCCTGTTTCATCCTGGTATGGGACTCTTCAGCGGTGCGCATCCACGACCTCGTTGGGGATCAAACCCAGGACCCTCTGGCTCCGCGAAAAGCGCTTTACCAATGGACCACTGAGTACGGCTCCCAGTGCTTCCAGGTGATCAATGATTGTCTGATTCAGATCAATTCGTGATACCACAATTGATGAATTAACTATCCCCACATCCCTTCAATCGCAACAAAATGTATTGTTGAAGATTGTGATTTGATGTATATAGTAGACATACTAGTATTTTTTTTCCCCTCTCGCATCTCTACACTCTTCAAAACTTACATATCTCCTAGCTGTGTCAGTCATCAGCACATAATTCTAAAAAAAAGTGAACAATTAGAATTTCCCTTCGTTGATCTACTGCATGTTTTTTTCAATTCTCGATTCTATGATGAATTTAGCATTACAACTAACGATTTCATGTATTGAAAATTATCAACAGATATCACATCGGAATTTGTATTAAGTAGCTTAAAAATGCATATATAGGTGTGAATATATGCAATCCTTACAAAGATTAGTATTAGATTTATCTACTTATTATGGTATATGCAGTTTTTGTTTAAACATTTAACTTCATCAGTTAAATACTAGGTAATCTTCTTAAATTTAGTTTCATTCAGTAAAGCATTGACGGATAATTGGTATTAATTATCTACTTGTCATTATTATGACTATTACACTAGTACGTGGGTTTGTTTTGTCGCTTCTGAAATGCACATTTTTAAATCTTCGACGAAAATTTGTCAGATATTACATTGCAGAATAAATATGTCGATGTTTTTTTCTTTTCATAACAGACTTCAAGGAGAAAGGTGGTGTAAGGAATTAAATTTATTCACCAGGTAGAATCTTTTAGATTAATTAAACTCCAATTCGACGCTTTAAAAAACAGTTGATAAACTGCACTAGAATATAATAAAGTTGGATTTTTTTTCCGGATTTAGAAAATTTAAGTGCTCTTTTCTATGTTTCAGTTAGCTTGAAAACTAATTAAGGGTGGATTTACATGGTAATGTTTACACTGAGAAAAAGAAAAAGAATTTTTTCTTCTATGATTCTTCCATTTAATTATAATGAGAATGAAGTCTTTTGTCTAAACTATTCAAACAGTAGAACGTATCATTAGGTAACAAGCGGATTGCATATTGTTTCTTTAACTTACAAATAGTTAACAGTACTGATAACATACATTTTAAGTGAAAACTATGCTTCAATCACTGGTCAAAAATTAGCGTACGATCTATGTTGCTTAAAAATAAAAACAATGTAAGGTAGATAATTTCCATGCTGAACCTTGTATTAGGTGAAAAAGGTTATCAGAAGACAACCTTCTTCGATCTAAGTTTCCAGTCAGTTGGCATTTATCAGTAAAGTGTGGCTGTAATTTTGATAAAGCTGATAATCCCTCCAGGATTCGGATCAGCGTAAACCAATCTCTCAGTCTGAGACGTTATTATCGAGGTATTTGGGTGGCTGATTTTTCTCCTCTAGAAATTGGGTAGTTGCTATGGTCATATGTGTCTAATCTTTATTGTTAATTTATCTCAAATCATGATAGACGACTATTCAGTAATGTAGGTATATAGGATTTTAAACTCAAATCATTCAGATTTCACGATGCTAATGATGATCGATTAAGTAGAAACACAATGACTTACATTTAATACATCGATAAATTTATGACAGCGTTTTTTTTATTCATTTCATTCGAGTTCTGTCTTCCCATCTTGCTCATAATAAGATGCAAAATAGGCCTGATTAGGGATGAACAAAGTCATTTCAGGAAGACAAAACAAATGCATTAAACAGTAATAGTATGAGGATTGTAACAAATGTTTAACCATATAACAAATAGATAACTAAACTATATCGACTAACTAGTTGTACATAAAACGGGCAGAAAACAATTAAAAGGTTATCACTTTCAAACTAATAGGTGTGCCAATTTAAAATCCATTGATCAAATCGACTAGTACTGAAATCATAATAATCCTACACGTCAAAATATTTATATTAGTATACACTCATTTGCATTGTGCTAAAAACACTATCACTGTTCTTCAATCAAAATAACATATTTTTATTAATAGCAATAAAAATGATGATAATAATAGCAACATAGAAGCAGCTAAAGTAATTTATGCATAGCTTCTCATTTCATTTTAAAATATCTATAGTGTTTATCAGTTCATCTCATTAAGTTAATGTACATAAAACTGACAAGAAGTATATTCAACGAAACATTTAAAGCTTTACAGAACAATATTATGAGTATAATAGGCTATAACTCAGTATGCCACTTAATTGATCCATAAATTTTATTTCTTAACTACAGATTTACACATTCAGCTTCATACCATATTTTATGATAAGTGTTGTTGAAATAGAAGTTGTTCAGAATGAGCATCAATGTATTGCTGATTAGTACATATTTTGGTGATTTTGGAAAGATTTATGCATCACCTTTTTTTATTGATCTATTCTCAGACGAGATTTTAGTAGGAACCTACTTCACTTTAATACTGACTAGCAACTGTAATGCATTGCATTCATTGAAACGCATAATGTTACGCTAACCCAACCACTGTTTACAATACTGCTTAATGTAGACGTAGGATTGTAGTAAGCTAATGACAAGTCCGAAAAAGATAATGGACCAGTCTCTGATATTACTGACTGTTTGTGAGGTATAAGTTGACTGATTGCAGTCTACAAGGTGATCATATTCTCCGGCTGGAGTACTGTAAATACATGTATTATCATTCACTTCCATGTTTTCAACGCAGTGTTATTCGATACTTTTTGTTCTCATATTTTTAATTGTTCTCACTACTGTTGGTACTAAAACTTCAGCTCCTAGAAGTTTGATCATTGATTTTATTTTACTTTATTGATTTGTAGTGTCTTTCACTGAGTTGTTACCACTTTACGTTAGGTCAAAGGTTGTTTGTTAATTTGTCTACCTTAGTTTTATTAATAAGGGACATGAAGCAAAGAAGATTAGGTTGACCTTAAGAATCACTCAAAATTATCGATTGTTTTGTAAATCTTTGTTAATTTTCAATATTGTATTTTATCTATAAACGGATTGATTAGTGTTTTGCACCAACAATCCACTCTAAGTTCCTTTCCAGTCAAGTAACCTGACAACTGACTCAAATACAACTTTGGGCTTTTTTATTATAATTAGCGAAGACAGATAGATAGGTAGATAGATTAGATGAGATTAGTTAGATAGGTCAGAACATTTTATAGTGGACATTCTGCTATTATTGTAATACTGAAAGTGAAGGGTATCAATCAAGCAGTAGTGAATTGTGGAACGTGAAGAAACATAAATATGTCAATAAATTCCAAACAATTTTATTGCATTTTTTTATAATTTGCCTTTATAGTTAGCTATTTCTATCTTTTCTATACACACATCGATAAGAAGAAAGTAATTCTAGTTCTATCCAAATTGTCAGGATACATACATTCATCTACTTACTGGCTACTTGTTCAGATTTATATGTTAATTGTAGAAATAAAATTGATAACTTGGAACATGGAAAGGTTATAAATCAATAACTTTCAAATTACCACCCTGATGTTATATCATTTTAAAGAGTTATTCTATCTAATAACAAGTTCTTAGTTTATTTTGAATACTTCTTTGTAAATAAATAAACCATTTGGAAAGAGGTTACCGTAGTAAAATATATTAAGTGATTATTCTTTAATGAATTAATTTGTATAGGTTAGATGCAGTGTTAATTCATACAGTTACTTTATGCTATTTCCAACTAGTTCTAATTGTAGAATATTTTAAATTCAATAATCGCTATTGTAACATTTTCAACTCATAAATTAGAAATCAAATAATCATAATTCTGTTGTTTGTTTTGTTTTTCATTTATGTACAATACATGTCTTATGAATTGTGGTACATTGAAGTTGTATATTTTGAATCAGTTATAAGTTAACCTAATAAAATGTGATTTTGCATAGCATATCCATATCATTTGTACACAGTAAATTACTGAACTTGTTAGTAACGGTATAGACGATCACGATAGAAGTGTTTATACTTATTCATATCATCTAACCATAGGTAGCTCATAAGGAACTGAGTCATTCTGGTTATTTCATAATTAGTGTAAATATCTCAGTCCTACAGGTGGTCAGACGTCGTAACTACGTCAACTCATTGGTAACGTTATAGACTGTGAAGCTAAGCGATGTGGGTTTGAATCTCATGTAGGTTCTTCTGGCTGACGATTTCTAGATATAATGAAGCCTAAGTGTAAAATTTCTGACTACCTCAAACCTCGTTACAGCATAACATTATGTAAGGAATGAAGAGTCAATTAAATTACTGGTTATAATATGATTTGACCAGGATGAATTTAATCAGCTCTCAAGAACTAGGGAAAGATAATGTTGGTCATTATTCAATGTTCAAACATTTTAAAGATATAACCAACAAAACCAGATAGCACTAGACAGATACTTTTGATCGTATCTTGAGGTTTCATAACAGTGTATCACCTAATTCTGTTACAAGTTTAAATAACTATTTCCATATCTCACAAAACGAACATTTAAATCTATTTACGGTAGGAAATAATGAACTGTTTAGTTGTCTCATCAATAAGACTGATATTATGAATGTAAAATTAGAAATAAAAAAACATGATTTTATTAGGTTATTTTTCTCTTCTTATTCCAGTTTATATAGATAATCATCGCGATTTTATTCTGTGCTTTCCAAGTCTTTATTGCCATATTATTACATTAACATACATAGATTTGACTTTGTCTTTTTGTCTTGATATATAACTGCTCTTTGTAATGTGCTTTGATTGTTTATACATGTAGTTTGTAATCTCTCTGAAAAGCTATTTCGCCTACTTTTGTTTTAATTGTCAGCTTTGATTAAAGAGTATACCGTTACTCTCATGTCTTAAAACTTTTGTACTTTTTTTTAAATTCTCTATTCATGTAGAATTTCAAACAAGTCGTGTTGAAATGGAAGCAGTTGCAGATGTATTCGATGCTAATGGAGATGGATATATTGATTATCGTGAATGTTTAAATGCATTAAGGGCTAATTATAGTAATTTAGACAGAGGATCATCATCAAATACCACTGGTGGTAGTTCATTGAGTTTAAATCGTTTTGGTCCATCGGATGAAGAAACTATTAATGATGAATTAAAGCGTCAAGTTGGATTGTGTACTTGTCATAATACATATAAAATTAAGAAAATGGCAACAAATAAATATCGAGTAAGTCTCAACTCAGTAAAAGTACAATGATTTTTGATAAACTGAACAATGAATTTTAGTGAATCATTTTTTTTACTTCTGTCTGTTACCTAAGTTCTTTCTATCAAGTTTTGCGATTTGCTCCTTTTTTCAAATCTCAAGAAATTTCAATAACTGTTGAATTTAGTAGTAATTTGTCTGATTAATGGATGCTATTGTATAGCCTGATCTGAGGTTGTAAATATCTTCTGATAATGAGCGTCAGTATGATACTCTTTCTTTGCTCAAGGCTGTCAATAGACTGACTACTATCGTTTAACGCGAGTGATTTATTTTCAACCTTGAATTATGAGAATAGATGTGTATGGTAAATAATAAGCTTTCTATTTTATTCCAAAGCTTCTGGCTACTCACAAATGACCTCTCACAAGCATAAACTCAATATCGCCTAGGCTCTCCAAATTTCATGTTATCCTTCACAAATTATTTTTATAAATTTGTCAATATCACAAAGTATTACTCAAAGCAATCTTGTACTGTAAGAAGCATCAGTTCATGAAGTATTTAACTGTTGAATCAAACCATGTTGATAGATACAAACTACCTGGTTGGGGTCCGCGTTATAATCGCAATCACTGGCTGGAGACACTGGATGACATGGCTCAGAATTGGTCACCGTGGTGCAAGTGTATTCACTCAGTATCTTCATCTAGATCCTAACCTCTTTTATTCTTTCATATACACTTTTAACGTATGCTTCCTTATTGTATTCTATTGTCGTGTTATTTTAGTAAATTTGGTCACATCCTACTAATCTGGTACGGCAACCTGGACTTATGTGCATATATGCCAGGTTCTGCACTGTTTATAACTAACTGGCTGACTAATTGATTATTCTAAGTACTACTATCAAATGACAGGTTGACTCAAAATATTATAAACACCAATAGTTTTTTATGCAATTACAATTCAGGGAATAATTTTCATAATGAATAAATACTTTTACGAAGAAACAGAAGTCGGTTTTGTTGTTAAAAAGTAAATTTGAGACTGCTGTATTAATTCACAAGGATTTCAATCTCGTAAGAGAGTATGATCTATGCATTAATAAGTATCTTCTTTTAACTAGTGGGATAAAATTGAACTCAAATGTATATAAATGATTCTCAGTAACTATTATTCTTTTTGAGCTATGATGATACACATACTTTATGATTTTAAGATGTATCTATGTGATTAATTAACTTCGTAGCAGGATGAAAAATATACAAATTTTAAAAAATAATACGATTAAATATTGCTATTTACATTGGTTTTGATATAATGGTTAGAGGTAATTGACAGGGAACTTTTCACTCTGGTTTCGTGCAAGTTGGAACTTGTTTGCATCCAGTTCCTATAATCTTGATAGAATCGGTGGTTTTTGTGTAACTAAACTTCTCTTCGATCATCTTCACAGCTAGATACGCTATCACGGAGCCAGCCTCAACTGACCCCTTCCCTATTAGACTGATAAATTTACTGTGACTGGTCACAGCGATGGTCAGCTCCATGTTTGTATAGTACTTAGTTCTGGTTGTAATGTAGCTATCTGTTTGAATGATAAGATTTTTTACCGATTACTTCCAAATAGCTTATACATTTCTAACGGATGGAAAACTAAGTTAATTTGGGTCATGGAACATATCCTACGAAACTTACATCACTTTAGTGCTGAACTTTATAATGATATGAGTAAAATTAGTTTGTATCTACAAAACGAAGAAATATTATTAACTACCCTGCTTTGCTGTCAACACCACAATGTAAGAAAAGATCATTTTCTTGAGTTACAATCACGTAAACAGATGATTTATGGAAGATTTAGTCAAAGTTTGAAACTTCCTGCTTAACCTTAACTGTATGATAATTTTCAACTAGAATGTTTTACGTTTACAGTACATACTGCATTACATAAGATTGTATTTCATTATCGTATTCTGCTGTCTCTTCCTTTTATGATAACTCATTCTTTTCTGATTTTCAGTTTGGTGATTCACAAAAATTATGTTTAGTTCGCATTCTTCGTAGTGCTGTAATGGTTCGTGTGGGTGGTGGCTGGGTTGCTCTAGACGAATTCTTAGTGAAAAATGATCCATGTCGAGGTAAGTTTCATTCTCGCATACTTCATACATATACCAGTCTCCATCTTCAGTAACTCCTTTATCTGTAAACATATTTCACAATGCACTGGGAATTATTTTATTTTATTTTAATAACATTCTCCATCTTAATACATACTGGGACTTCAAACCTCCATTCAGATCATTAAGTTTATTCGAAATGCTACTGTGAGTGGGATCCAAGAAACGAATTAAGTCTGACTTAAAACTCGTCGATTAAACTCAAAAGCTTCGTATCAGAACGAAGCAACTTTCCACTGCTCTTTAGTTCTTGATTATCATTTTAATAATAGTAATTCGAGATATAAAGTACGAAGAATGCTAAATTCCTTAGAGGAGACTTTATATTTATATACACTTAAGTGTAAGGTTAAAAGAGATATGAAACCTAGGTCGTTTCTGTGTAAAATATGAAATGGTATGTATATCTATTTGTGTATGTGTACTATAAGTAACAGGTAGAGAGCAATGAACTGGCAATAATTAAGCAAGTTATCACACTGCATAGTTAAGTGATCCCAAATAGAAGAGAATCGAAAGAATATAATCACTTTAACGTTAGGAAAGAATCAAAAGAGTGATAAGCTAAAGAAGTAAAACAAAGAATAGAAATGTATCGAGTTATAGAATATTCTTTAGTTTCAGGCAAGATGAAGAATACATCCATTTTCAACAATTATGAATAATTTTAAGTTACACGTTTCGTATACCTCTTACGGATCATTTACGAAAGTTCGTGTACTAAGTTTTGATCCACACTTTTCGTATAGGCGGCGACTGTTAATACTATGAATATTGCCAAAATCGAGTTACGTGAAGTAGGGTTTGAGTCCTTGGTTTGATTATTACTAACTCACAACCCTAACCAAATTCATCTTTCTGGGTATTCCCAATAGTGGCAGATTATAACACCAGACTCCAATTTAGTAAACCCATTGCTTAGCAGTTATTCGATTGCTTTGTCTATTTCATAGACGGTTTAGTCCCATAGATATATAAACAGATATATTTTTAGAAGTTTGATAGTGTCTAAACTAAGTATCTTCGACTGAATGAACTTGAATAAAGCCTATCGTACGATAAAAATTCAATTTTCACAAATGTTTTAATAGTATATATACGATAAATTCAATATTATATATATTTTATCTTGTTTATTGCTTCTAACTATGCGTACGTTTTTCTTTTGCTTTTTTCCCCTCTTTCCTCATTTATACTGCCCTTTTCATTCTAACTTTCCTCGCTCCTTGTTGTACACATGATATATATATATATATATATATATATATATATATATGTGTTTAACTTGCATAAATGGAATCTCAATTCCTTTTTGCATGCGTGCTTCAATGTATATTCTTTTATTTACTGTCTTTGTACACATGCTTCCTCTATGATGCATGCACATGAATATTTATACTCACTTTCGTAGATGCTTGTGAACGTTTGACTAGTATAGCGGATTTAGCTAAAGCAGCTGGTGTTAGTCGGACTTCGTATTGGCTTCCTCCGCACATCGCTACTCAGCAGTCATCTTCAACAACAAAATCATTTTATCCAACTGACTTGAATAGTAATAATACCCGTTCTAGTAATCATGGGATTAGTTCAACAAGTAGTTGTAGTGGTAGTGGCTGTGGTAGTGCCAGTGGTGATAGTAAATGGATCGCTGATAACATTAGTACACATAGTTTAGCTAATAAAAATCCCATAATTAAATCATCAGATTCATCTATATCAAGTTCATCACGTTTAAAATCTGTGAAAAAACGCTCACGTCAAGATACTACTCATAATTTATATCAGTTAACGATGAATGGTCCTGGACAAGATAATGCATTTTATTTGGTTATGCCTAGTACAAAACCGAACCCTGCAAATCACAGTAATTGTAATACTACTAATAATGATGGCAGTAGTAATCGTAGAAATAATCTGCATATACTAAGAAGGAAACATGAATCGTCTATAAGGAAGTAGTCTCAACTTTTATAAGCATTGTCATGTACATATTACACATGAGCACAAACATACACCTTAACACATCTTGAAATATTTCTGCATTTTTGTGAAGGAAGCAATTTTTCACTTCTCAAATGACATTTACTTATCGTTTGTCTACTTATCCCTAATATTCATACTGCTTTTTTACACTGGAAACAAATGGAATATGATTCTTCTCACTTTGATCAAATGAAATCAAGTCATCTAGATTTGAAGTTACATTTTCTATTCAGTAAGCATGCATCTTGATTAATGTTCGTTGTTGTGTTGTGCTGTGATATATATCAGTCTCTTTGTGATTTCATAAAAAGTATTAATATCACTGTCATTGTCATCATCAGAAGCACTATCATTATTGTAATCTGTGTTGTTATATTCTATTTGATTGTTCGCAATAGTAGTAGCAGCGATGATGTAATAATTTTCAGCTTCGAAGCATAGTAAACTTATATATCACTTATGTTTCAGTGAGCTTGGTATATATATATATATATATATATATATATATATATATATATATATATATATAGCATGATATTTAGTATATGTACAAAGTATTGGAAGCCAGAATTTCGTGAGTTTTCTTGTATCATAAATGAATGAAACAATAAAACCTGAAGGGGATTTTCAATAACTGTATAGATTGATTGGGCATCGAAAATCTGCTATTTTTTTTAGTTTAGTTGAATTCACTTAAACCACATTTTGATTACTTGCTTTTTTTTGCTGTGATCTTAATAAAGAATTCATATCATTTATGGAATTATAGGAAACTAGATAAAGTGAGTATCTACACTCTCAAATGTGATATAACCTATGGTATATTTACATTTGAATTCATTAATTTGTTCCTTATTCGACATAAAGAACCGATAATCACATCTCATAAAATAGATTGTCATTGACATAACTCAATGTTTATTTGCTAATATGAAATAATAATGAAATATTTAAGGTGACTTCTTTTATCAGTGACAACTATTCGGATACATATATTCAGATTTTTGTGAGAATTAAGTAGTCTAGTTAGAACAGATTTATTTATTCGAAAATATCGACGTGAATTAAAAACTACTGTTGGAATCTGTTATGCAATCAGTGCAAATTGAGTAAACAAATCTCAGAAGAATCGTGTTATTTTGGTGAAGTTACGTTTACTGAGCTGTATGGTTTAACTTATGAGACCTACATCGTTATTCTGAAATTTATTCAGCTATTGTCGACATAAGTGTTAATAATAGCCAGTCATATTCCTAATGGGGAAAATCTTCATTACTAACGTTTTTTAAAAGTTTGTATTGATGATTCTGTTCAGAATGGAAGCTTCACGATTAAGCTACTCAGCTTCAAAGAATAGAACTTCATCAGAATCATTCTCTTTAGTTACAAATGTTCTCCACGATTAGTGAAATGTGTGCATGTGTCGTATTTATTTTGACCAACTCACAGTAAATACTAGATGCTAGCTTATTGCTTTCATGGTTAAGCTTCCGTCTTGAAGTCGAAGAATCATGGGCTCTGTCCCAGGACATGGGCTTTCTCTACCGAAAAGTCCCACATTAGAACTAACTAAGCTATCCAAAGCTTTCTAATTTCTATTGGCTAACGCGGCTGAATGCATAATATCAAAGTTAGCAATCTTCACAACACTCTACCCCCCCCCTCATTATAAATATTTATTGGTTGAATTTCGGTTGTGACACAAGTTAACCAGACTTTACACAATACTGTCAACCATCCATGCCTCATTGATGTTCATTGAGTGCTAAGACGAATTGAAATTAGTCCACATAAAACTACGCTCAAACTTAGGTTTGTTTTTCTATTGAATACTTATCAATAAAGAATATGACCTTAATAATTTACAAATCAGTTCTTGCAAGTCTTACATTTCAGATTGAATTCGACTGAATTATGATGAATAAACGGGTGCAGTTGTAGTGTTGATCTCCCCTTATGTTGACAGCCAATTTATGCGATTGGATCGATATAAATCGGTTATCAGTACTGACTAAACAGGCTTGAATATCAATGAGGACTTTCAACAATTAACACTAAAATAAAAATCATATCATGATGAGATTATACTTATCGTGATGACCCAAATGAGCTATATTGTCTGGAACGCATGTTCCCCAAGGTCCTACCATGCCAAGCAGGTCTGTTGCAGAGCGATAAGACTAAAGGCAGCAACCTAAGATCTGAGGACGAAGTCGTATTGCTGACTGCAGTGAGGCGGGATAGCAGTTAAGTGTTTTCCTCAAATAACCAGCATTTGCAGCGATGCTGCCTTCTTAACGGAAGGGAGAGGTTATAAAAAGTCGACCCTAAAAATGTCACACCTCACCTTACTCCACGGATTTCCGTCTCTGGTAGTAGGGCCTTTTAAAGAAGGGAGCTAACACTTCAAGAACTCCCCACAACAAGGCAGTGCGTGATCGATCTCAAGCAGTTGTCCCTTGGTGTCTGCGATCGCGCTCTCAGGTCACTATGATCAATACTAACCCATTTTTTTTCAGGTACCTCTAGAAGCAATGTCCTTCCATGGTGTGAGCAATCAGGAAGTGAAAACTGCCCTCATACCTCTAACAGCACACGAGATCATCTTGTTCGAGGTCGAATCCTACCATCAACTCTTAATAACTCTCTTATCACCATGTATAATCCTTCTAACATAATTTTATCACCTTGCGTTTCTAATGCTAGTGATTTGAGTTCACGAAACGTTATTCCTGGCCTCCTGAAACCTCACACTAAACTATATATCGGAGCTTTTAACGTTTTCGAAGACGTAGTTAGTCGGATGTTCCTCATATGAGTGTATGATTACTTTAGTCATATTGGTGAAAATGTAGATAAATTATTATTCTTTCATTTCATTGACAATGTCTGCCAGTGTGAATTAATTTGTGAGATCCGACAAATTCAGGGAATTCAGTTGAGTTAAATTTCGCTTAGAAAATCAACCTGAAGTGTATTAGGCAGCCTGATATTAGTTTATCATAGTTGCTTGCTATTTCTGACGTCATATGTATGCACTTAGTAGTGAATCATATCGTTTCGCTATTATATTTCAGTATTAGACTTGAGTTTCCTAGAGGAATTACGTTTACCTCACATTTGAATGAAGAGAGAATATTATTGTAATATAGGAAGTACACATAGAAATTAAGTCAATTGTTTAATATTCTGTTGTTGAAACCAATCTTAAAGAAGTTCTTGAAATAGTTTTTCTTATAGCTGCCATTTATGAATTATATTCATCGTCAATATTGAGAGAACTAAGTTTCAAATATGTGTCACACAGTGACAATGTTTTTCTTATTTCTATTATCAAATTAATATGGGAAAAAGAACACTTCCGGAAATTAGCATAAATAATTTCTAGCGTTTTGAATTATGATAAATGAATCGTATCCAGAACGTAACTATTCACATTGGTCGAAGTACGTATTTCTGAAATTGTCCTTAATTTTTCTGTATCAAAAATTTGTTAATTAACTTAGTTTTTGTCAATCGAATGTATAAATCTGACAAATTTGCTACAAATAAATGTATATTTTGACAGTGTGGGATAGCAGGTTCGTTGTTGTCAGTAGGTATTCAGTCTGGAACTGAAGCAAACTATCTTGAGGTTACAAATGAACAGCCTACAAGATAGAAAAAATAGAATAATAACAATCATAAATAAATTATCAATGTGATCATTCAGAATTACTAACTTGTGAAATTTAAACTGGCACACAACTGCGTCATTCATGTATTACAGCAGATGTTTTACAATATATGCAAGATTGATAGATATGCACAAATTATTTGTGTGGCACAACGTTATTTTTTTTGTTACACATGCTTTATTATACGTTAAATAAATAAAAATGTCACTTGTTCTTTGGATCATTTTTGTATCCGAATGTGATTAAGTCTAATGTTTGACGTTTGTATTGTATATTAACATGTTAATTGTCTAAAGTATTCACGATTTTTCAATAAGGTGTTTTATACTACTCTTGAAAATCCATGGATGAAATGATTCATAGGAAGTAGTGCAGTAACATTGAAAGCTAGTTGTTAAAACTAAGGTATTTTATACTTTTATGGAAGTGTTAAATCCCTAAGTATTAGATATTAAATAGTCTTGGGATAAGCTTCAGTCTCCTCAAACCCTCTGTCCTAATAAAAATGGATTCACTGACGGCTGACTGCGTGGCAAATTCCCAAAGTTTTAATAAAAAGCTACTATAGGTAGAATTTAACCATAGAGGTAATGAGATGGGTATGATCAACAATGATGTCTTAAGATAGTATAATATCGAAAAATTGGAGAAACAAACCATCGATTCTCTAAAGGTAATTTACTCGCCTGGGCTTATATTATTGGTGATTTCGTGGATGACACAATGCTGGGCAGCTTTAAACGGACAAAAATATCTTGTATCCACTACTCCTTGAATTTTCCTGTAACGTCAATTGATGTCAACTTAAAACGACTAGTAAAGTAAATTTATATATAATTCAGCATGCATTCGCAGTTACAAACATTGATAAGTATATAGGATTGTTTTTTCGTCGAAGTATTCTATTATTTTCCTATATTGATTTTTTTCATAATCATTAAACAAAATTAGCTTCTCAATGGAAATCATTGGGTGATTTTAATGAAGACCTACACAGTTCATCTGACTGTGTAATTGCACCGATCAACCAAGGAATAACAATGTTTCGTCGTAAATCCTCTTCAACTCATCGTCAACAACCATCATCACAATGTAGTACAACATCAGGCAGTTCATATATATCATTGCCTACATCAAATCATGATTTAAATGCAATAAAAAATAATGATAAAAGTGATAATACAGTCACTGATTACAATAATAATAATAAACATCGTCGTGATCGACAGACAGTAACACGAGCTCGAAATTCTGTTACTCAATCGCCTAAATCTCATAGGAATAGTGTACACGGTGAAATAATTCATGAAAAAATTATAGATGAAGATTTTCACCAAAGACGTGCTTCTGCATTTTGTATACCAGTCTCCAAGTAATACATCAATCTACACTTTTAAAAGAATTCAAAAATACTCAATCTGGTATGTGTAAATAACGAAAATCCGTTTTCAATTTTTGTTGTGAAACTTAATAAACGTTTTATTTTCTTGATTATTAAAGAGTTGAAAGTAGTTTGTGTTGTGAATTAACACCGAAGTAAAGTAGATGAAAGCTAGATACTATTAGATGGTTTGGAACTATTCAGTAATACATAACCATGAAGTCCAACTCAAGACTTTTGGGTTTTACTGAAGAGCACGATACTAATGAGACAATGAACCAGAACTTAATCACATTCATTTCGTTGAATATCAAATATTCAACCACAATAAGTAATTTTCAACACACATCCAATATCACAACAAATTGTGAATATTCAAAGAATATGTATAAATTGCATTCTAAACAGTGATTAATTGTTATTCATATTCATCTGTAAGCGTTTACGATAACTCACCTTGCTACGGAGTCATCTGTTTTCATCACCGAATATATTTAATGCATGGATTTTATAGTGATTGGTTTTAGTTCCTTCAATGGACAGCACAAGAGAAAAATGTACGAACTATTCTAATGGTACTTTTTTAGTTTTTACTTAACTAGATTCATGATATACTGTAAGCATTTTATGTAAACGTTTAGGTGCATCTGGTCAACAGACATAATTAGTTAATTAAAACCAATTCTAAAACAGTAAAATAATAAACCTTTGCAAAAAAAAGTTAACCTAAAAGTGTGAGCTATTCTTTATGCCCTATTACTTAATAATTTAGTTCATATATGCAGTACGATCTTCATACAATGTCATTAGTGCCTCAACTATAATATATCGATTCGTAGATATAAAGATTGTATATTGTAGGGTTAGATCATAAGATGAGTGATCTCTGCACTTCAAATTCCGAAGCCACACTATGAATATTTGTTACAAACGTCATAGTTGGCGAAGAGCAAGTAATCTTTACAAGAAGGGTCTGATGCTGATGTGAAGGCGCGGATCGGAAAGGCAAGAGCAGCATTTTTACAACTAAAAAACATCTGAAACTTAAACCAACTGTCAGCCAACATTAAAGCCAAAATTTTCAATACAAATGTGAAGACAGTTATGTTGTATGGAGGTGAAACTTGGAGAACTACGAAAAGCATTATTCGAAAGATACAAGTATTTATAAACAGTTATCTGCGTAGAATACTTCGGACCCGTTGGTCGGATACCATCAACAATAACCTCCTATGGCAGAGGACAAACCAACTTCCAGTAGAGGAAGAAATTAGGAAAAGACTGGAGGGGAGGTGGATAGGACACACACTGAGGAAACCAACAAATTGTGTCACAAGACAAGTATTAACATGAAACCCTGAAGGTCAAAGGAAAAAAAGGAGACGCAAGAATACACTGCTTAGGGGATAGGAGACAGACATGAAGAGCCTAAAGAGCACTTGGGAAGAGCTGGAAAGGAAAGCTCAGGACAGAGTTGGTTGGAGAATACTCGTCGGCAGCCTATGCTCCACATGAGGTAACAGGCATTGATTAATTGACTGAAGTTATCTTTACAGCTTAAAAAATTGTTCTTATTTATCTGAAATGTTCAAGAATATCTTAGTAGACTATTTAGTAAATGCTTTTAAGTTAAAAATGTGAAAAGATTTACTAATATGATGATTGCCTAACTGTTATTTTTTTTATTTTTAAAGGTTGAACTAAGCTATTTGCTTATCTTAGTTTTTCTCTTGAATACTTTTATAGGAATCATTCAATCGGAACATTTACCTCAGATTAGTAAAACCACATCAAAACTTCAACTTGCTACAATCTCACCTAGAAATGATTCACTTACAACTGCTGTTTCAAATCCTACACTACCAGTTGATTCTAATTTAATTCTTCAATCTAATACAAAAACACATCAAGATTCTGTAACTTCTCCCGGTTCACCATATAATAATAATTCTCGTACATTATCAAACTATAAAATACCTTTATTTCAATCTAATATACCTATTAACAATTCAAAACTTCAACAATCTATAGAATTAAATGATGTCACTAATGTCATCACTGATGTTGACACAACTAATGAAATAAGTAAATGATACAATTTTTAGGTGAACAACTATTCATTTATTTGTTTCAATTTTTGATAAGAAAAGAAATGTGTATATCTAAATTTCCTATGATCTCTAGAATGTTATTTACTTTCAATAACTTACATTTTATATTCTTCTTTTCTCTTTTTCTTTTCTCTTATCATGTTATTGTTTTTTTTTTCAAAAGTGGACTTATTTTCTTTTCGATTTACAATGTGAAATATACTCACTCCACTTATTGTATAAATAGAGATCAATGTATTATGTAAGAATATTGAAAATGCGCGTTTGAACTCTCTATGGAAATTTTCTTTTTCATTAATATTATCTCCATTGAATTTTATCAAATAGTTCTTTTTTTAATTATTTTCTTTCATCATTTTACTTTCATATTACGTAATCATAGTAGAAAAGAACATTTACATATCGTTAGAGAAAAAAAAATAGATGACTATAAAATGAATTTTTTTCCAAAAGAAAGAAAGAAAAAGTCGATTTTATCTGTTTAACTTTTGGGTAGTGGGTTAATTGACTGAATGGATTTAATGGGGCGGAGGGGAGACGGTCAGATAGTTAAATTATTCAGATGGTGGTGGTGTTGTTGTTGTTTTTGTCTCATTTAATATTTTATTTTAATTAATTTTTAACATGTACTCATTCATTTATTCACCGAGAAAAAAAAAGAAAATGAAATAATCTGTCATTATTATTTATACACAGCTGCCATTATTTTGTGCTAATAATTTATTTTAGCTTATTTTTTATTTATAAACATTTACTCTCTTATTGAAGTCTATTTTATTTCATTCTTTTATTTGTACTTTTTTTTTCATTGTGTAATATGAATTATGTAATCATGTTAAGATTTCACTGTCTGTATGTGTGCTTCTTTAGATCTCTTTAATATGCCTGTTGTATCATTGAATTAATGTTGTAAAATAAAAGTTCTCTTACTGTTATTATTTATTATTATTGTGGGTTTCTGAAGTGAAATTCAGTCTTAGTGATAGCTCTTGCAAATATATTAATTAATACATGGAATCTCTCACTATTGATTGATAATTGAATAGTAACATGTAAGCCAGTGTCTATCAAATTAGTCTAATTGGTCAAGGATGAAAGATAGGCAGGTTTAGATAAAATACATAAATAAGTTAATTTATATTATGAAAATTCACCCTACTTATGTGACGCTTTGTATAGTCAAACTGTTAGATTGTGTATCTGAATTCACGTTCATTATTAAGGTAATGTTATATTCGCGTGCACGTGATCAACTACCCAATGTTGTAATATGAAGTATATAGTGCTAAATCATGACTGGATCGTTATATTAGGGTAAATATTGTTAACTGATAATTTAAGCCTAAGTGTAACCTAATCACTCTCCACTTTGTATCATTAACTGTAAACTGACTTTAACATAAACAAAGTGTGGAGAAGATTATATTCACAGATTCCTGTAGGCTGCTTCGAATCATTTAAAATAGTCGAATTGCAAATGTTAGGTTGCTTCTCAGAAAAAATAAGGAGGTACTATTTGCAAATAATGTTAATTAAAGAGGACAAGATCCTCCAGCGAACTGGTCACTACTTAATATCATGAGCAGTTGTCAAGTGTTCTAACAATAAAAAATATTCCACAGCTGAATCAGTAATTAAATGGCTGACAAATTCATACTGATATAGGTAGGATAATGAACCGCAGTGGTTACTCAACATCAATGAGCTAGTAGTAAATTCGCAATACTTTTATGGTTGTTATTTAAATAACATATTGCAATGATTGCTAGGACGTGATTGAAGTAGAAATTAACATTTTAAGTAATAGGTAAGGTAGGAGTATTTCAACCCTCTATTCCAATCATTGCTTCTGTATGGGGTAGTAACAACCTTATTAGGCAATCTATTTGGTCATCGAATCAGTCAGCACAAACTATGTAGTCACCATTAGAATGAACTTGTATCCTCCCGTAGATTTGTTATGGAATGAATCTGGTCTACCTCTGTTGCTATATGTGCATCCTAAGCGGATCGCCTCGATATAGCTATTAATAACAAGTATTGTTTAAGTTGGATTGTGACTAGTAAGTGTGATCCAGGATGCGCGTTCCGTTCTATTTGGGACTCGTCCACTGGATGCACCTGCATTCTAACGTTGATGTCCACACTGGGATCCGAACACAATCCGTTTCGTGCCAAACACCACTGCGTTTACTACTAGACATCCATCCGACCAGTCCCAAATATGAGTTGATGTTGAGATTTGACCTTGAACAAGATGGTCTCGTGTGCTGTTAGAGGTATGAGGGCGGTTTTCACTTCCTGATTGCTCACACCATGGAAGGATGTTGCTTCTAGAGGTACCTGAAAAAAAGGGTTAGTAGTGATCATAGTGACCTTGGAGCGCGATCGCAGAGACCAAGGGGACAACCGCTTGAGGCCGATCACGCACTGCCTTGTTGTGGGGATTTTTGAAGTGTTAGCTCCCTTCTTTAGAAGACCTTACTACCGGAGACGGAAATCCGTGGAGTAAGGTGAGGTGTGACATTTTTAGGGTCGACCTTTCCTAACCCTTTCCTTCCGTAAAGAAGGCAGCATCGATGCAGATGCTGGTTATTTGAGGGAAACACTTAACTGCTATCAGGTCTCGCTGCGGTCAGCAGTTCGACTTCGTCCTCAGATCTTAGGTTGCTGCCTTTAGTCTTATCGCTCTCCAACAGACCTGCTTGGCATGGTAAGACTTAGAAGAACATGCGTTCCAGCCGATATAGCTCAGTCGGGTCATCACGATAGGCAATTTCGACCACCACGCCATGGTAGCAGCTACGGTCGGGAGTCCCAAATAGGACTAAACTCGCGTCCTGGATTCCGATTACCAGTCACAATCCAACTAAAACAATAATATGTAGTTACAGATTAGAGTTTATCTTCCATGATAATAATCACGTTTGTTGTCGACGTGTTGTATTAATCCAACTTCATTCCGATTATCGTACAAAACTTACTGGGTCACATTAGTAAATATGTTAATTTTTGAAACGATCCATGTAGATTTTTTAATTAACTTATACTTCAAGAATATTATGTAAATAAGCTGGATTTAGTGTCTACTATCAGTTTTCTTACAAGTTTGGTTCGACGTTTCTTCTGTACTTTTTACTTTGACAATGTTGAGCTGATGTTTATTTTCGCCGTACAATACGTCCTTTTATAAATAACATGTATATACTTTGTCATGCAATTCACTTTGTGGTAACTCTAAACAAATAATCTGGCCATCAATGTAACATAAAATAAGTGGAGTCCCCACTTCAGATCAAAATCTAAATTCAAAATCCTGGTTTAAATGTATATTCAGTAACTCATAATTACGCGACGTTCGTTAGTTCACTAGACTTTAGGATAATGTTATCAAAGGCATGTGATAAAGTAGAAGAATTTAAGGTATATGATGAGAGTTGACAAGTTACGAGCACTATAGCCTTTGCAAGAGGAATAGTGGGATTAGGTTCATAAAAGTATACGTAGTGAAATCGATACACTTGGCAATATGACTTGGATATAATACAAATCAATCAATTTCAATAAATAGAAATTTGAATTAGTGTCCGATTTAAAATGAACATACTACTGATATAACTCACCACTAAGTAAAGTAAGTGTCTATTCTAGGCCATATGAATGAGATTTGTAAACACTACTTAGTTGTTGAACGATTACATGGTAGAGATAATTATAATAAGAATCTTCACTTATGATAGTGCCAACAGAAAAAGATATGTCGGAAGAATACTTTTCAAGTAAATGCCGAGAAACCATGACATAAGCTAAGACCATAACTAGTGTTGTTAGACTAAAATATATGCATTAATCTCTAAATGATGACAACTTATTCTATAGAATTCTAGAGGAAAAAAAACCATTATCGATATACTATATGCTTGTAGAAAGTAAACAAGTTTAGTGCAGTGTACACAAATGCATATCTAAAATAAGTAAATAATGGATGTGAGTAGGTGTAGAGGAGGAAACGATTTTGAGAACTAACAATAAGTGTATGGTAGAAGAAAATAACTGTATTCCTTTGCTTTTTTTTCTTTACAAAATAGCATATTATACTAATCAATGTATATGGATCACTTTGACTAAATGAAATAATCAAGTAAAAAAAATGAATGATAAAATGTCCCAGAGAATAATACGAAAGATATACAATACATAGTCGAAGAATAGACACACGAAAAGAAGAATGTAAATTGCTTTACTATTAAGATATTCATTGTGTATACACACTGTTTTCATATCTGTCAATGTACATTTAAAAAAAAAAAGGTAAGTATAACAAAAGGCAAAACTGTTTGAAATTCTTTTTTTTTAACTTCTCTATGTACACAAATTCGTAGAAATAAACAATGGATTGAACTGAAGAAGAACAAAAAGAAGAGAGTTTGTTTTCACAAAGAGATTCCTTTTTGTTTATCTTCCCTTTCTTTCCTATTTTAATTGTATCATTTGTTTATATTTCATATGGATCGAGGTTGTTTTATTGATGATTCATTTAAAGATTGATTCTCATTAGAATTATGTCGTTTTAACGATTTACGTGAATCAGTTGAATGAATACTGGACTCTTCTTTGTCAGTAATATCAATAGATATAGTTGAATTTTTATGGGAATCTTTGAGCTTAATCGATTCATCTTCATGATATGAAGAAGATGATGATGGATTTGATGTAGTACTACATACATCTGATGAATTACATGAAATTGTTATTTCACCAGGTTTATCACCTAAATATATTTCAGCACCAGGAAAAACATACTGGTTTGGATAAATGCGAGTAAATGTTCCAGCTAAAAGAATACGGAAATGAACACAAAAGTTTGCTAATTAATTAAAACAATTAAAAACTAATATTATTAGATTTTGAGGTAATATCAGTTACGAATCAACACCAGTTAGGATTCTACAAAATTTTAAAGGTGACGCGTTCACTCCGAGACCTGAAAGTCTTGTGTTTGACCCTCTCAAGTGTACTTTGTTTAGGAGTCCCACCCATACCAAGGGGACTCAACCACCCAGTGCTTTAAGTTTTTTATGACAGATGCCATTTACAAATCAGACTACCCTCTACAAACTTCTCTACTAAAATACTAACACTTTGAACAACATTAACAAACAAAATTAAATTGAGTGTTATATAAAGATCTTCAAATACTGATGTGTTACATCCTATATACTACACTTTTAGTAAATGCATACATATGTTCTCGACTTTGAATAAAAAAGGTGAGATTTACTTGTAAACAGGGGAAGTAATACTTATTGAGATTCAAGTTTACCTAGACAACAAGTTCGAAATATGTATGTCAACCTAATTATTAACTCTTACTTTTGCAACACCAAATAAATAAACATGAGGATAAATTGAAGTAATTTAAAGAGGTTATGCCCGTTTAGGAACAGCACACGAAAATTGACAGTAAATAATAGTAGGTAAACTATTGATTGACTATGATTCAAATTACCACACACCAAAGTAACAGTAATGTCAGTGGTCACAAAAAGCATTGAGCATATGATATGATTCGAGAATTAATTCGTAGAAAGATATAAAATGATTTTAGGCTCAATAATTTAAGGAAGATGAATAGTGAATGTATCTATGTTATTGTGATTGATTCTCAGCCATGTAATAGCCATTGGTTGTAACAATAAAGCGAATTAAAACTAGGTAATCTACTTCTAACAACATGACTCACAATAATAATCAACATCATAGACTGATGTTAAGTGGTGGTTTGTTCTTGTTTTCTTTCATCTACTTCTACACCCATTATCACTAGACATAAAGAAAAGCTGGACCTCTGCATATGAAGTACATGTTCCTAACTACCTTAGCTGAAGATAGCACATAGTAGATCAATTGTTACTGATACTACGAGTTACTATATGTCCATTGATCTCCAGAGTCCACTTTATTTGCGACAAAATCGTAACAACATAGTAACGGGTAGGAAATTGGTTTAATATCTAGTTGTGGATGTATTAGCCGAAATTTCACACCTCAGCAGGTTTTATACACTAGATACAAATAAAACGTTCGACTAATAATCACATTCTTTAACCTGAAGATAGTCAGCTCCATCAATCGAGTTTTGTGAGCTTGTCATGTAAAGGTGAACGATAATATACGTAATCCTAGTGGAGTCTCTCTAATAGATTATTTAGTCAAATCAGAGCTTACGGTAAAATACCATCGGAATTCATTACCCCAAGCGATATTCGTTAGGAATAGTAACTATCCTCAATTTTATTTAATTTCATCAAAGACATTATGCTTTATGTTCGATAGTTGAATCTGATTCTATAGAATAATATTCTTTATATTTAGCGTTTCTCACTATCACTAACAGGGTCATTCATTACTTCAACTCCTTTGTTATTTATCTTTTTAACTTCATTTCGTTGTAATGATATAGGTTTAAGCTAAGTTAAGTGACTGACTATCAAAACCTTAGCTTTTGGTGTATAAGGAATCAAATACCTGACAGTAGTGTTTACAAAATTCAACACAATTAAACTCAAGTATGCATATATGTTGTTATCCACAAAGATTACTGCTTTTATATTTCGTTAAACAACTTTAGATGATGACTTGAAAATAACTGAGAGTAAACAAAGTACAACTAACAGTGGTAAAATAAGTCACATATGCTATCTAAAAGGTATGTTTCCATCGGTTACCAAAATAATGAGAACATATTTTATATTCACAATGAGTGCGAAGTCAGTGCACTATTAAAATAACACTAGTCTACATATCAATACTTCATTTATTTTTCTAAATAAGCTAAGTAAGAATTAATACAACTACAAAAACTATAAACACACACCAGGAGAACATGACTTAGACATGTGATTACAACCTTTGTAGTTCTTTGACAAGGGTTTGAAAGATGAGAAGTTCAGTGATAGAATAATAAAGACAGAATGATTGTTTATTATTTTAAACTTAATGTATGAGAATGGTGGACAAGTTTAAAGATAATGTGACTATTATCTATACGTGAAGTCAATGATTGTTATAAATCTCTGACTTCTTACAATAATTTCAAATAGTAATAATCCATCTGCATTTTAACAGCATTTCCATTTTATGGTACTTGGAAGCTATTAAAATAGGTAATTGTGCATTGATTAGTTTGGTCAAAACAATAAAGCTAATCAACTGAAAGTATATTACTGCTATTATCGTTTTTAAGATATTAAGTGTTACATCAGAATGAAAATAAATGCATACAAACGTCTCTGCAAACGTAACTTTAAACCAATCATGGAAATAACTTTAGGTGGTGTTTATAAATAAAAACAATCTTTGTGTTGATTACTGAGTTGGTCAGTTGTAGGCATAAAGATGATGAATTAAAACAGGTTATTAAAGGAAAGAAATTGTAGAAAGCGATCACGTTTACGGGATCTGAATTGAAAAGACTATTAACATGCATCCATTAGAGTTAGAAATGAATATGACGTTACCTTATACTTATATCAGTTACAAGATAATCACGTGAAACCTTATGTTATTACTTAATTTGTCAAGGATATATTCGTATGCTTAGCTTCAAGTCACAATCGAAACGTGACAGCTGGTGGTAGTTCCCAGTTTCTTAAACTAAGGTAGGTGGGAGGTGGTTTGAACTAGCAAATTAGTGGCTGAAATTCGAATGACTTAATTACTGGGCTAATGCTTTTCAACTGCAAGTCACAATTCGTTCAGAAAGTAAGAAAAGGATAGTAGTAATACAAACAACTTAAGTGATATAGCTAACAATCGGCCAATATTATTATTACGTTAATAAATATAGAATTGATGGTTCTCCAAAATAGACCACTTAATCTATGTATTCGCCAGCATTTAATGGAAAATCACTTCTTAGGTTTTGCAATAATGTGTACGTAACGCTTGCGTGACAGAAATTCTATTCTTGGCCCTATCACGTTTCAACCAAAACTATAGTAAAAATTCTAAGAATCAATACGAAAAGTCGATTCGACTTAATGTGACGTTTGTAATCAATATCACAATTTATGTCAGTAACCAGTGGAAATACTACAACTGATAAAATAGACAGATTAGTTAGAAAAGATACTTAAAGAATGTTTTTTTTCCATATAGTTAAAAAGTACGTGTCTGCAATAGGTATATAATAATAAAATAATAAACTACTTACGTGGTAAACACGACGCCACCTCCCAAACACACTCTTCATCCTCATCATCTTCACTAACTTCAATTACTGCGTCATCATTCGAAGAACTCATATCAATCATCTCCAAAGAACTGCCGGATGTAGGAACAACGGTAGAAGTGAATGCGTTTTCAGTAGGTTGTGCATCATTATTATTTGTCTGGGAAGTATTATTCGCTAACTCCGAAGACACTGTGTCCTGAGCAGCGAGTTGAGGTACATCTGGAGATTTTTGACTATGTTTCAATGATACAGTTGTACTTTTTAAAGAATTTAAGGGGATTTCAGTAAGTGGTGTATAGTTTGATAGTCCTGAAACTTCCCAACCCAATCGATGACATAATTCACTAATAATAATATCACAATCGCCTAAGAGTTCAACATCGAAATCGTGACTGGATAAGGGCTCTCTATTTATTAGTACTTGAGGAACTCGTCTAGGAACGGCATCTGTGTTGACCCAAAACATATGAGAAAAAATAACTTGAATCAGAAAAAAATATTGTTTCCAAAACAGTAAGAACCACTTGAAAAATTCAGTACGAAGAAACTCATAGAGGTAACTCTTGTCTTGAAGTACATTTTATTGCTTACTCACTTAGCATGTATACTCTTGTACTTCGCACTGCGATACACTGTATATGTGGGTCCTGGTGATACCAGTTGGGAATGCAAACCGAAGTAGGCTTTAATGGTTAAAAGACAAACGCCACTAATCCACCGTCCCTACCCCCCACAGAGGTGCTAAAGAACACTTACAAGAATCTTGAAGGCTGTAAACTTACTAGTTAATACACAGTGATCCTGAAATAGGCTCAGGGAAACACAACATACGTTGATTAGCAGTCGCGATGGCTAACCCACATACATAATGATTGTAGATTATAATCTACAAAGTAGAAATAATATTGCGTTGCTTTTTTGATGACACTGCTAACTACAACTATGTCAAGACAAATACAGTAATATAGCGTAAATGATCCTGAACAAAACATTTAATTGATTTTCATGGCATAATGCACAATCAAAGATAAGTGTATTCATTATGTTTGAATAAATAATATTTGTTTGCGACCATATATTTCGTAATGACCAGACACTATCAGCAACAAACTTATTGTGGTAGAGAAAAAACCAACTTCCAGCTCATGAAGAAATTAGGAAAAGCCGCTGAAAGTGGATAGGATACATTGAATGAATCATCAAAATGAGTTACAATTCAAGCAGTAACTTGAAATTCTCAATGGCAAGGAAAAAGAGGAAGACCAAGGAACACATTGAGCATGGAATTGGTGGGAGATATGAAAAGAATGAACAGCACCTGGGAAGAACTGGAAAGGAGAGCCCAGGACAGAGTTGGTTAGAGAATCGTGATCGGTAGCCTATACTCCACGTAGGGTAATAGGCATTGACTGATATGTTTTGTAAGTAAGAAATGAAGAGAACTTGCTTGTGTTAAATAAATACTAGGTTTTACAAACATTTTATATCATAAAATAAACACTAATAATTACTTACTAGGAATATGAGCGACCGGTCGAACTTTTAACGACGACCCGATCACTAAAACTAAATCAGTCTGTTTAACATCATTGGAAAGGGAATCATGAAATTCACTTGATAAGCCTTCGCCGAAAAACACTATGTCTGGTTTTAATACACCATATGAAGCTCGTTTACGCCGGGATTTATTATTTCGTTTCGACCTAACTTTTGGAGGTGTATCAATAGACATCTTGTTATTATTAGTATTAAGGTTTTCTTCTACAGTAGATAGGTCTGATGAATGAGTTGTGGATTCTGAATCATTCACTTCATCTTGTATTGATGAATCAAATTTCGCAGGCCAACAGTTTGTACATCGTGGTATAGACTGAGCAAAAATGGCCTCCTTGATAACATCAGATGAAACTTTATGTTTACAGGTTGTACAAGTGGCTGATGCGAATGAACCTGTAGATTAATAAACAAAAAAGAAATCATAACAAAATCCAATGTGAATCAAAACTAATGATGATTTTAATTTACAGTAAAAATATCACAGTAAATTGTTAAATATTTTAATTTGATTATTACGAAAGGATAAGATTTGGAATAACCAAAGAATGAAACGAAAAGTTTGATACACATAACATCAAAATAAATAGAATAATCTTCCGAAAAACAGTACTTTAAGTTAATCATCCTCCTTAAGACGCCTGTTATATGAATACGACAACTGAAATTATAAGACTGTTAACTTTAAGATATATACAAAGATATGGAAATTCCAATCAGATAAAGTGTTCGGCTAAAAACTGAGGAATATATGAAATGATCATCAGTAAAAATTTAAAAATGGAGTGTGACGATCATTTTTGGTCACATTTATGCAAGATTAATAATAAATATAATGGGAAGGACAACAAATGTTTACCACCCGCTAATAGTGACAATGAGACTGGGCAATAAAGTAACTAGGTTTAGCACCCCTTCTGTAACACTAAATTCTACTGCTCCTGTATAGTAAGTTTGATTAACAGATTCTATAGGCTGTTGATCATTATCTAGTATAACTAAGCAAGGGAATTATAAAAAGCGTTAGTCTATTTAGTTCACACGAGTTTACAATAACCCATAGTGTTGATAGTTATCCCCTAAGATCAATAAGACTCAAGATTCTTCAAACAAAAGCAATACCCATATGGGTTGAAAGTCAACTTTTCATACAAAATAAATGCGTTTAATCTGTTCTTTTACAGCGGCTAACCCCATGTCAAGTAAGTATCATTTGTCAAGTGTATACATAGTTTTTCCTTTTATATTTCCATAATTTGAATTTCCCTTATTCAAATGTTACTTCATCCATAGATTTCCATATTACTACTACTCTTTGAATTATTATTACTTATGAAAATATGAATCTAAAATCTACCAAGCCCGTTTTTCTAAGCCTTAGTTAATTTGTAGCAGTCCGTATATTATGAAATTTCTAAACCAAACATTTGACCTGATAATAGTTTTTTGTATTATTATTATTAATATTAATCTTGTATAAATGTAACAGAAATGATCATCACACATTTTTTAAAGTTTTACTGAATATTATTACATATATTACTTAGTCTTTAATCAAATACTTGATATGATTGGAATTCTTATGTCTTCATATATATTAGAGTTATTTATCTTATAATCCCAATTGTTGTATAAACTTATGCAAGTAAAGATTATATCACCATTGCTATTATTATTATTACCATTATTATTACCATTATTATTATTATTATTATTATTATTATTATTATTATTATTATTATTATTATTATTATTATTATTATTATTATTATTATTATATTAACGCTAACAATCTTATTTTACAAACAACCACAAATATGAATGCAGTAATTTTTCTAAATGAAGTAGTGAATAAAAGTTGTTTAACAATAAAATCGCAGAAGCAGATCTCAAACTATTTGAAACTTATTAATTGAATATCTGCATCCATGTTTGATTCGCATATTGAGACTCGAACAAAAGATATATATATATATATATATATATATATATATATATATATAGAGAGAGAGAGAGAGAGAGAGCAGTGAGCTGATTCTGCTCAGCTATGAGCATGACAATGAGCAAAGTGAACAGAATTTGATGAAAACGTAATACTAACATTAAATGTAGTGACTGAAATTAGTTGGTTATATAGCTTACACAGAAATATGTACCAACTGAAAATTGGCTTCAACTTGTTCAAACATGCTGGTATCATCTTTAAGGCGCAATATTTGCCTGAAATATTAGAAACATATGCCAATGACAAACTCACAGAATCAAAAGCTCAGATAGTGTGGAGTACAAGGCATTGGCTAATGGTGCAGACAGGCTACCAGAGACTGGTCAAAAACCAACTTTAGATATGAGAAACAGAAAGAAGTAAACAGTTAGGGACAATAATCTCTGAGGATCCGTCAAACAAATGTTTCTTCGCAACCTATTCAACTGCATATTCTGAACAGGATACTTTTGGAGATATTTGTTCTTGCAACAGAAGTTCATAACTGACTGGTACAATTGATAAATACAATTAGGTTAATTGCTTATATTTGGATGTTACGAATGGTAAAGATTAAAAAAAGGTGCAATATGCACAGTGAGAACTGTTGTATAAAAGTCTAAATTTATTGTCATTAGTTGGGAAAGGTAAATGCAATCCGAATAATTTTGAACTGATAGTTATTGAATAAACACAGCCATGTATATTAAATGAGCAAAATGGTTGACATTTAACTGTATATCATTCTGTACCAATCCTCCGGGTTGACCAACTGCATAGAAATTCTGTAAGTACTAGAAATGATCAGGTTGCACGTTGCTGTGTGTTTATATACCAAGCTTATTCTTTTATCAATAATAGCTCAGAACTATTTCAGAATACAATCCAGACGTCGTCGGAGACTACAATGACGTAGAACTAGACAAACTGAGCCAAGTAGAATGACACTAAGATGAACAGATGATAACGATGATTGCTTATTGCAATAATATTTTAACAACCATTTACATTTAACCAGTACCAACATTAGAGACGGAAGTAGTTTGATTCAGTAACCCCCTTATACGATGGTACAAGTGAATGGTAAGATACTAAAATGACTACAGTTGTCAAATTACAGCATTTACAAAACATAAAACCGAAAAGGTAATATATGATTAAGCTTCTGCATACCATGACACTGGATAAGCCGCGTAATTCCAGCGGCCTGCTCCAAGGTATCGATATTCTGTGTATAGTTACGCAACAACTTGTCCTTGGACTCCAATAAAGCAATCATCCGGTGAGTAATGGAAGGTGAGAACTGACCGGGGAAGAGCTCCTGAGATTTATTAATAGTAGAGATAAATAAAATGAATATCATGAAAATAACCATAACACGAAGTGACAGAAATAATTCTGTAAAATAGGATCGACGTACCACCAAAATTAACTATACAGCAATTACAACATTCCAAAACCAGAAAAACACTAGATTTCAATTCTTAATTGCAACGAGCCGGTAAGCTAAAACTCTAAATAGTTAAATCTGCTTTCATGGACGTATTTATATGGCAACATTCTTGAAAAAAAACTATCCAGAAATATCGCCTGTCGTTTTGTGTCTAGGTAAACAGAAGTGCTGTGTATTCGAGTTCCAAAAGTGCACTTTTAGCTTTATTTGGACTGTGGTATTGATAAAAAAATATTTATTTCGTTTAAGTAGTATAAACCATTTCTAGTTTTTCAGAATAAACAACACAACACATCGAACAACCTAAATAAACATACTATTTATGAAGTGCAAATCCGTATGCTTGATAATTTACAATCCCAAAAATATGTTCATTATACGAATCGCTAACATTTAACTACAATCTGAATTTGTTACTCTCATTATAACTGAATATAACTGTCGAAATAAAGACTGAATCAGTAAGAACACATTCTCGTATCGTTATGACTATTATGATTATTGCTAAATTTCGCAGTAAATATTATTGCATTTTGTTTATTCATCAAACTCATTTGTTTCATTTGAATTGCACTTTTCGTGTGCAGCTTCCTATTATCATGCTTCCTCACCTGTTATCCTGATGTGAAGCATTGCAACTTGAATAGACAAATATTAAGACTGTATTCTACGTTGACTATAACTGACTTTGTATACACAATCCGTAGTATGACTTCAGTAATAAAAAATATCAAACTTTAAATATCGTTTTTCTATAAATTTTATATTAACGTCTTGTGAATCGGAACTGAGATTATAAACAACTGTAAATCCTGGACTGATTTTTAGATATAACTTGAAAAAATTTTTAATCAATTCGGCGAAAATAACTTGTTTTCAGTAATGTTAAATGCCTATGATATTTAGTTGCAAGCGTTCGTCTGGAAGTAATTCTTAAGCATAAGTGAGATACTGTGCACTCAATATGCTCAGAAATTTCTAGTAGGTGGTCTTGGTATTATCTGTAACTGTTCATCGACAGAACATAGATAGGTGAGTGGAATTTCAACGATAAGATAAACTTTACCCTATCTACTAAAAAAACGTTATAACGTGAGTTTAGTACTAATATACTTAGACAAAACACAGGCTAAATGAAAAACTATTACCTGTAGACAGTGGCCTAAGGATTAAGATAAATTGTATTTAGTCAACAAATTTCATATTTATAAAACAACATCGTACACATTTCCTTTTGATATGTAAGTATGAATCGGGAATAAAAGCGTTAGCAGAGAAAAGTTTTAGATCAGCAAAAAGTAACGAAGCATTTTTATGGAAATTGTGTGCTCGATATTCCCTGACATATTAAAAACCATTAGAAAAGTATATCTAATCAAAAAGCTTTGAATAATACACGAGATCCACTTTTTAAAGATAATGGAGATTTAAATCAAAATTTCATAAGTCAATGAAGATAAAATAACCGTAAAAATCATTTATCAACTTATTCACTAGTAGTTGCTATTTACATTACATGTCGTGTTGACTCAATCGAGTTTTACGTTTGGAGCAACAGGAAGAACACTTCAAAAAACAGTTCATTTGGCCTTCAGTTACTTGATATTGAGCCATTCACCAAGTCCTAAACAGCCTGAGGGGGTGGGAGAGAAAGAGACCTAAGCCTTGAATTTCAACGAAATTGAAATGTCTGGATGTAATATGAGTCACAAGAGAAGGCAGAGGGACTATTACAGACTAACTTCGGATATCTACAAAGACGGTGGTTTAGTTTAAGTAGTTAGGTTGACTGACAACTAGACATAATCCCATCTTATTGGTCTTGTTAAGTTACCGTCCCAGTCTGTGATAACCAGAGAAGAAACAGTTTGAGTAATATAGTGTCTAAAATATTAGCCTCTACATTCATCTGATGCATATGTGGAAATCGATAACAGTAAACTCGGAAACACCAAGCTAGTTTCAGATGCAGATGAAAATGTGATGGATAAGTACCCAATATTCGTTAGGTTACGGAACATAAGTATACTTACTAACGTCCGACAAGTTATTCAGCTGAAACGCTGACACAATACAGAGTTTCTTGAACGTCGTAAGTAAGATTTCAAGTGTGTGAAGAATGTATTTCACTTCATCTGAATGTAAAGTATTACTTCAGGACTAATATGCGCCAACGTCTGAACTAATGGTAGGGACAAAAGTAGTTGAGGATGCCGACTACCACATTTATTTCAAAAGGCTTGTCAGCCCTGACATAATGGTGCCTGATGAAACTCCAGAACGGAAAGCTCACCGGACTTTTGGCAGCTTATGCCACCTGCAGCATAGACAACATGCCCGTCTACTAAAAAACGAGTATGCTTCGAAGCAATCGCTTCTATTACTGTATTAATGTGACATGTGGCCTCGAAAGTAGATGACTTGTATTTGATCATAAGTGTATTCAAAGCACCCCACATGTTTGTCGGGACCATCAAATAGGCAGCGGTGAAGTTAGACGTAGAGTACTAGGGAAGGATAGTAAACTAGTTCATAAGCTTTTGGATCACTACTAACTGAGGTGGTTGGTACATGCATTACCCATATGTCCCTTAGATCCTGAGTTTTAAAACTACTTTATACCTTTTTTCGTGATTTAATTCTCTCTTCTCAAACCACACTCCTTATATTCAGTCTTTTTCACGACCAATAATTTTACTACATTGGTATTCATCTAGCTGTGTTGGTCGGCTATAGCAACTTGAACCGATGCACATGTGCCAGGTTCTATGACGCTCATAACTGAATAACTAACGAGTGAGCCTTAATAGCACCAGTAAATCTACTTCTTCCAGCGCTATGATGGTAAATATTTCAGAAATGACAACATGCAAAATCATTTAATGGTTTAAAATAAGTGGCAAATATGGTAAGATAAATTGAAAATAATGTGGGTAACTTTTAGCAGTCTATCATAGTAAACACCATATTGTGAATATTGGCTAACCTATGACTGAAATATATCAGGTTACCCAAATTTTATCATTTTGGAAATGGGAATTTCTTTACATGAACTAATTAATGCTTGTAAAATGATCACTGTCACAGAAGTAGCTTATTTAGCTCTCAGTGATTGTATCAACTTTAACCTAACTGTAACTTGTTTTAGTCACATAATCACTAGGCTTTTGTTATATTAATCACCAATGCTGCGTGAAATGAAAATCAATTAAAAAATAAAACTTACTTTAGCGAATTTAAAGAAGGGAATCGGATTTCTCTTAAAATACGACATGTCAAACATTGCCTGTGGACTTGATAGATCAGGAAAGTCCCGAGATAATCGCGCATAAATACCATCGCGAGAACGAAAATCAGGAATCCCACACGATACCGATATCCCAGCACCAGTAATTACGAGAATCGATGTACAAGTAGACAGAAGTGAGACAACTTTCTCTAAACTATTTATATGACGTAACCTGCGTCGTGGAGCGGGTTCGGCCAAAAGTGTTAATAGTAGGCTTAATAATTGGTTAGGATCAGATGGTAAAGAATCTTCGTCCATCCCGAACACACGAACCAACAATAATCTTGGGTCGTTAAAGCCAGCTTGTATGAGACTACTCAGTCGCTTGAAAGGACCTAATATAATTTGTATAATAACAATTAATGCTTACACTAGATGAAAACAGAAAAATGAAAAGTCGGCTACACATTTAACATTAAAGATATACAACTAACGAGTAGGCAATTTAGGGGACCACCATCCTGAATCACGACACTGTAATATTTCAAACTTTAAGCTTCGAATACGAAGCTAGGTAATTGCCAATGATTACGCGAATTGCGTGATAGCATTATCAACAACATGGATAGACTTTTATTCTAATGTGACCTATTTACCAAGAACAGTTAAAAGAAAGGTCACCGGAGATCTGAATCCAGTAAAGTAATTCAAGACAAAAATAATTTTGTTCGAAAAGAAGTGATAGTTAGAAAGAGTTAGTATGGTTTTACTTCTGCTTGGATCGCTGAATATCAACGGGTGTATATTTCATATGAAGAAAATGTAATTGAGTTATGGGGTCAGTTTTTCGCTGAATGCATCTTAAGCCCGACAGTTAAATCCTAATATACATTATAAGAATGTATATAATGGTAAAATCGAAAACTGCAAACAAAGTGTATGTGCAGATAATGGTCAATCGGTTTGACACAATAAACTGAAAATTAAAATGTTAGTTCATTTTAGTAAGGTTTGGATTAGTTCATGAATTACAAATTCAAGACAAAGCAATAAGCAACAGATTTAAGCCAACTGTTTCTATTAAAGCAACCATATAACGAATGAAAATCAATTCAGTTAATAATGAACCTTAAGTCTTAAGCCATAACTAAATTTATGTGGAAAGTGTACAAAACTCATCGGTCTGAGTTCCAAAACATAATTGGAATGGAAAGTTATAACATTAATTTAAAGAAAATTTCTAACTTGCCAAAATTATTACCTATAGCTAATTATTTCATTTAATTGGATGAAGGATAATAACTGTTACCTCTTGACAGTAGCCACTACCTTGACGTAGGTAGTCAGGTTTGTCTAGTGTTGATGCAGTGAAGTTATGTTGGTTGGAACATTCGTCTCTTTAAATCTTACCATACCGGGTCAGATGGAATATAATATGAAAAAGGCAAACTCAAATTTCGACAGGCTGTTGTACTGACATACAGAAGTGTGACGAGAGTAAGGCACTTCCACCATAAACCAGAATTGCAGCCATGTTATTTTCTCATAATAAAGAACGGAGTTCAAGACAAACAGACCTGGAAATAAACGCCCAGTTTTAATCTACTGAACTTCTGCCTCTGGTGGTAAGGTATTTATAAGCACAAAGCTAACACATCTAAAACCATTCGTAAAAGCGTTACATATGACCTAAAATTAAGCAGTTCTCCCTTGGGCATTGCGGTTACGGTCGAGAGTAGTCAAAACAACCACTAATCAAATTTTCAGGCACTTCAAGAAGAACCATTCTAAAACTTAGCAAGCACAGGCTTTGAGAATAATGGGACATTGTGTAACCTGGTAACCTTCACTATCAACACAACGATGGACACAAAAGAGACCGAAATCGACACCAACCATCGTTAGGACCAGTAGAAGACTGATGCTCATTTTGAAGCACATGTTTGGACCATAATCATGCCTTAGAGAGAATACTGGGGGATTTAAAGGACGAAGAAATATCAGTTCCAGGACGAAAAAGTCGAGAATTCATTTGGAGAACTAATTAAGGACGCAGTCGACCGTGGGCAGGTCCGTCTCGAAGCTTGAAACGATTTTCAAGTAGCTGTAGTCGTGTGATTTGTATCCAACTCAAACCAAAGGTTAGGAAGGATCAATTGATTTCAGGAACTTTTACTGGACTGGAGGAGATTCAAAAATTAATCCAGACAGGCTCGTGGTGACTTAGGCGTAGACTAACGGAAGGTCTATGAGAGGACTGTGAACAGTGGTGTGTAACAAAAGTAAAAAGTGATGGGAGTGGCTGTGAAGAAGAGCAACACTAAATAATTGTCCCGATTCATCAAGGGAACCGATATTATAAAGTCGGCTGTTAGCGGAAATATTTTGTAAAAATATTGGTTTATGATCCACTCTCAGTCTGAACACAAGCTTGCTAAAAAACCGCTAACCAGATTAAACAAACTCTCAGTCTGAAAGATTAGGCAGATAAACCAAACACTCAGAAGCAATCTAAGTGGCTTCTAACTATCGACTACCTACAGACTTTCTGAGTGGAAAATTGATACAAGTCACTCCTCGTCGCCTCAACTAACGATGTTGAAGAGTCTATAGACATTTTGAAACAAGAAAAAACAGTAAGACCTAAGACTTCAGATATCTTTAAGGACGGTGATCTAGTTTTATTGGATAGGTTTACTGATATATTACCTAAAGTTTGGGAGTTTTGTGTCCTAGAGTTTTAGGCCGAGTTCTGTTTGATAAATCCATGCTGGTCAGTGAATGTGTGACCTTAGTAGGTTAAGTGAATAATGTATGATCTTTAGTATGACCAGATATACTCAATCTGTTAAGAGTCTGCCCCGATCCTTAGTCCCGAGTTGAAAAAGAAAGAACACTTCATATGACGAATAAACCATCCACCAATACTGAATCAAAACCATTTATTTCAGTGAATTTTATATCAATGAATTGCAATGATAACTTTGCTAATGGAAATCATTCAGTTGAATAAATATCATTAAAAATTAGTATGAATGATAATTAGACTGAATAAACTGATACATTTCATATCATAACATATACTCTGGAGCATAGCTCACGTTGGACTAATTTAACGCCTAAAAAAAGTCGCGCCTGTAAAATCAACACCAAGTCCTCTTGATTTTCTAAATGACTGATTTTGAGGATCTAGCATCCCCCGACAGAGCGCCTGGACTTAATCACATCTGAGTAGTCTCTATAAGGGATTGTCTCAGTTTATACAAAAGGATAAAAATCCTCTTGTGATAAGTACAAACAAATCAGTTTGAGTAATAATGTATCAAATAATTCTCTATAATTCTTCGAAGCTTATCTGAAGATAGGGAACAATAAACTCAAAAAAACTAGACTGGCTTCCGGTTATAGATGCGGACATTTCGATCAAATATTCACTCACTGTCAGGTCCTAAAATGTTGGTATTCTCACCGACATCCGATATTACTCGTATTCCTTGACTTGAAAGTAACTTTCAACTTTACAAACCAACAACTGTGGCAGTATTTAGTCAATGAAAGATGTACCTCAAAAATATACTAACTTAATGAAAGCTTTCTACTTGAAAACTACAATATGGGTCAGATCTCATGGGCAACTGTCATTAAAGTTATAAACCTTCGAGTGGTAATTTCAAAGTCACTTAATACAGTTTTGCATAGAAAACCTCCGAAAGCTACACCTTCATTCATCTTTTTAGGAACTGACCTTATACCGCGTCCGCTTATAGATTTACAAAAAATATGCAGATGATATATTCTCCTTTGATGAAGACGTTGTCAAGATATAGAGGCTCCTGAAAGCCTTGAGTAACAAGATAAGTATGTTCCTCCCCTTCTAAATGCGAAATGCTACTTCAGTACTGGTTTGGATTATTGCCTAGAATGGTTATAGGGCATTCAATCTTTATCTTCCATTATTCTTCAGTCAGTCAGTTACAACGTAGAACTTGGTACATGCGTACATCAGTTCAAGTTGCCATGCCTCAATTAGCAGATAGAGATTAAATTGTTGGACCAAATCCCATAGAAGGGGAGGTAGTAACAGAGTAATTACTAATGGAAAGGTATAGAGATCAGAGATGAGATTTGAGATAAAAAGTGATTCAGTAAAGAGAAAATTATAATAAGCTCAGAAATTAGAATTTGGAGGAAGACAAGGAGTGGATGCACCTGCGCCATTGCAATCGATTTTGAGCCATATCACTTACAGTCTCTAACCATTTGTTACGATCATCGTGTGGGCCCCAACCAGGTAGTCTGCATCTATTAACATGGCTCAGCCCAATAGTCAATGACTTCATGGATTGGTGCCATGTTTTCGTTTGGCCGACCCTAGCTTTCTTCCAGCCTACTCCCACAACAGACAACATTGCTCGTCGAGGTAGACGGTGATCAGGCATACGTAATACATGTCCTAACCACCTCAGCCGGTGAAGACTCACTACTTCATCGATAGACTTACCGTATTTACCTAGTACCCTATTCCTAACCCACGCATTGCTTACTCGGTGGTCCCAGCAAACACGAGCAATGTTTCGGAGACATCTATGATCGAATACTAGGAGCCTACGAATATCCTCTATCCTTAATGGCCATGTTTTACATCCATAAAGTAAGACGGATCTGACTGCTGCACAGTGAACGCGTCCTTTCGTCATTAAACGGATGTCTCGCCTACGCCACAAGTGACGAGAATTGGCGAAAGCCAATCGGGCCTTATGTATACGGGTCGAGATTTCATCGGACACCAGACCGTCAGGACTGATGCGGCTCCCGAGATAAGTAAAACGGTTAACACATTCAATAGTTTCGCTCCCTATCACTAACTTTGGTGCCGAATTAAGCCAGTTATGAAGTAGCATTTTGCATTTGGATGGGGAGAATCGCATCCCAAACATGCTTACGTTCATGTTTAAGATTGTCAAAAAATTATTCTTACATACACACTTTGTTTAATAGTTTCCTTTGGAGGTGTATTCTGGTATCAATCATGTTAATTTGATCTCGTCATGATAATGTAGTACAGTAACTTGGACCAATGCATGTATACACCAGGTTTTACGTTCCACATGACTGGCTGAAATTAATACCTATTACTAATTTCGAACACAGTCTACAAGCGCCGATTAATTTACGACTGTTATCCAAAACTAACATTTACTGTGAAAAGGGTTTCATTTGGAAGAAATTTGTGCAATACATTGAATACTACATAAAATACAGTACAGAAATTCAAAGATGCGAAACGATAAATGTTTAGTGCCTCATCCATTTACAATAGTTTTCTCGTTCTATGACAAAAGCTTCTTGTGGAGCCGGAAGTTCTCAAAATGGATTATCCCGTCAATTAGTCACAACGTAGAACTTGGTACGTGCGTACAGCAGTTCAAGTTGCCATGCTCCAATTAGCATAGAGAGATGAAACTATTAGGCCGAATTCCTGAGTAGTAGAGGTGGTAACAGTAGTAGTAGTGATAGAGAGGAATGGGAACCCGGGGTAAGATTCAAGAAAATGTTAACCAGTGGGAAAAAATAAGACAAATTCAGATACTTAGAATTCGGGAAGGACAAAGAATCGATGCGCTTGTGCCATTGCCAACGATTTTGAGCCATATTACCTAAAATCTCTAACCATTTGTTAGGATCATCGTGTGGGCCCCAACCAGGTAGTCTGCACCTATTAGTATGGCTCAGACAAATTGTCAATGACTTCATGGACTAGTGTCATGTTTTGGTTTAGCTGCCTCTAGTTTGTTATCAGACAACTCTTACATTATATAGTATTGCTCGCCGAGGTAGGCATATGCAAAACATGTCCTAACCACCTCAGTTGATGAAGATTTACTAATTCACCAACCGATTTACCATCTTTGATTAGTACCCTATTTTTAACCCACGTATTGCTTACTCAGTGGTCCCAGAAAACACGAGTAATGTTTCGAAGACATCTATAATCGAACACTAGAAGACTATGAGTATCCTCTATCCTTAATGGCTGTTTCACATTAATAAAGTAAAACAAAACGGACTGTTTTACAAGTCTTTTGGTCGGCAGACGGATGTCTACAAGTGATGCAAATTGGCAGAAGTTAAACAAGCCTTCTAAATCCGTGCGGAGATTTCATCAGCCCTGATGGTCTGGTGAGACTTCCAAGATAAGTGAAGCGGTTGAGACACTCAACTACTTTGTTGTCTATCACTAATTTCCGAGCCGACGTATACCGATCCTGAAGCAACACTGCATTTGCAGGAGGGGGGAAACGCATCTCAAACATGCTTGGAGTGATGCTAAAAGAGTCAGCATTTTGTCAACATCCTCACCCAATAGAACTATGCCATCTTCATGTTGATTTAAAATATAAATCTCCTGGAAGGTCAACTCCTGAAAAGTCAGATGACGAAAATGTTAACCCTAAAATCATGTAAATAGTAAAATTAAATAAAAATGGGGAAAGAGGACAACCTCGGCGAACACCACTTGGAATAATCGATCCCAAGGACAGTTCGTCATAAGCTCTGACTTAACTAGTAGTATTCGAGAGCTTGTATAAGGTTAATACATGTTTTTGGTACACCTTTAAATGACAGATGCTGCCATATAACCGATCAACAGAATCAAACACTGCAACTATTCTCAACCGTGCTGCTATCCTGACGTGATGGTCAGGCTTGCCTATCGTGATGACTCAATCGACCTATACTGTCTGAAACAATCGTTCATCAAGGTCCTACCATGCCAGGCAGGCTGGTTGAAGAGCAGTGAAACTAAAAGTAGTAAATACTAATATAAGGTCCGAAGACGAAGTCGTACTGCCGGCCTGTACAGAGGTGTGACGCAGTAGGATGTTTTCCTTAGACAACCAGCATAACAGTGATGCTGCCTCCCCACAAAGAAGGACGGGGTTAGAAAAGGTCGACCCTAAAAATGCACACCTCACCTTACTCCACGGATTTCCGTTTACGGCAGTAAGGTCCCAACAAGTATTGAGGTACAACTAACGGAAACCTTTCTTAAAAAGGTCGTGTGTGACCGGCCTCAAGCAGTTGTCCCATGGGACACTACGGTCACACTCCCCAGGTCTTTCAGACCGACCCTGACTCAATTTACTTTTCAGGTACATCAAGAAGAATCCTTGCATAGTGTGGGTAACTGAGAAGAGATAAGCGCTCTCATACCCTCTAACAACACACAAAATCGCAGCAATTTTAATCGAACTCCTATTCCTAATAGTTATCCTTCCCCTACCTTCAAGCTCAAATCCCTATCTTCAACTCCCTCTTCTGTCACCAGTGCCAACGATTCTGGCCCACGAAATAATGTTCCCAGTATACTAAGACCACGCTCCAAACTTCACATTGGTGCATCCAATGTACAAACCTACGTCAAGTAGGGCAGTAAGCCTCTCTAGCTAAGACATTAGAATCCCGTGCCATTGATGTATGTTGAGTCTCCGAAAACACGTGGTCATTCACTTGACCTCACCTAGTCAGAGTGAACAACCTTCGCGATACACTCTTTATTTATCTGGCGACTCAACAGCAGCTTCTCGTGGGCTAGCCAGTGTAGGTATTGCATTAAGTATGAAAGCTGAATAGGCATTTCTCGAATGGATTCCTGTCGACAGTCGTCTATGTGCCATCCGACTAAATGGTCCAGTAAGAACTCGGAAAGATAGGGATACATGCCTGTTGTTTTTTCGTTGTTTCTGCCTACGCCCCAACTGACTGGAACCCGGATGAAGTGAAAGATGAATTTTGTAGAAAACTTTTTGAACTTCTTCATAGGGCCAAACACTCAGATTTGGTACTCATGGTTAGTGACTTTAACGCCCAAATAGGTAGTTTGAATCAGTCTGAAGGATATTTAGATGGATGCTTCAGTGTTTCAGCTCAGAGAACGGATAACGGCGACCGTCTGCAACAACTATGCTCAGACAATCATTCATTTCTAACAAATATGAACTTTAAGCATAAGGAGTGACATAGTCTAACATAGCGACCTCCTAGCTCTACTCAGCGGTGAACTCGAATAGACCATATCGCCATTAGTCACCGCTGGAGGGGTTCGATAGAAAATTATCGATCTTTCTGAAGTATTTGTTTAGATCTTGATCATGAACTAATACGAGCACGCATTTGCTTGCATCTTACTGGGTGAAAAAAACTACTACAGGATAACCCATTAGAATACAGTTTGTGGCAACGAAACAGCCAAGATTAAATTCCAGGAACTAAGGAATCACTTAGGCAATTATAAAGATGCGATCCAACTAGATACTGCTTGGTAAGATGTTTAAACAGCTAAGGCATCTATAGTGACATCTATTAAGGACCTAAATCAACGTGTCGAGAAAAATTAGTGGACTCTTGAAAACCTATCCTATCAGGCTCCGAACACGATGAGGAGCGAAGAGTAACCAGGTACAAACTGACAGAAAGTCTGCGAAACGACCGTGAGCAGTGGCGGATACCGAAATCAAATGAAATGGAAAAGGCAGCAGGCATTAGTTAACACTAGACAACTTTTCAGGTTAATAAAAGAAACCGAGGTTAAAAACTTTAGCGTTAGTGAGACAATCTCCAAAAGAGATGGGCCTCTTATTAGCTCTCAGTCTAGACGTTTAAAACGATGGGCTGAACAATTCACGGAGCAGTTCAGCTGGCCTTCAGCTGCTCTAGAACTTCCCACTATTTTAAGACAGCCAGAATGGAAAGTCGATTTAGGTCTCCCAACTCTTATCAGAGTCGAAAAATCTATAGTTGATCTAAGGTAAGGCAAAGTAGCGGGTCCGGATAGACTATTTCCAGAGGTGTTTAAGGATGGTCGTCCCACTTTGACGATTAGGCTGACTGATATTTCGGCTTAAGTTTAAGAACTTGACATAATTCCATCTGACTGGTTTCGATCGTTAATCGTCTCAGTATATAAGAAAGGGTCAAAGTCATCCTGCGATAACCATAGAGGAATTAGTTCGACTAATACAGTGTCTAAAATAATTATCAGACGTTTAGCTACAACTCGTGATCTACAAATACAAAACAGCCAGGCTGGTTTTAAACTTGGCCGTGGTTGTATAGACCAGATATTCACCATTCGTCAGGTTTAAGAACAGAGACATACTTTTCAGCGCCCGACAACGATGGTTTTTCTTGACTTGAGAGCGGCATTTGACTCTGTAGACCCAGAAGTACATAGATCTTGTGAAGGCTCTTTATTCAAACACTATTAGTCGTGTCAGAGCTTATGGCAAACTGTCATCCGAACTTGTAAACTTAAGTGGTGTCCGTCAAGGTTGCCCACTATCTCCATTTTTATATAATTTGATAGTCGATTTACTGTTGGAAATTACACTCTCATCGTTTGACTTTTCAGACATTCATCTTTTACCAGGAGATCTACTTATTGACTTAGAATATGCTGATGACATAGTCCTGTTTGGCGAAGATGATGATAAGATACATAATCGTTTAACAGCAATAAGCTCCAATGCAACCATGTTCGGAATGCATTTCTCCCCCTCTAAATGTAAACTATTGCTCCAGAACTGGTCTTCGTCAACACCTGAGCTCAGATAGGGAGAGGTGATTGAGCACGTTAACCACTTCACTTATCTTGGAACAAAATCTCAGTACGAATTCAAAAAGCTCGTTTGGCTTTTGCCAACTTACGTTACCTGTGGCGTAGATGAGAAATTCGTGTCTCAACCAAGGGAAAAGTGTACTGCATAACAGTTCGCTCTGTCTTACTGTATGGATGTGAGACGTGGCCGTTAAGGTTAGACGATACTCAAAGGTTATGAGTTTTGGATCATCAATGTCTTTGAAACATATCTCGCATTACCTGGGATCATTGAGTAAGTAATAACGAGATTAGACGAGTCTTAAACAAAGGTGATAAACCAGTCTATAAGGTTGTGAATCTTCATCGACTCAGGTATTTGGGGCATGTGTTCCGCATGCCCAACTACTGTCTACCTCGACGCGCGATGTTGGCTGATATAGAAGCAGGATGAGAGTTAGAGGCGGTCAAACTAAGATATGGCATCAGTCCATGAAGTCACTGACTGCTGGTTTGAGTCGGTAGCTGCAGACTACCTGGATGAGGTCCTCGCCAATACCGTAACCAGTGGCTAGAAACACTAGGTGACATGGTCTAGAATCGGTTACTATGGCGCAGATGTATCCACTAATTGTCCTTCCTTAAATCGTGAGCTTCAAATTATTGCATAACTTACTTTCCACGATCCCTGAACCATATTCTATATATTCACACTCCTTGTTATCATTATTATTATCATTGAAGTAACGTCTACTAATGTGGTGTTAATCTTTCGGTGCCATAGAGGTTATGGCAACTTGAACCGATGCACACATGTTCCAGGGTTTTAAGTTGATTATACATACATACTGCAACTATTATCAGGCGTTGAAAAATGTGCCCTATGTTTTAGAGCCTATCGAGGTGTGAATATTTGATCTATACAACCACGCTCAGGTCTGAAGACCCCCTCCCCTGGTTTTTTCGAGTCTGCTCTTCACGAGCTTTAGCTAACTATTAAACCATTATTAAAGGTAATATTTTATGAACTATATTCGCTAAACCGATTTATCTGTAACTGTCACACAAAGACCTTTGTCCTTTCGCATAGACTGAGACGAGTAGTGATCGAGATCAGCCAGATGGAGTTACGTCTAGTCCCCAGATTCTAGCCAAGATCTCAGTAAATCTCACTGCTAAAACCGGATCACCATCTTTATACATATCGTGGGATAATTCATTAGGTCCTTCCGTTCCCTCTTGCTTTAGATTGCTTATAGCCTTTTCAATCTCACTGAGAATTAGAGGACTGAAGTTAATTTGCATTCAGATTACTTGGGGATGATGAGTAACTAAGGTATGGCTGAATGCCAGTTGAACTGTTCCATAAAGTGTTCTGCCCATCAGTCCAATCCCTTAAATTGAAAGTGATTAATAGTCCCATCTTTTCCCTAGATAGTTACACTAATAGCCAGGTTTCTGATACCCGTTTCCTTGATGGGCCTAAATAGTTGTTTAATGTATATTTACAAGTAAAATTTCGATTCACAAAATAGGGAAAATAAACAGAAAATTATGCAGCAAAGATCGTCGTAAGTTTTGAACAGATCTGTTATTTTGTTAATAAGATTAGTGTAAATAATGTACTAAGTGCAAATATATGTATTCGACTCATAGGCTAGTGATATTACACTGTTGAAATGGATGAAGCGAGATTCAAAGATATCGTATATTAGTTAAAGGTCAAGCACACTAACCACTTGTAAAAATATGCCAAGAAATCGAGTGGTTGAATGCTGAAGTACATGATAACGTGATATAGTTCTTAAAATATTCATACTGTTGAGAACTTTCTTTGAAAAAATTAGTGAGAGAATAAACTTAAGTAAGAACATTATCGCAAGCTCACAAACAACGATTTCAGAATTATTGTGGTTAGCTACTTTTCAAACAGTGTTTAAGAATTGACTTTTTAACTAAATTCTACGCTCTACGTTAACTGACTGATAGTGTGCTTATCAAAAATCCTCTAAACGTAGTGATCTTAACTGTCTAGTTTTAGACGAATAAAAGCTACAGATGTATAACTCTTTCTAGGTGCAGTAAGCGGAAATTCAGATTTCGTAGAGAGACTAAAGAAACAAGAAGTTATAGAAGTTAGACTAGTGTTTTTAAATAAACTACGATTGTAAAAGACAATGATAAGGTCCATACAGACACTGAATACGCTCTAAGAAGAGATGCAAACATTTTCCGAATAGAATCTACGGAAACAAGTGTATTATTAGTTAGAGATCATAGGTAAGTAAATAAGAATCTGCCATTGATGCATATTCATATCCGGTGGAACTAAACTATAGTAGTATCCATAAATGATCTTGAGGAAACTAGCGAATGGGGAAACTGGAAATGCTGACGATAAGCTAATTACTCTGGATAGGTGTGAATAAGAAAAGTTACTCCGAGTAGGTTAGAATTTTTGTAACCAATAAACCCTTTAAGGATTTTAGTTGTTCTATGCCTTTAAATTTAAATAAATGGTTGTGTAAAACTCATCTGAATATTCATACGACTATGAATCTTTTGTCTAGGCAACCCTAAGTTTAATTCAAAAACTTTTTCAGTCTACTGCACATTGCTTCTCAACTATGACCAAAGTCACTGCTCGATACACTAGACCGTAGCAACATTCCGGAGTATATATTTGGGTCATATCCGCACAACTGGACAGATATTACCTCACTGGCATTACAAAATACCTCTACGGTTGTTACTGACACTTCAGTTGGCCAGTACAATACCGAATATACAATTATCTTTAGAGTAACGTTCGATTTTCTAAACAAAGCGACTCCGTTCTAATTGGTTTTCTTCATCAGCCTACTTGACATCGAAATAAACACTTAGTATGCTTCTTCTCATATCAGACCACTTACTTTACGTTCGTAACTATAAAAATTGTCTTCCTTAACATTCCCTTAGCTTAAGGATAGGTTGTTATCACCACTTCAGCTAAATCCCGAAGGATATTCCCCAGAAAAAGCATTACCATTTCAATCATGCACCTCGACCTTGAAAATCGCATCTCAAATCTCATTGGCTTGGCACTATGGTTTAGTCTTACCCTCCTTATTTATCTCGCAAATATATATATATATAAGCAAGATTTATTTACCTATTCTACAATCGATACTGCATATTTTCGAGAATTTATATGAAATACGTGAACAAAGCATCTTTGTAATGGTGGTGAAAATAATAACTAAAACTAGGAGCGGTCTCACCAAAACATTGTATGAAAAAGCACCGCAATAACTATTGTTTTTGTCATAAATGAATCATTAGTACTTTGTAAACATACCATGAATGTCACGCCACTTCTCTTCGCCTTGCAAATCTTCAACACTTAAGATTTCACAGTCACTTTCGGCAGACTCATCATTATTAGTATTATCATCATCATCGTCAACAGATATGACACTACTTGAACCCTTCTCGTTTGAAAGATTGTCATGAGAATTCTGTGAATCATTTTCATCATCTGAACTAAGAACAACTATTTGTGAATTGTCTACGTCAACAGATTGCTCTTTGTTAGTATCCATTGGATGAAGCTGAAAAATACACGAAAGTTCTTCACTGATAGTTCAATGGATTTCGATATAATAAAGAAATTCCTTAATTGATACAACAGTCTAAAAGTATGACAGCGTGTTTATACTAATTATTAATTGTCAGTAAGCTAAGCAAAACTTGAAAGTTGTTTCTAGACCACTGATATTTCAACTTAAATTCACTATACCGTAGCAAAAGGGTGGAAACAGTAAGGTATGGCCTAAATTTTCAATAGTCCGAGTTGCAGCACTTCACAAAACAGCAATAGGTGGTCAAGAAGCAAATTCCAAAATAAAACCTATTGAGGAAATAATAAAAAGAACCATTTGGATAATGGATTAGAAAATATGTGGTAATATTGTGCTCAAGATTAAAGGGAAAATCAGGGGTGATCACATCTGCATCACTCTTATTGATTTTAATACACGTCACCTAAAGTCTCAGACTGCAAGTAACAACGACCTTGTGAGATCTAACCAGAAGACCTACACTTAACCATATGATTCAACTTAGTCAAAAACTCCACACATGAGCTTATGCGAGATAGTTTACTAGGATACGCTTGATCAATGAAGTAAACACACACAACTCATAGAGAGGGTATTTGGTAACTTGACAGCAACAGTTCATGTTTTCGTAATTGTAGGTATATAACTGAGCTCGAAAGTAGGATGCGCACTTCTAAAAAGGATAGTAGCTACACAAATGAACGGTATCAATGTACATTTAGTAAACACCATGTAGGAACTGGAATAAAAGTGTATTGTCTGGAAAGACCATATTACGTCAGTATAATGAAACACAAAAGAACTTCAAAGGAATCGAAATAAAGGTAGTGTTTGAAACTGAAGATTGGTGGGAATAAAATATTTTTCGGAACGTTACCTGTCTCCAACCAGGTTGTCAATTTTCAATAACTATGTTTAACTGTCGATGATTTCGTAGTGTTACTATATCTTGGTTTGACCGCTATTAACTTGCTTTCAACCCAGAACCATGCCAGTAAGCTTTGTGCACCCAAGTGAATGGTGGTCACTTAGTTGCAACACATCCTAGCCACCTCAGAGACTGAAGATTCACAACCCGATAAACTGGTTTCCCATTCTTAGCTAGTAATCCTATTTTTAACTTTACTATTGCTCTTCAGTTAAGGCTTTCGACTTTCAGCAACTGTCTCAGGCTTCAGTCCCCGAATAACCTGATTCGGTTTGACCAACTGGATAGTATGACCAGCCCACACACTTAGTGTGACTTAAAGACAGGTACATATATTTGAACTTGGTAAACGAAATGAAATGAGTAAAAACAGCCTAAATCTTCACAAAATAATTCATAGGCACGATCAATAATCTAAGACGATGTAATTTCAGAGTCTGATTAGCACTTCAAGTTCAAACTCTGGTTGCTTCCCAATGAGTAATTAGGATACTAACAAGATATGCAGTTGTGAACAGCCTTAATTCACACTTTTAAGTTAATTATATCACCCACTCCACCTTACTACTTATTACTGTTTTTCATTTTACCAATCTTTAATTGTCATAATGTTGACGGCTGCTGAAGTAATCTTGGTGCGTTTCGAATTCTTATGATCTAACCTATCATACACTTGTAACAGATGTTACGTTAACTGCGTCTGATAATAAATCTTACAGACAGTTAGACAATATATATCCAACTACTAACCAGTGATGGTGAGCAACTTGCGTACTGAAGTTCAACAGATCTGATTTGTGGCACCATAGAACAGAGGGAAGTAATAACCCATAAACAAAAGTCCTTTTTGAGCACGATCTAGAATCAGTTAGAGATCTAGTTAACAAACACATGTCTCTAAAGCTAACATGAGTTGTCCTTTGAAAATTACAGAATAAGCTCAGTAATAAACCCATAGGAAAATTAGACAATGCTGCTTAAAGCGGCACTCAAAGTTACATACGTGAATTTAATACTCAGGAATGCGTGTAAATGTAAAGGATGTTTTTGTTTATAAAGACCTCTCACTTGTTAACTGCAAAAAGAGTGAGACTTAAGAACTCGAAATGAAGCTGGAAGGCAAAGAGGAGAACCTGACGATTGTAAATTATTGAATGGTGAGCCTTTTAAAGTAAATGCTATCGGAGTCATTCCGGTTTTTAGGTCTGCTATACAAATACCGAAGGTTGTTTTAAAAAACTATCACAGATAGGTATACGGAGACACTAGCAGACTGGATACAGATGTTGGGTGACTCCAATAGTACAAAATAACGAACCCAGTCTAGAAAACTTTACAATACTAGCAGCCCATAAGCCTAACAAACATGAATGGAGCACTGTTCGTCAGGAATAGCATCTCGCTCACGATTGTAGACAATGTATTTCACGGAAGTGGTATTTGCAGAATAAACAAGAGCCGCTGCTCGACTTAGCCTATCTCAATCAAAACAGACAAATCAGGTCTTACTAGACAAACTCAATACTTGGTCTTCTAGTGAAGTAGGTGATTTTAATCATAACCTGGGACAACAAAGGACAGAATTATCAACTAGCTTGCTTGATCAATAATTAGACAGTAAAAACATTCGCTTTAGCTTAACGGAGACAAGGTGCAAAACAGGTGTTAAGTTATCATCCCAAGGCTTTATCCTAATCCACTGTAAGTACTGCTATCGAAAAGAATGATCTCATGACCATATGTTGTTAGTATTTATCATCCTTACTACTCCTAGCAACGGCATGAGTCCTAGACTACATACATCTTGGTGTTTCCTAACAAAAGTTTCCCATCAACTTTAACATATTATAAAATTACAGTCACCAGAACACGAAAATTAGTCACTGTTAGGAGCTACTCTATTTCATGCAAAAGTCAGGCCAAGGATATTAACCTCCGTTTTATCAGCTGAAATGATGTATTCATTTTTGGCAAAAGTGCAGTTTACTGCTGAGTTTTTCTGTTTTCTATAACCCTGACACTAATTGTAAGTTTAGCAGATGAAAATAAAGTGACGATGACGTACCGCGATTGACAAAACCCTGCCAATGCTCAATCTCCAATATAATGTTTCGATATAAGATTTTCATTTGGTGTTTGGTCCGTGATTAGAAGACCAAAACTTCGAATGTTTATGTAGCTAAACTTTCTTTTAGTGTCAAACTTTCTTTTACAGGAATTGCATGTTTTTTTGACTTCAAAGGGAGCTGAATCTTAGTTTAGTTTGTTGGAGTGATAGATTTCTTATAAGTTAGTATGAGATGTTTTCGTTGACTTAAAGTACGTCGGGTAATTTTAACTAAGACAAATGGAATTTAAAGGTAACCTACTGCTATCGAACTAACCTGAAGTAAACTTTGGAGCTACTAGCTCATGATTGGCTATAGTAGCACAACCAGTATACGGTTTGGAGTCGTTTGGAACCAAAGTATTTAAATCATTTTCTGTCACCGACGGGCTTGAAATAAAGTTGCTTGTGTTATTTACATATTTTACTTCGTTTAGAATAGGTCACTTTGGATTATGTAGAATTAACACTAATTGATGTTGCCTGCTCAACAGTGAAGTTGAGTCAGACCTGAAGATAACGAACCTGATAGTCTAACTCTGATCAATTCAACTAAGATAGTGCTTTCCACCTACCTTAAGTGAATTTGATCTAGGACCGCACCATTCAATGTCTCTGTAGCCAGCCTTTCGTCATACGGAAGCCATAAGAGTTCAGGGATTAAGTTAGTTGTAGCTCTCTGAAACTTTTCAAATAACTCGGCACATTTTTAAGAAAGTGACTAACTACTTGCATACAGTATTCAGGTTCTTGTCTTATAAATGTAGTGTGCAAGGTTACGAATTTCCTAGCGTCAATATATCTAAGAGCTCTACGTAGTGACCAAAGAGTTCGGAAGCTTTTAATGGCAGTAGCACATACAGTGATTTTTAAATAACTGCTGATGATAACCCCCAGATTAATACGCTACTAGATGACAAAAAGCACAAAGTTGTTAATCGTGCATACATTTGTACCTTGATGTTCCAGTACGCATTGTTATGCACTTGAAGGCATTCACCAGTATTTTCCAAATGTTGGATCATTTTTCTAGTAACCTATCTGAGTTCCAGGTTGTCTTCTTCATTGTGTATGGATCCCCATATCTTAATATCGTCAGCATACGACAACAGTAATGATGCTAACAGATAAGTAGGGATGATTTACAAACAACAGAAATAACACTAGACTTGAACCGTTTTCCGAGGTATCCCACTAAATATTGTTTACAGTCAGACAAATGGGAATCGATGTGCACCCTTTGCTTTCACCCAACTAAGAAGTCACTTATACGCAGAAGTAAGTTACCAGATGATGTGTAACTTGTGCAGTAGCCTAGAGTGGAGGACTTTGTCTAAAGCCTTACTAGAAACTATATAAACCACATAAGTGTGAATCTTTTGATTCTTCAAATGTACATCACCTTTCTTGCTTCACTAACATGTTTGCGATGCATGAGCAGCCTGTTCTGTAAACATGATGGCTTTCAGATTTCAGCAGATTTCCACCTAAATACTTAAAGTTTTTTTCGAGGATCACCAGAATTCGCCACAATGAGGTTTATTCCGTTACGGAAAATCCCCTTGAGACCAAAAATGAAATAACCAAACTATGCACTACTCTTTCTCGTTTCCTCAATCTACAGGAACAACGCTGACCAAGCAATCCTCGACCACGAATTTCATCACGCAAAAGAAGTGTAGGGATCCCCTGTTGTTTTCGTAGCCACAAACCCACTGTTGATGAGTCGGGAAACTATCACGTCGGCACGCAGTTAGCCCCAACAGTAGCTGGTGGAAACAGCCTCCTCAATTCATCATTGATGTAATAACGAGGGTTCGCTACCTAGTCGATACTTGCGCAGAAGTCAGCGTCCTTCCCGCAACTTCATCTGATCGCTAACATGAAGCTGCATTTGATCTACAGGCAGCCGACAGAAAACAAATAGCCACGTATGGTAAAAAATATATCTTCTTGAAAGTGGTCTTGCGCAAACCCATACACTGGATTTTCACTATCGCCGATGTAAAAATACCTATCATAGGCATAGATTTACTAAGCCACCACAACTTGCTCTGGACCCTTGCAAAAAGAGGCTAGTTGACGGCAACACAAAGCTATATGTGCATGGAACCACTTCAACAGATTGTAGCTTATGTCCTGTTTGCTTTAAATATTTAATTAACGATTATTTTCAGCCAATACTTGACAAGTATCCGGACCTAAATTAGGCAACGTCGAAGTTATCATGTGTGTAACCAGCAATGTTACACATCACATCACGACTACAGGTCAATCTGCATTCTCCAAAGCACGCCGACTAGCACTTGAAAAACTAAGGGTCACTGGTGATTATCGACGTCTTAACGCACAAACTACGCCAGATCGTTACCCTTAACCACACATCCACGACCTAACGGCCACATTGAAGAGGATGACAATATTCTCAAAAATTGACCTGCTAAAGGCGTACAATCAAATACCGATTGTCGAAAATCTCATACCGAAAACGGCTATTGTAACCCCGTTTGGTCTTTACGAATTACTCTGAATGCCCTTTGGCTTGAGGAATGCAGCAAAACATTTCAGCGTTTCATCGATGACGTGTTCCTCGGGCTTGACTTTGTCCATGCATGTGTCGACCACTGCTTGATAGCAAGCCCAGAACAGGAAACACATATGAAACATCTAGACACAGCTTTTAGAAGACTGCAGCAATACGGAGTTTCCATTAATATACAGAAATGCCAAATCGGAACAACTTCGTTGGACTTCCTGGGGCATACCATTGATGCTAATAGTATACGGTCTCAAAAACACAAGGTGGCGGCAATTCAGGAGTATCCGGAACCAACAACCATCAAGCAGTTACGAGCTTTCAACGGGTTGGTAAGTTTCAACAGACTATTTATCCCCAACTATGCATCTATTGTGAAACCACTAAGGGATCAGCTTCGTGGGAATAAAAAGGTGGTCACAATGGATTCAGAATCAAAGAAAGCCTTCGTTGCTAATAAAGAGGCAATAGCCAACGTAACTATGCTGGCACACTACAATACTGAAGCTCCCGTCAGCATTGTGGTCGATGCTTCTGACTCAGCTATTGGCGCAGTTCCGCAACAATGGATTGGCCAAGCTTGGCAGCCTCTAGCATTCTTCTCAAGACGATTAAACAACACTGAACCGAGATACAGCACTTTTGGACGTGAATTACTAGCTATATATTGTGCTGCACGTCATTTTCAACATTCCGTCAAAGGCTGGGAATTGGCAATATTCACCGACCATAAACCACTGACGTTTTCGATGAAATCATCTTCAGATAAGTACTCTCCACGAGAGTCGCGTCATCTTGACTATATCTCCCAATTCTCTACTGACACACGAAATATATCGGGAGCTAACAATGTAGTTGCCGATGCCTTATAGAGAATGCATTACTTGAATCGTATCCAAGGAATCGACCTTATTGAACAACCTCAACTTCAAAGTGAAGACATCGATTTTTATTACGAGTTAGCCTCAACAACGCTCCAACTCCAAACTAAAACGATTAGAAAAGGTAAGAACACTTTGATTTGTGATTCTTCTACAGGTATAGCCCGTCCAGTCGTCCCCAGGAGTTATCGACGAGTCATCCTAGACACATTGCACAACCTCTCCCATCCTGGAATTCGTGCTACGAGTAAACTGATTACTGAGAGATTCTGCTGACCAAAGATGAATAAGGATATTAAAGAATGGGCGCGCACTTGCATGACCTGCCAGAAGAACAAAGTAATTCAACACAATAAATGTCCATAGGGACTTTCTCAACCCCTGACGCTCGATTCGACCACGTCCATCTTGATTTGGTATGACCTCAACCAGAATCAAATGGATTTTCTTATCTTCTGATATGCGTGGACCGATTCACACGCTGGCCAGAAGTGATTCCACTCAAAGACATCACTAGTGAAACGATTGCTCGCGCTTTCGTTGAACGATGGGTAGCCAACTTTAGGTTGTCCGTCCACAGTAACAACAGACCGTGGACGTCAGTTTGAATCTGGATTGTTCCACGCTCTGACCAAACTTCTTGGAACTACACGTTTCAGGACGACCGCCTACCACCCACAATCTAACGGTTTGGTAAAAAGATTCCATCGACAACTGATAGCATCACTTTCAGCTACAAACATCCCTCAGTGGATCGACGCCTTACCACTAGTGTTACTCGGGATTCGCAGCACAGTGAATGAAGATGTTGGATGTAGTGTTGCCGAATTAGTCTACGGAACGACTCTTCGACTATCAGGTAAGTTTGTGGAAACCGCTTCCACTTCGGCAAACCTGGATCTCGATTCTTACAGTGAATCGGCTTACAAATGCTATGCGTTCAGTTGAGCCAGTTCAAACTCGACAACAATCGACAGACACCTTTATCCAACCTACTTTAAAATATAGTAAACACGTTTTCGTACGTCGTGATGCCGTACGCCGACCTCTCGACGCAACCTACGAAGGGCCATACAAAGTCCTGAAACGTGAAGCAAAGTACTATACGATTGACAAAAATGGCCACGAGGATAACGTCAGCATTGACCGCCTCAAAGCAGCCTATCTAGAAGGTACACATTTTAGTGTTGAATTCGCTGCAACACCTGCAAAATGTAGCACGAACGAAGCCATTACGTCGCAAGCAATGACTAACTCGCAAGTAGAAGCAACAAAGAGCCCTGTAACGCCGAAAGCTACGCGTTCTGGTAGAAAAGTACGATTTCCAGAACACCTAAACGAATACTTTGTCCACTAATTTCCTCCCACTACCTACGTACGTATAACATTTTTCTTGTTGTCTTAAAATAAATAATAACAAAAAAAAATAAAAATCGAAAAATCCATTATTATTATTATTTATGTATTTTTTTAAAAAAAGTAATAATAGTAATTTTACTGTGTGCATTTTATAAATTTTCGTGTCAAAAAAAGTCTCATTATTTGTTGTCGGTGTTCAACACGTTTTTTTATAGACGCATCGAGTTAACAATTATTTTTTTTTGTACACAAAACGCACAGATTTAAGTTTTCTTTTTTCTTTTCGACTTCCAGGCCGTCTGGAAACAAACAGAAGAACGTGGAAGAAAAAAGAATTTTATTTTATGTACAATTATTTTATGCAACGACACCATAGTGTAAGGACTGACGTCCAGAAGCTGCACAACATCGCAAGCTATCGAAGGAACGTTTACCAATGTCTGAAGCATTGGGTTTTATTCTTTGGCTGGCACGTCTTAGGGTCTTCACGAACCCATTAGGAGGGGAGTGAACTGTAGCGATAAATAAACCCTAAAATAAATAGTTGTATAGGCTCTCGACATTGATGCTGACCATGTTTGTTTTAGCGGACACTACTAGTTTACGTCGTGCGATCACGCATCACCAACAGATCACGACTCGAACCTTCGTGGGTCGCATCTCTCTCTAGTTTGCCAGCCTAGACGTTGCTATCCCATTAAAGCTCTGTTTACGATCAAATATAATTTCGCTTCCATCCTTCATTGCCTTCTGATTTCTCATTTGTAAGAGTGGGGTCCATTCGATAGAAGTGTCTTTGGTTATACGACAAGCGCAACTTGGTCATATATCCGGGGAACGCTTCACCTTATTTTAAGTTCCATGACTGCAATAGAAAGTTGGAAATGACGAACCTATCTTGAAAATTCGGTTTAGTAATACTTGAGGCCACACCTTCTTTCCGAATTTAAGTAACAGAAGCCTACAATTTCTCTTTGCGACTTTTTGCACTTTTTCATCTAGATTACTTTAACCAATTCGTTAACTTTATTAAGTAAGATTTATTTTCTGATCTTTTTATCTCACTAGCTCCAGATGCAGTTCACACACAACATTTCATCCATCACTGAGAATTAACAAGCCGGTTTGCATATGTAGTGATGTTCTGGCACTATTTTATTTTTGAGCTGAAATTTCCAGAATTCCAAATGAACTGTTAGGTCCAGAATGTGTCACAAACCCGATTGAATAAATATAAATGTACTCACTCGTAAACAAGTACAATGAAAACTGTTCCCTAAGACAAAACTTCACGTAATACGTCAATTGAAGTAAAATATTTTTATAGCTAATCTTTGATTTTCAGCAAAACGTGAAGCTCATAGTTATGCAAACAACAAAACTTATGTTTTATTTTCGAGACGAGTATTGATAAATGGAATTACACTAAAAAAACAAATTTTCAGAACATTAACCAAAAGTACTGAAATCAAAACTAAGGACTGTAGACTTGACACGTTAAAAGCAATTAAATCATCAACCTACTCAGTTAGGAAAATTACTGCTGCCCCGTCTAAATTGTTCTAAAGATATATGAAGAAAGACATCATGAATGGCTTTCTTCTGGAGACTACTGACATTCAACTGATGCTAGTTGATCAGATCGTTACCTTACATCACATTTACACAACTTCTTTTCCACTCTACACTGGAAGGCTAATTCACTGAAACTCGATCTCGCTTCAGTACATCAAATTTAGGTAGAACATATGAACAAATGGCGACTATCATGCAATTCGGGGCTGTTTGTATTATACTTTAGTAACTAAGATCCCCCTTCTTCCACTTAACAGTAGTTCATTATTTCTTCCATCAGTGTTTGAATTTCTAAGTTTGACAATTAATTTGTTTACATTGCTAAATGGCTTGACTTGAAGCTGACCCAAGGCCGCTGATGTTTATGCCAGTTATCGCGCAGCATGTCTCTCAAGCGTGTTTCGGTTATTGGGTCTGGTAATTGGGGTTCAACCATTGCGAAAATAGTTGGTAATAACATTAGAAGTTTCCCGAATATGTATCGGAGGTATCGCTCACACATTTTTTTCTGCAATAGCTTAGGTTCGTATGTGGGTCTTCGAAGAGATGATCGATGGGCGTAAACTCACTGATATAATTAATACATCTCATGAGAATGTGAAATATTTGCCTAACATTAAGTTGCCAGAAAATGTTATTGCTGATCCGGACGTCAAGTCAGCTGCTCAGGGATGCCGACATTCTTGTAATTGTCATGCCCCACCAATTCCTTAATAGGACTCTGGCCGAAATGAAGCCTGTTGTTAAACCAACTTCTTGTGCAATTTCCTTAATGAAGGTAACTGAATGTCTTTATGTGTTGTGTTATACAGCCACCGCGTGTAATATGACATAGCCGATCCTCGTTTGTTTGTATAATTTATTTAGTGAAGCAAACTAATAGTCGAACGATAGCACCATGTGAAGTAGGCTCTACAGCGATCCTTGATGTTACAATACTATAATGGTTGTGAGAAAAACGCTTTTTCGCACCTATCTACCTCTTCAGAAACTAACCAGATCTAGCGGTTAATACTAAAGCTATATGATAGGTCATTGTTAAACTATGGTTAAATGGTATGATCTAGAATCTGTCTTCAATTCGACATTACTCAAGGTTGTCCGTATGGCACCTCAGGATATACTACTTATTAAGTTTTTTTAACATTAATAATTTCTGTTATGTATCCTAGTGTCGTTGTCTTTATAAATTCCATTATACCTTCCAGCTGAATCTTCAAGCTAATGGTTCTAATTTTTTATCCTGAGTTAAAAATATGTTCCTATCAAGTAAAGTTGCCTAGTTTTTACATTTCATCACGTTGACTATTGTTGTACTTGCAACTTTTTGATAAATCGCGTAATCCACTGCAATCAAAAGATTGAAGATCAATGCCATTTGGTGATCGTTCACTAAAGGATCTCGAACTAGTAGGTAAATAAGGACCAATAGGAAACCTACACTTTCAATTGTCAGTCACATTGTGATTAAAGTTGCTAAAACCCAGTCTAGTCACTGATGCCAGCCATAGTGCCGCGAATCCCGATATTCTTACTAGATATAGATCACCTCCCACATTACTTTTACGTGTTTGATTCGCATATGCATTTTCCCCATAGCGTAGGCGATGTCAGCTTTCCGAGTATAGGGTTTACCGTAGCTCCTTCATATAAAAAACCACAATTTCCGGTACGTATAAATTAATGTTTTTCATATTGATTAGTCTTCTAGTTACTATACTTAGTCAAGTTGAGTTGTATTGTTTGCAACTTGTTTGAAGTAATGTTATGTTAATCTTGCGGTACCATAGAGGTATGGCAATTTGGACCGATGCACACATGTACCAGGTTCTATGTTGATGTATTGTGTGACTAGTTCGTTAGTTATGAATGATGTACATTTCAGCACGTGTTAGCTCCAACCTTCGTACCGTAGCACATCACAATTAAATCACAAATACCAAAGAAATCAATAATCATAGTTGCAATCATTAAAAAATACTAAACATTGAGAATATGATCCCAAAGTTGGAGATGAAATGTATGTATAACTGAAATCTGAATTCTAGCATAAGATAAAAAATGGACACCTCATATATCCATTCCTAACCAGGTCACCTGTCTTCAACCATTGGTCACAATGCCGACCAGATGGTTTCCACCTACCAACATATCCGAAACTAATAGTCTGTGACTTTCGGAACTTATGCCGTAGTTTGATTCAGTCACTCTTATTTTTCCTACATCCCGCATTGACCAACATCGTGTATCATGGTGGGCTCGTATACACAATAGATATCTCAACCATCTCAGAAGGAAAGGTGGATATTTAGTCCTTCACTATTACTAAATGAAGGTATAGTTGCCACCAGTGTACATACGTCCCAGGTTCTATGTTGTACATATATACCTTTTCACTATATTAAAGTCGAATGTTTCTCTGCATAATTGAGGAAGTAATTATTTATGCCTCATGTAATCTTATAATGTCAGCAATAAGTCTCATTATTTAATCCTTCTGTATAATCATTATTTGCCCAGGGGTTGGCACTCAGTGATGTTCATGGCATCCGATTGTTAACTGACTGTATCAGAGATGTACTAAATATACCCTGTGCAGCTCTTATGGGTGCTAATCTAGCAACTGAAGTTTCTCAAGAAAATTACTGTGAAGCAACTATTGGTGTCGATGACCCAAAAATGGGATCTGAGTTAAAAAAGCTTTTTCAGGTATGTGGTGTGTTTAGTTTTCTTACAAGTTTCGAGTAACTGTATACTTTGTTCAACCAACTTGTAGACTGGATTTATACTACTGACTAGCGACATGACTGATATCTATGTAAAGTTTAGTCCAAACTATTTCATCCCAGTGTCTTTTCTGTAACAACTCTGTTGTCGTACACAGTAATTAAACTATATTAAAATGGCTCTTTCCTGTTAGCTTTCTCACTATCAAATAAATATATATATAGCGTAAACCTTGCTACTGACTGTTTGCGTTTGAACCGAAGAGTTCGTGGTCGAAGTGTTCGAATATTCGAACCTCAGCTACTGAAACTGAGACTAGTTGATTGCTCATATTATTACTTTAGAACTGTCCGACCCTATGTGTCAGTAGTGCCCTGATATGGCTTTCCTTGTTCAGTGTAATGCACTGTATGTATTATCAGTTGTGCACCTCACAAACTAAGCATTAAGAAAAATATGATAGGATAAAGCTGGGCAAGCGTTATGCTATGGAATGTTGACAGAACATATTACCACCTTGTCGCATAAACGTTTAAAAATGGCTTGTAATGGTAAAATCCCAATCTTTAGTAATTCGGTTAACAGGTCTGTTAGCCTTCATCAATAGGCTAATAATACTTGTTCAGGTTAAACATTCTAGCCATTGACTATTAAATGAGTTTTTAAACATCAAATTTCCCTGTAAACAGCGTTATACTATGTTTTAAGTCATTTGTTATTCATTCCATTTTACTATTTTCTGTATTTATATTAATGCTCTAATTTCATTGCTTGTTGGCTTTCCATCGTAATGTAGTAATTTCGTGCGGTTAAACATTGACAGCAAGATTGAATTTGTACTCCATTATTGTGTTGTGATACAATTTGTCACATTGCCTTCCGTATTTTGTAGGATAGCTTCACCTATATATATATATGCATTTTAATTTGCTAGTTAGGTTGTCAATACATTTTACCAGTGCTGTTTTTCTCTAACCTCATTTATTGATATTTTCTTATCCTGAACAATAAGCTCTACTTGTCCCCTAAGTTATTAGAATTATTAATACCTAGATATAAGTTAGGTATTTTGATCTCAACACTACTGAAATGCTCAATTAACTTATTCTATGTTGCAAGCATTTCAAATTATTCACATTGTTTTCCAGACAGACTACTTCCGCATTGTAGTTATTAAAGATGAAGTTGGAACGGAATTGTGTGGCGCTCTTAAAAATATTGTAGCAGTTGCTGCAGGTATAATTGAAGGTCTAGGTTTTGGTGATAACACCAAAGCTGCAGTTATACGTCTTGGGTTCATGGAGATGAAAAACTTTATATACGAATTTTTTGGTGATCGCCGTAAGTGTACTCCCTTTAATTTTGTAGCATTATTTACTGAATGAACGTCATTCTCGATTTTAATTCTTTTTTAAAATTAATTATATTCAGATTTCGACTTTATTAGTTTAGATAGTAGTAACATCCACTATCTAAGCACAAGCTTTTGATTCAGTTAAAGTTTTGTCGTAATGCGTTAGTGTAACCCAGTTCTATTCAGTATCTCTGGAAAATGTATAAGTTAATATGACAAATTATTGCATGTTATACCAAGCTGCTAACGAGTTTATCATCTTGAAGCATATCAAATGACCGAAATGAGGTCGTAGAATCATACAACTCGGAAAAGATCCGAAGTGATGTTTGTTCAACGTTTTTCTTTAGCTGTTGTCATTTCCTAATGAAAACTGTTTTCATATCCATTGCTATTCGATTGTTACATATGCGAAGTAATAAGTATATTGAAATGCAAGGTAAACAAAAATAATTGCTGACCCAAGTACAACAAAATCAAAGTTATTAGCACAAGGAACGTAGACGAAACAAGTAATCATGGAATCGCTTGTTCCACTCAAATGAATAATTTTGTCAAAAGACAGTTATAAAAATATAGGATGGTAGCGTAGTAAATGTCTATTATGTTTACTACTACTAATTTGACTCTCATGTTACTGTAACGCTAAATTTTGGCAACTTGGGTCGATGTGCATTTGCCAGGTTCTATTTTGTACATACATGCATACAAACATTTACAACATCGATTTAAAAGCAATAAAGACAGAAAGTGTTAATGCAGGATTTCTATTTCATATGGCATCAAAATAATAATAAGAATATTAGTTTTGGTGTACTCTGAGCTGAGAAGTTTAGTCACAGAGGTCTCCAATCGTCATTCTGGATAATGATGAAGCTCAAGGAACATAATATAACGAAAACCATCCTCCTAAATCACAAATCTTCCCCACCATCTCAGGAATATTGACAGACCTAAATGTAGTTAAGGGAAATATATTTCAAGCAACACTCAGTTTCGGCTATTTATTGTTCGATCTTGTTATGGTGATCTTTATTGTTTCAAAATCGACAGGCATTAAACCCTTGAAAAGTGCTAGTGTGCATTCTCCATCGTACTTTATCGTTTGAAATTTTTAATACTTGTGTACGTAGAGCTCGTATGTTGTATTTTTCAGCCACTATCTGCAAAGTTTGTTGTCTATATGCTTCAGGTCTCCCACACTTTTCTTGTTTAGATAGTACACAATATCCCAATATTATCTGATGTCATAAACCTAATTTAAAGTGTCTACTCATCGATTTATTTTACAGATCCTCAAGAAGGGACCTTTTTAGAAAGTTGCGGCGTTGCTGATCTCATTACAACTTGCTATGGTGGAAGAAACAAGCAGATGGGCATTGCATTAGCAACCACAAATGAACCTTTGGCTCAGTTAGAAAAGGAACGTTTAAAAGGTCAGAGTGCTCAAGGTCCTCTTACAGCTGCAGAAGTTTATGCAATGCTGGAACGAAAGGGCCTTTTGGAGAAATATCCTCTATTTACAGCCGTACATAAAGTGTGTACACGTCAGTTTGATCCGAAGAACTTTATCTGCTGTTTGGCAAATCATCCAGAGCATCGTTAGGAAAATTTCAAGGAGTGAAGATTGTTTACCTAGTCTTCCAAACCTTCATTTGTTCATGTATTTATATGCCAGTCGGAGTGTAATTAGTAGATTGTTACAGCAATCATGGTGGTTAAGAATATAGTATCAGTCATCTAGTGAATTTATTAACTTCTTTGTCACAACATTTAGATTTTTTATCATTCTTCTGCCTTATTAACTGTAGAAATTGAAACCAAGACTAATTTAACCTGTAGATCATACTACTTATTTATTTTATCACCACTCAGAAATTTTTGTGATTGTATATTATTGATTATAATGTTGAGTAATTAAAAGTCTAGTAAGCACGTCACTTTCTGTGTTTATTGTTTGACTTCATACGAGTGTTGTCTTTTAATTCGGCTATTTTTTGATCATTCGAATAAAGCCTTTCACGGAAATTCAGTAATTACTATCTGTTCAGTTTCCTCCCCAATAATCCGGACTTTTATGTCCTATTGTTTGTCCTTTGTTAGCTAATGCATAATATTAGTGTTTGAATTTTTTACCAACAATAAAATCCGGTATACGCGTTTTATTTAATTGTGAGACTCATCCGGATTGCCTCCATCCTGGTGTTCATGTGCACTGACTCGAGCCTAGCGTCTTTTGCTTTAAATGGAAACATTTTAATCACTAAACTTCGGGGTTCATATTGCCACTGACTAGTTCATCATGCATAATAATAATTCTATAGTGTTCACTTTATCCTATTATTGATATTCATAAGACCTTCCATACGTTCTGCAGACATTTTATTGTAATTAGTTGAGATCGTTGTGTACACCTATTGCATCCCGGATGCAACCAAGGACGAATTCTGCCATTATTTAGACGATCTCAAGAAAGCGCGTTCGACAGATGTGTGGTACCAGCTAGAGATTTGAATGCGCACATCAGGCGTCTAGCTGCAGAGGGGTGGCCGATGGAGACTCAGTGGTCGCAGGTCGGGATAACAGTGACCGTCTTTTACAACTTCGTGCAGACCACAACCTGTTTATGATCTACACCAACTTCCGACACAGTTACTGCCGATGTGCTGTTTGATGTCTCCCCTCTGCAACCCAAGCATGGAAACAAATTGATCACATCGCAGTCAGTTACTACTGGCGTGCTGGTATCTAAGACTGTCATTCCTTTTGAAATACCTATCTGGACTTTGATCATGATTTGGTTTGCGCCACACTTCTCTTGCATTTTAGTGACCGGCAAGCGTCTTTGTCTAAACGAATTGATACTAGTAAATTGACTTTAATTTCTATTGTAACCAAATATCAGTCTGAGTTAGGTACTAAGTTTGATGCTAGTTCACCGGACAGTGTAGATGAGCTCTGGTTGCATCTGCATAGGCGTCATGAAAATCGTGGGTTACATCTTGCGATTTCACGAAATGTCCTACTTGTAGGCAGTAGGATTTTCGCAGGTTCCTCACGACTCCTTATGACATCAGTCCATTCCGATGACTTATGAGTTTGTTAATACACGTAGGCTCTTATGCCAGGAAATCCTGAAAAGCCTGTATGAGGACCAGAAAACCTGGTAAACTAAGCGCTGCTAAAGGGTTGGAAACAGCACCTGCCTGTGACAATTGCCGGAAGCTCTTTCAACTAGTCCGAGCCACAAACATCAAGAAGTCTGATGTCAGTGAAACGGTATGAAGTTGATGGCACAGTCAGTCATTGACGTCCAAGATCGTCTTAGACGACGGGCTGAGTTTTTCAGTTGTCGGTTCGGTCTGGTGCCTCATCAACTTCAACCAGATTGGCATACTCTCCATGGCCGGTGATGACTATCCACCTAGCAAAGAGAAAGTCGTAGCAAATCGCTACGCCCTGATGACTTGCCCCCTAACTCTTTTTAAAAATGGTGGCGAACTGGGCAGGAATCTGACAAGGTTGCTTGGAAAGGTTTGAGAAACTGAGTATTCCATCGTCTTTGGATGAAGCGATCATAGTCCCCTATTTCTAACTAGGGCCTCCATAACCAATGTAACAACTTTTCGGAGGGGGGTAAGCCTATTCTCCATTACTTCCAAATTATTGACTTCCGTCATATTTCGCAGATTGCTCTAAACGCATGGAAAGCGGACTTACAAGAAGCATGCCGGTTTCCAATCAGGTCGAGGTTGTGTTGACCACATTTTCACTCTCCGCCAAATGTTAGAACGTCATCACATTTACTGCAGCCAACAATCGTGTTTCTTGTCATCAATATCACCTTCGATTCGTTGGACAGAATTGTCTGTTAGAAAAGGGGGTTCCTGAGAAGTTTATTATTATCTTAAAGGCTCTGTACAGAAACCTCAGGCAGAGTGAGGGTATACAATCACCTATCTCCATTACTCTAATCCAGCAGTAGGGGTTAGGAAGGGTTGCTAAGTTTCACCTTTCCTTTTCAACTCTGCTAGTCGATGACATTCTAGAGACATGCTCTGGAGGGAGGGAGTGCTGGTTGTGTGAAGTTTTTACATGGAGAATAACTTTTTGACCTTGAGTACGCGGACGATATTGTCTTACTGTGCGATAACACACAAGCCATCCAAATCGCATTTAATCAGCTGGTGAACAGCTAGAGGTAGTCGGAAGTTCATGTATCTGAGTAGTTGTGTGAGTGCTGGTAGTGGTGTGTTAGATGAAATTAATCTGCGGATAATGGAAACCTAATCGACTTATGCCGAACTGGGCCGTCCTCAGCCCCATCTTGATCTGCGTTTGATTTTAGAAGGTCGGGTTTACAACACTGGTAAGAGCAGTTCTGCTCTCTGCCTGCGAAACCTGGTCTCTCTGAGCTGAGGAGACTCGATGTCTCTCTGTGTTTGATCACCGATGTCTTCGAATAAGTTGTTGACATCCGGTTGGGACATCATGTTAGTAATGCTGGGGTTCGGCATCGCGATCTTAATTTCCTAATTGTTCATTCTGCACATCCATGTCAACCTTGACAATTAAAGTATATCAAACATTTGACTCTATATTTTTCTTTGCAATTTTAGGCTATTTGTAGTTGATATGATATCTTGAAATATAATGAATTCGTTCTCTTTTGTAAATCTTGTTTTTCTAGAGTTGCTCAAAAAATTGTTACTTGTTTCGATGAAACTTAATAATTTAAAGGCACTAGTAACAGTTAGTAATCAGTTTAATAATATTGAGACAACTAACAGTGAAACGTGCTTTAGAGGCCAACGAAACTCCTACAGTTCGAATTACATTAAATAAAAGAAGTAATAAGAATGGAATATGAACTGTATATTATCTTCAAATTAATGTGCTACTACTGCAACGGAAATATTATTAAACAAAGCGGTCTCCGTCTACGTGAACATCAATATATATATATATATATATATATATATATATATATATATATATATATATATCGAGTCTACTTATCTAAAGATAACGTACTCACCAAAAGGCTTACTATGTAGTGACTGAACACTACTATGGAGTACCATACAAGAATGAACTAATTATTCTGTTCTTTCTTGTTTTCAGTTGTTACCTAGCCAGATTCAATCCGTGATGTAAACTATCCTCTAATCAAACAAGCTCCATCAACTTCCCTTCTTAAAATAGTATTACCTTCCTGTTCGTAATTTATTAACGGATTAATATGATGTTATTCTAATTAGTCAAGCTGGCTAGACTTTCCGATTGTATATACTTTTGGATTACTTGTTTCTAATATTCAGTTTATTATAGATTTGTGAATTATATAAGACCTATTACAAAAATTTTGTAACTGAAATGTTAGTCTCATTATATTCAGTCGAACTATAGAAGTTCATAATTTATTCATGAGCTAAAAGTGAGAATGAACGTCAAGACTGCTGAGAAGTCCTGTACCAGAACAAAACTGTCTGACTGCTCCCTGGTTTTGAGTGGTACCCAAGGAGTACCTAATCTGTAATGAACACACTATTAAAAAGCTAATAATTTGCTTCAGTAGTAAATATAAAGTAAAGTAATTACTTAACACAGAATTTTTATTGATTGTTTTACAAATAATAGTTAATCGACAACACAACTGAAATATTAGGTTTATGTATGCTAACAATTACTATCCCAATGATTTTTATTGATAAAATTGTAACGACCTGACCTAAGCATCAATATATGTGTATATGTAACATGTAGACATCAGCTTGCCTTAACCTGATATACATTATTGTAGACAAGAATCAGAACCACCAGCTGACTATATAGATTATTAAGTGGTTATTAATTCTATGATTACTTGTTGTAATTTGTTGTTTAAGTACTTATTTCTGAATTAAACTTAGTCTACATCTTTATTAGTGATGACTACCCTATTATCAACCAGTATTGTATTGTCAAAATACTTTGTGATTATTTGGTGATTGAGTATATTAAACTGAAAATTGTTCAATGAAAATTTGCTTTATTCATTGAACTAACTGTTGATACTGAAGTTTTATATTGTTAAATGGATGATATTAGCTAATCTGAGTAACAAAACCTAAGTGACTATTTATTTAATCCATTCTTTGGTTATATAGTTTGACATAAACATATATATCAATAGTTCCAATGTCAATGTACATTCTGGATATTGTTACATGACTTACTAATGTGTTCATATAATTTAATCCAATTTCGAAGTATTGCAACTCTTTCGGTGTAGAACAGGCAGAGAACAATTTCATACAACAATGTTATCAAAATAATATTTAATCAACTTACGTTCTGTGTATATTAATCTGAAGATATGGGAATTCATTTTCTACACGTTGGTCTTATGTATTTGTGTAGAATTATAAATCTTACGGTTAAGTAGTAGATGGTAATCGCCAGTATATCTTGCTTGATATGAAGTTCGTGCTACATCGCACTTCTAGGCAAACTTTACCTGTAACATTGAAAGAATATGTAATCGCTGTAGCATTCGAATTCGCACTACCCACGTATACACTTTAGGCATTATCAGTGAGTTATTTCATTCTCGATTGACTTCGTATCAGACCGAGCTATGCTATAATACTAACTGTAAAGGAATTCTAAACGTAAGAAATAATGTTCACGATGAACAAATGGGTTGGAAGAATGGTAGAGCTAAAAGTAAAACTTAGCTCAAGATTTAGTAGAATAAGATGTATAATGAATGTAACTGCGATCGATTTGACATACCTGACAAACACTGAGTGTGAGAGAAGTAGCAATAGGTGTAGTCAAACAAGTAGTCAAATAGCCAATCATCTCGTTTATTTGTTACCTCAAATATTCATATATGCTAGGTTAGATATTTAAAGATGGTTGATAGCCACTTAAACAATTAATTTGGTGTTTTCTTGTAGTCAGCAAATTCGCATTAAGTATGAGGACTACTTCTTACACATATTTATTTCATATGAATCCAAATTAGTCACAATGTCTACTGTTAAATTTTATATTCATTAAAGTAACTAACTAAGCACTCAAACAGATTTCGGATATCCTATATGTTGACATACCAATAAAATGCAACTAGACTTTATTTATACTAAACTTCAGATTTCGTCATTTTAATTCAGTAGATTAACTTAACAACAAATGGATTAACGTGACTGCGGTTTATTGATCAAGTGTAGTTGCTAAAATTCATTTTTTATGCCGTTAATAAGTTGTCTTCTGTGTTCCAGAAAAGACAGATGCTCGGGCGTTAAGTTATCACTTAATATTGACTAATGTAGACAGCTTATGTAACTCAATATCGTGTGCACTATCCTTCGATGTTACGTAGATCATAGTGGCCAGGTAGTACACCAGTCAGCTACTAAGTAACTAGCTAGTTTAAGCATTACAGTTCTACAATAGATCAGTCAAAAACCAAATAAATCGACTGTAGCATATCTAACTATAACAGTGGTAGATGCAAGTTTGATTCCCGTCAGTAGCACCAGTTTTTAAAAGATCACAGACAAGCCTCGATGATAATTGTCCAATAAAACAAAACTAAGTCCCATGACTTCATGCTGACATAGTTGCATGTAAAATATGGTTGACAATTCATACGAAGGTTAATAATGACCTACGAAAAAATGCATATTTTCTGTTTGAGTTCAATAAAAGTTAAATGTATTTCACATGACCATGAAGACTCCTTCATATCATAAATAGAAAGTAAAAACAAATACCTGTCCAATATTCATCAATAATGTACTTGTTTATGTTTACCGACATTAATATGTCGGCTGGGTTATACTTATGGTGACACGGTATTCAGTTAGTTCTAAAACAAATGATTAATTATTAGAAGAGATATTCTATTATAAATATGTGCAGGTGGATATAGAGGTGTTACCATTTTGTAAAAGCTTATTAATTCTATTTATGTAATAAAATTTCATTTGTACTCTTGAAATATACATTTTGACAGCGCATTGTTAATTTTGTTGTCCTTAATATACATCTGATGGTACGCTATTCGCTCTGGTTACGCTTCTCTTTGGTGATACCAAATAAACGTCTGTGAAATAATCTTCGTTCCTAATCCGATCTGTTTTACTAAGATTGTGAAGTAAAATTTACTTTCTGTTATAGTATCGTAGAGTGGAGTATTTCTATGTTGTATTATCAATGTCTGCTAAAAACTGCTTTATTCATATCCTATTGAATGCCAAAATTAATGTATACTGCATAGTGGTGTTCAAGTTGGGAAACAACCTTCTGGTCCGAGTCCTCTTGTTATTCCAACTGTATTTACAAAGACTTTAGATTTCTTTAGTGAGCTCATATTAACTATTACTACGGTATTCCTATCGACTAGTATGACTGTTTATATAACCATATTACTTATATGTTCCAAACGGTTACTACAAATGTTAGACTAATTTAAATTTTTACGTTCCCCATCGATGTACAAAATCAGAATAAAGCTGAGTGGATTATTTGTAGTCAATGTATACCAAATAAAACTTTTAAAAAAAAAACAATAACTTCGCCCTTTAAAGTACGATTTACTGGTATGGTACAGGGTAATTACTATCAAAGTCTGAATTTAAAACAGTTACTCTCTTTGATAAATTTTGATAATGCAATTAAGATGAAGTTTATCATGAGCTATGTGATATACTAAACGGTTAGATGAACTTGTCAGTATGAAGTGTAAAACTATACCAGAACACATGAAGATAGATTTTTATAAATCTTTTTTTGTCGAGTAACGCATCTATTAAGTCACACGAGTTTAGCAAGTGTATGTGTGATCAGATTGTTCGAAATGTATGGTGTAAATATATCACATAGCTCTGAGGAACTTCGTCTTCTTGCATTACCAAAAAAAGATTGAATGTCAACTATCAAATGAATCAGCTTTAAAAATGTGGTCATGTAAAGTTTTGTTAACTATTATAGTGTTTATATGTTGAATAATATGGTATCTGTTTAAGGTCATTAAAAACTGTGAAGGATATGACGTTGATAAAATGTATTATCAGTAACAATCGTGTCAGTACATAACTACCTAGAATAAGTAGTGTAATAAAATTTGAAGTTCACGTAGACATTGGGAAAACTGCATTATTACGAGTGTTTTTTTAATAGTCAGTGTAGCATAGAACGTAGCTGTTTCGCATTAATGTTTCATTAAGCAGGAAAACGTAAGTGCCAAATTTGTGAAGAGGAAGAATAAGCAGTGAGACAGAAGGAGTCTTCACTCACACTTTATAAAAAATGGTATATATTGGAAACATTAGATATAAACACTAGTCGTTGATATATTTTTATCCTTGTTTGTGGATTGCAATCGAACTAGTAGGAAATTTTCTTGATTGTAGATAAATAATTGATGGTGACTGAATCATTTTAAATATTCTTGAATAATTACAACTAGGATGTGAATTAAAATTTATTGCACAATTTCATTAGTGTCAAAAAGTCATTATCATAATAAAATCTATAGTGCTAAATGTTATGTTAGGGGATTAAAGAAGAGTAACAAACTCTCAGAACTGTGTTTCAGAACACTATTTCAATTATTCTAACTGTGGGTAATGACTGTTACATTCCTCTTACCTCATCCTCCAGATTAGTATATTTACTCTTAGTATATTGTTTCTTACTATGAACTACAGCTAATTGGTTGAGTACAAGTTGTCCCTATTCACTGCCACTATTTCCTTTGTTCTGTATCAATGTTAATTTTCCTAATTGGTTCGCTGTGTGGTCTGATTTTATGCATATATAAAGGAATGTATGAAGTATAATTCGATTCTGTCTGGTTGGTCTATCGACTTGTGTTCTTCTTATTCTGGTTTGGGACTCAGTGGGAATTATCGACTAGGACACAACTAATTGGCATTCGGTCAACCAACCGAAAATTTCTCTCGTCATAACACTAAATGTAGCTGTTATTGCTATAAATTAACCTAGTGTGCTTGGAATATCATTTGAAAGATGTTAATGTATCACATGTGGACTAAATAATTAGTAAGACTGAATTATTAATACCCTGATAATAGCAGTGAATAAATCTTTGAATATTGTACTTAAATTAATGGTGTCTAATACTATTATGAACTAGCGATGTTTTTATCTATTTAATTATTAAAGTGGGTTTCAACATGAATAAAATAGTATTAGGATTTACTGTTAATGTTTATTCAAAGATTACTTTAGGTTGGTTACCACCTGAAAACCAAGGGAACTGGATAGCTATTTCATGTAGTATAGACTGTTCACAGCAGTGTCTTTCCACGACCTCGCCATTGATCAAGCCGATGATTCTCAGGCCTTGTGGGGAACGACCAATCATTCGCATTATCGGGCATGTTGTCGTCCAATTAAAGGACTTGCGTACTTCCCTAAGTATTTGCAACGAGATGTGAATGTCTTCAGTTTGATCCCTGATGTAGTCCTAGATATTTACTACTGATGAGTCTCATACTGTTTACTGCTTCTTGGTTTTTAATGCCACTCTAAGGATATCAGTCTGTGCCGGATACAAACAAAAAATTAAATCTATAGTCTATGAAACTACCAAAACTATTTCATACCAGGATATTCACTTAAAAACGATGTGGGATTTATTCCACTTTATAAGTTACGGAAATTATTTATTTAATTCCTCATTATTTTAGCCCACTTTTCTAAGTATTTATATTTGTAACTGTTCCAGTGTAATTATTTATATAGACATTAACGCTTTAACAGCACTCACCTATTACTGTCCTAAAAGGTTTTCTAGCCCAGTTTGGTGAAGTAACAATTACATTTAGTGAAATTAAATACCGTTGCATTTATAATAGATTCAGAACATAAGATTTAACATGATGTACGAAATACCATTAAAAATCTCACTTTTTATGTCAATGTTAACTACAGATAACATTATCAATAATCATCGAAACTTTCTGAATAAGCGTCATCGATCATCATACCCTTCCATGGGTTTCATATTACCACTAAATCACATTATGTAATTCTAACACAGAAACTAAACAGGTAAAAATTATTACAACACTGACTTCATACGTATATAAACTCAATTATTTTAAACGGTATAATGTCAAACTCATAATTCGAAATTTGGAAGCTCTTGGCCTTCTCTTCCCAATCAAGTAGAAACTCCTACACATCGGATACTTTAGATTTAGAACATAGAATAGCATTCAATTCTCTGTTTCTATCGGGACAAACTTTTATGTTATATTATGAAGGATATATGCATTCATTTAACTATCAATTGTGTTCTGAAATAACGTGTATGTGTAATAACTGGACACGTTATGAAAATTAAACAAATGGTAGATTTTACAAAAACGTTTGAAACAAGTAATAAAAAAAAAACATCACTCACTACATGCTGAAGAGGCCATTACCATAGTGTTTTTGATTTGACCATTGTACGGAGAAAGAAAGTGTATCAAACCTCCTATTGGCATGGTAAAATAGTTACGTTGTTGTATTGTTGCCTATTTCATAAACTCTTTTTTTTCACTCCACTGATATTAAGTTGTTATGTCAGTTACAATCTCATACCGACTATACAGACTGATTAGATAATTGCCTGTTTCTTAAATATCTCGTTATTAGTAATAATGATAGTACCTGTTGCTTTTATCTGACTATATTTCCGATAATCTAAATACTCTTCAACCGCAGCAGACGCTTAATCAGGAAACCACTGAACCAGATTCCAACAGTCGATACAATATTTGGTTTAGTCATCTATCGCTAACTGCCACATTTGTCCAGTTATAAGGTATCTTTTGTCTAGCACTAATCAAGAAATAAGTATTTTCCAAGTAGGTCGACAATAAATGCAAACATCGAATGAATACAATGGTAAATATATAAGATACTGGGAAGGGGGAGGAACAAGTTAAGGAATTGGGTGATTCATAAACGACCTTGTCAAGATAAGTCCAATGTGTAGCCAATGAAGATATAGGTTATAAAGTCAAATCGTTTTTAATTGAAAAAGTAGTTGTAAACAGCTGAAACTAAAATAACTATGTCGTTTTCACTGAATTTGTGAATAACTCAGGTTTAATTAAACACTTTTCGTTTTAAAATTTAAATGAAAAAAACCGCTCCACAAATGTTTATTGATCTGACTGAAAATCATACTTACACACCCAAATGGCTTCAATTCTGTCTTAATAAACTAACCCTGTATCCAAACCCTAACCTTAACCTTAATTTTAGCAATAACTAAGTTTATTCTCTTACTGAAATCGTATAAAATGTTTATACAGATAAACCGCTTTCACTAATATGTTATTATTACATTTTTGTCGAAATGATCATGCATATGATCGATAATTCATAGGTTTATTTGAACTATGCATCACAAACTATAAATCTCATTTTGATACCACATTTACTTGTCCTTATACTTTAGTATTACTTTATATAATAGGTACCATACAAGTTAAAATCTATCCAATGAATATTATCCGAAATATCTTAAAACAAACTGATTTGTTTTTAAGTAAAAGAAATTGAAGGAGTTGTCATTAAATTGGATTGTGACTGGTAAGTGGTTTCATCTTATTTGGGACTCGTCGGGTGGATGTACCTGCATAAAAATGATGATGTTCACACCAGGATTCGAAACCCAGTCCATTTTGTGCAGTGGTGTTTGGCAATATTTGCAAATTAAGAATGTGATCACATTTGACATTTATAACAGTTGAATAGCAATCATATATTCATTCACTGAATTTTGAACTTATTCTTTTTATTACCTAAACTGAAATTTACGACGGATATTATCTGTAACACTTTGAATTTTCACAGCATGTTTTATCTAACACTATTAGCCATTTTTCTGTTCATTTAATGTATGCTAAATAGTAATTTTATTTAACAACTCGTTTCTGTTAGGATGAATTTATATATTCCAACTGATTTGTTATAGACTGAATCTGGTCAGTCTCTGTTGCTATATGTGCATCCTGAGTGGATTGAGTTCGAATCCCACTGTGAACATCAACATTGGGATGCAGGTACATTCAGCCGACGAGCCCCAAATAGGACGAAACAGGCTTCCTGGATTCCACTTTCTAGTCCCAATCCAACTTAAATAACTCATTTCTAGCTTGAACACTTCTCATTTAGCATGTAAGGCTACACTACGCTGATATATTCTTATCAGATAGTTGAGAGTAACTTCACACTCGTGAAATGTAATGTTTAATTAAAGTTACCCTTATTCAGCATTCACCACACTGAATTAACAAAAAAAAAATGATTGAAAGCACTGAATACAAAACATTCAGTTAACATTTAATACGTTATGTATATCCATAGTCATATCATTTTTATTATATACACTACATTAAGAGTGTAGATTATGATGTAAATAAAAGATTAAGTAATTAGTTCTGAAAACTGGAAATTTTAAAAAATTTATACACATAATTCTACACTAACAAGTGTAGTTCATAGTAGGTATTTAATAAGTCTGCTAACTATCATATCAGTGATAACATTTCCCTGTCATACATATGTACTTTATGAACTTTCAGCGTATGATATAGCGAATACCAATCAATAATAAAATGTAACGTATTTTGTGTTTGATGAAAATATAATATTGTATTATATGAAAGGAAAACTAGGTAGGAATAGAATAAAGAAAGTGATTAGAACCTTGATACATTGTAATTTTTTCTTTTTTTCTTCTATTCTTGACTAAATAAGGGTTCAATAATACACTCACTGTATATGATAGGTCGACCAACTGTCCATATAGAATTTTATACCCGTTCCTAGATATGAAGATCAGAACACTGGGAAGCTAACCAAGTACCATGTATTATACTGTATTCTTATAAACCTTAACATTCATTTGATAATAAACATGTAATATGGATAAAGATTTTACATAAAAGAAATGATCATATGTAATCATTATTTAATACCTAAGAAAATAACGTAATTGACTGAAAGACTACCGAAAATCGATCACCTTCAAATGGCTTCATTGTCCATACACTGAAATCTCCTGGTAATGCGAACTCATGGTACTGAAGTCATGATAACTTTAGACTATTAAGTTGGAGTCAGATGATTAAAATTTTGCACTCACTATGAAGGCGAACCATAGTGTGCGACATACGGCTTACTTAGGGTAGATCAATCTAAAAGGTCTGAACCTAAGTTCCTTGGTTTGGGATAGTACTTTACTGATAACTAAGCTAAGAGATATCCAGCTTCAGTATTCACTGAAAAAAACATAAAATATTTGTGGTATATGTTTTTTCATTTCTTCATAATCGCTTGAGCTTCAAAATTGTATTCACCTTAGACTAACGTTACAAGTGTACTAATTATTTTCGTAATGCTACAATTCCAGCTAATAAAGCTTCTTAAGAGCATATTCGTATAAAGTCTGATACACCTACTAATTAACAAAGACAATGGCTCATTGTTGCATAGTTTCATTGATGTCATACACACAGTGGTAAAAATCTACTTATCAGATTAATGAACATTATAATGGTATACAAATTTCTTTCGTTATTATTATTATTATTATTATTATTATTATTATTATTATTATTATTATTATTATTATTATTGAATCCTGTATTGTTCGAAGTTATCTGAAAAGCTGTATTTTTTTTCAATATTAGGTGAAAAATAAATTTTAATAAATGTCAGATACTCACGTTTTGTAGGTATAATCGATTGCCAACTATCTTATATAACATACTGAGACAAATGGTGAATATTAAACAATCACTTTGTTCTAGATTAACCTACTTAAAAAAAGACCCACAAATTAAATAGTCGTTGAAAATAATGTTCACTGAACGTACAGCTAACAAATTTATTTCCTCAGATTTTAATTTACTTCCTCTGTTTACATATTAATTTCTGTTACCATACTGCCTTAACATATTCTATTAAGAGAGAGTTTAATCAAGAAAGAATATATTTAGAATGATAGTATTGTAGGTACATTGATCGACCACGATCTATCCAAGTTTACCATGTATATTGAATTGTATCCGTAAACTATTTTTAACCTCAATGAGTCAGAATAATTCATTCAATGTTCTAGTAACCAATACTTACAGTATAATCTGACTAGTGTTTAGCGTTATATGACATTAACTTTATAATTAAATGACAGGTTTCTAACGATGAACAGAAGTAGAACATTACGGAGTGGGATATGACATTAGTTTATGACATAAAATGTCTTTCAGTTAGATTTTACTTAAAAAATATGAAATACGTCTGTATACTAATGAAGACATTCAATAAATAATGAATGATATACTATACTTGAAAATTTTTTTTATTTTAATCCCCATGAATAGAGTACTTAAAGCGGTGAATTTAATTTTGTACATTTTTTGTACTAAAACTGTAAATCTCGTGATTTTCAACATGACCCTACTAAAGGAAGTAAGAACAAACTGTTCGTATATGACTAGCCTCAGATGATCTACAATTAGGAAGTGTATGGTCGACGTTATTTTACAAATATTTAAATTGAATAAAACTGTTCCGAAAGTATGGTGAATTTGTACTATTGCCAACAAGATTAGTACTTCTGAGGTTAATCTACATTATTTTCATATAAATTATCTGTATCTTATTCAACACTTCCTGTTCATTTAGTGGATAATTGGAAATTGTAAATATTCTTTTATATAGTATTGTCATATTAATTAGTTTACTTTATGGTAATTCTGTTTTTTGTATCTTAACTCCCCACCACCACCACAGGCCACGTTACATTGAATATTTCTAAAACAACCAGGAATAATTTTGTACAACCGTATCTAAGAGTATCAAACAAAAGATAAATAAGGATAAGGTCTATAAGTAGTTTCAGATTGGAGAGTATTATTATGTCATTTGGCAATAGTCATGAAATCAACTTCTGCTTCATTTTTGTATTCCTTATGAATATCATATCCTAACAATCAAGGAATTAATTCTGATGGTGATGTTTGTAATTGCCTCAACAATAAAAAAACTATAATTTATGCAGCCAAGCTAATGGAATATGCGAATATCGATTGTTCGGATTAAAAATATGTTTGCAGTTTACGACCTCAAAAATGTGTTTCAAATAGTACAAATACAGCTTTGATATAATTAATTGAATACTTGAAGACTAAAGAAAATACACAGTCAGTCAGCTGCCAGTATCATTCATAAGAGTACATTACTATTATACTGATTTGAGAATGTAAAAAAGACATAATAAGTAATGACAAGTCAAATGAATCAATAGTTTAAGTATCCAATAAAAACTCAAACAAATGAGGCAGTTCGACGAGGAGATCTCATTACAGTATTTTCATTCCCAAAGCTTTAGAGTCACGCATGTGTAGTATGTTTGCTAATAACGATTTATAAAGCATAATAGTAAAAAATAAATAGAAGCGTAAAAACGTGTTATTCTTGTTGTGATGATTAAAATGAAGTTACTTAAAGGGGTTGAAAAATTCACTAAGAATGTCATAGAAACTAGATAAATACTAGTAACGATAGTGAAATGTAATAAAAATAGCATGGGAACAAGAATGATTCGGTCCTTAGCATAAAACCTAACATAATGATACAGGACAAAATAAGTATGCAGAAAAGGTAGTACGAAGTGTCAGTAAAGTACGCATCATGAGTGAGGCAGTTATAGCCAGTTGCATTGAATGACTATCTCACTGTCACAAATTAGTAAAAGTCGAAATCCTACCGCTGGGCACCTGCTTGCCCAATAGGGCTGATGGCTATAAGCTTTCAGTGAAATCCAAAGTTCCTAGATCAGATCTTTGAAGGTGTCATGGAAACTCACTTCTGGGGGTCCTACAATAAAAGGAAACACCTCTCCAGTGGTATTCAGTTGAGACCAGTCTGTGGTGAATACAAACAACATGGTTTCGACGATCCCGGACAATATAAATAAAACTTGAATTGAAATCAATTAAAGGTGAAGGCACTGTAACATGGCTCTAAATTTCCAATTCCAAGAAAATGCAACAACAGAATTGACACTAAGATCCAGTATGAAAACCCGTATTACCAGTCATTTGAAGTAACATTACTTGATGAAAGAAGATAAGGCTGGTTCAAATCTCGATTTGTTGATATATTAGACAAAAAAATTGCATCACAAACAGACAATTATGCATTCTGTTTAAATACTACCAAGAAGCTTTATTGAATTCAATGCATATAAAATTCTTTGATATTATATTGGCTCTTGATTAGTTATACAAGATAAGGACAAGTGTATTAGCAAAGTTAAAATGGTTTTAAATAACTCATTTAAAGTTTTCTGATTGACCTCATGTAAAATATATTACGACAGAAATAAGTATTGCAGAGGATTTAACGGATTTTTTTAATAGGAAGTTAATAAACAACAACAAATACAATGGACTTAAATTCCTGTGGATTTTAGCTACCCTATTTGTATGGCCTATCAAAAACACACTGGACCTGATACTTTTATTAATTCAATGTTTTCAATAATAAACTCTCCTATAGATACATTCTCCCGTTGGTTAATAAAGCGACCAAAATCAATTCACTCAAATCTGACTGTCTAAAGTTTAAAAGCCGTTTCGATTTTCTCAGTTGCTGGAAAATACTACGATTTCTATCAAACTCTTGGTTTTGTTCGATGTATAATCACTGTTAACGACAATCCCACTTGCAGGGACAATACAAATTATGTGCTAACATTCCGAACTTTTCCTTTACTAAAAGGATGTATTCAAACTACTCTTATTAAGTGTATTTAAGGTGCACAGCACATGTTCTCTTCAAGTTGACGGAGTTGCTGCTGGGAGCCCGTTGATTTGCTCTTATGTAACTGTGAACAATTTAAAATAATGAAACAGAATTGCATTTTAGATATGTAGATGATACATTCGTAGGCTGATAACAATTGAAAAATTCCTCTCATTTACTAAGTCTTCTCAACGGAACGCATTGTAATAAAGTGTTAATAATGGAACATGGATACAACATCAAGTTGTATAGAAACAATGTCTAATTTACTACACCGCGTCAAAGTCATATCTATCAAAACGATGAATCTGAACATTAGTAATCAAGTAGATACAAATGTCGCTTTAGCATTGCATCCTTAACCTTAGTTTCAAACATTTAATTATATAAAACCTTATTCAACGTATTCAGTTACTAATTCCTCTTTTCGATCTTATGTTGTTTTTTGACCAGTACTTACTGTAATAAATTTCAAACATCTTTCTATTTCCAGTTTCGGTTAGAAGAATGTTATTGTTTCACTTTTATGCCATTCCTAATTTCGACTGATTGTTTTTATTATTAAATATAAGTGCAGATGATGTTCTTACTGGGTCGGCTGCCCCACTTCCTAATTTTGTTCATCTTCCCTCCAGATTTTCTTACACACATGACCTTTCATTCCCTGGAATACAAAGTACTATCCTGAATAGAATCGAACCAGTTACAATAACTTTTATTCCATTAATCTATTCATTTTCAGTTGTGATCACGTGTCTTCTGACAGCAATTTTCACTATCTAACATTGGTCCATGTTTATATAAATAATCTTCTGGGGATTTTACAGTTTCATATAACTGTTTTCTAACATATAGGCTTCAGTTCATATAATTGTCTTCCTGTTAATTTTTTTATTAGCATGATATAAAGGACAAATAGTGATTGTAAAAAAAAACAATTACGATTGTTTCTAGGTTGCAAAGATGTTGAAGTGAAGGGCACAAAACGTGTGAATTCATCATATTCTGTTATGTTCGTTGATCATTATTTTTACTCAAAGCTCTAACAAGACCTAATGTATCTGGAATTGATTGTTTCTACAGCTGATTTTGGATTAATTGTGTTCTCTGAGCTGGATAATTTAATCGTGGTGTTTTCATCGTCGTTCTGGAAGATTGTATAGGCTCAAACTATCGATAGAAGTGACCTGCTAGCAAACATGACTCATAGTTCCGAAGAACAGACAAAAAAATGACCTTGAAAACGATTAATCAATCATATTAGGGTAAAGAAAAGTAACTGATGTTCATGCAAAAACTAGTAATATCATAAGATATATATTGCTTTTGTGACGTTCAGAAACTTTAAATACCAATAGAGAGACGGAAATCGTAGTAGCTGTATCACAATCCATACTTGAATTACAACCCTATACCTAAACAACTAACGTGCTTCTTACCGTAACCACTAACGTACTCCTAACGTTCTCCCAACCATAATCCCTAAACTACTCTTAACCCCAAACGTAAAATAATTCTAACAAGAAGTCATAACCTACTCTTATAGTCGAATATGTAATCAGGAAGACGAATTCTCTAAGTGTTGACTTAGAGCAGAAAATAGACAATCCCATTCCTATAGATTTCTTATTCCAGCAAACACCGAGACGAATTATCTCACCATCTCCAAATTTTTCGGCGTTTTTGGACAGCCAGTTCGTTGCCACAACAAATAAACTGTGTCAGTGTAATAATCCCATATCCAGTAAAATCGTGGGGTACCCTACATTTATTTTAGGATTAAAACTACACATCACTCGGTCTAGAGTGACGATTTCACGGGAAATGACTTTCAACCTTCATACAACTATGCTCAACGATCTTGTAACCAGTGATTCGCCTGCAATTGGTTAAAACTTTAACGTTCGCTTGTCGGAACTATATGTCATGCTGAACTGACCTATAAGATTTTCTCCACAAGTGATTGGTAGCCTCTGCTGACCACTGAATCTAATTGATTGTTGTTAGCGGCCTGTTCTGTTATTTTTTGGACATTTATTCTGATGCATTTACCTCTTGACCTGATTACCTGATTAGTTTTCCCATTAGAACGTAGTTAAACTAAGATCATTTTCTTAAGCTACAAATCTCTACTATCATTGATTTTTTTTCAACTAATAGGCGACTAATTAACTTCTATTTATACAGAAAAAAACCACATTAATAGATATTTATATTCATCACTAATATCATGATAATACTGTATTAATAGTACACTCTAATGTTAGAGATAATTAAGTTTTGAATTTTTCGCTTATCACTCACTAAGAGCAAATAGCTTCTCATATTTGACGTACATAATTCATCATATAACAAAGGGAATGAAAATCTACAATTTGTTTTATGCAATTGTCATTTGTTTGTCATGTAATCAATACTAAGCCAAATTAATTAAAGTGAATCGGTCCGTAATAATAATAATAATAATAATAATATAATATAATAATAATAATAATAATAATAATAATAATAAAAAATCATTAATTTCTTTAGAGATAATAGAAAACAGAAAATGTGCATTGACAAGAACAATACATCTGTCTTTTATTACGATTCCATAAATAGGTTCATACGGTGCAACAATGATTTCATAAAATTAGTAACAAACTGGAATTAACAAAAAATAGCAGTAATACTTATTGTAGTAATTTACATACTTTGTTACTTTCAAATTAAAGTACATTGATAGAGTTGAACATTATGTAAAGAGATAATAAAATGTTTGACACAATATCATGTATGGTTTAATGAATGACCTACATTTCAAAACACAATTTATTCTGGGCTCTGCCTCTCTTATTGAAGTTGTTGACTAAGAATTAATTTCTATTATAGTCTAATTAGAACAGAGTAAATTTGCGTCGGACTTCCTGTCGATTGCTGAATCTCCTGCTAACTGATACATGTTTCGCATCATCTGCTATAGTTGCTGTGCCATTAATTCAACTCTGATCATTTCTGTACATATTTAGAGTAAAAAAAACTTTGGTTTGGTTTTTGGTACTGTCTAATAAGTAGTAATTGTTGTTACTTAGGTGAGCTCATTTGAAAACTTCCGGCAAACTGTATAACTGTGTAGACTTTTATCATGTTAAATATATTACATTAGCTGTATTATAGACTCATATTCTATATTTATTGCACGTATCCGTATCGTTAACCTAAGTTACCTTTTAATCCACTAAAATTTGGATTATCTAGTATGATGCAAAAGATTTATATGTCAGGAGAAGGATTCAGAGGTGTTATGCTCATCTTAGCTAGATAGTTTAATTGTACAATTTTCATTATCCTTCTTAGCAACATCAACAGGTAAGTTAAAACGAAAAAAGCTGTTAAAATTTTTCCACAAATGAATATCAGCCTGTCCTGTTAACCTTTGGTTAACTGCTGATTATGGTTTGCATGTTTAAACATCTAAATAAATGTAACGCAATTATGAACAATAACCAATCAAATTACGGGTCAAAAGAGCAAGCTAGTGATCCACTATGAAGAAGTAATTTTTATAGCACACTTTCATTGAAGGGCCTAATGACAATAAAATCTTTACTACTAAATCATCTAGCTTGGAAACCGTAACACTTAAATTCTGAAACAGTGAATGACAATCCCTTTAAATCTCAAGTATTATCTCTGTATGAGTTATAATTTTTATTGAGTATTCAGTACAATTTATTGTGTTTAATAAGCACGTATCTGAAGAACAATTAGAGGTGATTATTTTTCGTTAAGTAGATTATAGTCGCTTACTTCATTTCCTGGTTATAATGATATGGTAAGTTTAATAATGATTTAATGAAATTATGACTATTGAAAAAATCAAAGAATATTAAAGCAAACATTTGTTTTTCATAAAGTTCTTCACTGGACCCTACATTTGAGGAACAGAAGACCAGAGATTGGTGTAAGCGTGAGAAGTGAAATAATGATGAAGACACCACTTCTTCAAGTAATAGTTCCCAATAGTTGACTATTCAGTAGAAAAGGATATATATCATGAGGTTCTGTTAATTCATAGCTTTTAAACTCACATATTACATACTATAAGTTGTTTCAGTCTGGTTAGAAGAAAAGAAGAATCTTCACCAATATTAGTACTTAGTGTTTTATGAATCCTAACTAAATCACCTCTTATTTTTCTATAAGACATAGTCAGGAGGTGTAACGTGTTAACCTGCTCATATATACTAAGATACACAACTTCGGAATTAGATTAAAAACCACCCTATATTGTCCAACTAGACCACTGGACCTATGAATTTACATAAATTGTATAATACTAAACAGTTTGTTAGGAAAATACATATAAATGTTATGGCTGAATTAGTTACTATGATCTCCAAGTAGCTTAAGTCTTAAATACTAAAAATTTATCCTACAAGAATGGGGTAAATGAAAATCATATGCAATAATATAAGTTCTGATCAATAGAATCAACTCATTTACGAAAAATTTATACAAAGTGATAATAATGATAATAACACTCACTAATGATAATAATAACATGTAAAACAAAGTAAACGTGTTTTTGAGCTTCTACCGACGTTTTGAAATTGTTGCTGCTCGCGAAATGAGGCGTGACTGGAGTCCACAACATACAAAAGATGAAGTTAGAAACTAGCAGAGGTTATACAAACTTAAACTCTAATTCAGTCAGTTTATTTGTTCAGAAATTGTGTTAGTTTGTAAGGTGATTGCAGTATTGTTTGTGGCATACATTCCTAAGAAAGATAGACCAACCACAAATTTAGCATGCACAAAGGATAGGAATATTTACATTTTGAGGATACCGTTTGGAAAATATTTTAAAAATTCCCCAACTTACCAATTCCTTGACTTGAAGTTTCGGTTGTCGTGGTCCATCTTCTGCCTCATTCCCAATGATAGAATTTACACATGGGTTACCTAGATTTATAGAAAGCTCAAACCCACTTCGTAATGTAATAATTAAGCACAGAATTAAAGGTTTTTTTAATTTGTTGGTGAAATTAAAAAAATCTGGTAGTTAGGTATACGTTCATTATAACACTTGATGTATAATCTCTGTTCGCCAACATTCAAGTCGCCAAAAGCAGTAGATTTTGTATAGAAAGATGCATGCAAACATTATTTTTATTTTCATTAATGAAAGAATGAATACTTTGATGTATGATGAATGTCTGTTTCCAGTTCCGATAATGAGTACTATAGAAATCGAAATGGCGTAACTGTTGGAAAGCTACCAGGTCAACTCTTAGCTGACTTATTCTATGTAAAACTAGTGAATGGAGCACTTAAAGATGTGATCCACTCAGCTATTATTATACTGCCGTTACGTAGATGATGCTTTCGTAAAATTAAATAATAGTGAAAAGGATAATTTAAGTAACATATTTACTAATGTCAACACACCAACCAACTTCACTCTAGATGAAGAAGGAAACGGTAGCACTTCGTTACTAGGTATCCGATTAACGAGAAAAACAGATATTTCACTAAGGAAAGCTATGCATAGAAAATAGTCAAAGTAGGGCAACATACCCATTTCCATAGCCCTAGACCACTTCGGGTACAGAAGAAACATAGTTAAGATCCTGACAATTAGGTGCTAAAATAATCTGCTCCGATGATGCAAAAATAATTATGAGCTAAGCAGTATTTCTAATCTACACAGTATCAACGGCGTGAATAAACAAATTCACCAGTAAACGCTTGAGTCAGCTGAAAAATAGTTCCAAAGTTAGCGACTGTTCAGAAAAAGATAATATTTTTAAAACAACAATGAGGTTCTAACTCAGAGGTTAAAGAAGATCATGCAAAGTCTTTTAATGGAGCTAAACTTAATGTGATATTTAATAGCATACCTTCGATTTTCGTCACAACATAAGATAGACTGTCTGGATTCACCACCTTTATGTGCATTTATTAGTGTAACTGTACCTGGAGAGCGAGTTACATAAGGCTCACAACTAGGCAGATCCATCACTGTATCAACAAACACCATCCAAGGCCGGTTGAGGAAAGGATAAGTGATACAGATCAATAACTCTGTTCTGGCTCATATAGCCGGCATAGGATATCAGAGTGACTTCGATAAATCGTTTATAATTATTTACCTGAATCTTACCAAATATTTCACATAACTTACAATTTTTTTTGCATAAGACTAAGGCTATTAACATTAACATCCATAAACCTAATCCATATATCCAGGACAATATTGCACAACCACCCACTACTACCTTGGCCATAGATATAGACCATATCAATAAGGAGTTAAAGGAGAACCTTCTAGGCGTTTTTTCATATCTCGGCTTCGCTAATACTGTCCTTAATTATCGTCTCTTTATGCTTACGTAACTATTAATTAAATATTTTTCTAACTATGATTCACTACAAATCCATGTTTGCCAAGACTTTTTTAACATTTTGTATCTCTCTATTGAACATACAATCCATTCTCTGTATCCCTTACAGATCGATTATTAATACTCTACCACCACCATCCCCCACCCCTTATTAATTCTGTTACTTGATATTATGCATACAGCCAACTTTATATCGATGTGTCACCTATGATTTATAACCTTTGGATAGTAATCACTTTGTTCACCTTACCTCTTTGTTAATCATTTACAATTATCATCATGAATACGTTGATACTTGTTATACTCCAGTCTGACTCATCACCACATATTTTAGTATTGATGTTATTGTTATTTCTTTGCCCACTTGATGTTTTCATGTAGTATCTTAATGGGATTTTTTCACGATATTGGATTTATATCTTTAATAATAATAATTTTAAGGGGGGTTGTTGTGGAGATAGTTAATTTATTAATGCTGATATCACGAATTGATCTGAACCAGACAACCATTGATCACCTGGAAGCACTGGACAGCTGTTTCGTCCTAGTATGGGACTCCTCAGCAGTGCGCATCCACGACCCTGGTGGGGATCGAACCCAGGACCCTCTGGCTCCGCGACGAGCGCTTAACCATTGGACCACTGAGCCGGCTCCTAATGGTTGATATTTCTAATTCAGTCAATTCGTGTTACGTTTGCGCGACCTCACCAGGGTCGTGGATGCGCACTGCTGAGGAGTCCCATACTAGGACGAAACAGCTGTCCAGTGCTTCCAGGTGATCAATGATTGTCTGGTTCAGATCAATTCGTGATATCAGCATTAATAATAATTTTATTCAATAGTATGTTTAGTACAATATGAATTTTCAGCGTACAGTGTTTCAACAAGTTACTCTTTTACCGTGTACACGTCTTTTCATAGACATATTTAGCTAGAAGATGTCGAGATAAACGACCAATTGACCATTTACAACCTTTATCAGAATTATAATCAGGTGCAGTCTTTTATACAGCCACATTTGTCGGGTACATCTATTCCATGATCATCGAAAGTTTAATCTATTAGTCTATAACACTTGATTCGTAGAGATATTTATTGTAGTTTACAAGTTAGAGCATATTAAATTAGGTGGATCATGTCTATCGGTCGACATTAAAATACTATTAAGTGATAGATAAAACGATTGTGATACAATAAATACAGTAAGAGTGTAGGGAGACTAATTTGGTGAAATTAATTCGAAATGCACCAAGGATTGGGTAAGCATCACTTGGTTATCTTTTAGTGATCAGTTTGTGTAAACATTTCTGTCCTATAGAAGGTCAACCTCGTCTTGAATACATAAGTAGATATTAATGAGACGATAGCTGACAGGCGTTCGAATACGATTCGGCTACATTGGTGCTTCTAAAGATTGTAAACACGCCTTCCAAACTAGTATCAATTAGGCTCATAATTGTACACAGGTTGCTCCCATTCAATCAAACGATCAGAAACCACTATTCATTGTATATATACTTACTGTTGAATCGTGCACTCTTTGGATTGATTTTCGACCGGAATGAACTGTTTTCCAAGCACTTTTAAATTATTCCATTATCTCTTGGATAATATTAAAGAATCTTAATTATATTCTACAGTTTACCTAATTACCTCCTTACAAGCAGCTATATCCGATAGCTGATTATCATTCTGTGTACCCCCCCCCCAAATAGGAATATAATAACAGAAGGAAAATTAGTAAAATTATCAGTGAAAGTAATGAACAGGAACTTCACGCTAACTAACTATTTGTACATACCTAATATCATTTTTGCTACAGTATTTCTTTTCTATTTTTTACCGCACACTACAAGTTTGATTGTGTGCATCAGTTATGATACTGGCTTGCAAACTGAGTATGAGTAGTGTATCATAGCTAAATATAGTTACAATGTTACATAGTTCTTTTTCTACGTAAAGTCATTTGGATATCATAAGTGGTTTATTAGTGAGTGATTATATTGTAACAGCTCTCTCAGCTCAGGTAACTGGTTCAGATACTTGAGAGATATAGTATATTTACTTACAATCACTTATATATGACCTAAATGACCAGTTGACATTGTAGATTTGTTAAAGAGAAATATTGAATAAATTTCAACTAATTTATTGTGTAAACATAGTATTTATTGTTTGTATTCATTACACATTGATCTCGGGTGAGTTCAGTTGAAAAACATAGTGCACTAGATGGATGTTTCATCCAAGTTTGGAACTCCTATGTAATGAGTACCCATTACCACACCACAGATCGTATCTAGAACCTATAGGTCTCACATCTAACGCATTACCATCAACACCACAGGGTTGACCGATATTCAGTGGTAGAATTCTTACTTCCATCAATTTTTGAATTATTGCAACGAGCATCCCATTCTACAAGTGATAACTGTCTCACTGTAGACATGCATAAACTCCACTAGTCATCACCTTTTACTAGAACTTCAGGAATATCTTGAAGTTAGTCACTAGTGCGTTGTTTATTATAGATTACTTATTTAAAAAACACCTATTCTTTTGATTAGTGGTCTTGGCGTTGGCAGAAGTTTTTTCCGGGGGGTTGAATCAGTAAACTGATACCGTGAATGTCCGTCACTTGGGTACGCTGTCTCATTGCACACAATCTATTGATCAATATTACATCTATTAGTTTAACAATCTTTAAACGTTCTACATAACAAATAATAAAATTCTTAATAAATAATCTAAATACAGCTTTTTACAAATTAACTGATAGAACATCACATAATATTACACTTTTTGATCTAAATTAAATCAGTTATATGAAATTATATGCTGTAATTAACGGTGTTTTATGGTGAAAAACAGTAATTTGACGGACAGTTTAATGTGAATTATAAACATGGTATAAAGTTTAATGAGAGTGTTTTAACTGGCGAATTGGTGTAAATGACATCACCATTAACAGATATTCATCGGTAAAGTAATAAGTCTACCAAATTAAATTCATGATTAAATCGTAATTCTGAGGCACAATTCGAAAGATTTGTATCCAATGAATGAAGATAAAAAACGCTGGTTCGAATCCAAACTACTTGACATAAACTAATACCTTATATCACCGACCATGGAAGAGCCTTGTCTAAAGAACATCAAGTGGCTTTAGAGAATATAAAGAAGAATGATTATTTAATGATATTATGTCCAGATAAAGGAGGTGGTGTTGTTCTAATGAACACACCTGACTATATTGCAAGGATGAAGTCTATTTTAAAGTGACAAAACAAAATTCAAAGTCGATAAATTGAACAAAGACTTAACGAATTCCATGGAGAAACGAATCACCAATCTACTGAGGGATCTTCTAAAAAAGGAAACTAATTGACAACAAGACATACTGTACTATAAGGCCTAGAGGATCTCGGTTACCAGTACATGAATGGCCTACAGAAAATGTGTAAACAAAATACTCCACTTAGACCTATAATGTCAATGATGAACTCACCTCATCATAAGGTGGCTCGATAGTTAGCAGAAAAGCTTGAGCCTGTCCGTCAACGTCTGGCTACATTTTCCCTGAAAGACTTCCTTCCACTTTGTTGAAACACTGGACAAGTTTGATATCTCTGGTAAGTCTTTGGTTTCCTTCGATGTAACGTCTTTATATACCAATATACCACTTCTCAAAACCATTGACATTATATGGCAACATTCTGACCTATTTCCTCTACCAGTGACCGAATTTAAACGATTAATACTTCTGTGAACAAAAGACATCCAGTTCCGGTTCAATAACAAGATATATCATCAAATCGATGGTGCTGAATTGGGTAGTCTACCAGGTCCTATCCTAGCAGATATTTTTATGGCCAATCTTGAAAACACAAAACCGAAAGAGGTGAGTGAGGAAATGACGCATTATTCCAAGTACGTTGATGATACTGTCATCGTACGTAATAATGAACAATACCCGAACCACTTACTGAAAATTTTCAACCAAACTCATAAAGATATTCAGTTTACTATGGAGTTTAAAAAAGATGGCTCAGGGCAACGGTTGATCTACAAATAAACGATATGAATGGATTGTGCTTAAACTTTAACAGCTTCTGTTCTACCCATAATAAAATGGCATTAGTGAAAACACTGTTTCTTTGATCCAAAAAGATATGTACTTTAAAACAATAGACTCAGAACCCACCAACGTTAAAAGTGTCTAAAAAATAATGGCTATGCAGAACAATTCATTGACAAATATAGTGATAAAATTAAACGAAACCACAGTTCAAAAGAAGTCAGTTCTCATTCAACTCGATTTTGAATGTGATAATATTGTAGAAACAATCAGAAGACTCGAATCAGCATTAACGAGAACTTACTATGCTGCAAAATTAGTAACATCGTACGTAACAACATAGTTCACTGAAACAATTGAAAATTGATAGGTATCCTTCTTATGTTACCGCTAACTGTTTATATAAATTTACGTGTACCTGTAGAAACAGTTACATTGGCAAAACAGAAAGAAGGGCCTACTTACGTTTTAATGAACATATTCCCAAAAATTTTCGATTTTAAGTATTAAAAACACGTAACAGCGAAATTCTGTGATTGACACAAGGATGCCAGATTGACATCAATGAATCCTTAAGTGTTCAATAGACAAAAAACTTCAAATCTTCTAAAATAAGCTAATGCGATTGCCATTAAACGATTGAAACCAAACTTGTGTATCCAAAAAGAAATATTAACAAGTCTTTCTTTCCCATGATAATTTGACTTTTATGCCGATTGCATCATCATCATTATTCCTTCTCCAAATTTAAAATATTACATCAACATCTTTTCTCTTCAGGTCAGATTTAACTTTCTCGTTGCATTACCGCCTTCGGATTGTTAAGTATAACTTATTTAGTTAGGTCATCATATCACATCTTGAGTTTAATAACTGAGCTTAGTTCATATCATTTTCAAGTATTCTCAACCGTCTCTCAATTTTCTTATTGTGTAATCGCTTAAACTCGAATCACTATTTTATTTTTTGACATTTCCTTTTGCATCGGATATATATTCACAGCATTTTCTCCAATATGCTTAGTTATGTTCACATGTTCAACATGTTGATATAATTTTGATTTTAACGAAGTCCAAACATTGTCATGAAGTATGCTCAACTTTATTTCAAATATTAATTTATGTAAAATATTATTCCAGGGTTGTATGCATCAGTTGATGAGAAACTAATGAAATAAGATGAATTCATCATCATTCTGTACAAATATTTGTTCTTACTCTTTTGAAAATAATCAAGAGAACAATGTGTATGAAAAAAACATCAGTAACGAAACCGAAATGTTATGTTAGTTAAGTTCTACACTAACAACTGTAATAACAATTTACCTGAAAGTACTGTTTAAACCTATGTCGGTGAAATATAGTTCGAAGATATGATGTACTGTTTACAAATTGAGTGTTTTAATCAATGAGTCAAATTTGAATGCATCCGAATACATCACTAACAGATAAAATCAACTCGTACTTAGGATCTACTGATCGACTTTATATGCATTCAGAAACACTAAATATTTTTTAAGTAATCTAAAGTAGAGGTCGACTATTTATCCGAATGATACTCACAAATTTTATTGCTTACAATTAATATGAGTTTCAGTAGTGAACAGACTAAACGTTTCCTTAAACAATCTTAACATGAACTTTTAATGAGCTAAATAACATAGTTAAATAGCTTCAATATGTTTTAAATCAAATACTTTTGAATGTATAACAACGAAAGCAACGAATTTAGCTGATTGACACCTCTCTTAAGTCATGAATTTTAACTATGCAGTATTGATTAGTTACCATCTGTCGACTTATCCACATTCATAGAAGAAGAGAGTTAAATAAGTTTTGTGTTTCAATCCTATAAAAATCAAAATATTGATTAATTCTATTTAGAATAATCTGGTACTAATGAAGTGGAGACAAAGAAAGTGAGTTAAAATCAACCACATATTTCAGTAAGACAATAAGATTTTGCTTCATAGAGTTATAATTAGAATGTATTTGAATATTCCCGTTGATTTGTCATGGACTGATACTGATCAATCTCTGTTGCTATATATGCATCCTGAGCGGATTGCTTCAGCATAATGATATTTCATGCGTGTTTCGTTCTATTTAAGACTTGTCAGTTGGGTGCATCTGAATCCCAGTGCGTCCTAGATGCCGCTTGCCAGCCACAATCCATTTCAAGCAATACTTTCTAGATTGTCTAAATTAAGTACGTTTCAAAACGGAAGTAAACACCAACTGACCGATGAATTATAATATTTTTAACCATTGTACTTAGATTGTGTAGATTTATGTTTTTGATAATGTGAAGTCCTGTGAACTGAATAGTTTAAGTGAGAACTAAAATTTTTGAAAACGCCCATATAAGCTATAAATCTTCATTATTTCATTGACTCCTGTTCTAGTTTAATGCCATGATTCTTAAGAAAATAAATATCTAATCTGTTTAGTTATTATAATTTACATTTATTGAAATGTTATTAAATTCAAAAGGCATTACAGAATCTTACATGAACAATAATGTACGATATGTATTTATTCATCAAAAAATATATTCAACATTTCTTGAATATTTCTAATTTGATTAAATCTTGACAATGAACATTTCTATGGTTAAGTACAGTTGCTATGGTAATTACTTATTTTGAATTTATAAAAGAATTCAACAACCCTTTGGAGTAAAATTAATTGTTTCAAGTTAGTAAATAAGTCATATCATCAAAATATCATAATAAATTTATATTTGAATGAACATTGATCAAACAAAATATGACTCAGTGGTGGTAAAGCGTTTTCCGTGGAGCCAGAAGGTCGTGGGTTCGACTCCTGGTCGTGGATGCTCACTACTAAATAGTTCCATACTAGGACGAGACAGCTGTTCAGTACTTCCTGGTAGTTAATGATTGTCTAATTCAGACCAATTCGTGATATCAACATTAACATTCAACAATCTTCACAACATTTACTGGAAATGTATTATGATGATGAACTTCACGTCTGATCATTAAAATTGCGCTTTTCATGTTTTGCTTTTTTGTTGTGATTTTAATCGTCTGCCCAAGTACTTTCTTAACGTTTAATACATCCAGTAATAGGAATTAGCTCTTGCTTCGTGAATATGCGAACAACAACATTTCAAGTATAATATAATCATTCATAAAACCTTAAGCCAATAGCTTGACAAAATTTTGGGCGCCATGTATATAGAAGATATTAGATGTAAATTATATTTCAGAAACCTTAGCTAATGAAATTACAGATTTCTGATGTTTCTAATGTTTCGCTCTGGCATTTTAGTCCGAATTTCTTCAGTGAAGTAAACAAAATTAAGATTATAATCGTAAAATAGGATTCCTAAACAATTCGAAACTAAAAGTTGGTTCATTCATATCATAATGTTGGATTGTGTATATAGTATACGGGAATGTTGGGAGTGTATAATGACAGGAGATGTTTGTATAAATTGTCATGGTGCTGGCACTAACGATTTTAGAGAACAAATAAATCCGTCAGTTATGGATATGATCAAAGTAAAATTGTTTTATCATTTTGAAAAGAAGGAAGGATCATTAGCATTACGTTGACAAGCGGAAGTGTCCTTATGAGTGTACATTGATGATAATCAAAGATAAATCCAAAACTTTGTTGTTGATAAAGCATATAATCGCCTTGTCGTAAACATCTATGTTAATGAGAAATTTGAATAATTGGTTAGTAACGCTAAATTTTGTCTGTCTATCAACGGCTGCCCTGATACCAATAACAGTAATCTATCACGTTTGTTCAAATTGTTAGAATTTGTCTGTACATGTAGGCATCAAAACCTTTCTGAAAAATTATATACTTATACTTGCCAACAATTTCATCCTCCGTTTCTATTTCATAATCTTATTTTTGAATTCAACTGATTTTTCACTTACATGATAAGGTTTTAAAATCCTAGCTAGAATTTTCACTAGGTTGTGCGTTAAAGTATTCGTTAAGTCAATCATTTTTGTAAGTCCCCAAGATCTGAAAGTGACTAACTTGATAGTCATAACGTGAACTATAAGGAAGGTCCTAGTTTCAATATTATTGATTGTAATAGAGTGTTAGATATGTTGCAGATGAACGAACAGAAGCGAAAGGTAAAACAATGAAGACTATTCTCTATAGGTTATATATATATATATATATATATATATATATATATATATATATATATATATTACTCATTGTTATACTCTTGATAAACTTGGTTACGTAAAAACTGAGATTTCTTATTTGCAATACTTTGTAGTCTTCAGTTTGATGTGCATAATTATTTGAGCTTTCAATCTGGAAAATATATGCCACACTGGATAACTTTTCTCGTGTTTTTACAAGGCATTACGGACAGCAGCGTCAGAGTTAGTATATGCTACTTCTGAGTTGTAGGAAATTCATGTAATTGGTGTAAGCGGAAAATACAACATAATTATGCTTGTAAGTCATCATTCAAAGTGCCTATCTACAATAACATTGATGATTTAATATAATAATGACAGACAGATAATCGTTTAAATCAATGTTCAGCGGTTAAAGTAGTAGGCGATCAGTGCTTATCGTTCTACTATGATTTTTGTTTGACAGAATTTTAAAACTACATACAGTTAATTAATTAGTTCACTAAAATATAAATATCATATGTTCTGATGGTACTTTCAAACATAATCTTTAATAAGCATAGATTTCACTCTATGTAACTTATTACTAACTCAATATGTATCTGGTACTCACCATGGTTAGGGTACCATTGAAAATCAAAGATCACTGGACAGTCGTTTCTTTATAGTATGAGATATAACCGATGCACACCTATGCGATGTTCTGTGTTGTTCATACAGTATAAGACTTAAAATTTGAGCCTATAGCTTCCTCCAGAGTACAACAAGTGAATTTCAGGTTTGTTAGGTTACCATTTAATCAATTCTCGAGAAAACGCGATGATCATCCAACCTTATTGCAGATGACTGTTTTGCTACCAACATATGTAATCTCCACCTGAGCACGATTTAATATTTGAAATGCAAGGATTCATTGCAAAGTAATTTATTAACAAACCGACTGTTTACAGTTTTAAATGATATGCCTAATCGACATTAATTGTGACGATTACCATCCTATAGACTGACATTATTCATTATTGTTTCTGCCGAATATAATATATTACATTTGAGGAATGATGGCTTAATTAACTGCTTGTGCAGAACATTTCAGTTATTGATTACAGTTTGACTACGAATATTCTCTCAGCTTGAACAGTCTTCTAGCTGACTATCAAGTTTCTAAAACCCAGTAAACTAAATCAACATGTGTACTTCAGCCACTAAATTGATATTGAAACACAAGTTGCTTTACTTAGAATGGCGAAATTTTATCACTAATACGTCAATAATTTTGTTATTAAGTAATGAATATTGAAATTTGTTTATATTTTGGTTAACATATTTCATTAATTATTACTTGGAAAACATCATGTCATATATAGTACGAGTCAACAAGAGAAATCATTAACTTTCTGATAGATCGATGGACTCCAGAAGGACGACTTACATTCATAACCGATTTCAGAATACTATCATGTATTCTGGTTGTATATACATTGAACGTTTTATTTCTCTTATTGTTACGTTCACTTGGCCCTACTTCCTCCCTGTTTAACCTATTAACTGTTCCCATATTAATCTTTCATTCATGGACTGCAACTAATTAACTATGTACTTATCCACCCCCCTAGTTTCCCTATCGTTAATGTCGTTGTTTGTATTGATGTTAATCCCATATTTGGTTAGTTATGTGGTCAGACTTTGTATGTATATAAGCAAATGAGCTAAATATAAATGGACTCTGGTTGTTTGGTTCAATTATCTCGCTTTTTGTATCCTTCTGGGAACTAATAGAAATAGGTCAGACTTAAGAACATCGATCACCCAGTCTTATTGTTCGTGGTCACATTACTGAATCCGGTAAAAGTTGCCTCAATAATTTGATCAATCACTACATCGTATCACTTTCAGAACAGTTTTTAAGGAGATCATTTTATTTATTTTGGCTATATGTGTATTAGCATTTTATTTATGTTGTTATTATGTTCCCCTCACTATAACCTCCTATATGACCAATTAACTATAATCATATCAATTTTTATTTATTCCCTTCAATTTCCTATTATTTTTGCTTTTGTTTTGAATCTGTTATTTTTCTAATCCGTGTGCTATGCGGTCAGGTTTTACATGTATGCAATAGAATATCTAAAGTGCTGTGACTGCTGGTTGGTGTGTGAATTGAATTCTTCTCATTCCAACTTAAGACTAGTAGCATCGGGCCTTACATACGGGCACCGACTAATCAGTCTTATGATTCTTTATCACCGTATTGATTCATCCAAGGGCGCATCTATAATTGACCAACCGTCACGATATAACATTATGTTTTCAGTGTGTGGTTTACTGCATTCCAATATCTAACAAAGGAAGACAGAAGTAAAGTAACATGGATGATATATAACAATAGTTAGGCTGTATGACTCGATACATACTTTTCCACTTATAATTTGTAATAGCTGCTCTGGCAAACAAGTACTTTAATGCGGGTTGTATTCAAGTGTTATTAATAGTTTCTATTGTGAAATTCAATAACTATGTTACGAGTTATAGGGTGATTGTGTCAAATACTGGCAAGAAGACTCGATGACATCTAAATGAATGCTATAAGTAATGCTTCATTAAAAGAGGAATTACAATAGGGTACATTGGTTCATCGCTATTCTACCAGTGTAACAGAAGGAAAAGTGACGATAACTTTGTCAATCAAAAAATAATAATTAATAAAAGCATGTACATAACTACTGAGTTATGTCTACTATTTTCTGAAAGCTTGAAATTAACCAGTTCTTACTTGAGTATAAATGAAGTAGTCATTAAACATTTAATTCGTTTGATTCCCAATATACTTCTAAATAAACTGGGATAATTTTAGAATTCCTATTCGATAATTTGAAGGCATTTAGGTAGGTTATAACCAATCAAGAGGAAGATACAATTACCTTCAAATCATGAATACATGCCTGATGCACAAGTAACCAAGTAGTGAACGCGTTGGGATTTGACACGAAACGAAGTGAGTTCGAGTTTTGGTATGAACATCAACATTGTGATGCAAGTATATTCAGCTGACAAATCCTAAATAAGACGAACGGCGCCTCCTGGTCTCTATTTCTGATCCATTTCTTTTCAGTATTTTCAAGCAGTGAATATCAAGAAAGTGAAGTAAAATGCTTTATAAAGATCTTGTTATCAAGATAGCTATCTGTTAGGTCTTATGCATCTAGTTTTAGGTAAGTTCTATGTTATCCATCAGTGCTTAATTAAATCATGAAATTGAATCTTAAAATCAACTACATAAAATAGTTGTTTATTGTAAGACAGAAAATACTATCCAACACAGTTAAGTAAATTCACTTCATTCAACAAATACTGCTCTATCTAGGTTGTTCAGTTTGTACATAACAGCGTGTGAGTGTAGTAACCTTGAGTCACTTGATTATTTTTTGGGTTATAGCTATTACTTAAAGTCTTTACTACCGTTGTCGAGTGTAATTTTCCATCAAGGCATTTCGTCTTCATTCAGTAAATCTTATTTAGCAACTTCATTTATTTCATGATACAAATGATCATTACTCAATGTAATAAACACCTACCTTATCACCATAACGAATCATGTTTTTCCAACAGAATTCCAAGATATTCTTGTTATAATAAATAATTAATGGACTATTAATTACGATTCAATTAAACTACTTTAAAAAAAATTAGCTACTCAGATCCACTACGTCTATGTTCACATCAGTTGATGATGAAGAAATAACTATACTACAAATATATATGACTATAAGATCAATTTAAGAACAATTTGTCTACTGATAATTAATTGTTCAGTCAAATTCATCCTTTCGTTGTTTCTCCATCCAATCACACCATTATTTAATATGCAGAATTATAATCAACATAAACAGTAATGAATTCTAATTAAGCCATTAATTTATTTGAAGAAAGAAAGGAATATAGGTTAGAGGAAATCGAACCATTTCAGCTTGCTATATGTCATCTCTTAGGCAACTTTATTCAAAAATCGTAACGTGAATCTTTCATGTATGAAGTGAGACAGGTCTAAGAAAAGCCAGTACAATTACGCAACGTACATACAGATACATATACATCCATAACGGTTTGTAAGCATGAAATCATTGTTGATTAGCGCTACATATTTTCTAGCATAATTCTTTTATCACAAATCAATATACAATATATTAGAAATTAAATAAGTATTCCAAGACATAGAATATCCATCACCCGATGCGTGTAGAATGCTGTTAATTTATGTTTTAAAAATCATAGGTATGTTAGTTATGTGCAGCTTATATAATATAATATAGTGTAATAAAAGCTTAATGCCTAATTATTACATCAGTTGGTTTACAAACCTTAACCAGTAATTTTTAAGAAACCAAAGGTTATTAAAACAAGGCATGAGATCAGTCCATGGAGCCACACTGGCAAATACGGACTGTTTGTTTAAAGTATGTGTAGTAATTCAGATCGGTAGTCGGAAATATGATGATAGAGTGTATAAACGGTCACAATGAGGCACTTACATTCATTCCTTATCTTCTTTTAAATCTTAAGTTGCAGTATTAGTTTATACAAGCCATTTCATTACTACTTCTATAATCATATTATAAATATTTAGTCATTGTCATTTTTTGTTGCTACTACATTATTTAACTTATTTGACATCCATCTTATTAATTTCACATAGTCACGATTATAGCATCTGGAAACTTAAGCTAACGTACATTTGTGTCAGATTCAACATTTCTTATGTCTAGCTGAGTCTCGTAGTTGTATCGTATTTTAATCAAATAATCAGGCGACTTACTACGCAGGCACAGTAGTTAAAAGCATTATGACACAGCTCTTACTGTACATTCCGAAATTATCTGTGAAGTAGTAAAGCAGGATTTAAGGCATTTCACAAAAACCCAGAATTACTCTTTAACTGAACATTTTACTTCTAATACTCTTGGTACAGTCTCCAACCAATGAGAAAACGTAGTTTATTCGATGGTGCAACAGAGTATAATATATGGAAAATTACGTGGGTATTAATACACATTTATGGGATAGCCTTGAGAACATTTTAATCGAATTGTAAGTTTAAGGCACTAGGTTGAGAATGTAAATCTATTGATTAAAAAAAACAAAATAGTAACTATTGATAAATCTTTTTCATTGTGATTCAAGTCTAATTAGTAAGTAATAATGCATTTATCGACAAGGAGTTATGATTAACATCGTAATGAAATTTTGTTAAAAAAGGCATTGAGGTTATCTTTTTAAGGTCAATGAACAGAGTGGTCATGCGTGTTGTTAGAGGTATAATGGCGGTTATCACTTTCTGACTACCCACTAAGTAAAAGGGTACTTCTTCTTGAAGTACCTAAAAGGGAAACTAGGTTAGGTTTGATCATAATCACCTAGAAGTGTGACCACAATGTTAAAGACACAACTGCTTAAAGTGTGAGATACATAATTTTTTGTGTGGGTAGCTTTTGTTGTACTAGCACTGTATTTGTTAAGACTTCGTAGCAAAAGACGATTCTCATTTTTAAAGCAGACCTTTCCTAACCGCATTCTTGTTAAAAGACAGCATCTGATGGAAACACCTTATTGCCGGCACGCCGTTCTGCCCGCAGAACTAATTTTTGCTGCTTTTAACTTTACTACTCATGAATTGACCTACCTGGCTAAGCGGGATCTTATGAAATGATTGTTCAAACTAGTAAAGTCTGATAAGTTCACTACGATAAGCAAACTTAACCAGGACATCAGCGTTACAGCAACAGTTAAGCTTTAAGATGCATATGAAAAGGAAAAAAATTCAGCCTAGGTAAACTAAAATCTATAGTTTTGTTACTAAACGATTTACTTTCAAATCTCTGATGAACTACCTATTTCCTCTGAGTTACATATTTTATCTTGACAACTGTTTGTAAGCATTTATTGTGCACTGTTCAGCATTAATAGTTAATCTGTAATCAAAATGGTATTTATAAAAAAGAATAAGAATAATATCCGTTCATACGAACAATTTATAGTTTTAATCACTTTACATTTTCACAGATGAATTTTATTTTTCTAAAGTTTTGACAGAAAAAATTATAAAGGTTACGGATCTAATTTGTAATCAATAGAAGTAATTACGTTAATCCGAAGAATTTTTTATACAGGATATTACGAAGCATGATGCATAATCCAGCTTCAAGTGTTTCAGTGCGTCTCCAGGTATTTGATGGAATTGTGATTAATCAGGGGTGGAGTTCAACTATAACATTTTGAAAAAAACTTTAAAAACATGACGTTTCCACGAATACAAACTAAACTTTAGTTGACATTCCTTAAAAAAAATCCAATTTTCTGGTTATGTGATTCAAGAATTTAGTGTAGTCATTAGCGATATAAAAAGAAACTATTGATAAAAAGCTCGTATAGCTTAAAGATTAAGGTTAGGCAGAGAATATTTACCCTACTGCTAATTAATAATGATTTCAACAAACTTCGAAATGTCGGAGATTACATGGAAACATAACATATTTAATACGATGGACAAGGAAAATAATACACTAACTGATCCTACCACTTTAGCGTTCTATTCAGTGAGATGTATTTTTATGATAGTAGAGTAAAATAGTTTACTCAAATAGTTAGCAAAATACGAAGTCATTATTTAAATAGGTTAATTTTATATTAAGAATTGATTTGAGTTGGACAACCATTGATAAACAGGAAGCACAGAAAAGCTGTTTCGTCCTAGTATGAGACTCTTCGGCAGTACACATCCACTACTCCCCTGTGGATCAAGCCCAGGACCGCCAGACTTCGTGACGAACGTTTAAATGAGTGTTAGGGAAAGACGAAGAATAAGAGAGGTATAAAACTTAGGTAGATATTCTTTTATAATTTTGTTTGCAATGAACATCTAACAAGCAGGTGTCTAATTCTGTTTTAACTTTAACTATTAGTTATAAATATTATCATGAATCGATTGAGAATAATAGTCGCTTGACCATAAATATATTACTTAATTTCGTTATAACTTTTATACATATTACGGTACATTGTGGCTTACAGTTTAACCTTCATAATCATATGACATCCAAATCAGAATAATTAAGATCTATTTTTGTTGATCAGTCATATGGCTTTCAGCTGTTCTTATTATAGGTCTGTTAATATAGAAATAAACATTATATGTTGTTCATATGAAAGAATCAAGATTACAAAGAACAGTGGACTTAGGATCAATGAATTAAAGGACATAATAAAAGGAACATTGGTATTATATCATCTATAAAGAAAGTAATTTAATTGTAACTGAAAGTAAACCGGATCAGAATAAAATAAAAATTATTTTAAAAATGTAACTTATCAATAAAACAAGTGTCTTTATTATTATTATAAATTTGAAGTGAAAATTACTTCTACGAAATTAAAAATTACCTCCTCATTACCTTCTTTAACTGACCTATGATTCGAGGTTGTGTCATAGATAAACTTCCACTTTCGGGTAAATCAATGTGCATTTACAAATTTACTTGCTCCTGTGGTGCCAGACATATTGGCTGCATAAAACGGAATATACCAAAACGCATCTCATACCGTTGCCCTGTTTGGTGCTCTAAAGATTTATACATGTCTGTCAACAACTCGATCCTAGAATACCTGGTTAATTCTGGTTATGTTATTCCATCAGGATTCTCTTTCATAGTCATTTATTCAGTCGGATGAAATGGCTCAAAGGGATTATAAATCAATAAACTATGTACTGCAGAGGCTTTAGCAATCCACATTTTCAAGACTAATCTCTGTGAAGGAAACCACTACGTTCAATCTCTCATTTAACTGTGGCCTTAATATTCTTCTTAATAATCAATCATTTCATATCGTTCTTCTCTTCTTCATGATAACTGTTAATTGGCTACTACTACATTAATTATTATTCGTCATACTCAATTGTGTATCTTTTTCTTCACTAAAAATTTGTTCATTACGCAACACCTCATATACACAACTTGATATTTTAAGTAATTTTGTTCATTGAATCAATCAATCAAAGCCTTTTACCCTTACAGATATTCCCAAGTGCTCTTCATTCTCTTCATGTCTGTCTCCAATTCCAGGCGGAATGTGTTCTTGAGTCTTTCTCTTTTCCTTTGGCCTTCAGGATTCCATGTTAGTGCTTGTTTTGTAATACAGTTTGACGATTTCCTTAATGTGTGTCCTATCCACCTCTCCACCAGAGTTTCTTCCTAATTTCTACCTAGGCTGGAATTCGATTGATCTATTCTCTGTCATAAAAGGTTATTGTTGATGGTACATGGCCAAAAGATCCGAAGTATCTTACGCGGACAGTTGTTTATAAATACTTGTATCTTTCGAATAATGCTTTTTGTAATTCTCCAAGTTTCAGCTCCATAAAACAGAACTGTTTTCACATTTGTATTGAAAATTTTGACTTTAATGTTGATTGACAATTGGTTTGAACTCCAGATGTTTTACAATTGTAGAAATGCTACCCTTTCGGCCTTTTTCCAATTTGAACCTTCATATCTGCATCAGACGCTCCTTTATTTATCGATAATGTTGCCCAAATATGTAAAGGTTTCTACATCTAGAATTTCTCCGTCAAGTGTAATTGGGTTAGTGTTCGTTGTTTTTGTATCAGAGGATCTTGCTTTTCCCTTTGTGTATGTTGAGGCCTACTGCTGCCGAGGCTGCTGCTACGTTGTCCGTTTTCATCTGCATTTGTTGCTGTGTGTGGGGTAGGAGAGCCAGCTAGATCATCTGCAAAGTCGGAGTCATCTTGTTGCATCCATGTTGTCCATTGTATTCCGTGAGTTCCTTGTGATGTTGCAGTCTTCATGATCCAGTCAACCACCAGCAGAAAGATGAAGGGCGACAGTAAGCAACCTTGTCTAACACCAGTCTTCACTTCTAATGAATCTGTGAGCTGATATCTATGCACGATTTTACAACGTAGTCCGTCGTAAGAATTCGGTATGATGTCGACTATCTTTACGAGTACGTTATAATGTGGAAGAAGGCTTCATAATGTTTTCCTATCCACACTGTCGAATGCCTTTTCATAGTCGAGGAAGTTGATTTAAGGTGGTGAATTCTATTCAATTGATTGTTCAACAGTGGACCGTAGAGTCGCGATTCCGTCGTTACATGATCGATCCTTACGGAATCCAGTCTGTTGATCTAGGAGTTGGTCATCGACAGTATCTTTCATTCGGTCCAATAACACTGTTGAAGACTTCCTGGTACTGAAAGAAGAGTAATGTCCGTGTAGTTCACGCAATTGCTAAGATCTCCTATCTTTGGTATCTTGATGAGGTACCCTTCTTTTCAGTTTGTTGGCACTTGTTCTTCCTCCCAAATCTTCTTGAGGGGAATGTAGAGTATCTTTGAAGTTGCTTTTATATTTGTCTTCAGTGCCCTAGCTTTGGCCTCAGCCAGCTGGTATGTTATCTGGCCTTACTGATTTGCCGCTCTTGATTTGTCAGATGGGCATTTTGATTTGTTAGATTGTTGGTGGGTCGGTGTTGATGGGGAGGTCTGTGACTGCTGCTTTGATGACTGGTGGGTTTAGTAGAACTGGTTTATTCAAGAGTTCTTCGGAGTGTTCTACTCACCTGTTTCGTTGTTCATTCACTTCAGTGATTGGTTTACCATCCTTGTTCTTGGTTGACCGTTCTGATTTACTGAATTTCCCAGCTAGCTTCTTCGTTGCATCGTATAGGTGTCTCATGTTTCCTTTTCTTGCAGTATTTTCGGCCATAATTGCTAGATCCTCTACATTTTTCCATTTATCCGACCTAATGCTTCTCTTTACTTGCTTGCTGACTACTATCCATTTTAGCCACTATCAGATGGTGATCTGAAGCTGTCAGCTCCACTCGTTCTTTCGTCTTCCATGGACCTTCTGAACTCCTTATTGATGTAGATATGGTCGATTTGGTTCTCCGCAATGTGATCCGGTGAAACCAATATAAGTTTTGTGTATGCGTTTGTGAGAGAATATGGTGCCACCTATAATCATTTTGTTGAAGGCACATAGGTTTGCAAACCTCTCACCATTTTCGTTTCTTTCTCCCACAACATGTCGTTCCATGATGTCTTCATATCCAATGTTGTCCATTCCAACATTAGCGTTTAGGTCTCTCATTAAAATGGTCAGGTCCTTGGTTGAGCATTTATCGGTGGTTGATTGTAGCCTCGCATAGAACTAGTCTTTGTCGTCTTTGTGGCTGTCGTTGGTGGGTGCATAGGATTGGATGACATTCATTGTAATCCCTTCGTTCTTGGTGTTGAAGGATGCTTTGATGATCGTAGGTCTGTGGAGTTCCCATCCTATAAGAGCCTTTCATGCTTCTTGGGATAGCATTAGTGCTACTCCTTGTGTGTTTAAGGCATTTACTTCTTCGTGGCCAGGGTATAAAAGCACTTCTCCTGAGGTAAATTGTTGTTGTCCAGCTTGTAACCAATGGGTTTCACTTATTTCAAGTATGTTTAGGTTGTCTCTTTTCATTTCTTCAGCGACTTGCATGCTTCTCCTTGTTTCACATCTGTGCGAACATTCCATGTACCTATATTAATGGTTGCTATGGTTGTGAGAAGGGACATCGGCCTGATGGCTCCTGAAGAAACTCGGCTTACACTATAAAGCGTCATAACTCTTTGAAATGAAGACCTTCCAACTCCCACGGACAGTGTTAAAATGAATTAAGAGGTTTTTACTGGTTAGCCTTTTTTTAGCAAGGTTGTTGTTTTACGAGATGTGAGTTGCTAACTGCTAATGCCTAACCTTCCTCCTTTATTCGGACTTGGAACCTATCAACAACCCTAAGGAGGGCTCCAGTTAAAGTTTGTTCATTGAATAACCTCTTAATAATTTTTAATTTGATTGTGACTGACAAGCGGAATCCAGGACGCGCGTTTCATCCTATTTGAGACTCATCGTTTAGAAGTACTTGCATCTCAATGTTGTTGTTCACACTAGGATTTTGAACTCAGTCCACTCCGTGCAAAAAGCCACCGCGTTCACCACTAAGCTACTGTATCCAGACAGTTACACTTGTGCAACTAGTGTATATATAATATCAACAGAGGATGACCAGTTTCAGTTCATTAAAAAACAACGGGAGGATATAAGGTCATTCTAACTATTTATAATTGTTGTTTGCCAGACACGTTTATCTCACAACTGTTTTGTTTTCATCTCATATGTTGTCAAAGGAGTTGAACACGGATACCAAGTAATGTTTTTTGGTTCGTTCGATGGGTTATCAGCTATCGGTTCTAGAATGATTGAGCAAACGTTCGTGTTATTGTTAGAGTCAATATTATTCAGAAATACATTCCTAGTTATTTGTATATTTATTGTATTATTCTAGACTATTAGTGTATTCCTACCACAAGAAGTTGAATTAATCAATCGTTTGCCGACGAGTCATTAATTATTTCATTTGCATTGTGGGAATAATAGTCAAAGTTAATACTTGATTAAATAGAGGCTCTTTGTCGGTAGGAGAATCGCAATATTATTCTGGACTGCATTAATCGTTCAATCGTAGAGAGTCAGCTTGGTTGATTCGACACATGTCAAACCATTTTGCGATAATTTCAACTTATATATTTAATGACGCAACTCATTTCTCTATTTTGTGATGGACTCTTTTATGCAGAAAAATTAGCTATAAATAACTATTGTACAGCTTTAGTAAATGACACTGTCAAACAGAAACTTTTCTTCACTGTTTTTTCATTTAGTAGATATTTTTGAACACATTTTGGTAATTGAAAGGAAACTAGAATATAACTGTTTGTTAAGCATTCAAATGTAGCTGATCAATCATCCGAAATTCATTCAGTTTCTCTATTTAATATGTATACATAAACAGAATTTTCTTTAAATCCTTATTATGAAATTGCATATAAAGTACATAAACTACCGACCAGGTCAGCTTCTTCTGACCTAAGAAGCATGACATTCAACTGAACATTGATTTATTCTACACAATTTAACTACTTTAAAATCTTAGATATTTTAAGTTGAAAATAGTTTAATTTAATAGAATAAATTGATTCTTTTAAAGTTGTGGCTGACACAAGATGAACTTTATACAATGCATATTGCTAGGCTTTGATTATACTGTAAACCTACACGAATGTATTGAGTCGAGAATGTCCGAAATCTATTTCAAATCAATTCTAATCGTATTCAATTTATCCACCAATATGACAGATATCCAAGTCCATATTATCGTATGTATCCCAGCTTATCAGGTTGAATATACATACATATACGCATAGGTTGTACAAACATTCATACGTAAGTACGTATATGGACTGATTGGTAAATGAAAGAACTTTCCACATTTGAAAACATCCAATAGAACGTATAAAAAATGGATGAAAAGAGAAATAAGTTTCATCCTATTGATTAATTAGAAAAAAAATGTACCAAAGAAAGTAAGGCGTCTATCATCGATATGTATCTAAACTGAAATAATTAAAATAACAATAATTTAAAAACGGAAGTATTTCAAAGATGTCTCGCTAATTATATGTTAGGCTAACGCATTCACATCGTATAAAATAGATGAATTTTTATCAATAATAAGTTGATATTTGTCAGGGGAACTATTGAACAACACTTTTATCCTATTATGGATTGTCTTAATAGTGCTTACCTACGGCCATGTAAGTGATCCAACCTAGAATCTTCAGGTTTAGCTTAAGACTATTAAGTGGTTAATGTTTTCAATACACATCGATGCGACAGACTGATGTGAAACATCACTGTTTTCTTTCTTGATTAAATATAGCTTATCTGGTTGACAATTCACTTGTACTACTTTGGTTAAAAGTCCTTAAATGACAACTTTGCTTCCCTGAAACATAATAATTAAGTTAACTAGCGGTACTCTTTTTGAATTCTATTTGATCTAGATTGGTAGATTTATCAGTCAAATGTTTCATCATATTCCGTACATACACTAACTCAAGAGTGACAAACAGTAGTGAAATCACTTAACATGGGAAGCATCCACCTAGTGTTCAACTTACTTCTTTACCTACAAAGTGAATGACCTTACGTGTGTTGTAGTGTAGGCAGGAAATAAATTGATCGAGATAGGTGAATAGTGACATCGCGTCTAAGCGAACCAGTGGGATTCGTACTTTAACTACGGTGTGACTGTGAGGGGCTGATTGGTTAGTACCGTGCTGCAGTGAACAAAGATCACCGTACTCCAGGGGAAGAGAGCAGGTAGGACAATAGGGATAAATAGGAAACAAACCCAAGTCATTTAATAAATAAGAACGATGAGCTTTATATACCGTATACTGGATCAGTTAATAACAAGAAATACCAAATACAACAAAGGATAAACTAAGATAGTTATTTACAGTAATCGGAATAATAAGTTCATAGTAAATTTACAACAACTTGAGAACAGGAATAGATATGACAACAACTAATGAGTTTCTGGAAAACTTACACTTTATGAAATACAAATATCAAATTTACTGAATGCTAGGTCATTATAATTAAACATTACATATAACTATATAATTGGAAATAGGCTTTAGATATTGAACATTCCCGTTGTTTGTCCCGTTACACCATGAAGTCACTTCACAAAGATAATGAAGTAATGGAAGCCACTGTCCACTAATAATTTTATGTACATATTTATCATTTTAAATTTTTCAGATTGATTATATCGGACATCTTAAGGGATGGTGTAATTAATAGCAATAAATAATTCATATTAACCAATATATGATAAAGTTTAAATATCGTAGTCCATAATAACACTATTTCGTCTTATTTCGATTGTTCATATGTGATGGGGAAGATGAATTATATGGGCTGAGGTTATCCTCAGTTTCCAATGTTCTCTGAAAGTGTTTTATTCTAAATTTTCTATTTTTTCTTCCATTTATTTAGTGAACATGTACTACATGTTAGAGTGTAATTTCTAGTAACTATTTAATCTTAGCTTGTGGATGCCCAGGTTATCTCCTAAACATATTTATCTTTACACTATGCATTTCATTGTATATTCACGTTCAGTGTATGGTTGATTTTTTTCCCCTTCTACCAGTTGATTTGAACGTGTTTCGCTTGTTATGTTTGACTTGTTTCAAATACAGTATCATACGTCTGGCGTATCGGTCTCGTATTTTGTGTGCACTTGATCACTGGTATATGCGTTGGATGACAAGGTGTTGTGAGCACAATTAAGTACTCTAAGGATATTTACGAACTGAGACATAAGTAACGACAACCTAACAGTACCAGATCTCGTAGCAGGCGTCAAATGTAATTTTTCTGTCGTCACACAACACCATTTCCCACAAGTTGAAGTTATGCAAAACTGATTTCGAAGACTGTGTCAGTGTAGTTCAACTAGACGTACTAAATGAAAACATAAACACAGTAAAGGTTAGAATTTAAAATATAATCATATATGTAATTTAATCGCGCTACACTACATTCACTCAATGAATGGGAAAATAACCCATAACCTATAGACTTAATACACTTATTGAAAAATGAAAATGTTGCGAATATCTTCAGATGACATACTTCGTCAAATATTGCAAAAACCAGACATCTCATGGTCGTCTCAAGGATGAAAAGGGGGTAGAAAGGGAGTACGTAATTGAGAAAGTGAATAATGTCCTTAATAAGGCAGCTGTCTATTATCGGTATCCGGGTCAAGTATAAAGTGCATAAATAACCATAATTTTTGTAAATAGTTATTCTGTTTTGAAATCATTACCTTCCTAAACAGTTTTTATAGATACCTAATGGTTTTATTTGACAGTCGAAGCGTATGTCGTCAGCCTATCCAAATTACTAATGATAACACCTTAGTAAGTGAGATGAGAAGATTCTGGGAATAAACTCTAAAATAAAGAGGAGCGATCGTCACAAAACATTTTAGCAATTCATAAAGTAAATTGATTGGTGAGGCATACATTTAAAATGTAGTTATTTGCATGCAAATCACTTGTGACTGTTTCCCTTTATTCTTCTTCAGCTGTTATATGATAGATTTATCATATTCAAAAACTGATACATACCAGAATGTATAACCACATTACTTATTAAACTAAATACATAAGCGAATTGAAATGGTTCGTGGGGATCTATATTTAGTTTAGTTGATTGAATTCGCCATAGATTAATGTTGGTAGGATATCATTGACAATTAGAGAGCACGGAACAACTGTTCCGTTCTAGTATGGAATTCCTCGATAGTGTGCACCATGGACGCCGCCCCAGGGGCTTCAGGTTGGTGAACACGTAACCCTCTGCACCACTGGGAGGCATCCAATAGTAAAATTCCTACTTTCATCAACTTATGATATATCACGACGATCATCCATTGTGATTGGTGATAACTGTCTCATTCCCGACAAGTCTGATCTCCACCAGTCACTATATCTCACTAGAACTTCAGTAATATCTTGAAGTCGGTCACTAACGAGCTGATTATCGTAACTGAATTGAGATGGTTTGTGGAGATTGGCACTAAGTTTGGTTGATTGAATCGCCGTTGATTGATCGTCGCGTTATATCACAGATTGATGGAAGTGGGAATTCTACCACAGGATGCCAGCACGTTAATGCATACAGTTAGACGTTAACCAACCTGGAACCACTAGGGCGGAATCTAGGTTGCGCACTGATGAGAAGTTCCACGTTAGGACGGAACAGTTGTCCAGTGCTCCCTGGTTGTCGATGCTATCCTGCCAGTATCAATCTGTGACGAATTCAATCAACTAAACTAAATATACAAGTGTTTCATAGGAGTGTACTTCTCAACAATACCCATTATGAATCAACTGAACTTGAATATGTCATACAATGGATGTTATAAAGTGTGGCTAATAGTACCCATATGACTAAAGATTTAATGATTGATGTTATTCGTAAAATCGAGTCTAATCTACCAAAAATGTGTATACTCATTTCCATTTTAATAGACAAATTTGCATTTTTAAATGAACAAAGTATTGTGGAGATAATTGTATTATTCATAAATAAATTAGTGAACTGGTGAAAATTAAATATTCATAGTGCAAATCATACTTATGATCTTACTTGGTCTTCCCCTGTTTTACTAATATCCAAAAGGGATTTTCTGTCTTCTGATTATATAAAGACAACTGTATATGTATATTTGTGATGTACATGAAGAATAAGTGGAACTTTGATGAAGTAATGTACGCTAAGAGTTCCATGTATCAAATAAATAATATTGAATAAAATTTTTAATATGATTATACAGGATGTAGCATCGAACAACTGTATCACCTCTGTAATTTCGAATTTCTCAACAGTGTGTAATTACAATCCTATATAACAGTGAACCAGTCGATCATGAGATTAATCTATAAGTTTCATATCGTTTTAGTGGAAACTTTAATTAGTTTATGATAAAGCTACATCTCCGTTTAATGTTATTGTATTTGTTTATTCTATAGGTTTTACAAAGAGAAGTTTCTTTTCTGAAAGAATATTTATGTTAAAATGGAAATTTTTCAACAAACAAACACATTCCAACAAAGTCATTTCCTAGAGATGAACATTCGTATTTGCAGTAAATTTGGGAAATAACTGTCTACAATAAAATAGAGAGTGATTGGATCATTTACCAAAGTAATTAAAAGGATAGAAATATTCACAAGTATCCAACTAAGTGGTAGTGCGGAGTTACATTACTTTCTCCAAATAGTCATCTAAGGGTGTATTACGTCATACAACAAAATTGTCGAAACTTAATCAAACTTCTCAAGCATCGGTTGTAACAAGTTAAAATAACAGTCATTAAAATGTAAAGGAAGAAATTCGAAAGATACTAATCAACTTGACAAATATGAAGGAGATAAAGAACAAGGGATGATATAACTTATAAGACAATTAAACATGCGAAAAAAATAAATAGGAAATGCAATGGGGGGGGTATTAAGACCTTAGTAAAATCAGGGATTGAATGTACTTCTTTTGAACATAAAGATCAGGTTGGAATTATTGAATTGACAAAGCTTTGCTTATACACAAATTCCTGACCTGAACTCTCTTCCAATCAGTTCTGCTAATCATGTAATTGATTTTGAAGGCTGATTTACAGGACAACACATGACGTGAATTAACTAGATGCTCAAGAATCCAGTTATTGGCTGACTTGTTGTAATCTTTAGATAATCATGTAGGGTAGTATTCAGATATGTGCTTGTAAAATGCACGCTTCTTACGACGGAAATAACGTGTCTTACAGGAACAAGTAAAATGCTGAATACACATTGATTTGGCCCTAAGCATCATTGTATTCTTCACACTTCATCGAATGAGGTTACTGGTGGGGAAGGCAACACTAAGTCCTTCCGAATAAAATATTCGAATTTGAGAGCTCATTTATAAGGATTTATGCTGCAGTGTTTCCTTTGAAGTTGATGTTTATAATCATTACTTTTTTTCAGCACAGCGGTGATGCTTCCAGTTTGTTGTTTTAAGTTTTTATTGTGAATGAATCTGGGTGGATGAGGGAATCAATATCCGTAAGTGTTTTGTAAATTTCATCAATTCATCAGTTATTGTATCTTCAGTGCATACTCTTCTAGCCTTTGAGGATAAGAAATAAATTAAATTCTTCTTTCTACTTAGTAGCACTCAACTTTGAAAGTTATTTTACTGCCCATTCAATGACAGTTTTCTGCAAATCGTTCTTTTCATGGAGCCATCTGGTCTTCGTTTCAACAGAACGTCGATAAAATGAACATACAGTTATTCTCCGATTTATTTAAACAAAAAAAACTACTTAGTAAGGATATTTCATGTCAAATGTTTTGGGATTATATATTCAACATATGAAACAAGTACATCTCAGATGTTAGTAGGAGTTTATAATGGATTCTTGGTAGGTGAGGTAAGTTTCAATTATATGCCAGTTTCTAAAACTGTATGCTTCTTATTGCAATCTGTATTTTTCCTTAATAATTATAGTACTATGACTTTGGCAATAACAATAACTCAAGAAGAACACCCCATCTGTGATGCGAAAAGTGTATTGAATTAAGGTTTCGGTTGTAGGATATACTACCAAGCTATTTAAATCAGATGAATTGCGAGTGTGTATACTCTAGTTCAAGTAAATTCCATTTATACTTAAACCACTTGATAAGATGCAATATAATCAAAGCCCGTGTATGAAGGCGTACATGGTAGTTATGTGTTATGATGCGAGAAATTTGGTAGTTGGTTGGCCAAGTACCAATCACTTGTGCCTAGCCGGTAATTGTACATCTACCTTATGCCCACTGAGTCACAAGCCGAAATAAGAAGAATACGAGTCAGAAAACCAACCAGACAGAATACTATTATATTTCAAGCATTCCTTTATGTATACATGAAATCAGACCACACAGTGAACCAATCAGAAAACTAACATTAATACAGAACAAAGAAAATAGTCGTAGTGAATAGAAACAACTTGTACACAACTAATTACCTGTAGTTCATAATAAGAGACAATATAATAACAGTAAATATGCTAAACAGGAGGATAGGGTAAGAGGAACGTAACAATAATAGAAATGTGATGTTTACACTACTCACAACCAGAATAAATGAATTAGTTCTTAAAAACACAGTTCTGGAAGTTTTTCACACTTCTTTAGTGGTCCGGCATAACATTATATGAATAGAAACACTAAAACAACTAAAGGATATCTAATTCATTTGACAGTCTGACCATATAGAAATTCATCACGGAGATTTTTAAAGAGAATTTCTAAGTGATCCCTAAATATACTTCATATCGTTTAATATTAATTAATAACATCATCTTTAATCACAAGTTTCATTTGTTTTTGTTTCCTTTTTCCACCTCTTCATAGGTCTTATTTTTATTCTCGATGAACTTATATTGGCCTACTTTAAATGAATTGCATTAATTAGTTATGCCATTGACTTTTGGCTTTCATATAAGTAGGTAAGTAAGTAAAATATATATGCATCAAATCGATTTGGTGGTTTACTTTTCTTAGCTAATTTTATTCACCATTACTTTACTTCAAGAATTGCACTATTAAGTATTTTTACAAACAAAGACACATATCAACAAGCAAATTTCCTTCAGCTTAATCATCTTATCATAGTTTTTAATTAAATAGTTTTCTTAAATATACTTAGTGTAGTTATATTACTTAATTCTTTATGAAGTAACTAATACCTTTTCAATATGATTCTGTATAATAGTAACTAATAACTTGACTAATAACAATAATAATTCAATATAGAGTGTATAGAAAGCCGTGCGTACGAGGATCTCTTATTATGCATATCATTCGATGTTGAAAAATCTAACTATGAGCATCCAGTTGTAGAATTTCCACTTCCATCAATTTCTGATATAGCATATCAATCATCCATAGCTGTTGTTAGTAACTATCTCGTTCCTGATATGTTTGGACTCAACTTTTCACAACTGGCGGGATCACAGTGCCAAGGAGTCTTATGTTATGGTGAAACGTCTAATCTAATTATAAATACTCAAAATTCAACCTCTTTACAGTTTCGCTACATAGACAATCTGATGTTATCTGATAAATAATTCGATTGACAAAAATCACATGTGTATTAATAATTTGAGCTATCTAAAATCAGTAGCATGTATGTAGCTGATGAGAATGCAACGAAATACATTGGATTCAAAGTATTCTGAAAATGTTGTCGTTCTTGCATTGTTCAAATAAAAAAGAGGAGGGATAAATTAAAACTGAACAATTGTTGAAATACTTAAGTTTAGCCAGGTGGTCACCTCTTCAGATAGTCTGTAAGTAATGGATGATCTAGATGAATCCTTGAAAGTAAATAAATAAATCAGGCACAAGTTTAAAATATTTTTCCCTACAAATCATGCTGATAAGTTTTGTAACATGCATAACCACTGAAAATCGTTTAACTTCTTTGACCTATGTTCTAGCAAAACAATTGAAGCAAACTATTATGTAATGACTAATAAAGCAAAAAGAAATGAGTATATACATATATATTGTATTTTATTAATAAAAATGACATTTTTCAGTTAAAAGCTGAACGATCTTTACTTGTTCAATACGTCGATGACCTCAAAAGCAATAAATGAATATTCATTAGGCTTACTGGTCCCTTTAAATTCTATATATCCTCAACACCCTTAATCAGTTAAAGAAATACAGTGGGTTTGACTTCCATTTTTGAATCATATTTGTAGTTGAAATACTATGGTGATTATGTACATCAATTACCAGACGGCATTACCATTGATAATAAATAATACTCAATGAAGAATTAAGGTATAATTGATACAAAATTGAGTAATCGATACATAATTAATTATTTGTAGTGCATAAACTGTAATTGATATATCCACAGTTAATAACAAATAAAAGCTTACAACTAGGGCAATACGGAATTAGCATATGCTTATACCATTAATCTTTGCATTAATGTCGCTCTATTTATTTAGTACATATATATTCGTTGACACCAAAAATATTATTTAATAGATAAGAAGATATGAAATATTATATAGAAGTGTTTCTTAAATGATTTATGCTGCTAGTTTAAGTAATGCAAGAAACTGAATATATGCAGCCAGTTAGTTACATCATTAACTAGATTCTCTCATATTAATTAAATAATTTGACTGGCTTCTAAACTATTCTTGCTTTTTCATATTAAATGTAATTAGCAGCGAAAGATCTTATTAATCTAATAAGCTAATTAATGAAAGATTTATTTTTATGATAAGGTGAAAACAGCTGACTTCTCTGTATTTGAAATCTTTAATAATTTTAGTTACTGGACAGTTCTCCTACTAATAGTAATTAATTTCTTTACAACACATTGTCACGACTACAAAAGTGACTGGACAGAAATATTTAAACTTTATTCTCATGGCAGCCAGTGTCCACTAGAACCTAAAAGCTTATGCGAGCTACTGACTAGATGTTCAGAGTTTCCCAACTCCCTAAGTAGAATATCCGATGTGCATCTATTAGATTCAGGAAGAGCGTAACTGTTATGTTTTACGATTTATGGCATTGAATGTGATTCTTTGTGCTGATTGGATAATAAAATATACTAGACTTTATGACCAATGACTGTGTAAGTTGGACTTCACTTTAAGCCCCGTCGTCACTCTATTATGTATTGCGAAAATAGTAACAATGCCCTTGATAATTGCTAATCAGTGTACGGAACACGTCCTGACCCTGCGACTAACCAGTCCGAAGCCGGAATAGAGAAAACAACGATTGATGAGCCATCAGACAGAAGTCGAATCGAATTGTATTTAGTCAATGCCTTTATATATACGCAAACGATATTTACACTACTCACGACCAAAATAAATGAATTAGTCCTCTAAAACACAGTTCTGGAATCTTTTCACTCTTCTTTAGTGGTCCGACATAACAATAACCACTTTCCGTAACACAACTTTGAATACAGAACGTTTGAATTAGACAAATAATGTGAACAAGTCATTTTTCAACTGATGATATCGAGTTCCAAAACCTACGAATGAATTTCTAGAAGAGTAGAATCAACCTCCCCCACCTTTGACTCTAACAAGTTATTTTTGAGTGTATCATATATTTCAGTGTCGAAGTACTGGCTAGTTGACCAAAATATTAATCAAGGATGATGTATGAATCCTATAAAAAATACTTTAAAAATTAAGTTGATATAAGCTGAGTTGAAATCGAATGTAAGACAAACTATGATTAGTTAATGGTAAAATAGACAAATAGGTAGAGTATCATAGTCGGGTTGATAGTTAACTGTAGCTTTTCAGTTTGTTTGAGTGATTTTCTACTCGGACTGCTTGTAGCAATATGATTAGTACCATATAAGCGTGGTGTGTTGTTTATCTCTTTTTTAATCGATTAGTCAGACCATCCTGTCTAAGTACAACTAATAAGGTAAGGTTGGGTCCAGCTGTAAGTCTTCAAGTCGCACCTATAGTTGGCGTTCAAATGACTAAGTCATCTTATGCATTCATAACAGTTCTTTAAGCAGATTATCATATGAATCTATTTATTTATTATTTTACTGTTGTCCTTTTAAAAAGGCGTATGATCTACGGGTCGAATTAAAATACAACATACACTTCAAAACAAGTAGTTTCTTTGATACATTTTGATAATGGGATAAGAAGATGAAGTTTATCAAACTATATGTGATATATTTGCGCAATACATTTCGAACAATCTGTTCAACATACACTTCCTATCGGTTGACACAACTACTATGCAAATAAAAAACTGGAAGAGTAGAAAGATAAATTTGCCAAATCGTATTACGTTGAATGCAAATTATTGTCATACACGTCTTTGTTCACACTAACACGAATAACAAAATTTAAAAACAAATTTCGGCAAGAGATTTATTTGTTTATCCAATAGTATACCACCTTATGTTTCTCCATCTACATTCTTGACTTCAAGAAAGTCATGCAACATCCAGTACTAGAAGGTCCATGATACTCTTAGCCTCTAAACTAGCTAACACAAACATTTAAAAAAAACTGAAACCACTTTTTAGATGATAATATTTACATATATCAGCTTACTTATTAATTAGTATAAGTATGACATTAATTTTTTATTGAATCGAATTCACAATAGCAATAGTTTAATGACATTAAATTCATGTTTGGTAATTTGATTGGTGGGAATATATTAACTGAATAAAATTTTAATTCATCCCACTAAATGATGACTATTTCAATGTTAAGTATTAAGATGTTGAAAAATTCTACGAAGAGAATCTCTTTAATTTATTCTTTAGAAACTGCCTACTTTAAGTAGTGCAATTTATAGCGAGAAAGTTGTTTGTTTAAATTATTAGATCTTTGAAGTAGGAAAACTATGACCAAATATCTATTCATTACAGTATTTACTCTAATTTACAAGTGATATTTGAATTCCCAATTAGATAGCTGGTAAAATATGAAATTAGTCTTTCGCATAGATCTTTACCGACTAGATAAGCAACGAAAATCCGAACACGTTTATTTCATTGTGGTTTTGGACACTAACGACTGCCAAAGATCTAGCCGAAACTCATATATTCTCAACTATGCAAATTCCTAAATTTCAATTCAACTATAAGCTTAGCTGCTACACAAAAACATTGTTTTAAGACATACCTAGTAAAGCTCTTGGAAGAGGAAATGTCTGTCGCGAGCTCTGTCCAATTCCGTCTACCCGATAATCAAGAAGGCTTTTTATGCAAGATACACCAAACATCCTACCGAAATCGGTAAGAATGTATCTCCCTAACATTGTTGAGGTAATGAAAACAGTACGACTTGAGTGATGAATTAAAAGACAAACGAGAAATTATCATTCCACTCGACCTAGATATCAAACATTTGTTAGACACTAAGCCTTTCGCAACTACATGATTAGATTGGTAGTTTTTCATGCTATTTGTCAGACTAATAAAGATTGACAGGTAACAGTGAAGTACCAATGATTATTTCGACTAATTGTTTGTAACCTAATAAAACAGCATTTTTGGTATGACCACGTGGATGGTATTGCAATAGTCTGGACACTATGTCCCTCCTGCTCGAACCTTAATATCTTACAGAGCCATAAAATATCAAAAGACAAAGCCCAACCAGTGACTGAGAACTATCATTGAGACTGAAGAATACCACTGCTTTTATGCAATCGTAACGGAAGTCTATCCTGATTTATTCAACATCAGGACGGATATATTGTCCAATTGCTTCCCGGACAATTCCTACACCATTACATTGTGATCTAAAATAATTTACACTTTAGCTGCTTATCATTTAAGGTTAAATATTATGTGCATAAGTGACAGCCCCAATTTCCTAATATATGCATTTAGTCAGTTAACTAGTGAATGTTTTCAAATAACAATTCATTTGCGATTAGTCTAAAAATCAGAAAATCTGACCGACTACCACAAAGATTACAATAATTATATCAGCTACTAATGTTATCCTAACTGAACCTGCCTAATTTTTTATGATTGATTTTAATATTTATTTTCCAATATTCATCAGATATCAGATAGTATTTCGTACATCCCTTCCATATTCTCGTTCAGTTATTTTGAGTTGTAAATGACATTGTCTTCAAAATGAAAATTTTTACAACAGATTGTTACGTAATTGTTGTCAACTTATAAATTAGCTAGTTCTATATAAAATTCTCACTTCATAATAAATCATGTTTCTTAGTGTGAAACATTATATTTGAAGGTTGAGCTTGATGAAATTACAACTAAGACTGACTTCTTAACTAACATCATAAGTTCTGTCCTTCATTACATCGAAGAGCACATCGTTTAGTCATTAGAATGATGTCGGACTACGGCTACTACACTCTGAGGATGTGTAGATAAGTCATATAGAATTAAAATACGACCTTACGGATGTCTCCCATAAATTGTTGGGCATGGTAACTACCACCTGTGTTGAAGCTTCAAGATGCACTCGCCTAGTGAATGCATTGATTAACTTCAAAGCACCCTACATTTTTATTTTCAGCAACGACATGGTATTATAGTTATCACAATCATGCGTTATTAACTGGAAAAGTAGTACTCTTATTTATCATTATCGCTACATGATAAAACATCAAATAGAAAGTCGCCTCAAATTAACTACGACGCTATTATAAATTATCCTGCCTTGTATTACACAAAACACCACCTTAATGTAGCTACCATTTAACGAAGCTGCTTTAATAAATCAAATATCTGAAGCTTAATAAGCTAAGTGCTTCAAAGCAAAAATGATGTATAGGGTTTCTGTTATCAATCAGTTAGTTCATTTCAAGTACCATTTAGTCCTGTAACTAAAAGGCAGGAGGTAGGATATTTTATCAGAACCCTATAGGTTCTGTGTTAAGTGACCTTATCCTGAAAGTGTGCAAAAGCTGCATGAGTTATGTGTGTATGCAAAATTAGCAGCACATCTCGGATTTCTATAACACTTCATTATCTTAACATTTTCAAGTCTGAATTCAATTTGCTGATATGAATGATAAACTAGTTATTGTAAATTTTAAGAGCAACACCTTACTTTACTGGGATAGTAGTAAAGATCTTTGAGAAGTGCGTATTAATTGAAAGCTACAGTTTGGGAGAAACAAAACTTATATCATCACTGTATGCAATACAACACTGAACAATGCTATACTTTGTATCGCTCCCGAAAAAAATAATAGTAAATAAACACAATTCTCTGAAATAATAATTCACTAAATAGTTACTTCACAAAATTTACTTCAATAATGATTTGTACAGACAAATATCAAGTTAGACGGTATTAAAATACCTAAGAATTCTGCAAAATAGTCCTTTTAAATAATAAAGGAAACAAAATATGTGGGAAGAGAATGATTTTATGTACATTTAATAGTTCTCAGCAAATTTTGACGTAGATAACCGTCTGTCTTACGTGATAAAGGCAATACTAATTTAAACTAACTGGTCTAAAATTCCTGAACCACTTAGTGAATTCTCACAATTATCATTAGCCCATGTATTTGGAAGTTGAACTGAAATCTGAAACAAGTTATTTTCTCCACCTTGTTCATTTGAACTGTTACTGCTTGTTGTTAAATGCTGAAGTAAATCACTGTCGAAGTATGTACGGCTAACCCCAGTTCTTCGTAAAGCATCAAGACCATTGGCACGTTGTCGCAACGGAATCTGGAATTTAGAAAAGATGAATAAAATAAAGGCACATGTAGTCAATAATTCTAATAGTAGGTGGATTTTTAAAGATTTTAATTATTCCATTCGGGTGTGTATCCAACTATGCAAAGTTCAAGAAGTAAATATCCCCGAACAATTAATAACAGTTGGTTACGGTTCATTCTAGATCGAGCTAATGATTCCGACATCGGTTATTCACTAAGCAAATATAAACAACAAATCCAACTGGCACTAAATGAGACTATTCCAGTTCCTCAACGACTTCTGGTCAGTTAACTAGAGACAAAAGACTATTTTGTTCAGAACGGTATAACTTTACAGGCAAGCCAGAGAAAATGAATGAAATAAGCACACAGGTCATAGGCATATATGCAATAAAAATGTCCTTGGAAAAGAGTTACCGAAAATAGGGTATTAAAACTATAAGTGGATAGATAAGGTATAACGTCCTTGGAAGCGGGAACACGAAAACGTCAATACCACGTTAAATCCAAATTTTCACAAATAAATTACAACACGTAGTGAATCTGCCAAGATATTTTGAGGATCTAGCATTTTCAACAGGTTCCCTGAGCTGGGTGATTTAATTGTGAAACCTTCGTTGTCGCAAGTAAACCATTTAACTCAGAGAACCCAACATTAGTAAAATCGATTCACCTAAGCTAAGTTTCTTAATTCATTTTAGTTTCAGAATGACACCGATGAGTAACATATATGGATAAAAAATGCTGTATTAACAGTTGAATGAAACCTTAAGATAAGAAGCAATGAGACCCTACTATGTGATCGACAGTAAAGTATATAGATTGACGGGTTAACAAATAAAGATAAATTGAAGAAGTGAAATCTACCAATAAACATGAAAACGAAAGCTTCTAATTTTGAAGAGAGAAACATGTGTATCGAAAAATACTATTTAAAAATATGCTTACAATATTTTGATGCCCTACACCAGCAATAAAGGTCCCAACACACTGAACATAATCATGTTCATCTGATTTGATAGTATCTGATGATATTTTTTGTCCTGCTGATTCAATTAACTCTTGCCATGGTGTATACAAATTATCGTCTGGTTTCTTTCAAATTCAACAAATCTGCATTCGTCTCATCAGTTGTGTGTTCTGAATATTCTTCGTCCAGCTCGATAGGGTCATCTAAGTCATTAATATCCCAATTTTCTGGACTTGTCATATGTTGCTTGATTTGAGTGGATAAAGCTTCTAAGGAGGATAGGTTAAGATTGGAATTTAGTTTGCTTTGATAATTGCTTTCATCTTTTTCAATTTTTTCAGTAACCAAGTGACCTGAATTTGCATTATTATCATTACTAGTATGGTTATTTTTGTCCGACGATTCAGATATACCTATTGATTCACTATTACAACTTGACACAGTAACTGATGGAACGGTATTGATCATAGACAGGTGGGATTATCAAGGTTAATTCAGTGTCCGAAATATCTTCACACATTAATTCATCTAATAAATCATAAAGAGCATGAGAAGCCTGTGATTTTCGTTCTTTATCCTTAGGTAGAATAGATGAAGGAGGAGAATGTGATGAACGATGGATAGAGTCTATACAGGCTTGAATATTATCCGTTGATTTTTGACTTGGACTGCCGGAATCGTATGAATCTCGTCGATCCCGTACTGGGACTGGAGGGGGATGAACATCTGATTGAAGTTTTAGCAACTATATTGATAGAGTGAAAATGCAAGCAATTTAAGTGTTGATTTATGAACATGAAAAGTAACAAAAGTTACACGTATTGACCAGATGTAATAACAAGGTATTTTATATGGCGTTAAACACTGAGTTATTATTGTAAAGACAATTTAAAGGGAATATGGATAAACTAGCGTAAGTACACTGATTATCCAATTTATGAGTTACAAACGTATGTGGTGAGCTTAGAACGTATATTTAACAAAAGTTACAATATCCAATGGTTAATACGTTAGGAAAATATTCAAATGGACAGAGAACTGACAAACATTCACATCCCTAAGTTCAGGGAATGTTAAATGACAGTTGGATATTACTATGCACTAATAGACAGTATGTTGTAGAATTTGTAATCGTATTCGTTTTGTCTTACATGTTTGCACATACATTACAAAGATTACGTGGTGAAGTTCTAGAATTTTCTGATTGTCATTTATTTGGGAGTCAGTAAATGTAACGATCAATGTAGAAATCTAAAATTATAATTGATTGCAAAAGGTGGTTCAAGTAAATCTTCCTTCATTCCCTTATTACCATTTATTATTCTATCCTGAAAAAAATTTAGCTACATGTAGATTACTATCAAAAACGTGCTTAAGGATTGACTATGGGGTTTTATAAGATAACGATGACACCTATTGAATAAAATACAAGTTAGATGACAAACTTTCTAGTAAACAAGAACATATTTACAGAGTAACCATTTCTGTTGATATTGAAAACAGGCTATCCACGAGGAGAACAAACAGATAGAAGATAAAATTTTTAAGATTTATGACTTACATTGGTCAGTGAACTTTTAATCAGTTCTTTCAAAAAAAGTAATGAAGATTTATTATTTTACTGGTCAGAAAAAATACTATATATATATATATATATATATATATATATATATATGCATTAGGAAATCTGGGCTTTATGTTTAGCTAGCATACAATAAATACACGTCAACGTCAAATACAAAAAGAATATGTGATTGTAGTTTTATGATCTTTAATGTAGCTAAGGTTTAAGTTTATCGTGACTTAATTATTCTAGTCAATATTGGTAGAAGCAACAATTGACCTGGCACGTGTCTCAATTTAAGTTGCCCCACATTGGCAAAAGATCAACGTCAAAGTAATGAAAATAACAGTAGTATTAATGATGAGGGAGAAAAAGACTAGGGATAGAGGATATAAAAAATAAGGAATAAATGAATCAGTATGTAGCAATGTCTTGTTCGACTATAAACATATTGCGTAGTTTTAAGATGACGTTTAGATATGCAATTGTTAGGAGGTAAATTATATTTCGTATTTAGTGTTGAAGTTGATTGGAGCATACAATCTTTGGTGTAGTAATAATAAACATAATTACGAAGATTATTTATGAACAAGCCGCTAACACAATCACAAACGGTTATTATCAAAAGCTGGAGTTACATTTCAAAACAGTGATTAGCTTAAACACAATAAACAACAAGTAGTATGGATGTAGTTGAAAGGTCTGTAAGATAGATACGTCAAGTGAACGGAACAAATATTTATGTACTTTATTTGCGATAATAAATATGATTCGGTTTTACAGACATTCAGTAACGAGAATGAGACAAGAATTTACTTTTGAGTTCGGAAACAAATTGAATTTTCAATTCTTTGAAGTTGAATTAACGAGATAACATTATGAAATGACCTATATGTACTAAGACTTTATCGAATAAGTTCCCAAACGTAATCGTTTTGATGTGCATTTACCACTTCTCTTGCTTCTGTGGAGCCACGTAAATCAGCCATCATATGCGTATCCTACCCAAAACGATTTAAAGATACCATATAAGTGGCATAAAAAGAGGTACAATAATAGAATATTACTACATGTAGTTTTCCTATAAAAAACCCCACAATTTCTTAGTGTTGACCTTTAAACTCAAATCAATCTATCCCTGTATATGACCCTTAAATTAGAAATTTATTCTTTACCTAGTTTGTACGACAATCTTTATACCGTCTTTTACATGACCAATAAATTGTGCACTTTTTCTCTTGGAACTATGTTCGATGAATGATAATGATTGTTAACAAGTATCTCACAGATGATCATAAAAAACTTTTTCACATAAAAGTAACGCAGTGGTCTAGTGGCTAAAGTCAACTTCCAGTCAATAAGTCACGGGTTCAAGCCCTATCCTGCCAATTTGTTTGGGCTGCCGGATAGTATCACTAATGCATGAACTCAAAATGTGAGGCATGGGACCTGCACTCGTTAAGTGGTAAAACATTGAAATGGATGACTAGCATTACTAATATTAAATTTGTGACAGGAGACGACATTGTGTTCTATTTGGTTAAAAATCTTTAATTTCAAAACAGAACTCCAGTTAACAGATACAAGCCAAATATTACGTAGTGCCTTCGGCAGCTAAAATAAGGATTAGAACTTTACGAGGAAACGAATATGAAAAAAAGAAACCTGTTGGTAGATACGTTACTAACTTGTTGACGTGCTGAATGCTGTTGAAGTTCGTAATTTTCACGACATTGTTTTGAACCTTTAGGTGACGGTGATAAGGACTCAATATCCCCACGCGTATCACGTCGATGACTTCCAACGGTGAATTTTTTTGCATTATGTTGATCACGGTGTTCACGATTTTTTGAATAACGAGTTTCATGCACATCAGGATTGTCATCCAAATTATGATATTTGGGTTTTGTCTTAGCGAAATAAGTCTTTGAGTGGATGTGTTCTTTATCGTATGAGCGATATGTTGAAATCCGTCGAGATTCAAACCTTTCTGAATCACTTCGGCTTCTTTCCCGATAAGGAGCATGATGTTTTGAGTGAGACCTATGATTAGGGGAAAAGTGATGACGTTGTGTTGATTGACGATATCCGTAACTTAAAGTGGATGAATCGTATCGCTTCGTTTTTGGAGGTGGACTTGCAGACGACTGAGTTCTTCTCATTGCATTATAGTTCTCTTCAAGATTACTTTCATGATCAATATTTGTAGTTCGTGTGGGGTCATGTTTGTGTTCCTGAGTCGAATGTACGGAAGGAGACTTACTACTCCTCTCAAATCTATGTTTATGTGACTTCGCACACACATGAGGATCATGGATGCGACGTCTTTCATGCTTTCCAGGCTGGATAGGCGATCGACTATAAGATGAACGAGAAATATGTGAAGAACATATGGAAGCAGAAGATGGTGTGCCTGGAACGGCTTCGTAAGTATAACCATGCGAAGCACCTTCAAACCTATGCTCTTTGACTGAAATCGATGCATCTTGACAATTGTCCTCGTAAATAACAGATGCCGTAGTAGAACGATGAGTGATTTTGTCTACTGTTGACGTTTTCGATGACCCATGAGGTTTATCGCGACGCTTATGTTTATGGACAGACTCTTTGATAAATGAATGGTCATTAATTACTTCAGAGTTCGGTTCATCGTGCTTGCTACGCTTCTCGTGCCTTGTTTCACCCTTTGAATGTTTTCGTTTTTTCTTCACATGCTCGCGCTTATTTTTATCAAGAATAATTTCCTTTTCTGGCCCTTTATTTGCACTAATAGACTGAGTAGCATCTGAAGGGCACTTAGAACCGATATGGGCTGAGGATTCGTTCTTACTCTTCGTATGTTTCGTTTTCACAGCCTTTTCTTTGTTATCTGTGTGCGAAGTTTGTGAACTTCTTTTTGAGTGCTTAGATTTTTTTCCTTCCTTAAGCGAGGTGCAACTAACATGTGATTCAGTATCTGGTAGTTTGCAAGTCCCGCCTCTTGGTGTTTGATCTTCTGGAGAAACAGGTTCTGCTTGTCGAGGCATTTTGAACGTATGTAGTGCCTAAAAAATTAATGACAAAAGACAGTGTACACAGTAACATTATGATATTCCGCTGAACAAATATATATATTTTCTAGAATCTGTTGGTAATCACTATGAATTAAGATTTTGATTACGTGAACGAGCTGTGGAGTTAAAATGAAACGTACGAAAATTAATATGCAGTGATAGAAACTTACTGAGCGACAGCTGATTATCAAGCTCAATTAGTCGTACTCTACTAACTGAACTGATATCAGAAAACAAGATAAGTTGCTCAGCAGAAGAGGTTTCCATCAAATAAAACCAAATATCCATATACAAAATGCTAGCAGAAACGTGATTAAATATCATAAGCAATTGAATGGAAATATGCTTCGCGGGTCATTCATTATCTAGTAGATTAAGACCTTTAGCATAACGTCTGTTATTTGTACACATTATGAATACAAAAATCACATATTAAATATGCAGTTCTTACATTAGAAATAATTTATGCTATAAAATCGTCGTCAGGAAAGCACACACATTTATAACAGTAGTATTATTCTATGACTATATACTGGTAACAAACGCAAAATTAATTTTGATGAGAGACTGAATAAGCAGGCAGGAACTTAAGTCAAGTAACAGAATATCATCTTGACTTTCAATGACCTGCTTTTCAAGAGATTCAGGTGAGCAATTAAGCAGTTAAGGTGATACACGACCAACTATGTCAGATCATTTAGACTACCCCGTCTACAGTAACAGGCTTTTGAAGAAATTCTCATAATAGACTAGTACGTTTAGGTCAGAGAACACTTAAACCGATAGTGGAAAAACCACCTGGAATACTAGATCAGTATATTTTAGATTCAGGTCATCGTGTGTAATATTGCAACAGATACAAAGCCGCAAAATTGCTGGAAAACTAATTTAGAACCGACTAATTGTTGTAATAAATTAGGAAAAGATATAACAGAAACTGCTGAGTCAAAAAGAGATCATAATAAGAGCTATATAGCGACTTAAAATCTAAAAGATAAGTCATGTAAATGACTGTATTCGATTATGGCAACAAGGTTCTTTTTAGAAGACCAGCATCTACAGTGACGCTTATTTTACCCAACAAATGAATTAGAAAAGGAGGATTCAAAAATAATTATGCCTAACCTGACCCCAAAGTCTTCCGTCTCTTTCAATAAGATTTGAAAAACACGAAATTAGCACAAAAAACTACTCATACGAAGGTCATGTCACTCAGCTTTGGTCAGTTGTCTTATGGACTTGACATTCAAGATTACCCTAAACGCAAATTTCTTTTCAAATCTAAAAACAAAACAATAATTCAATACATTAACCTGCGAAAAATAGAAATATTATTAGATGCTACAATTTAAGAGAAGTCAACATGAATGGGTGAACTACACCAGAGTTTGCTCAAACAACTGGTATCTATGTAGCTGATTCTTAACAAAATTCTCTTGTCATTCAGTTAGCGTGCTCTAATACTTGACGTGGATGAGAATAGTAGAAATAATTGCCAGGAAAATTACTATTTCTTACGAAATCCACCGCCAGATAAACGGTACACAGCGTGGTTTTAGGGACCACTTACTAACGTATTTGGAAGAGTTGGTAAAGCCACTAGATAAAAAAAATTGCTAGATGCAACCTACTTTACCAAGACCTTTAGTGATTTAGATATCAGGGCTTTATGGAATTCAGGGAGCTTAGGAATCACCAAGCACCCAGTCAGAAAGACAAAGATTTTTCATTACGGGGGACGAAAGGTACGCTTAAAAACTAATCACTTTGAGTGAAAATCAGTACTGGGTGTTGCTACTAGATATAGTACTAAGTTAATCGGCATATCCTTTATATCAATGAAGCTTCAGGTATTACTAAACCTTTAAAGTTGCTTCATCCAAACACATCTGGAATTCAAGAATGCTCTCCTTGGAATACATGTTTTTCCACTATGTAATGACAAACTAGAGTTTATTGAAAGAATAAATGGCATGCGCTTTCAAACGAATTACCTGAGAAGTCTAGAAATACAGAATAATACTAAAAAACGCTAACATAACTCTATAGATATCTGTTGTGACAGATTTTCTATTTTGAAGATTCGAGCCGGAGAAGCGGAATACAAAAAATGAGAAATTATTTAATATTCGAATTGATTACAAAGGTAATACTGGATTTATCCTAATAGTAATACAATAATACTTTTACACACAACAATTTACTGTTATCGGATCATCAATGAAAGTTATGCAGAGGAAAACACCATCTACATGTAACACAAAATCTAAATAAGCCACAAGGGTTGGAACTCTTTTAACATGCTTCAATTTCCAATATCTCAATAGAGATATGGTATTAAGGTTATGATTTTTCGTGATCGCGTCTTGACGATTCGCTCCTGTCCCAGACTTTTGGTGTAACTATGAAATTGAGATAGTCCTAGTAAATTCGGCCGAAATAAATTATTTATATCTTTCTACTTTATGAAGTTTTCATTCATTATTATGGTGAAGTGCACCCCGTGTATATGATCAAGTTACGTTTGTCGTACAACCTAGAGCAACTTCTAGTAATCGAACTCACTCTTACAAATGAGAAGAAATAAGAAGGAAATGAAGGATAGAAGAGAAGTTATATTAGATCCTAAATACATCGTCAAGCAGAATAGCAATGTCTAGACTAGGAAACTAGAGAGAGAATGCTTTTAGCGGTGCGTCGTGTCGTGATCTGGTGATGATGCGTGATCAAGCTACCTTAAATAGTCGTGTCCGCTAAAAAAACATGGTCAATATCAACGTCGAGAGCCTATGCAACAATTTATTTTGGGGTTTATTTACCACTACAATGGATTTAGTTGAACTCTCATCTTAGTGCAGAGGTGTTTACTTGGTGTTTGGTAGCAAGTAGTTTGGTACCTTAGTCATTAGACCTATACATTACCTTGTGCATGCGACTGTAGTGGTCGATGAATCATCAAAAAAAACAAATCGTTGCATAAGCTCAAAACAAATAACGATGGTCCTAAAACGACATTTCAAAAACTGTTATCATAACACCACTTGGCTTCTAAAAACTCCGTCAAATGCCTTTTGGCTTTAGAAATACAGCACAGACATTTCAACGTTTCACTGAATGACGTTTTTCGCGGACTTGACCATATTTATGTCGATGATTGGCTGAGTAGCACGTCCAGATGAGGAGACACATATGAAACAAGTGAACATGGCTTTTGGAAGACGGCGACAATATGGACTTACAATAAATATACAGAAATATTAAATTAAATTTTTTATGGGCTTATTGTTGATGCTAATGGCATACAACCTCAACAACACAAGGTGGTTGCTATTCTGGAGTGTCGAAAACCAACCACCATTAGGCAGCTGTGAACTTTTAATGGAATGGCAAGTTTCTACAGACGATTTTATCCCAATGCAGTGGACCAATCCACATGTTAGCAAGAAGCGATTCTACTGAAAGGACATAACTAGTTAAACGAATGCTCGCGCTTTCGTCGAACGATAGCTAACCAACTTTGGCTTGTCACTATACAATAACTAACAGATTGTAGACGTCAGTTTGAATCTAAATTGTTCCTACTCTCTGACCAAACTCCTTGGAACTGCGTGTTTCCAAACAGTCTGTCTACCACTCACAATCCACCGGTTAGTGGTAAGATTGCATCGACAACTGGGAGCATTACTTTCAATCGAAAAGAGAACTGCTAAAAGCAGATGATGAGTACAGTGTTATCGAATTAGTCTACGTAACGACGATTCGACTTCCAGATGAAGTTCATGGAAAAGCGCTCCCACCTCGACAAACCTATATCTCAACTTATACTTGAACCGGCTTGCAAATGCAGTTCAGTTAAGCCAGTTCAAGCCCGACAGCAATCAACAGATGTTTTTATTCAACCTGCCTTAAAATGTAATGCACATGCTTTTTACGTCATGACGTAATACACCGACCACTAGACGCAACCTATGAGGGGCAATACAACGTTTTAGAAGAGCCAATCAAAGTACTATACTATAGACAAAAATAGTCACAGAAAGAATGTAAGCATCTATTGTCTCATAGCAGCGTATTCAAAAGGCAAACATTTCTACGTCAAATTCGCTTCAACATCCTGGAAAATTCCAGAAAGTCATTACGCCGCAATTAACGACATATAAGCAAGTGGAAAATCCGAAGAGCCTAATAATGCTGTAAGCCACATCTTTCTGGTAGAACTGTGCGATTTCGAGAACACCTGAACTGAATATTTCACCTAGTAATATTCTCCTGATTTATCCGATCTCAACGTAATGCAAGTTTTGTTAAAAAAGATCAGTTAAAAAATCGTTCTTTATTTCACGGCATGTATTTTACATATTTTCGTATGTGTAAAAAATATTAAAAAACTTATTATTCATGTGGGTATTGTCAATATTTTGCATACATTTAAGCTACCGAATTCACTTCAATTTATTAAAAAATGTGCGCATTTAAAAATTTTCTATTTTCGGAAACAAATTAAGATGAGATAGTGACATATTTTGTACAACCTTTTTTATAACGACATCATAGCGCTAGCACATTAAAAGTTACCACATTACGTTAAGAGCGTGGTTATTAAAGGCCTGGAATAGAGCTTGGTAGAATCGAGTCACTAGTTGAATGCATGCGACCAGTGAAAGGTGGAGGCTTGGAGTAAAACTATAGAAGTTGTTATGAGTAAGGATCCGGCTGCAAAGGGAGTGATCTCCATCGCCGTTGGAGGTATTTGGGCGGTTATCATTCCCTGTTTACTCACGTTATGAAAATGTTTTTTTTGATGTACTTGAAAAGCGAATCAGGTTTGGGTTGGTCTTCAAGACTTAGGATCATGACTACAGTGCCCAGGGAGCAACTGCTTTAATCTGGTCACACACGGTCTTTTCGAGTTTTTAATTGTGTTAGTTCTATACTTGTTAAGGCCTTACCGCAAGAGACAGAAATCAGTGGAGTAAGACTAGGTGTGGGTTTTAGGAATAATGTTTTCGAAACGCTATCCTCTTACTGTGAGGAGAATAGGGTATAGGGCGAAACACCTTACCGCTGTCATATATATGTACAGCCGACAGCACTACTTCGCCCTCAGAACCTAGATTCGCTGTTTTGAGTTTAGCCGCTCGTCAGCCAACCTGCCTAAAAATCACAGGACCTCAATTAATGATCGTTCCAGGCCAGTTTAACACGATTAGGTTATCACGATAGGCAAGTCCGATCACCATGCCATGGTAGCAGCAACGGTCGAGACATATCACAGATAAAGTTGTTTTAAATAAATCCTGAAGTGAAGGATGCTATAAGGCTGATGAATTTACGTCTTACTTAGTCGCCATGAAAAATGAACATAACGTTATCTGGAAACACCAAAGTAAGGAAAAATAAAGCAGAATATTTAATCTGGTTGTGAATCATGCTGCAACATGGCAGCAGTTCTGTTTTAAATTTTTCTATTATTACTGCCTCAAATGTAACTTAATCGCTAACTGGTTTCCACATTATACGAAAAGTCTGATTGCCAGAAGTTGGTCAGGTTGGGGAAAGTCATTGACAATGTAGCTTACACGGTGTAGTTATGTAAGCTTAGCTGTCACGTCACCCCGCTTACACTGCATTAGTTTAGCAAACAATTAAGGCAATTTAACTAAGCCATCGGTATAGACTATCAAGCCTATACCTATAGCTCTGCAATCTTATTGTAAAGAAATACAGATTATTTAAGAACTAAGGAGACTGAGGACTTATTTAAACAGGAAATAAGATACGTCTTAAGTACATATTAACTAAGTTATATTAGGATCTCCAACTTAAAGACTAAAGATCGCTTGATAATGTTCATTGGAAAATGCTAGCGACTTCTAAACCACAAATAGGCTGTCACTGGCAGAATAACCGTGAGCACTTCCCCACCACAAATGAAACCGATATTCCACTTTTACTTATTTTTTCTTAAATAATTTACTTGAATAAAATTTATCAGACATTCACGACAATCTTTACCTGATAAAACGTGAAATTCGAAGATAGTGAATTATTTGGACAGTGTACCCGTAAGATTGGACTAATTAATTTATAGACACGTATTTGCACTGTACATTACTCTCTGATCAAAAGGTCTTATAGAATACTTCATAGAGTATTAGTAAGTATTCAGTGATATATAATTATGAGGCATTTACTGAAGAAATATGTTTGGGTGACGTCATCTTGCCAGACATACGTACATTATGTTAGTAACTCTAGTCATTGACTTAGCGATTTGTTGTCCACCAACACGCAAAAAATAATGATGTTAATAAATTGCTGATATGATAATGAGAAATTGTGCTGAATGACAATCTCAATAACTATGGGCAATTCACTTATTGGCCAGAATCCTATCCATTGATGAGTTAGTAAAACTTTGAGTTTAAATGGAAACAAAGAATTATTGGTACGAATATAGAACCAAATGAGGGGCAGTAATAAAAGCGTCTAATGAATAGGATACAAATGACTAGCATACCACAGTTCGTAGGGTAACATTCAGTTTTCATTTTATCACTAATTGATGAAAATAAATCTTAGTGCATTTAATAGCAATCCTAATAGGTCAGAAAAGCCCACCTACACCTTATTATTCAAATTATCATGAAGACTAAAATGAGACAACTTATGGTAAATGTAAAGTGATTCACAATCAGCTTTAACGTAAAAATGTATTTAAACAGTAATATGCAATATTTACAATTTAAAAAATAGAGAACGTCAAAGAAAAATGTTGAATAGTCAAATGAACAGTTAAAATATACTAACGACAACCATAAGTAGTAGATTTATCAGACGACTTGATTTCCTTATGTTTCCCAATTAATTCTTGTCGACGCCGTTCATGATGACGTATAAGATCTTGATGCTGGATTTGCACATCACCAAAAGCAATTTGTTTTTCTTCCAAACATAACCGTGATCTGCAATGTAAAAAAATCACTTACTAAAAGATTTATTTATTTCATTAGAAACATTACCTTCGTTATATTTCGTTCAATTACATAAATCAAAATCTCTAAACACTATTCCATCTATTTATAGTTTTAATTAACCTACACTTAGCATGACATAAGGCAAAGAGAGAAAGTAGAAGTCCACCTCGTTGACTTAGCCATCATAACTTTTAATTAGCGTTTCAGAACATATAGCATTCTAAGAATTGTTTATGATGATGAGACTGTTTCGAGGACTAGTTATTTACTTTGCAGACAATCCTAAACTGATTTAAAACTAAAAGAGGAAATGCTTTTGTGGAATTATTAATTTATATCACACATTTGATAGTAAAGAAAAATGCAGTCATGAATGACCATAAAAACATCTGGTTGTAGAATAGAGTTTTATTGGTTAAAGCATTCAGATTCTACCCAACGGCTTGTAAGTTCGAACGCGTTTCACTTCGGGTTTGAACAAATGGGTAGTACCACAAACCTCCATATATAAGATGTGGTACAAAACCGAGTACATAAACTTACAATTGATAAATGAGCATAACTTTATTTGATGCATCAGTAAGTAAAAATTACGACAACTTTAATTAACAAAGCTTTCCTGTAAGAAAACCCAAGTAAGTAGAATGAATCCAGATGGATAAAATAAAAGACGGTGGGGTGTATCACTTGTATTTGTGATAAATAAATGAATTATCTCTTTTTAATTATCGAGCTTAGAGTCACTCTATTATTTTTCCCTCATGGGATGAACGCCCTCTATAAACTGATAAGTTTATATATGACGTCTATTACCAAGTCTCCTTACTATTAATCACGTATATAGCCATGAATAAATGGCATATTGTCAAGGAACTTAAGTATAACTAGAATTTAATGAAATTAGAATCCAGATACGTTAGACTTAAGAAAGTTGAATTAGCGACATGCCGGATAACTACAGCCTATATATATATATATAATAGAAAACGTGAACTGTACAGCCTGTTACTATGTTTTAAGGAGGTATGGGGCGGTAATGTGGGATGATATAACACATTTGTGTCATGTCATGTGTTATATATGACTGACTGGCGTATGAACACTATTGAACTTAAATCAGTTTTTGGTTACTCTATGTAGTGAGTGATTAGTGACACAATAAAAGTGATATCATAAACTAATAGAAAATTCATGAAACAAATATAATGATAGGAAACAAAAACCAGCAGAAACTTACCTATACATTTTCATCAAATCATAACGATCAACAAGATTTATTTTGGATTGGATTTCTGACAACTGTTGTGGAGTCAAATAATCGTACATAGTATCATGTATTCCGCGGTAACCATGTAAGTACCATTTGAATTTCCATGGAGGTGGAAGTAATTTTACCTATGATAGGAAAAATATTAACCATAAAGATCTTATATATATATATATATATATATATATATATATATATATATTAAATGGATACAATGGGTATAGGCGAACCTAAATATTCATACCATTAATAAAACTGTTGTTAATCAGTCAGTCAATTATGAACAATATATAGCCTGAAACACCTCATTAGCAAAGCAAGATGAATATAGAAGTATTAGTAGTAACATTAGTGTCAGCAGAAAAGGTAGGACAAAGAGAATTCAATTTGAGAAGGAAGAACTAATTCATAGAAAGACATATACAAAATTCAAGGTTCATGATTTCAGGAAATACAAGGAGTGAATGCATCTACGCTACTAAGATCGATTTTGAGCTATCCGTAAATAATGCTTGCTGATATCAGGTTGTGTTAAGGTTATTACTGTCTGGTATTCGATGTAGCAAAAATTTCACTGATGCGATCAGAAATCAGAACAAGAATTGGGCGGAAATCAAAATATATTCCAGTAAAACGGAATAACAACAAGCACAATACAGTAATACAAAATACAAGAGTTTATGCAGAATTTATGCGATAAACTTCTGTTATTTTACTAAAATAATCAGTGTTGCTGATAGGTTAAAGATATAATCATAATTCGAGCATATATCAGTTATGATTGCATTCTTATAACTCCTCCCTTTGAGCAGATTTGTAGGATTAGCCAGTATAAACAGTTAAATTAGTGTTAATAAGGATATCAATTAATTAACGTTTTTTCAACGGATAATTGGATAACATATTAAATTAAAACTAATTCCATTAAAAAGTCATACTGTAATTCACTAATCAACTTTAAGATACTATCAGGTGGATTTTGAGCAGCCTTGTTAAATGGCTTTGTTGATGGTTTTAAGCAGACTATGCATTTTTCAAAACACAAGTGATGAGATACAGTAATAGTGTGGAAACATACTAGAACGTCGCCAATAAGAACTGTAATATATTTTTTTGGGACATAAGGATCTTATTTCGAAACCAACTAGAACAGAGAGTGATTTCAATCCAAATGACTTAATCGTAGTATTTAAGATGGAATGTGACTGGCAAGCGGAATTTAGGACTGGCATTTCATCCATTACAAATCAACGGGAAGATACAAGCTTATTCTAATTACATATATACCCATTGCACAAGTGTGACTGTCTGAACACAGTAGCCTAGTGGTGAACGCAGTAGGCATTTGAAACGTAGCGGACTGAGTTCGAATCCCAGTGTGAACATCGACAATGGGATGCAGCTACTTTTAGCCGGTGAGTCCCGAATAGGACGAGACGCGCGTCCTGGATTCCGCTTTTCAGTCATAATCCGTCTTAAATATTACATGTGCATTATCGATATATAAAGGCGATCCCCTCAGGATGGACGTATAGCAACAGAGGCTGACCAATTTCAGTCCATTACAAATCAACGGGAAGATACAAGCTTATTTTAATGACTTCATTATATGTCTAGGATGTTTAAATTTCTTAGTGGGTTGGAGGGCTTGACTCAGTGGGCAATCATATTCTTCGTCTACGAAACATCTAACATTTATGCTTCGTGAATGGACAGAATCATATATAGTGCTAGTCACCACATAACCAACATGGAGTAGTTAGTTGACTTGGGTGCTCTACTGTTTTGTTAAAACATGGATTAGTTAGCTGATATACTGGCCTGTATGGACTGTGACTGATTTGATGACAATAAATGCAAATAGGTGAACAGAGGATTATTACCAATATATTCTTTCTTTCTCTGAGTGAAAATGAGTTTTCACTCGCAACTGTTTGTGATAGTGTTAATATGCTATATATGCATGATATGCTGGGCACGTAAAAAAGATTGATTATCTTCGAGAACTATTCCTCTGTAGACAATTTCACTAATTTCAGTTGCATACAATGTGAACATTTTATTCCTATTATTATTCAGTTCCCAATACCTTATCCTAGTGTGGACAGGAGATCACTATGGAAACTTTTTCGAAACTACGGCGTACCGGAGAAACTCGTCAACATCATCCGGAATTCTTACGACGGACTACAGTGCAAAATCGTGCATGGAGGATAGCTGACAAATACATTCCCAGTGAGGACCGGTGTCAGACAAGGCTGCCTACTCTCGATTTTTATCTTACTCCTAGTAGTTGATTGGATCATGAAAACCTCCACATCTGAGGGGAAGCATGGAACTCGATGGACAAGTAGGATGCGACTCGATGATTTGGACTTCACGAATGATTTAGCTCGTCTAGCCAATACACACAAACAAATGCAAGTGAAGACAATCAACGTAACAGCAACCTCAGCATCAGTAGGCCTGAACATACATAAGGGAAAGAGCAAGATCCTCAAATACAACACAGGGAGCACCAACCCAATTGAACTTGATGGAAAAACTCTGGAAGAAGTGGATACCTCTACATACCTGGGGAGCATCATCGATGAACAAGGAGGATCCGGTGCGGATGTAAGAGCAAGGATCGGCAAAGCAAGGGCAGCATTCCTACAGTTGAAAAATATATGGGACTCCAAACAACTGTCAACCAATCTCAAAGTTAGACTCTTCAATTCGAACGTCAAGTCAGTTCTTCTGTATGGAGCTGAAACGTGGAGAACTACTGCAAACATTCTCAAGAGGGTACAGATATTTATAAACAACTGTCTACGCAAGATACTGAATGTCCGTTGGCCGGAAACCATCAGCAACAGCCTACTATGAGAGAGAACAAATCAACTTCCAACCGAAGAAATCAGGAAACGATGTTAGAAATGGATAGGATATACATTGTGGAAACCATCAGACTGTATCACTAGGCAAGCATTAACTTGGAATCCTGTTGGGAGACGGAAAAGAGGAAGGCCAAAGAACACACTGAGTCGAGAATTGGTAGCAGACATTAAAAGGATGAACAGCAACTGGGAACAGCTAGAAAAATATCCCAGGACAAGGTTCAGTGGAGAATACTGGTGAGCGTCCCATGCTCCTCTGGGAGGAGTAACGGGCATAAGTGCCCTATCCTCCCTTTCAACACATTAACTGTCAATATATCATTTCTCATTTATACTACGATCAACTGATTGCGTATACGTTGCTTCCCTTCACAGTCACTCTTACTCCTATTTTGTATTAATGTTAGTTTCTTGATTAGTTGACTGTGTGGTCACGTTTTGCGTATATATATAAAGGAATGTTTTAAATTTAATTCGCTTGTTTAATTGGCTCATCATTAATCTTGTGTTTTCTAGTTTCCGGCTTTGAATTAAGTAGATATCGGGCAGATGTGTAGTGATCAGCTAGAAACTCTCATAGGCAGTTGTTTTGTCTTCGTGCGCGCAAAGTTGCATCAACTACTTGGTCATACGCTTCAATCATAACAACCTTTTTCTAAAGTCATAACAATGTATCATATATTACTCATGTGGTTCTTGATCGTTTAGTCCGATTGTCATACATCTGAGTAGGACTACTATGGGAAGGCTATGATTGGCTGTCAGCATATCGAATAATGTAGGGAGACAGCTCAAAAACACAATCAACCTTCCAGTATATGTAATATCATGATTTTATTCTCTTAACGGGTTGTTATTATAGCGACAAGTAGTCACCCAATTTGATTAATGAATTGATATATACCCGACCGTAGCTGCTACCTTGACGTGGTGGTCGGGCTTGCCTATCGTGATGACCCAACCGAGCTATACTGGCTGGAACATATGTTCCTGTAGGTTCTACCATGCCAGGCAGGTCGATTGGAGAACGATGAGACTAAAAGCAGCTACTCAAGGTCTGAGGGCGAAGTCGTACTGCTGACTGCAGAGGGGTGTGACAGCAGTAAGGTGTTTCCCTCGGACAGCCAGCATCTGCAGCGATGCTGCCTTCTCACAAGGAAGGAAGGGTTAGAAAAGGTCGGCCCTAAAAATGTCACACCTCACGGATTTCCGTCTCCGGCGGTATGGGTGCCCACTAAGGGCTTTTAAGTGCGGAGCTAATACTCAAAAAACTTTTCATAAAAAGGTCGTGCGTGACAGGCCTCAAGCAGTTGTCCCTTGGGCTCTGCAGTCACGCTCTCAGATCTCTAAGACCAACACTAATCTACCTTCTTTTTCAGGTTCCTCAAGAAACACCCTCCCATGGTGTGGGCAGCCAGGAAGTGAAAACCACCCTCATACCTCTAACAGCACACGAGATCATCTTGTTCGAAGCCAAACCCCACCTTCAACTCTTAATAACTCTCTTATCACCATACCTAATCCTTCTAACATAATTTCATCGCCTTGCGTCTCTAATGCTAGTGATTTGAGTTCACGAAACGTTATCCCTGGTCTCCTAAAACCGCGCACTAAGTTGTATATTGGAGCTTTCAACGTTCGAACACTATATGAAATAGGACAACAGGCATCCTTAGCCATGACTCTAGAATCCCGCTCCATCGATATCTGCTGCATCTCTGAAACGCGTATACAGGATCCAAGCACAGTCATTCGCTTGACCTCACCTTGTGAAAATAAGGAATCTGCTCAGGTCACTCTTCGTGTTTCCGGGGACCCCACAGCTATCACTCGAGGCCTTGCTGGTGTAGGTATAGCACTAAGTTTAAAAGCTGAACAGGCTCTCCTCGACTGGATTCCAATAGACAGTCGCTTGTGCGCAATCCGTCTAAATGGAACGGTAAGAACTCGTAAAGATAGGGACACACGCCGTTGTCTCTTTGTTGTCTCTGCCTATGCTCCCACTAACTGCAGCTCAGATGAAATGAAAGATGAATTTTACAGAAAGCTTTCTGACCTTCTATGAAAAGCTAAGCGCACTGATGTAATAATAGTGGCGGGTGATTTTAATGCCCAAGTAGGTAGACTAGATGAAACCGAAAGGCACCTAGGTGGATCATATGGTGTTGAGGCTCAACGAACAGACAATGGCGACCGGTTACTACAACTTTGTTCAGATAAGCGTTTATTTCTCGCAAACACCAACTTTAAGCATAAGGAAAGACATCGGTTGACATGGCGGCTTCCGAAATCAACCCAACGCTGGACTCAAATAGACCACATTGCTATTAGCCATCGTTGGAGAGGCTCTATAGAAGACTGCCGCTCGTTTTGGAGCACATGTTTAGACTCAGATCATGCCTTAGTGCGAGCGCGTATTAGTCTGCAACTCACTGGACGTAAAAGATCCACGACAAGGATCCTCCCCACAGTTCAACTTAATGATGAAAAAGTCAAGAATACATTCCAGGAACAACTAGAAAACCAATTAGTAAACGGCGTAAACTGTTGTCAACCTGAGCTAGCCTGGAATGATATCCAAAAAGCTGTTGAAACAGCAGTAATATCTACTAATAAACTAAACCAAAAGGTTAAGAAAACTCGATTGATTTCAGCTGCATCAACTGAACTGATAGATGCTCGGCAACACATACCATCTGGTTCTGAACATGATGAGCAACGTAGGCAGCTTGAACACAAACTAATCAAAAGCTTACGCAATGATCGTGAGCAGTGGTGGGTGGCGAAAGCTAAAGAGATGGAAAAGGCAGCGGCAATAGGTAACAGTAGGCAACTGTTCAGACTTATCAAGGAAACGGGTATCAGGAACCCAACTGTAAGTGAAACTATCTCCGAAAAAGATGGTTCCATTATTCACTGTCAATTCCGAAGATTAAACCGATGGGCAGAACACTTTAGGGAACAGTTCAACTGGCCCAAGGCGTCATCCCTGCTGCCCACCATCCCCAAACAATCTGAATGGCGAATTAACATTGGTCCCCCAAGTCTCAGTGAGGTTGTGAAGGCTATTGGAAACGTAAAGCTAGGGAGAGCGGCAGGACCTGATGGATTGACCCCTGAGATATTTAAGGAAGGTGGTCCAGTCTTAGCAGCCAGATTAACTAAGATCTTGGCTAGAATTTGGGAACTAGACGTAATCCCATCTGACTGGTCTCGAACACTAACCATTCCGGTCTTTAGGAAAGGACAGAAGTCCTCGTGTGACAATTACCGAGGAATCAGTTTAACGAATATAGTGTCCAAAATACTAGCTTCAATAATACTTCGACGTCTAACTAAAGCTCGTGAAGAGCAAACTCGAGAAAACCAAGGTGGATTCAGATCCGGACGTGGTTGCTTACTTACTTACTTACTTAAGCCTGTTACCCCTCTCGGAGGAGCATAGGCCGCTCACCAGTCTTCTCCATTCAACTCTGTCCTGAGCAATCCTTTCCAGCTGTCTCCAGTTACTGTTCATCCTTTTTATGTCTGCTTCCAGTGCTCGACGCAGGGTGTTCTTTGGCCTTCCTCTTTTCCGTTTTCCAACAGGATTCCAAGTTAGCGCTTGTCTCTTGATGCAGTCTGATGATTTCCACAATGTATGTCCTATCCATTTCCAACGTCGTTTCCTGATTTCCTCTTCAGCTGGAAGTTGGTTTGTTCTCTTCCGTAGTAGGCTGTTGCTGATGGTTTCCGGCCAACAGAAATTAAATATTCTGCGTAGACAGTTGTTGATAAATACCTGTACTCTCCTGATGATGTTTGCAGTAGTTCTCCACGTTTCAGCTCCATACAGAAGAACTGACTTGACGTTCGAATTGAAGAGTCTAACTTTGAGATTGGTTGACAGTTGTTTGGAGTCCCATATATTTTTCAACTGTAGGAATGCTGCCCTTGCTTTGCCGATCCTTGCTCTTACATCCGCACCGGATCCTCCTTGTTCATCGATGATGCTCCCCAGGTATGTAGAGGTATCCACTTCTTCCAGAGTTTCACCATCAAGTTCAATTAGGTCGGTGTTCTCGGTGTTGAATTTGAGGATCTTGCTCTTTCCCTTATGTATGTTCAGGCCTATTGATGCTGAGGTTGCTGCTACTTTGGTTGTATTCACTTGCATTTGCTGTTGTGTATGGGATAGAAGTGCTAGATCATCCGCGAAGTCCAGATCATCAAGTTGCATCCTACTTGTCCATTGAATCCCGTGCTTCTCCCCAGATGTAGAGGTTTTCATGATCCAATCGACCACTAGGAGGAAGAGGAAGGGCGAGAGCAGACAGCCTTGTCTGACACCGGTTCTCACTGAGAATGCATTTGTCAGCTGTCCTCCATGCACGATTTTGCACTGTAGTCCGTCGTAAGAATTCTGGATGATGTTGACGAGTTTCTCTGGTATACCGTAGTGTCGAAGAAGTTTCCATAGTGATCTCCTGTCTACGCTGTCAAACGCCTTCTCACAGTCAATGAAATCGATGTACAGTGACGAGTTCCATTCAATTGATTGTTCAACGATGACGCGTAGTGTTGCGATTTGGTCTGTGCATGACCGATCCTTACGGAAACCAGCCTGTTGGTCTCGAAGTTGAGCAACTACTGAATCTTTCATTCTGTTCAACAACACTCTGTTGAAGACATTTCCTGGTACTGACAACAGTGTGATCCCTCTGTAGTTCTCACATTTGCTCAAATCCCCTTTCTTTGGTATCTTGATAAGGTATCCTTCCTTCCAGTCTGTCGGAACCTGTTCTTCTTCCCAGATCCTCTTGAATAAAACGTGGAGCATCCTTGCCGTCATGTCTGTCTGACTTGAGTGCTTCGGCTGGTTTATTGTCAGGTCCTGCTGCTTTCCCACTTTTGATCTGTCTGATGGCTATCTTGATTTCTTCCATCGTTGGTGGATTGACATCAATCGGGAGGTCTGTAGGCGCTGCTTCGATGTGTGGTGGGTTCGGTGGAGCTGGTCTATTCAAGAGTTCCTCAAAATGTTCTACCCATATGTCTCTTTGTTCTTGAATCTCGGTGATTAGCTTGCCTTCTTTGTTCCTGACCGGTCGCTCTGGTTTACTATATTTCCCTGCCAGTTTCTTCGTTGTGTCGTATAGCTGTTTCATATTTCCTTATCTTGCAGCTTTCTCCGCTGTCGTCGCAAGGCCTTCGATATACTTACGTTTGTCAACTCTAATGCTCTTCTTTACTTGTTTATTTGCTTCTGTGTATTCAGTTTGTGCCTTGATTTTTTCTGCTCTAGTTCGGCTGTTGTTGATTTCTGCCTTCTTGTTCCTCCTTTGTTGAATTTTGCTCAGGGTCTTTGTGGAAATCCATTCCTTATGACGGTAGTTCTTGCAGCCCAGAGCCTCTTGACAAGTTGAAGTTAGTGCCTCTTTGATTCCTTTCCAGTTGTCCTCCATAGTGGTTTCTTCCTCGTTCAGCAGATCTTGTAAGGCTTGGAACCTGTTGTTGAGAGTTATTTTGAATTCCTTGAGTTTGTCAGTATCTCGAAGAGAGGCTGTATTGAACCGTTTTAATGCTGTTGCTCCAGTTATCCATTGCTTCTTTAGCTTCAGCTTCCTTTTGGCATAGACCAAATATTCACACTTAGGCAGGTTCTGGAACATAGGCACACTTTCAGACGCCCAACAATAGCTGTATTCCTTGACCTTAAGGCGGCGTTTGACTCTATTGATCGTAAGGTTATGTGGCAATGTCTGTCATTGAAAGGAGTACCGGAGAAGTACATTAACCTTATACAAGCTCTCTACTCAAACACCACATGTCGTGTTATGGCAGATTGTCTTCGGAATTGACCACTTCTAGTGGTGTTCGTCAAGGTTGTCCGCTATCTCCATTTTTATTTAATTTTATCATTGACATACTTTTAGAGTTAACATTGTCATCGTCTGATTTCTCTAGAGTTGACCTGCCTACAGGAGATAAACTTACTGACTTAGAATATGCCGATGATATAGTTCTACTGAGTGAAGATGCTGATAAAATGCAGAATTTTTTGACTACCTTAAACATGAACGTAAGCATGTTTAGGATGCGATTCTCCCCATCCGAATGTAAAATGTTACTTCAGGACTGGCTTAATTCGGCACCAAAGTTAGTGATAGGAAGTGAAACTATTGAATGCGTTAACCGTTTTACTTATCTCGGGAGCCTCATCAGTTCTGACGGTCTGGTGTCCGATGAAATCTCGGCCCGTATACATAAGGCCCGATTGGCTTTTGCCAACCTGCGTCACTTGTGGCGTAGGCGAGACATTCGTTTACTGACGAAAGGACGCGTTTACTGTGCAGCAGTCAGATCCGTTTTACTTTATGGATGTGAAACATGGCCTTTAAGGATAGAGGATATTCATAGGATCCTAGTATTCGATCATAGATGTCTCCGAAACACTGCTCGTGTTTGCTGGGACAACCGAGTAAGCAATGCATGGGTTAGGAATAGGGTACTAGGTAAATACGGTAAGGCTATTGATGAAGTAGTGAATCTTCACCGGCTGAGGTGGTTTAGACATGTGTTGCGTATGCCTGACCACCGTCTACCTCGACGAGCAATGTTATCTGGTGTGGGAGTAGGCTGGAAGAAAGCTAGGGGTAGTCAAACGAAAACATGGCACCAATCCATGAAGTCATTGACAATTGGGCTGAGCCATGTTAATAGATGTAGACTACCTGGTTGGGGCCCACACGATGATCCTAACAAATGGTTAGAGACTTTAGGTGATATGGCTCAAAATCGATTGCAATGGCGCAGGTGCATCCACTCCTTGTCTTCCTCCAAATTCTAATTTCTGAGCTTATTATAATTTTCTCTTTACTGAATCACTTTTTATCTCAAATCTCATCTCCGATCTCTATCCCTTTCCATTAGTACTTACTCTGTTACTACCTTCCCCTACTCTGGGATTTGGTCCGACAATTTAATCTTTATCTGCTAATTGAGGCATGGCAACTTGAACTGATGTACGCATGTACCAAGTTCTACGTTGTAACTGACTGACTGACTGACTGATATAACATTAAGAAATTTAAATACCAAAACAAGTTTTTTATGCATATTTCCTAGGAGGTATTTGAAAACAAAGTTGACTAACTAGATTTCATTCGTTTTGGTAAAATAACTAAAGATTCAGTGGATGTATGAGATACCATACATATATTAGTAATATGCCACTTACAAAAGTGTGACACATTATTAGAAAACTAGTCACTCATAGACTGAAACATTAACATTTGAAAGTGAGACAGTAAGACTCTGAAAACAACCGACTTCATCCACGAATGCACGGAAGTGTCTGTAGGAAAAAGATAGGAAGTAATGCTTTATTAGGATATATCTTTAGGTTCTGCATAAGAACAACTGATTTAATCGAAACACAGAAATCGAATTATCAGGTGACACTAATCACCGATTTATATTAGTAATTGATATACACGATGTCAGCTGTCCCTGTATATTTTATAAGTAAATGAGGGTTGCGTTTAAAATATAATTACGATGAATTATAGATACTCGATCATTTCACATAGATTCTGATAATTGCGCTGCCATGAACAATCTCTATATTTCCACTATATAACAGATTAATTGAAATCAAACAACGGATTACCATCTCATATTAGCAATTTCCCATAGTAAAGTAGCTTGGTTTTTGACTACACTGAACATCGAGATAACTTGATATGACAAAAACGAACGGAACAAAGGAAATCATTTTGATTAGAAGGATGAAATGAATTTCCGCTTAGATCAGGTAGTTCTAATTATATGCCGACATATAGTAGAAGTCATCGCTACAAAGATAAAAAGTAGCATACGTAACGTCATATGACACTTATTGAACAAAACTTATGATGTTAATATAGAAACATACTTTCTTATCATTAATCGGAACAGGATCAGAAGGGTCGTATGGAATACGTGACATATCAAATGGAAATCGACTCTCCTCCAACGGAGCATCACGTAAATACAACAGATTATGATCTAAACGTTTCTCCAGTAACAATACTTCAATTGATTGGATAGTTGGATTGTACAATTCATATTGGATTTCAACGGCTAAAATAATAGATATTCGAAGGTAGTTAGGTTGTAAGAAGTGAGTGTGATTACTTAGCGTTAAAGGAATCGAATAACATGAAACATAAATTTATCAAGTCTACCAATGATGTAACATGGCTGACATTTAAGAGCAAACATAAAATGATTTGTCAAAATAAACCTAGGTACAATCGGTAATAAATGCCAGGTCAATTATAAGTACTTATGATAATGTAAGAGAATATATCAATAACTATATTTTATCCGAATAGCAACTATATGAATTATGCAACATAGTCCATGGACAATAATGTTTATAGTTTTGTACCTTACTATTACAACATTTGGTGACGTTCCGATTGTGAAAACATAGAAAAATATGAAAAAATACTGGAGACGAGTTCTTCATAAAGTACACGACATGCAAACAGATAACGAGTAATTAAGGGAGGTACTTTTTATACTGAGACATTTTGGTCATTCGTGTGTTACACCTTAAACACCGACTGTGAAAAATAAGAATAAAAGATCCATTCTGAAAATAAACAAACCTGTTTTTTCAACCACGTTACGAAGAGTAAACCTTGTCCATAAGCCTTCGTTAAAGCGTTCTATACAAATACCCATGAACCGGTGTGATTGATTTGGGGCAAATTTATCAGCAGTTTTCACAGCAACAACTGACCCTACAAGAAAATATAAGTTAAGGAAATAAACTGAGTGATTCAGGTTACCCATAAAACAATCATCGCACTTTGTAATGGGGGACGAGTAACACCTTATTGTCGGTTACTAATCATATACGTTAAATGATACATACCATCAAGTAATGCATGCAATGTTTACATATTTATTCACAAGTAACACGGGTCTATCTTGTTAAGATGAGCTTCTATAAAAGATTTACAGGGACTCAGATGAGAATATGGCTTAAATGTCTTTTAATTGTATCTGTGTTTCTACTCACGTGACTACTATATGCTATTACTCATTTACTCCTTTAAAAGGATTATTGCTTACGTATCTGCAAGTCTGTTCCCTTTACAAGATAAATTTAGGGAACAACGTTAATGTGACCACCACATCCAATATATGCTATTGGTCTCGTTCATTCTCACTTTAGAGACTGGACCATATCTAAGACAGTTATATTTGAACATGATTAAATACTCTTAGCCTGCTTGTGAGATTATATGGATCATTGTTACTGCCAATTCAGTACAATTTTTATATTATGGATAGTATTCATACTGCTTTATTTTTGTTATGACTAATGCGAAAGTCATAATACTACAATTAGCGTGGAAGAATACTAATAACAATAAGGATATTAAACTTGAATGATGTCAAATACAATTGACTTATCGTACTTTATGGAAGGTGAACAATAATACAGAAGTACCGAAATTTGTGATCTCATTTCTTGGTACACGTATAACGGGATTAACAAAAGAATAGGCTATATCAAAGATAAACTAAAAAAATAGTGTAGCGTCATTAAATATGTTGTGACCTCGATTATGGTTTTAGATAAGTTATTGTTTATTACGTAATTAACTTATGATCAAGCTGCTTTGATGGAATATTTTTCTATATAAATTGGTTAACAGATAACGAGAAACTGCAGTTCAAGAAAACGATTTGATAATGTGTCTCTAATAAAATGAGCTCTATTCCTCTAGTACACATGTAGTTAACTGATCAGCGATTATTTCCTATAATAATCGTCTTGTTGCGATTTTAGGCCCGTACGTATGAGAAATACATCGATTTAGTCATCTCAGTCAAGTAATTATTTGATCTTTCAATCCAGTATATTGTCGATAGACTGTTCGGTCAAATATAAACTGATTATAATAATGTAAAAATAATAAGATGAACCACATGAGAAAATCACTTTATTATTCTATTCAATCAGTAAGTCATGTACAACGTGTAACATGTGTATAGGTTCAAGTTTCGACACCCCATTAGCACAGAAAAGATGAGTATCAAAGTATTGATAGTAGCATCAGTGGTAGTAGAAAGAGATTGAACATGGAGAATTTGATTAGAGGAATAAATACGTGTAAAAGTATATAAAAATTTCCGAACACAGATCAAGGAAACACAAAGAGTGAATGCACCTGTGCCACTGAGACCGATTCCGAGCCATATCACCATCATCAACCATCGACTACAATAATCGCGACTTTTTCAACCAAGTAGCTTGCGCTTTCTAACTAGGATGATACTAACAGTCAGTGACTTCATGAACTGAGTGTTTTAATCTGACTACTTTTAGCTTTCTTCTTTCCTACACCTATACAAGCCATCATCCCAAGTTGAGGTAAGAAGTAGTTAAGCATACATAATACATATCCCAATCACCTCAGTTGAAAATGGAAAACAAGTTCAACTGGTACACCATATTTTCCCGGTAACTAATCTCGCCTTACCATTGTTTACCTCATAGTCCCAATAAGTGAAAGTAATGTTTCGAAGATATCTATAACCAAATACTAGAAATCTATGAATGCCGTTTACCCTCAAAAGTCATGTTTCACATCTGTATTTTAATAAAACACAGAGGACTGATACACAGTATAACCATTCTTTAATTAAGAGACATACATCTCGCTAACATCATAGGTGATGTATATTGGCAAAAGCCAATTGAGCTTTCTGAATCTGTGCCAACATTTCTTCAAATACCAACACATTTGGGTCTGACTAGACATCCAAGAAAATAGGTTAGGCGGTTGATGAACTCAACTACTTCACTTCCTTTGTATCGTCGGTCCAGGTATCAATATAGACCAGACCTGAGGTAACATTAGGAGGGGGAGAAACATAATTCAAACATGTCTAGATTACTGTTCAATCGCATCAAAGCTCTGTGCTTTATCAATGTTAACCTCGAACGAAACTGTCATTTACGTATCCCACGTCGACAAGTGGTCCTCTTGTTATAATAATCTTTGAAAGTCTAGAAAAGTAAAAGATTATTTCTGGTAATAAGTCTACGATGAAGTTAAACGAAAATGTCTTGAAGGACACCATTTGTGGTTGACAGTTCAGATGATAGTTGGCCATAATCTTGGTTACAACGGTGTAAGTGTATTTACTCTCTGTCTTCCCTTAAATCCTAAGCTTAAAATTATTCTATACCTTTCCTTCCACGAACTAATTATTTCTCCCTGTATCATATTCTATATCCACACTTCTTCTTACCACCATTGATGTAACTTCTACTAATTTGGTGCATATCTTACTATACTAATGAGGTGCGGCAACTCAGATCAGTGCATACATGTGCCTGACTACGTTGTGCATGGGTGACTCGCCATAAGCTGTGATTCGACCAATTGTATCCGAGTAAAGAGCCTTCACGAGGTTTATGTATATTTGAGAAACATCTCTCAGCAACAGAGAGTAAGACAGCCACTGTCCTATTTACAAGAATGTTGATATAAAAAATTGGTATAACAATTCAATATTTAGGCAGAGAACTAATAAAATAATATTATAAGCTCATTTCCCGAGTATGTCCGCGAACTTGGACTCAAGCTGCAAGCCAAACGTGAAAGCTAGTGATACCACTTGATTGCTCAAACAGAAAAAAATAAAGTAAGGTTATAATCTGCTATTTTGGGGTTGAAAGTCGAATGTTTAAACCAACTAGCCACTGGACCACTAAAATTATCTAGAAAAGCATTACACTCAACATCTACATCCAACTTATTAACAAATCGGGAAAAATATGTATTCCATTAACTATGCTTGATTGTCTGCAATAAAAGAACTCGCATAATATCTAATTTTGTATAGTCTTGTTACGTGAATAAGTGATGCTTATTGTTAGAAAAGTTTAAGTTCCTGAAAATAAATTGATAATTTATTTTGTGTAATTTCCATTATACTGATTCTCTAATAAATTTACTCATGTCGAAAGTTCCTAGAGCTTAACCCCATGTGAAGACACATTCCAGTCGATTCGTAGACATTCACTCATTCATGTACAACGTAGAATCCAGAGCGTATGTGTAAAAGTTCAAGTTGCTAAACCACATTGGCACGACGAGATCAAATTCATGAGATTAAAAAAACAGCCTAATTTGATAGAAAGAAACTAAGCAAACAAAGGTACAAAAGAATAATGGATCTTAAGATCTGGCGGAGCATAAATAGTGAATATAGTTACGCCACTGTGATCGACTTTGAGCCATATCACCCAGTGTCTCTAACCAATGACGATGACTGTCAGGCGAACCCCAACCAGGTAGCCTTCATCTACAAACATAGCTCAGACCAGAAGTCAAAGACTGCATAAACTTATACCGTGTTTTGGTTTGGCATCTCCTACTTCTATTCCATCTTACTCCTACCCCAGCCAGTATTGCACGATGACGAAGACGGTGGTCAGGTACACACAACACATGTTCTAACTATCTCAGTCGATGAAGGTTTACGACCTTTACAACTGATTTGTGATGCCTTCCTAGTACTCTGTGTCTGACATCAATATTACTTATTCGCTCACTCAATGATATGCGGGGGATACTACGAAGATCTCTATAACCGAAAGACCTGGAGCCTACATGTGTCTTCTATTTTCACGGTTCGTAGTTTGCACCCACACGTTAGAATAGAGCAGACTGCTGTGTAGGATATCTTGCCTATGCCACACGTAACGTAGGTTGGTAAAAGCCAAACGAACTTTCTGAATCCAAACTGCGATTTCGCTAAACGCCGACCCATTAAGGGTAATGAAACTTTCAAGATAAGTGAGGTTATCAATGCACTTAACTACTTCACTTCCTATGAGTAATCTAGACAATAATGGAGGCCAGTCATGGAGTAACATTTTGTATTTAGATGGAAAGAAACGCATCCCAAATATGAATGCGGTATTAATCAAGATGTTCAAGAGACTGTATATTGTTAGCACCTTCAGTGAATAGGACTATATCGTCCGCGCATTCTGAGTCTAGATGATTTAATATAGTCATCAACAGTCCCGTTTTCAGAGGTAACTCCGAATCTAAGTATAAACAATATATGCAAAATTAAAATATCTTTGAAAGATTTACAGAATCCTACATTTAGGGTTACACTTTTACCTCTGCACGAAATAGGACTGGACTGAAAAAAGGTATTCGTATATTGTTTTTATGATAGCCGAATACATGAATATTCACCTCGTTTACCAAGTTTTATCACTAACTATTTGAATAAATACTTAACAAAAAGTACAGGTAAACATACCCACATAAAATTCCGGTATGTCTAGATTTCGACGACGTAACATCATTTCACGACGTTCAAGACGCTCACGTAGACGATCACGATATCTTGGATCTATATTATGTGGTATAAGTTCTTGATACAGACGCCTAAGTAAATGGATGCGATAAAATGAGATTATTATAGATGAACGTCACCCTGATATCATGTATGGAATAGAGCTGTAAAGATAAGAATACTTCAGTATATTGGTTCTAAAATCCACTGAAGCGTGCATAGATAAATCAAGTCAATTTAAGCACAACTTTGAGGAAGCAAGAATATGTGAACCCAATGTTCTAAATCATCACAGAACATGAAGGAAATCTGGCGAAAATTAACTTTCTATGCACAACATATGAAACCATACAAAAACGACTTTGTACCAATTTTACGAAATAATACATCATAATGAATACAAAATATGTATGTTAACGAAGAGAATTATACGAGTAACCGGGCAATAAATAAGTGCAGAGCAATTTGCTTGAAGTTGAATGAAGAACTACTCAACATACAACAAGAAGTTCACACTCACCAGACGCTCAAATTAAACCATCTATTACTCATACAGGGTAGGTTTAAGGTAAATAAATTTACGGCTTTCGAATCCTTAGTGAAAAGTGTAACAATGGTCGATAAACGCTGCACAGTGTTACGATATGGTTGGCTAGGAACTCATCATGAAAAGGAATTACCGATACAAGATCCAAATAGACTAGTATTACGAGATGAAACGATTGTTGAAGTAAATAGTGTTTTTAACAGAATGAACTGTGCTTATATACAAACGCAAGAGGAAACATTATTGGAAAATACAGAATTCAAATGTGACTCACACGCAAAAGAAATGAAGACGTTAGCGAAATTAAGATTAATAGGCTTATTTCATACTGATAACGTTTACTACTACTACTACTACTACTACTATTGAGTTGATCAATATTATGTTCTGATCAGAATACCTTTTTTGAATTATCATAATCGGTATTGATTCTGGGGCAACTTAGCAAATGTATTGAATATTCAGACCGCTATCAATTGATGGATAGTAACAGCCCGACCGACCGAAAAGCACCTACAGTTCTGTCTAAAGTTGACATTTGTCTCTTGACAGTCCACGTACATAGAGATGTTTAGATAATGCATTTAGTTACCTGTATCAAGTCGTTGAACAACTATGGTTTTCAGCTGTATTGTCTAGTCGGAATTACTAGTATGTAGGAGAAATATTGCTGAGTAGGGAAGAGTATTAGTTTGAGTTGAAACTACAAGCATAACGATTTTTACAATGAATATAAGCGGAATCACGATTTAGGATGTATTGTAAGCTTGAGATACTCGAAATTTCTATATAAACAAATATAAATCATTTTGACCAAAGATAAGAATTATAGTTGGTCGGTATATTTGGGCTTATTTATTTCATAGTGAGCATTCTAATACCTGGCTACGTAACCAATATCACGATTAACTTTGAAAAACGTCAATAATAGGCTAAAAGTTAAGCATAGTAAGTGAACTAACACCGTGTGGAATCGAATGGTTCCGGAAATTATTTGTGTAGTTAAAAGTGTACATAAAAAAAGATAGATCATCCTGAAATGAGAAAAAATTAGCAGTCCATCCGATTTGGTTCAATACTGAATTGCAAAATCATAACTTAAAAATTAACTTGAGATCAACATAATTGACTTCTGGGAAGATAAAATTTCGGAATTTTAGTCAAAGAATTTAACGGGATGAATAGAAGCTGAATGACATACTTAGTCTCTTCTTTTGGTTCCATTGGTTGGATTTCCCATAACTTTTTTGATTTAAGAGCAGGATAGGGGACAAAGTCAGACTTTCGGTACTTATCCAAGGCTTCAGTGTTTATTTTTTCCAAATACTGTTTGTTATATTCAGGTGGTAGCCTGCGTCGAGCAAACCTGCAAGGCACTAAGATTTGAATTAAGTAAAACACGTAAGTAGAATACAATCTTACTAAAAATGGGAATTTCAGGAAGTTTCCTGATCATTCTCGTAACTAACATAATAGCTTCGAATGATGATCTTCAAGACAGCACCTGATATGAAAACAGAAAACGAAGTTTGACAAATAATTAACAAAGTAGAGAACCAAGTAATGATAAAAATAAACTTCTAAATAATCAATAAACCAAGAAGACAAATTATGATGCGAATCGACAAATGAAAATAAGTTTATTCACAACAGCATCAATTTTATGAATGTGAAACCAAGGAAGGTCAAATTTAATACACGATGGTGACTGAATTTCCTCTTGCAGGAAAAGGCAAGATCGGGTGATGAGAGAAATACTATTTATCGAATATCGATGATAAGTAGTTATGTAGACAGAACAAGTACTTAGCAAGAAAAGAAAACCCAGTATCTACGAAAAGAACCATTTTGAGAAAATCACTGCACGTAGTAATGCCGTAAACAAAAAGTTTCGGGAAAAAAAATCGGTTAGTGCAGTGTTACACGCATGCAGAGAAATTTAAGTATGAAAATTTACTGGAACTATCCGAAGCAAGAATTGTAACAAACATGCCAATAAGTGGAGAAATTAACAGAAAAAGATATGCGGATAAATAGTAACGACGGAGATAAGGATTATCACTCTGCCAGAAGTGTGATGAAACAGCCTTCCTACAACTAAGTGGTCGAACGTCTTAACTGCCAATACACTGCTTTATTTCAAGTGTGAGTGGATTTCCTTAAACATCAAGACTGAAAGTATTTGAAAAATGGACTTCCGCTGTGTAAAATGAGATTTGATAATGATATTGACCAAACGCAGTTTTTCAAGTCTCCTGTTTCACTGAAAAAATTTGATATTTTGAAAAAGAGTAATGTCCTGGATTTGTGTCTGTATACTTACAACTGGGTGACTATCTACCAAGAACACTGAACATGGAACCCTACGAAGTACGATGTGTGGCTAACATCTAGACAAGCGGTGAGAAACGGGTCAACTGCTCACTCAAACCACAACTTTCGTCCAGCAGTCAGTTGGAATAATTTAAAACACTGACCTTTATGTTACTTCACCACTCAAAACCCCATGCACAGAACCACTACGTACATCCGGTACCTCGCCAATCGATAAAATGGAAGGATTTTGAGGTCTTGTGTAAATAATTTCATCGTTATATTCAGATGGTAAGTCCCCATTAGAGTCATTTACTAGCAACCACGGCGGCAAAAGTTCACAGGTGAATATCGTGAAATTTCTGTACAAAGACATTCCGCCCACCGAGTTGGTCGATATTCTGAAACAAAGAATACTCTCTACTAATTCTTATGCTGAGACTCAGAAACACTCGCATGAATGCGCCCAGATTCACAGTTCTTGAACCAACTTTGAAAACTGGCCCGAATGAAGACGAAGTTAAAAGAACAGACTTTAAAGGTTTTTAGAAAGTGTCAAAATCGCCATTTGTAAACAGTTCAACCTCGAACCAGTTATCTTATATGTCTTTGAAAATAACGCAAGGTCGATTGGACAGATGGAAGGGTACATACACCACTTGGATGCACCGTTCAATCACCGAAATTTACGACTGACATAGCAAAAGATATATTTTAAAAAAATTATGAGCTATGTTTTTATACTTAAGTTAGGTGGTCCAAACACTACTCTGGGAACAAACAACAAAAAGTTACTCGAAATTCCCGGTTTTATTAATTACGAGTGTAATTGTAACGTCAATCATTCTTCTACAATTTATTACGGCTTTTCATTTTTGAATCAAGAAAGACAGAAATATTTGTAGATAAAGTATTTATAGCTACTTTCACGATTTCCATGACAAAATAAATGAACATAAAGATAAGATCGAAATAGTACTCAGTTTCTGTAGTGTACTTCTTAGGACACTTTCTGGTTCACAATTTCTAACGTTCTCGTCTCAGATATCGCCACTGCCGGAGACTTTAAGCATAGATTCTCAGGAATGAAAATTGTTATCAATATGCATGTGAGCAATTTTCCTAAAAAAATTGGACGTATGCCTGCGAATTCTTATCCTTTACGTACGTAATTTAACAATGGTGATTAGAGCAAAAGTCAAACTCGCCCAGATTTTAGGCGGAAAACGAAAATTTATCTAAAATCTGGAGAAAATTGATAGGGAAGGAAAACGATGCGAAAAATGTTTCGTAAATGTCTTGAAACCCATTTTATCTACCCTCATCTTAAAAATCGAAACTTCCTCTTTAAGAGCAGACGAAGTAAAACTACTGAACACAACTTACTAGCGACACAAAAATATGAACGAACAACTAGATCATAACAGTCCTGCAACTTAATTTTTATCGGAGTAGCGTAGGCTTCAAAATTCCCGCACTCGGGATATTCATCCTCAAACTTCAAACTTGGCTTGACTGAATTGTTGAATTTATGTTCTTTATAGTTTGAGTCAATGCTATAGGGTATTCTTGGTTATGGATAATGAGGTATTTTCAGTGTTCTCTTTGAAACTAGGAGAATTAGGCGACTCAATAACCAAGAATAAAAATGACCAAGAAAATGCCATTTCAATATTGTCAATTAGTGCCTGAACAGTTTAGATAGACATCGGGACTTTTTTAAAAGAGTCAAACGAGGATACTGTGATAATCCTTTTAGGTGATGAATTTTATGGTTTGCATATTTTGATCGTAGCAAGGCACAATTTGGTGTGATTACTTTCAGGTTCTATCCTAAAACCTGTCACCTTGATTGAGATCTAGGATTGAAAAATATAAATGATTATTTACCTCGTTTCAAGATAACAATATCGTCTGAGAGACAGGAGTGTGAAGTGTGCCTTGTTCATGATCAAGTTACGTTTGTCGTATAACCAGAGCAACTTCTAACGGTTACACACACATGTACGAATATGAACGTATCATAATGAAATAATTGATGGGGAATAAGGCATGTTTGATCGTGAGTAGAGCGTTTGCGGAATAACAACGTTAACACTGACTAACTAGAAGACGAGTTACTTTTTATGTCGTCTGACTTGGTGGTGATGCTTGTTCGAATGCCTCTAGTTAGTTGTATTCGCTAAAACAAACGTGGTCATCATCAAGGACGAGTGCCTATACAATTATTTATTTAGGGAAATATTTATCGTTAGCTCACTTTCCTCTTAAAAGGATTCGTGAGGGCCCTAAGATATGCCAACCAAAAAATATTAGATATTGGTAAATATTCTTTTGATAGCTTGCAATGTGATGCAGATTCTGAACGTCTGTGCCTACACAATGATGTCGCTATATAAAAATTTTGTACACTCACTGCACCTAGCGATTGCAAGTTCCCGCAAAAAATTTGAAAACCTACTCTATGAAATGCTGTTGAGAACTATCTTGGAACACATTACATTTAGGTTAACAAACTTATGTAGATTCAGGTGTCTCATGGAATGCTGATATCTGATGGGCAGGTACTAATTTGAAAGATGTTGGATAAGAAATCTTTAGATAGTAATTAAGTAAATTCGGAACTGGAGCTGTGTACTGTTACCGAACCTCGATCCAGCTTATTTATGGTCATGTGGTCATTTGGCAGCTTTTTATTGTATTCCGTAGACTTCATTAAGGCTGTCTGATAGTCTATCTGATCTCGTTTGATCCTCAAGGTGACTTTGTTGCGAAGAGCTCTTTAAGCTAATCAGTATCCTGAGTTATTGAAAAGCTTCCATTTATTCAGTGAAATGCACTTACTCCTGATGATTCTGCCTTTACTGGATATATGCAGGGAGGCAAGTCTATGAAGTTCGTCACAAGACGAGATATGGGTCGTGTGTCGATCTGTAAACCAAAGGAGCGTCCTTAACTAGGTGCTACATTATGTTTATGCTGATAATGTGATGTTGGCTCGGCCAGAGTATGCTGAAAAGATCCTTTACAATTCCCCTGTAGTTGGTTTTGCGGTAATCCATTTGTACTGCATGTTCCATCAAGAGACAAGGGAAGGAAACTTCAAAATGTGGATTGGCATAATCACTACTACCCGATGAACTTGGTATTTTTAATCTAGAAACGAGAGTTTCCTGATTGGTTAAAATGTGATTTGATTTTGATGCATTGCCATGTGGCCCCTAGCGGGTGCATTGAGCTATATTGTTGTGTACCCCATAGTCATCGAGCAGGCACATAAAATTGGTTATTAATCTGGAGTTGTCATTTGGGTGTAATATATGAGAGACATTCGAATCACGCATAAATATCATGAATATAAATGAAAGTCAAGAGCCACATTAATCGCCTGTGAAACTACTTTTTAATGATGACAATAAGGGTTGCAGGAGTTCCGTAAGAAACTGCAACCAAGCAGTAGCCGCGACTACTTTTTACACTACATTGGAGTACATCATAGTGCTTATTTAATAAAGACAGTATTCCATGGACATTAAAAGAAGAAAATACATTAAGAACTACTTACCATTAAGAAAAGTCTAAAGTTCTTTAGTTTATGGTTCTGAATCAATGCCTTTATTTTTGATTGAGGCTTTACATGGAACCACTAAACTAGACTCATTGTATTGTGACAGTTCTCACATTTTGAATATTTCTAATCATCACTCATCTTAAACAAGTATGCTGAAAACTGAAAACAAAATGACACCATCATTTTGTGTATGCAATGTGGGTTACAGTTGTTATTCCTGTGGCACTGTAGCGACTTAAATTAACTAGCTAAGAGTTGATTTAACAACTTATGTATACACGTAGATAAGAAAGCTTAAGTATTCATTTACTTCCTTATTCTTTATAGGGATTATATTTCCTATTATCCTATATTGAATGTTGAGGGACATTGTGTGTTTGAATGATTAGCATCCCGCTCCAACTGTCTCCTCTGCACGATACACAATAAAGACCTATTACCAAAGATTATTGTTTCTTCTGTTAAAATAGAACGGAACGTACCTAAATACTAAAGCACTACAAAATGTTTACAGGTAGAGGTTCTGCATATTCCTGTCTACGAACGGGCTCTAGGAGCAACGCCTCCTTAATAGAAAGAGTAATGTAATACTATCGAAAATGTGTACAGTTGTAATGACACCAACTTACATATTCTTTTTATTGTGAAGCACAGAAGCATAGACGTAGTAGAAGGGCATGTCCTGTACTAATCAGATGTACATGAACATAACACCTGTGAGGTTGTCTAATAATGATTGTTTGACTGATGTATCCTTTTGGCTGTCGAAGAGCCCTCAGAGAACGACTTAACACATGTTACAATGTAGGGTAGTTGTCTTTTTAACTTCCTGATACCATCATCTTAAATTTTATTCAATCATTAGCTAGTTCTATATTTTTCAAATGACCTGGTCACCATGTTAAAAGTGGGCTAGGTTATTCAATTGATTATATCTAAAACTCTATACACGGAAAAAAGACAAGAGCACAGACAAATATTATTGTGCTTGAACTCCTTAATTGTCGGCATATCGTGTGTCTAAAAACAAACAACGGTTGATGCTAGTACTATCTTTTATTGTATCATATAATATAAAAATTTATCAACTTGTATGATACATGGACATTAAGGATTCCGCAAAATATCAGCCCATGTGTTTTGATAATATTCGTAACTTACGTTTGCGTACTATATTATTAGTGAGTGTAAATTGAGCAGAGAACAGTAAGTGTTACTTTATTGGTTTGTCGATTATGCCTGTGCGGATTCAGCGTTTAATTGAAGCTTACAATAGTTATCCATAATAATGATAGTATATAGATAATAATAATAGTCATGTATAACAGGACAGTTACATACAGTAATATAAAACAAACAAGTTCGATGAAAGTGATACTCACAAACGAAGTAGACTGAGATAAATAAGGATTGTGTAAAAGAATATAAGATTTCAAATTGTAATAGCTAACAAAACTGTACATACAAATTGTAGTATGTGTGGTATGACGGTTGATAAGTGAAGAACAGCCAATGTGAATGATAAATAGATGATTGTTCCGAACCACATTAATTGAGTAATGTATAATCGTCAAAGTACCTGTGTATCTACAGATATATTATTGAAGCAAACGAAAGACAACAAAGTGTTGATTCTGCGGGAGATATGAGTAATCTATGCGTTAAAGGGATCTTGGGTCCGTGGTGCATAACTAGGGTTCGCTGTTGAGGGGTATAAGTTAAGTTGGTCATCAGAATAGAGAAATTTGTGGAGTAAGTTAATAAAACGTGTAAGATATTTGGAGGTCCTAGTGTCCACTGACAGTTTGTTCCATATTTGCGAAACGTTACGAAGAAAACGTCAGCTCTAATAGTGGTTTCAAAGGTGTTGATCGTGATGCAAAATATATGATTACGTAGATTATAAGGGAGCCAGAGATTGCGTAAACTGAATTTCGTTTCAGGTAGTGAATGGCAACTTGCGGAGTAGTATGTAAAGGGAAATGAGGGTAATTCTGAGACGTCGAAGCCATAGGGGAGCAAGGTTATATATTTCACATCATGTCAGGTATTCCTGTTATTTTGTGTGTTCTAATATATAGGAGGTGAAGTACCTTTGAACAGATTCTAGTTTATATTTATCGCCTATGCCTAGGCAGCTGAGAAAAAACGGGCAATATTCTAAAGTGAGACGTGCACAAATTTTGTATAACAATATTCTAACTTCTTGGTTATAGAAGCTGTAGAGAATGCAACCTAAAAGTTTTCTCAACCTGCTGGTCGGTGCTGTCACATGTTTGGTGATGGAGAGACCATCAGAATATACTAAGGCAAGATCAATAACACTATGTAACCTAAGTAAAGTCATGGTGTGGAGGATCAATTGTATGCCAATATGTGGTGTACCAGAGCACATCCAGCTACATATGTCGGGGTAAAACTGCAGCTTCCAAGTATTGCACCAATCAGTTGCAAGTAACAAGTCATTTCTTATTAAGCTTAGAAACTGGACAAGTTCATCAGGTGGAAAGAATATACAACTTTGAGATTATCAGCAATCACAAACGACTCACAATTAGAGAAACAACCACATACATTATTATTGTAGAAAGTGAAGAGGAGGAACCTAGAACGCTACCTTGAATAAGATTCGAGGTTAAAGGTTTTGAATGGGAGAGCGTACAGTCAAACCAAACCACTTGTGTGCGATCACTGAGAAAGCACCTGATCCAGTTTTGTAGATGGCAGGCAATATTATATGTCTCAAGTTTATTTATTAATAGCAAGTTGTCAGTGAGGTCAAACGCTTTGGAAATTTAAACATATAAAACGAGAACTGCATAGCCTTAATCGCAATTACTAGTTGCGTAGTTGAAGAAGTCTAAGTGAAAAATCATACATGACTGAAATTGTAAGAAACCATGTTGGCTAGGTGTAGTTATGCTGTGGGATAGTGAGTTCTTAAGCATATTACCATTCTTTAGTTTCCCAACAACTCTGGAAACGACAGGATTGGTTGGTAGTTGCTAACGGCTAACGTAGAGCTTGACTTATACCTGGCAGTAATAAAAGAAGTTGTTGAGACGTCCGGGTTAGTGAGTGATTCTAATGAGACAGTGAAAATTTCAAGTAGAATAGTTAAGATATCATGCCCATCATGTTTCAGTACATAAAAATTTATGCCGTCTACACTATAACGCTGGGAGTATTTTAGTGCATTAATGGCTTTGCTAATGCTGTCGTAATTGAATTCAACAGTGCTAATTATACTTGCAGATGAATTAAAAGGATGTTGAATATTGGTGGGTTGCGTATTATGATAGGAGGAAATCAAGTTGTATGTGTCAATAATGAAACTCAGTGTACAGTAGTCATGATGGATAAAAAACCTCTTGCAGAGGGATCGTAGCTTATATCGAGGGTGCAGTAGGATGAAATGCTTGTCGCTCCTGTGACACATAAGCTGCTTTGGCGGAACAGGCACATTAAAGCAAATACTAAAATTTGTGTATAGGATGCAGTAATTCTAAGATCATCAGTCGCAAATAATAGACATTCTGACAGGTGCACAAAAGATCATCTTGCTTAGGTGGACAGAAGTAGACATTTCAGATTGATGTCTGAAGGGTTGAAATCACCACAGATGAGCTTATAGTCATATGGAAGGGAAAAAAGTGACTTCGATAATACATGCAATTAAGAAAGTGTTTTCTAAGACTGCAGAGTAGGGTAGTTTGTACTTACAGCCAACCGATAGTGGGGGTTTGACGGATTAACAGTGGCCGATGTAGACTTTTTAACAGTAATGTTAGTTGAGTTACTAAGACTTGAGGGAGATAGTGAGGGTTGAAAGTAAACTAAGCGACTACCTCCTCTCTTGTTTTTCCCGGTCACATCTGTAATGAATGCATGAGTCTATGTTTAATTCATCATCCAAGAAACCAGAATGACAGCAAGATTCTGTGACTATTAGGATAGGTGGGCTGAATAGTAAAGTAGTGGTTTCAAGGAGAAGCATATTACCTATTACAGATCTAGCATTAATGAGGAGAAGGTATAAATGGGATCTGTAAGATTCGTAAAAGCATGTTACGTAGTCAAAAATACTGAATGTGACTTTACTAATTAGTATATTATGGTTCGTGGATGACTAAGAACAAACTAGTGGCAAAGTAGACCAAAGAACGGTAGAAGGTAATTCAGTACCTATTAACAGGAAAGGGCACAGGTAGGTTGAAAAAACAAAAGTGTTGGAAACTGGTGAGACTTTGGTCGTGAGATGGTTGGAGGTGGGAGATAACGAAGACATTGGAGATTGTTTTGAGGCATCAACATTTGTAAGAGGAGCTAGGACAATAGATGAGGAGACATATAGGACCATGATGTAAGTGAAAGAAATGGATTGTAGTTCACATGAAGGAAAACAAAGGCAATTATATGTAGGCATCAAAAATCTGTGTACGGTGTAGTGCATGGCAAAGTAAATAGTAGTATTGTTGAGAAGAATTTCTGGGGAAGTTAACGAGCGGGGTGGTGTTGGGGTGTAAATCCAGACTGATAATAGTTTGGATGGGCACTTACAGTCCCGAAAAATACGAGGTTGACGAGTATTTCGTTGCTTGTACTGTAGCTGACAGTTGATACTGAAGTGTTTCAGGATATATGACCAAGTTGCGCTTGTCGTATAACCAAAGCCACTTCTATCGAATGAACCCCACTCTTACGAATGAGAACAAATCAGAAGGCAATGAAGGATGCAAGCGAAATTATATTTGATCGTATACAGATCTTTAATGGGATAGCAACGTCTAGAGAGAAATGCTACCCACGGTGGTTCGAGTCGTGATCTGGTGGTGATGCGTGATCACGCGCCTTCAATTAGTTTTGTCCGCTGAAACAAACATGGTCAGCATCAATGTCGAGAGCCTATGCAACTATTTATTTTGGGGATTATTTATCGCTACAGCTCACTCCCCCCCAAATGGGTTCGTGCAGACCCTAAGACGTACCAGCCAGAGAATAAAACCCAATGCGTCAGACATTGGTAAACGTTCCTTCGATGGCTTGCGATGGTGTGCAGCTTCTGGACGTCAATCCCTATGCTATGGTGTCGTTGCATAAAATATTTTGTTCATAATAAATCCTTTAATCTTTCACGTTTTTCTGTTTGTTTCGAGACGTCCTGGAAGTCGAAAAGAAAAAGGTTTAAGACTGTGCATTTTGTATACAAAATTAAATAATTGTTAACTCAATGAGTCTATAAAAACGTGTTAAACACCGACAACAAATAATGAAACGCTTTTTTTGACACAAGATTTATAAAATGCACATAGTATAATAATTGAATGGAATCGCTTCTGGTCAGCGTGTGAATTGGTCCACGCATGTCAGAAGATAAGAAAATCCGTTCGATTTTGGTAAAGGTACTATCAAATCAAGGTGGACGTGATTGAATCGAGCGTCAGCGGTTGAGAAAGTGCCTAGGCGCATTTATTATGCTAATATTCTTTGTTCTTCTGGCAGGCTATGCAAGTGTGCGCCCATTCTTTAATATCCTTATTCATCTTCGGCCAGCAGAATCTCTCAGTAATCAGTTTACTCGTAGCACGAATTCCAGGAAGAGAAAGGTTGTGTAATGTGTCGAAGATGACAAGTCGATAACTCCTGGGGACGACTGGACGGACTGTGCCTGTAGAAGAATCACAAATCAGTGTTCTTACCTTTTCCAATCGTTTTAGTTTGGAGTTGGAGCGTTGTTGCTGCTAACTCGTGATGAAAATCGATATCTTCACTTTGAAGTTGAGCTAGTTTAACAAGGTCGATTCCTTGGATACGATTCAAGGAATGTATTCTCGATAAGGCGTCAGCAACTATATTGTTAGCTCCCGATATATGTCGTATGTCCGTAGAGAATCGGGAGATATAGTCAAGATGACGTGACTCTCGTAGGGAGTACTTATCTGAAGATGACTTCATCAAAAACGTCAGTGGTTTATAGTCAGTGAATATTGTAAATTCCCGGCCTTCGACGGAATGTTGAAAATGTCGTACAGCACAGTACATGGCTGGTATTTCACGTCCAAGTTGTTCACGTTCAAGTGCTGTATCTCGATTCAGTGTCGTTCAGTCGTCTTGAGAAAAATGCTAAAGGCTGCCAACCTTGGCCAATCCATTGTTGCAGAACTGCGCCAATCGCTGAGTCAGAAGCGTCGACTGCAATGCTGACGGGACCTTCAGTATTGTAGTGTGCCAGCATAGTTACATTGGCTATAACCTCTTCAGTTGAAACGAGGGCTTTCTTTGATTTTGAATTCATTGTGACTAATTTTTTTATTCCCACGAAGCTGATTCGATAGTGGTTTCACAATAGATGCACAGTTGGGGATAAATCGTTTTTAGAAACTTACCAACCCGTTGAAAGCTCGTAACTGCTTAATGGTGTTTGGTTGCGGATACTCTAGGATAGCCGCCACTTTGTATTTTTGAGGCTGTTTACCATTAGCATCAATAGTATGCCCCAGGAAGTCTAACGAAGTTGTTCCGATTTGACATTTTTGTATATTAACGGTAACTCCGTATTGCTGCAGTCTTCTTAATGCTGTGTCCTGATGTTTCATGTGTGTTTCCTGTTCTGGGCTTGCTATCAAGCAGTCGTCGAAATATGCATGGACAAAGTCAAGCCCGAAGAACACGTCATCGATGAAACGCTGAAATGTTTTGCTGCATTCCTCAAGCCGAAGGGCATTTAGAGTAATTCGTAAAGACCAAACGGGGTTACAATAGCCGTTTTCGGTATGAGATTTTCGACAATCGGTATTTGATTGTACGCCTTTAGCAGGTCAATTTTTGAGAATATTGTCATCCTCTTCAATGTGGCCGTTAGGTCGTGGATGTGTGGTTAAGGGTAACGATCTGGCGTAGTTTGTGCGTTAAGACGTCGATAATCACCAGTGATCCTTAATTTTTCAAGTGCTAGTCGGCGTGCTTTGGAGAATGCAGATTGACCTGTAGTCGTGATGTGATGTGTAACATTGCTGGTTACACACATGATAACTTCGACGTTGCCTAATTTAGGTCCGGATACTTGTCAAGTATTGGCTGAAAATAATCGTTAATTAAATATTTAAAGCAAACAGGACATAAGCTACAATGTGTTGAAGTGGTTCCATGCACATATAGCTTTGTGTTGCCGTCAACTAGTCTCTTTTTGCAAGGGTCCAGAAGCAAGTTGTGGTGGCTTAGTAAATCTATGCCTATGATAGGTATTTTTACATCGGCGATAGTGAAAATCCAGTGTATGGGTTTGCGCAAGCCCACGTTCAAGAAGATATATTTTTTACCATACGTGGCTATTTGTTTTCTGTCGACTGCCTGTAGATCAAATGCAGCTTCATGTTGGCGATCAGATGAAGTTGCGGGAAGGACGCTGACTTCTGCGCCAGTATCGACGAGGTAGCGAACCCTCATTATTACATCAATGATGAATAACAGGCGGTTGTTTCCACCGGCTACAGTTGCCGCTAACGCGTACCGGCGGGATAGTTTCCCGATGCATCAACAGTGAGTTTGTGGCTAGGGAAACAACAGGGGGCTCTACACTTCTTTGAGTCCTTGCCATAAGTGTTGTGATACCAACACCAATGTGGATTTTCCCTTCGTCGAGGTCTAGATGAGGATTTTTTACGCGATGAACTTTATCGTCTAGGATTGCTTGGTCGGCGTTGTTCCTGTAGATCGAGGAAACGAGAAAGAGTATGGCACAATTTGGTTATTTCGTTTTCGGTCTCTAGAGGTTTTTATGTAACAATATAAATCTCATTGTGGCGAGTTCTGCTGATCTCCAGAATTCGATCAGCAGATGAAGCTAGTTTATCTACTGTATGGTTGTTAAATTTTACCAATACTGCTTGCACTTGTTATGGCAGTTTTGATAAGAAGAGTTGACGGAAGAGACCTTCATCAAAAGTGCATTGACCAATTACCTCTTTCATACGCGATAACATTTCGGTCACTGAACCGCTACCAAGCTCAATGGTGTGAAACAACTCGTCAAGACGTTGTCTGTCGGACAAATCTCCTCGTTTTAGAATTGATCTTTTGAGCTGTTCGTACGGTTCTAGGCAGTCGGAACTGAAAAAAGAAAGGGTGACGTACCTGTTCAATTCACGCGGAAGTGACCTTACAACCGCCAGAAATTAAACGCGTGGATCTGTCACACATTGGTCTTGAAATTCCGCTTCTGCGTAGCAGAACCAGGCTTCGACATTATCTGCCCAGAATGGAATGAGCTGAAAGTTTGAAGGCGTAGGGGTTTTAATCCTAATAAGCTTAGGAGTCTGATCACACATCATTAAAATAGTAATGTATACAAAAAGAAAGATACTGTGAAAAATATGCGGTAAAAAAAACCCACCAATAATACTGTGTTAAAAACTATAAAAAGGAACGAAATCACAGTAACTGATTGTGTCCACATCACGTCTTGCTTGACAATGAAATGTTCCCGTATATATGACCAAGTTGCGCTTGTCGTATAACCAAAGCCACTTCTATCGAATGAACCCCACTCTTACGAATGAGAACAAATCAGAAGGCAATGAAGGATGCAAGCGAAATTATATTTGATCGTATACAGATCTTTAATGGGATAGCAACGTCTAGAGAGAAATGCTACCCACGGTGGTTCGAGTCGTGATCTGGTGGTGATGCGTGATCACGCGCCTTCAATTAGTTTTGTCCGCTGAAACAAACATGGTCAGCATCAATGTCGAGAGCCTATGCAACTATTTATTTTGGGGATTATTTACCGCTACACTACCTAATAACGGGTTTGAATGGTAGCTAGGTTGCCTAGGGGCAGCATTATTATGATCATAGTTACTTTTATTAGTATGAGTGATCACGGGTTTAATGTGATGGCGCTTATAAAGTATTAGATTACTTACTAGCTAGTTACATATCGCACGTTTGAGTGATTTATTTATTGCGGATAACAAAATCTCTGAGAATATGGAGCAGGTTTTGCTTTCACTTACTTTCAGTGACATAGTTTTAGTTTCTATGGGTTTATTGGTAAGAGTTTGGGGCTGTCGTGTTACCTTGGGATGTTTTGAAGAGTGATCTACATGGTTTCAGTCGCTTCATGTAGTACTTCGATAAGGACTAACTTTACTATGATATATACGACACGAATGGTGGTGTGTGTTGGAATGAAGCTGCATTACAAATAAACCCCAACCTTAAGGCATATACAATTAACTTATGTCATAACGTCCGTACCATTTGAATATTCCGCTGTTGAGGTGGTTTTGCGCGCTGTTTCTGATAGTTTATGGAGTTATGGCTGGTTAACTAGTTTTGTTATTAATTTGTTGATATACCCTGGGAACAAATACCAAAATAAACACAAGTATATGCCCAATACAAAAATTATTGTGCTATCTTCTTCAGCATCAATAAATTATTCGCCGTCACTTTTTGGGATATTATATAATGTTTAGATATTATTATGTTTCAATCCATTTAGGTTCCATTAAAAGTCAGATATTAAATCATTTGTAATCTTCATATCAGATTAGTCTAGTGAAACTATTATTAGGGGTAACGTCCAAAAGTCAGTTTTAGATTTTATCCTGTTAGTTAAATTACTTCTAGTTGTGCTAGATGTTGAGTGATTTGTTCTCAAGAACATGTTCACTAGGTATATTATGAAATTAATCAGTTCCAATTTGATTATTACAGGGTACTCGATGACCATCGCTGGTCTTCGGAATTAGAATCGTTCAATTAATAAAACTTTGGATGTGTTGGAAGATGGGCTTACAACTACATGTTGAGTTAGTGAGCTCTCGTTAACTATTCTGCGGAAGAATCGGTAGTTTACTAGCAGGTAAATGAGTTCTAGGCTTATGAACTTTCTTGGAGTGTTCTCGTAAGCCTCCTGTCCTAAAATATAAGAAAACGAAGTGCGTGTTAGGATCAAGTTTGTAAATGTACTTGGAATATAATTAGGTCTTATTGTTATATAAATGGAGTGGTCTGGTTGTTTAGAAATAAGAATAGCAGGTCTGGCGATCGATGCTGATCCAATCGGTATGTTTTCTAGTGAAGATCCAGTTTCACATTGAAAGTATTCACTGATAATTCTGGTAAGGCAGTGTGATCTTTAACTGTTGGATGGTGAAATCTAAATCTTAATTTAGTTCTCTCTGGTCGTGGTTTTCGAACCCTTTTATGATGGTTTCGGAAATAACATTTTAAAAAAAATTGATTAAAGTTGCACTATGAGGTGGTAAGTAGCATAACATGACTCGTAATGATAGGTCTAAGTTTCGGCGAAACTAGAACGTGGCATAATTAATACAGACTGTTTGTTCTATTTTCCTCTTTACTGAAGACTGAAAGAAATGGGCTTAGATTGTAGTTGTAATGACTAACTGAATGAAAACTTGTGGAGAAGCAGATCACTTTACTTTAATTACGAATATTTTTTCCGTTCTGAACAAAACTGTGATTTAAATTTTTCCATTACAGAAATATGTCCCTGGGTAGATTACTGAAAGATAAAATAAATATGCAAACTATACAGTTATCTTGTTTCCGAATATTAACGCTTTTCCTCAACTTGTGATTACACAAATCCTTATATAGTTGTCAATGAAGTTTTTAGTAGTCATTATCTACTGGGAGTAAGAAGTTTCATTTAAAGTACTTAAACCATTTTGTATCACTGTTAAGCAGCATGTAAAATACAAGACTCATGTTTATCAAGTAACATATATCATGTTTAGTGCTATTACAGTGGATGCTGGCATCATTTTCTATACGTAGTCAGTTGATAAGATTTGAAAAATCAACTTCTCTGTATGGTTACTAGAAAAGTGGAACATCCTCAGTTTATCGATTGCTGCGGCTAGACACATGCCATATAGAATATATCATACACATAAAATATATATTATACATGAGACAGACACATATCAGTTCGTTTTCACGTTTCACAACAAAATGAATACGTTTACAATTAGTTAGTCTGGGTTTGCACATTCGTGTCAAGTTTCACATCGCATTTATCTTTCTGAAGTCAGTCTGTGTAGTATCTACTGTTGTATTGTTTATTGACTAAAAAACATCTGCATTTAGATTTCTGCTTGACTTTTAACGTATTTTAAATATTCTATCTTAAAGGTGTTCGTATTGGTCAGCATTTTTATTCACAATAATCAGTCAATATGTTGAGTACTGATAAACATTGCAGATTAAAGCCTAACTAAATTACATGACCGTATTCGTTCTCGTTTTTACAGACACATGACTTGCACGTTCGGTAATTTATTTACCGATTTAATAATTTTAATGTAAAAGTATGCAAAAATTATAAGTATCATTTTCATTATATTTTCTGGAAATTATCCATATAAGCAATAAAATATTTCCATGTTGAATCTGCAAACCACAACAGCTCGTTATCGAAGTTTTTATTTTGATGGCTGATGAACATGTTCTGAGGTAATACATGTTTTCATTAGACTTTACAGTTACGTTTACATGTAGTTATTCGAAGCGCTTAAATATATTACAACTTACAAGAATGTAGTACAAATATGCAGGTTAAGGAATGATGATGGCTATAAAAGGAATGAGTGAAACTGTTTATATAGTCACCAAGACTTGCTTACAGTTGTTTATGCGTAATGGATGACAGTCTTGTAATATACATGGATGATTAGCGACCTATATAAATGATGTGAAGTGTCTTGAACAAAACCTGATGGAGCACTACAAAGCCCTATTCACAGAGAAGCTATATGGAACAATTTAATATATCTATAGCCAGTTCCAAATTAGCACGAGAAAGGGTCCTACCGTATTCCTTATCTCAAGAATTCTGCAGCTTCAAAATTATCTGCAAGGTGAATAAAAACCTGGAAAGGCATTGTGTTTCAGTTTCCATGCATTCCTAATGTTCTCTCCTTACACATAAAAATTTTGTTCAAAAGAATTTCGTCCAAACTCTTATTTCATTGCATACTTAACTGGTAAATTTTAATTAGCTAATTTATCACATCCTTATTCTACCTTGTTTATTTTTAAAAGTTTTACTACATATTACTTTTTCTCGCCTACGATGAGAACAGATTTACTCTTATTTCAATGTTATTCACAAATACGTTTTATTTCCAAACTTATCTTATTACGCAACCCGCCCTCAGAATAACCACTCTTTATCTATTTCTAAATTTATTTTAATGTGTTGCATAACTTAACTTACCATTACATATCTATCATAAAACCGCAATACAGTTCTAAAATTCTCCGTCTAATCAATTAGACATACTGAATGAGAATGAAGGTGAACTTTCTGCTTTGTTGAAATATTGTTCACTGGCAATTTAATACATATACGGAATTGTATAACCTTGATAATGAAATCTTTAAAAATAAATCTTTTCGTCAAGTCCATTATTCGTTGTTGATGACTCATTGGATAGTTTTCATTTTTTTAAAAACAGTTAAATAAAAATTAAGATCATTATACACGATAATAATCAAAGTACACAAAGAGGGATTTTACATTTAGATTAAGTTCCATTGTCCCAGTGACAGGTGACAACCGAACAAATTTTAATTCATATATGTTTGGTCACTGATTTTTGATTACTGTTGTCTTACGTGAATCTAGTAAATGGAGATGCGCAAATTTGAAACCTTTCCTATTGATTGTTGAGCTTCAATCGGTTTTATTTTATAATCACCAAATGATACTTATTGAAGTCTTAATGAGGATCATAATCTCTTTATCTGATTATACGGTATAACCTTGTACATAGTAAAGACTTGTTTTCGAGTAACTGACGTCACAGGAGCAGTTAAATTCATAAATACATGAAAATTTATAGGACTTAGGATCTCATTCTATTACTTTTAATTTTATTTTGTATTCAAACTTAATTTTATATATATCATAAACGTTTTTACTTTTAGCAATAAATATATTTCAGTACAATTCTACTTCCACGTTTTATCATGGTTGCATCCAGAAATGGCATGAAGTTCACCTGGTTTGCAGCTTGTCTCGTTAGTTTATATGGTTTAGGATCTTGGATCATTGTTAATGGCTTGTGGGTTGAATTACCATTATTGGTGAATGTTTTACCAGAAGGTTGGAGTTTGCCTGCTTACCTAATAATAATTATACAGGTACTTTTCAGTATTGATCGCATAAGTGTAAACTATTTATAATTTTTGTTGTTCGCAAGTAGAATTAATTCCTATTGCAAGAACATTGATGTTCTAATGCTCGGCCGAATCTATACGAGCTGAGTAGATCGTATAGCCAGTCCATAACAGCGGTTCAAAAATAATTAATCCACTCTCGACTTAGATAAAAAAAGTTAGTTCTTATTAGTTTTTGTTCACCAGTATAAACGGAATTGCTTGAATTAATTATTGCATCATTAAGATTACGTGCAAGTGAACGGTTGTCGGTAGGCACAAAACTGAGTGATATGACCTAGAATTAGTCCCAGAGGAACATATGCATTCGCTCGTCATATTTTTTAGACATTAGTTCCCAGTATTTATTCACACATATCCTTTTTATTTTTCCCAAATCATTTCTTAATGTTTAGTCGTTACTACTAAGTTACTCCGAAATCCTTGGTACTAATCCTGTTAAGCTTATCTTGTCGTGCCTATGTGGTGTAATAAAGTGTATTTATACCACACCCTAGATCCATCACGGCTGACTAGTTTGACTGCTGGCAAACACACTAAGTTTGACTACAATTTCTCCTACACATAACTGGAGTCTCTAATTTAAGTCTAGAACGTGTCGTTCACCCGGAAGTAAGTACTTATAGTGTTAACCTGATGGCATTTTTATCTCTTCATTATCAACTGTGTTACCTGTGAAAATTTTTTTAATAATTGTCATGTAAAACTAACCTTTATGTAATACATTTAGGAATATTATATCTATACAGTTATAATATTTAATCTTGTTAATGGTGTAAAGTATTTGATGCATCAAAAAGTAACTTGAACACTTCAGTATTACATTGTGGTTACAAACAGATTTCACAAATTTACCCCTTCATAATGAGTTTAATACTGCTTACAAGTGCAAACGAAGCCATACACTATTCCTTAGTCTTCGAGTTAGGACTCACGACGATACGAATGTGAAGTAACATTTAGATCCAAAGATGGCTGCATCTCAGGAGATGTTTTTTTTAGGCCATTCATCCCTTTTTCAAAACATGCGTTGATTAATAGTCATTGTTCTCTCAATTGTTATAGAGGATTTCACTGATTAGCGTTTTTTTAGCAAGGTTGTTGTTTTACGGGGTGGGGTTACTAACCCCACGCCTAACCTTCTTCCTTTATCCGGGCTTGGGACCGGCACCAACTCTAGAGGGGCTCCAGGCGTCAGCATGGATAAACAAGGAGGGTGTGATGCAGATATAAAGGCTCAGATTGGAAAGGCAAGGACACCATTTATACAACTGAAGGACATCTGAAACTCAAACCAACTGTCAGCCAATATTAAAGTCAGAATTTTCAATACAAATGTGAAAACAGTTCTGTTGTAAGGAACTGAAACTTGGAGAACTACAAAAAGCATTATTCGAAAGATACAAGTATTTATAAACAACAGTCTGCGTAAGGTACTTCGGATTCGTTGACCGGATACCATCAACAACAACCTTCTATGACAGAGAACAAATCAACCGAATTCCAGTCGAGGAAGAAATTAGGAAAAGACTCTGGAGGGGAGGTGGATAGGACACACATTAAAGAAATCACCAAACTGTGTCACGAGACAAGAATTAACATGGAATTCTGAATGCCAAAGGAAAAGAGGAAGACCCAAGAACACATTGCGTCGGGAATCGGAGACATATATGAAGAGAATGGATAGCACTTGGGAAGAGCTAGAAAGGAAAGCTCAGGACAGAGTTGTTTGGAGATTGTTGGTCAACGGTCTATGCTTTACATGGGGTAACAGGTATTGATTGATTGTTCTCCCATTTGTACAAAATTATGCTTTACCCAAAATGACCATTACATCTTATTACTATTTTTAACTCGATAGCGAACTGTATATGAGAATTCTAAATTCACAATCGAAGACTTTGTAAATCAGTGTTGCGTTTACCACTCACCAAATGAATTTTCTTCCATACATCTACTATCTCCACAACATAAATATCCTTGTGGGTCCTAGCTTAAACTAGTAATTTCCGGGACTGAGGAAATACATTCTCGACAAAAGGTGTATATATCGTTTATGATAAAGATAAAAATCACCTAGTGTACTTGCATAAATGTTACTTGGTAAATAGTGTTTCATTGTTAGTCATACATAATAAAATAGATCAAAGTGAGAGGATATAGATAACATAGAAACAATATGCTGATTATACAAAGTTAGGATCCTGCTGAATTATTATCATTTAAAGGTCCCCAATCGAACAAAACAGTTGTTCAATGCCTCCTAGCCTTCAGTAGCCTTGATGACATTAGGAGATACTCTTTGATTAAAAGATTGTCTTCAGTTTCCTAGAAACAATCTTATTGTTATGAAGTGATTTATGATTGTAAAAGTGAGTGTTGAGCGATGGGTGATCTAACTGTCTTACATCCGTATATTTATCCTTAAATACAAACAATTCACTTCTGTTCTGTTTGTCTCTTACCAGATAGCAAACGTTGGACCAGCTATATATGTCCCGTTGACGAAAGCCTTCCAAGCTAAAGCAAATACATTTTTTTCACGTTGTTTACAACCACCTGAAAGAATGGCTAATTACCTTATACTTATAATTGGTCTAATATCGTGTATATTGATTTCACAATTTTGGAAGGTAATGTCTTAAATCACGTACTTTATGTTGATTACATTTATGTATGTTGCATAATCAGATTGATTACCAGGTGATTTACAAATGTTTGTGGGGAATCCAGATATGTGTGTTCATGTGGCCTTGATATCTTATTAACTAAATGATCAATTATTTTCCCCTTATCGTCGTTATAAAATCACTAGAATATATGAGGTGTCTGTTAGTCACATTACTTACTTACTTACGCCTGTTAACCCTCTCGGAGGAGCATAGGCCGCTCACCAGTCTTCTCCATTCAACTCTGTCCTGAGCAATCCTTTCCAGCTGTCTCCAGTTACTGTTCATCCTTTTTATGTCTGCTTCCAGTGCTCGACGCAGGGTGTTCTTTGGCCTTCCTCTTTTCCGTTTTCCAACAGGATTCCAAGTTAGCGCTTGTCTCTTGATGCAGTCTGATGATTTCCACAATGTATGTCCTATCCATTTCCAACGTCGTTTCCTGATTTCCTCTTCAGCTGGAAGTTGGTTTGTTCTCTTCCGTAGTAGGCTGTTGCTGATGGTTTCCGGCCAACAGAAATTAAATATTCTGCGTAGACAGTTGTTGATAAATACCTGTACTCTCCTGATGATGTTTGCAGTAGTTCTCCACGTTTCAGCTCCATACAGAAGAACTGACTTGACGTTCGAATTGAAGAGTCTAACTTTGAGATTGGTTGACAGTTGTTTGGAGTCCCATATATTTTTCAACTGTAGGAATGCTGCCCTTGCTTTGCCGATCCTTGCTCTTACATCCGCACCGGATCCTCCTTGTTCATCGATGATGCTCCCCAGGTATGTAGAGGTATCCACTTCTTCCAGAGTTTCACCATCAAGTTCAATTAGGTCGGTGTTCTCGGTGTTGAATTTGAGGATCTTGCTCTTTCCCTTATGTATGTTCAGGCCTATTGATGCTGAGGTTGCTGCTACTTTGGTTGTATTCACTTGCATTTGCTGTTGTGTATGGGATAGAAGTGCTAGATCATCCGCGAAGTCCAGATCATCAAGTTGCATCCTACTTGTCCATTGAATCCCGTGCTTCTCCCCAGATGTAGAGGTTTTCATGATCCAATCGACCACTAGGAGGAAGAGGAAGGGCGAGAGCAGACAGCCTTGTCTGACACCGGTTCTCACTGAGAATGCATTTGTCAGCTGTCCTCCATGCACGATTTTGCACTGTAGTCCGTCGTAAGAATTCTGGATGATGTTGACGAGTTTCTCTGGTATACCGTAGTGTCGAAGAAGTTTCCATAGTGATCTCCTGTCTACGCTGTCAAACGCCTTCTCACAGTCAATGAAATCGATGTACAGTGACGAGTTCCATTCAATTGATTGTTCAACGATGACGCGTAGTGTTGCGATTTGGTCTGTGCATGACCGATCCTTACGGAAACCAGCCTGTTGGTCTCGAAGTTGAGCAACTACTGAATCTTTCATTCTGTTCAACAACACTCTGTTGAAGACATTTCCTGGTACTGACAACAGTGTGATCCCTCTGTAGTTCTCACATTTGCTCAAATCCCCTTTCTTTGGTATCTTGATAAGGTATCCTTCCTTCCAGTCTGTCGGAACCTGTTCTTCTTCCCAGATCCTCTTGAATAAAACGTGGAGCATCCTTGCCGTCATGTCTGTCTGACTTGAGTGCTTCGGCTGGTTTATTGTCAGGTCCTGCTGCTTTCCCACTTTTGATCTGTCTGATGGCTATCTTGATTTCTTCCATCGTTGGTGGATTGACATCAATCGGGAGGTCTGTAGGCGCTGCTTCGATGTGTGGTGGGTTCGGTGGAGCTGGTCTATTCAAGAGTTCCTCAAAATGTTCTACCCATATGTCTCTTTGTTCTTGAATCTCGGTGATTAGCTTGCCTTCTTTGTTCCTGACCGGTCGCTCTGGTTTACTATATTTCCCTGCCAGTTTCTTCGTTGTGTCGTATAGCTGTTTCATATTTCCTTCTCTTGCAGCTTTCTCCGCTGTCGTTGCAAGGCCTTCGATATACTTACGTTTGTCGGCTCTAATGCTCTTCTTTACTTGTTTATTTGTTTCTGTGTATTCAGTTTGTGCCTTGATTTTTTCTGCTCTAGTTCGGCTGTTGTTGATTTCTGCCTTCTTGTTCCTCCTTTGTTGAATTTTGCTCAGGGTCTTTGTGGAAATCCATTCCTTATGACGGTAGTTCTTGCAGCCCAGAGCCTCTTGACAAGTTGAAGTTAGTGCCTCTTTGATTCCTTTCCAGTTGTCCTCCATAGTGGTTTCTTCCTCGTTCAGCAGATCTTGTAAGGCTTGAAACCTGTTGTTGAGAGTTATTTTGAATTCCTTGAGTTTTTCAGTATCTCGAAGAGAGGCTGTATTGAACCGTTTTAATGCTGTTGCTCCAGTTATCCATTGCTTCTTTAGCTTCAGCTTCATTTTGGCAACCACTAGGTGGTGGTCTGAAGCTACATCAGCTCCTCTCCTGGTTCTCACATCTTCCATTGATCTTCTGAATTTTTTATTGATGCACATATGATCAATCTGATTTTCTGTAGTCTGATCCGGTGAGATCCATGTAGCCTTGTGTATGCGTTTGTAGGGGAATATTGTACCACCTATAACCATTTTGTTGAAAGCGCAAAGATTTGTAAATCTTTCACCATTTTCATTTCTTTCTCCCAGTCCTTGTCGTCCCATGATGTCTTCGTAACCGTTGTTGTCCATTCCGACTTTGGCGCTTAGGTCCCCGATTAAGATTGTCAGATCCTTTCCTGGACATTTCGATATAATTGACTGCAGCCTATCATAAAACTGATCTTTGTCCTCGTCGTTGCCGTCGTTGGTGGGTGCATAACACTGGATGATGTTTATTGTAATCCACCTCTTCATTGTCTTGAAAGATGCTTTGATGATCCTGGGTCCATGTGGTTCCCATCCTACAAGTGCATTGCGCGCTTTCTTAGACAGCATCAGAGCAACTCCTTGGGTGTGTGGGGCATTTTCCTCTTCGTGCCCAAAGTATAGTAGCACCTCTCCCGTAGTTAATCTTTTCTGTCCAGTTTGAGTCCAATGCGTTTCGCTGATCCAGAGCACAGTTAAATTGTATCTCTTCATTTTTGCTGCTATCTGGCTGATCTTCCCTGTCTCCCACATTGTCCGAACATTCCATGTACCTATAAAAATTTTTGCTGTGGTCGTTAGAAGGGGTGGCATCGGCCTCATGACTTCCGAAGAATCTCGGCTTTCATCATGAAGCGTCATATAGATTCCTTCCACTTCCAGGGCAGAGTTTAAATGGTTGAGTTTGTTTATTCTGGTTAGCGTTTTTTTTTAGCAAACTTGTATTTTACGGGATAGGGGTGTTAGCCCTATGCCCAACCCTCCTCCTTTACCCGGGCTTGGGACCGGCAACAACTCTAGAAGAGCTGCGGGCGGAGTTCTGTTAGTCACATATTGTTGGATAAATATATAGTCAAGGATAATAATGAAGATGCAATTCAACTAGTTATTATTCACTTCTTGGCGTCATAAAGCTTGCTTGTCAAGTCATTTGATACGAATCGATTTTTCTTTTGTTATCCAATATGCTGACTTGTTTCAACTACTTTTTGGCTATTTTAACTAAAAATTCGTCTATAGTTATGTGCACAAATGTGTTCGTTAGTTGACCATTTAATTTATAGCTAAATCCATAACACATTCTTCAGACTAGTATTTACATTTTAATTATCTTTATTGATATAAAATTCACCTTATCACAATGTGTTATGATAATTAAAATACGATAAGGTGTTAAAATACGTCGGAGCTTTTTTTAAATATCGCAAAACTTTGTGAAAATAAAGAGTAGGATAAGAGTCAGTGATTTTGCACCACAATACTAACTAGGGTTTGTAAATCATGTCACATTGGGTTTGTTGATTAAACAGACGTTGTAGTACTGTGATGTACTGTTTTTGATATAAAAAAACTTGCGTGTAGGGTTAGTACTCGTCAGTTCTTGTAGCAAAGGTTGCCTGTTTGAAACTTTTAGGTGATTGAGGCTGTTATCAATTTCACTACTAACTGGTTGGGTTGGACTGTGACTGGCAAGCGGAATCCAGGACACAAGTCTGCTGGATGCACCTGCATCCCAATTTTAGTGTTCACAGAGACTGACCAGTTTCAGTCCATAAATAATCAACTGGATGATCCAACTACTTTTGAGTTATTCGCTATTAATGTTTAAAATGTTATTATTAAGCTGAACTAACCTTTTTTGAATTCTGTTTAATCTTTAAGATATGTGGTTGTGTAGATTAATTTCCATGACCAAACTACGTGTTTTAAGACAGCGTGTTCTATCTAGTTTATTTGAATCTTATTATTGCTTAGCCTTTATATCTTTATATTGTTTTTTTTAAATCTATTTTTCTTTTTAGTCGGTGGTTTATATACCATCACTAACAACTGGTTATCATAGTGTTGGATTGTTCTCTTTGGCTTTATTTGCCTCAATTGTTGATTGTACATCGTCAGTTACATTTATTACTTATTTGAATGGAATGCCTCAGTTGTATGTAGGTGCACTGCATTTCGGCGAAGCATTTAGCGATTTGGTTCCGAGTGTATTAGCTCTCATTCAGGGAGTTGGCTCAGACCCTGAATGTGTTACTGAAACAGGTATGATTAATATAGTTTTTTCTCCAACTAAGATTCTTTATAGCAATAATTGTTTACTGACATTAAAGATAATACACCATATACTATGCATAATTGTTATCACTAATTGCTTACTGAAAACGATAGAAATGAACCTGGTCGTAGTTAAAGTCGTAATTTATTTACCCGATTCATGCATATTGCAAACTACGCCGAACCTTCCGCTTATCTATTGTAATTATTACTCCTAAGTGAGTTGTATTATTCTGGTTTAGAATCTTATCAGTCCTCACCAGAAATGTTTAAATTAATCGGCTACTGAATAGTATTTAATATCATGTAATCCAGTCCTAAACACTGATCAAATTCCATTATTAAAAAACTGCAATCTGCCCACTTGACTAGAGGATTCGTAACCTTATTACTTGGATGTGAAATAGTTAAAAATTAAGGTGAAATTCGGAACCTATGCTTTATATTAGTTGGTGCTCAAAGACACGATGTCTCTGCTATCTTGAAGAAATCGACGTTTGTTGTTGGATTCGAAACTACGTTTTTTTTTATCTCTTAGTCACTGTTATTGTCACTTGACATGCTGAACTGGAGTTGTACGGCAGAACTGTGATATTTCTGTAACTACAAACTGATTAGTGATCTGTGTCATGTTGTCTAGCTCTTAATTGCGGTTAATTTCTACCATTCATTTTATTATAGAGGCATCGCACTAAACATTTCGAAGTTATGTTACACTTTGATACTAATTATAAATGAAGGGGAGGATATCCGTCACAGAATGATTTAAACAATCCCACAAATAATAAAACCTCAGAAAACTGGGATAATTAAAAAACCTACTCATCTACGCCACACTAATAAATTCACTAGTGACTTACTTCGGTATGAGTTTTAGTAAACTATCGTGCCGAGTAGTTCAGATATGTACTGAACTGGAATGGCACAGCTCCTAGAATTACTGTCCACAATATTGACGTATGCATCTTTGTGATAAATAAACAGTTTGGCTATACTAATGATTTGCCCAAAATCGGTTTTTATTTTCTTCTTCAGTTAATGGTACACTTCGCATAGTGCAAATTTTCCCACCACCACGTTTCTCAGTCAGTACATTCATATATCTGTTATGCGTAGTTTTGATGTTATCACTCACTGCATTCATTCTATTGGATTGTTCATCGATTGGTTTGGGTAGAGCTGTTCATGAACATTATCGGAAAAGTAATTTCATATTAGAGTCTAATGATGTACATACTAGTAATAAAAGTCAGAATAATCTAGAAAGAGTTAATTCAAACCATGAAAACCAAATAGCTAATGGCATTATTAAAAATACTGAAAATGGTATGTTTCATTTTATCATTAATTATAAGCTGATTTTACAATCACATTTTAATCATTTAAACAAAAACGATTGTCATTTTCTCTGGAAAAGATCCTAGGTTTAGCAGTCATTCAGACAACTAAGTCATAAAACGGTTTTCGCTCTTTTCATCTCTTTAAGTATCTAAGTGAGAGCTGTGCTAGGAAAGCCTGTTTTATGGGTGCTTTCTTCAGCCAACCAGTGAAGATCTATCAAAGCATTGTACACTAACTTGTACTTAGTTTTGAGAAGAGTCATACTTTAGGGGTCCACAATGAGACGTTTTTAGGAAGGTTTAGACAAGAATCATGTTTGTACACACCTCTTCAAGCTAGACAACTATAAATATATTCAACATCGAGTTTCCCTAAACACTACTGACCGTCATTAAATATTTTGTAAATGTTTTATTTTGTGTGAATTTAAGTATTTGAAAATGTACTTCTATTTATTTGTCTTCTAAATAAATATTAATTGTCTCCTATCTTACAATTACACAACAGTACTATAAAGTCATCAATAAAGCATGTGCTAATGTCGTCGTGATGTTTTGGGCTTTGTACTTAATGAATTCGGTATCAACGTCTATGTTTTATAACTTGTCGCCAAAAAGCTATATATTGAATTATTTTTGAATATACACAAATATGGTTAATTTTCTCTACTAGTGTAATATATTTGAAGTGTGATAAATCCATGGCTAAAGCTTATTCTTTGTTGTTGCATAAGTCTCGTTATTATTTACTCAATTATTTTACATAGTTTTCACCACTACATCTTAAAAAGTACAGTTCTCTTTGTCAACAATGTATTATTGATTTGTTTAGTGTGGGATATAGTCGGTCTCTGTGTTGTTTCAGGGAGTAACTGATCCGTCTAAAGGAAAATTTTAGTGATAAATAAACATTTGTGTACATAGCGTAAATGTGCAGGCAGCTTTTCTAATTAACCGTATTCATTTTCGTTATCACAAACAAATATTACTCGGTAATCTTTTGAATGTTTATTTATTCTTTTTCTTTTCATGTACGATAACTGTCAACGAGTATAAATGTATTCATGATTGACTTTCAGTATTCATTTTATTCATATTAAACTTTCAGTTAAATAATTTCTTTATTTCAGTTCACTAGCTGCATGACACAACTATTACACCTATATTATATGTAGTGTTATTTTCCTAGGATTTATATAAGTCCCGATTAGGTAACAACAATGTAAGATATGATATATTTGATTACGGATAAATCAAGCAATAACTGTCACCCCATGTGGAACACAGACCGCTGACCAACAATCTCCAAACAACTCTGTCCTGAGCTTTCCTTTCTAGCTCTTCCCAAGTGCTATCCATTCTCTTCATATATGTCTCCGATTCCCGACGCAATGTGTTCTTGGGTCTTCCTCTTTTCCTTTGGCATTCAGAATTCCATGTTAATGCTTGTCTCGTGACACAGTTTGGTGATTTCTTTAATGTGTGTCCTATCCACCTCCCCTCCAGAGTCTTTTCCTAATTTCTTCCTCGACTGGAATTCGGTTGATTTGTTCTCTGTCATAGAAGGTTGTTGTTGATGGTATCCGGTCAACGAATCCGAAGTACCTTACGCAGACTGTTGTTTATAAATACTTGTATCTTTCGAATAATGCTTTTTGTAGTTCTCCAAGTTTCAGTTCCTTACAACAGAACTGTTTTCACATTTGTATTGAAAATTCTGACTTTAATATTGGCTGACAGTTGGTTTGAGTTTCAGATGTCCTTCAGTTGTATAAATGGTGTCCTTGCCTTTCCAATCTGAGCCTTTATATCTGCATCACACCCTCCTTGTTTGTCGATGATGCTGCCCAAGTATGTAAAGGATTCTACATCTAGAGTTTTTCTGTCAAGTTATATCGAATTAGTGTTCGTTGTTTTGTATCTAAGGCTCTTGCTTTTCCCAGTGTGTATGTTGAGACCTACTGCTGCCGAGGCCGCTTCTACGTTGTCCGTTTTCATCTGCATTTGTTGTGTGTGGGATAGAAGAGCCAGCTAGATCATCTGCAAAGTCGAAGTTATCTAGTTTCATCGATGTTGTCAACTGTATTCAGAGATAGCCTTTAGATGTTGTGGTCTTCATGATCCAATCAACCACCAGCAGAAAGATGAAGGGCAACAGTAAGCAGTCTTGGTTAACACCGGTCTTCACTTCGAATTAATATGTGAGCTGATATCTATGCACGATTTTACAACGTAGTCCGTCGTAAGAACTCCATATGATGTCGACTATCTTTTCGGGTACACCATAATGTCGAAGAAGGCTTCATAATGTTGTCCTATCCACGCTGTTGAATACCTTTTCGTAATCGAGGAAGTTGATTTAAAGTGGTGAATTCTATTCAATTGATTGTTCAACAATGGACCGTAGAGTAGCGATTTGGTCAATATACGATCGGTCCTTACAGAATCCGGCCTGTTGATCTCGAAGTTGGTCATCGACTGTATCTTTAATTCGGTCTAATAACACTCTGTTGAAGAATTTTCCTGGTATCGAAAGGAGAGTGATACCTCTGTAGTTCTCGCGATTGCTATGGTCTCCTTTCTTCGGTACCTTGATGAGGTGCCCTTCTTTCCAATGTGCCGGCATTTGTACTTTCCCAAATCTTCCTGAAGAGAATATGGAGATATTTGCAGTTGCTTCTATATCTCTCTTCAGTGCATCGCTCAGCTGGTATGTTGTCTGGCCCTGCTGACTTGCCACTGGTGGTTGGAAATTCGGATGGCTATTTTGATTTCTTCAATTGTTGATGTTAGTGTTTATAGGGAGATCCGTGGCTGCTGCTTCGATGACTGGTGGTTTCATTGGGACTGGTCTATTTTAAACAGATTTTTGAAGTGTTTTACTCACCTGTTTTGTTGTTCATTCACTTTAGTGATTAGTTTGCCAGTCTCGTTCTCGATTGGCTGTTCTAGTTTACTGAATTTTCCAGCTAGCTTCTTCGTTGTATCGTATAGGTGCCTCATGTTTTCTTCTCTTGAGGCTTTTTCTGCCGTCATTGCTAGGTCCTCAACATATTTCCGTTTATCCGACCTGATGCTCTTCTTCACTTGCTAGTTGACTTCTATGTATTCTGCCTGTGCCGTGGTTTTTTTCTGTTTTTGTCCGGCTGTTATTAATTGCTAACTTTCTGCTCCTCCTTTCTTAGATCTTTTCCAGAGTGCCAACAGAAAGCCACTCTTTATGGTGGTGTTCCTTGCAACCTGAAACCTTCTGACATGTTGAAGTTATTATTTCTTTAATCTCTTTCCAATTGTCCTCCATATTAGTTCCACCTTTTTTAGTCGATCATAAAAGACTTAGAAGTTGTTGTTTAGAGTTATATTGAGTTTGTTAGTATCCTGGAGAAGTCCTGTGTTAAACTTTTGTAATACTGCTGCACTAGTTGTGCAGTGCTCCTTCAGCTCCGGTTTTATTTTAGCCACCACCAAATGATGATCCGAAGCTATGTCAGCTCCTCTCCTTACTCTTACGTCTTCCATGGTCCTTCTAAACTTCTTATTGATGCAGATATAGTCGATTTGGTTCTCCATAATGTTATCCGGTGAAATCCATGTAGCTTTGTTTATGCGTTTTTGAGAGAATATGGTGCCACTTATAATCATTTTCTTGAAGGTACATAAGTTTGCAAACCTCTCACCATTTTCGTTCCTTTCTCCCAGTCCATATTGTCCCATGATGTCTTCATATCTGGTGTTGTCTATTCCAACGTTGGTGCTTAGGTCTCTAATTGAAATGGTCAGGTTCTTGGCTGAGTATTTCTCAATGATTGACTGCAGCCTCGCATAGAACTGGTCTTTGTCGTCTTCGTAGCTTTTGTTGATGGGCGCATAGCACATTTGATTACAGATAAAATGAAGACATTAACATCGGTAGTGATATACAATTGTTAAAAGATAAAGCGGGCTGTAGAATGTGCAAAATAAGACTATGTTCAAAGGTTGATCCACTTTTACTAATTCTACATGACTTAATGTAGTCTTTAACATTCGTTGTTGTCTGCATAACAGATATCAATCACGAATCATGAGATTGTGTAGATGACTTAAATCTGCACTCAAAAATCTAGCGAGATTTGTAAGAATAAGTATTATTTATAACCTTTCCTTTAATTTTAACACAAAATACCATGGTTTCTTATCAGAACTGGAGACATACATCATTACCAAAGTTAACTTTGATAATTTCAAATAAATTGAGCATCGGATAGGTTGTTTATAAAATGAGTAATATATTTTTGTAAAATTCCAATGAGTAGAAATTAAAATTTCTGACGTTTCGCGGCTTAGTGTATTCATTTCTCTGAAGAAGCGACTTACACTAAGCCGCGAAACGTCAGAAATTTTAATTTCTACTCATTGGAATTTTACAAATATATATTACTCATTTTATAAAGAACTGGAGACAGTTGTAGGATCAGTCGCTAAAGTTACTAATCGTTCACATTTATAAATTTTGATCAACTTAAACCAAAAATTCATGATGAAATCATGTTTGACGGGAATAAAGTGTCTTTTTTATCCTTTAAACCATGAACTGTAGCCATTATATATAGAATCGGTTTCTTAGCCCTCTTATTTGTCTATTTTGCATTTGGTGTTTTAGTGTTGAACCAGAATGACCAAACCGTACAATTGCATAGTGATATTGTTAGTGTTACAAATCATTCTGGACCAAGCACATTTATATCATGTTTTCTTATCAGTTACATCAGTGCATCAAATTATGGATTTCTACCATCTATCCAATCGTACTCATGTGCTGCCTATGGTTCACTTACATATCATTTGGCGGTCACACTATCAGGATTATTTTCTGCCATAACGACTGTGTTAACTACATTTCTTGTCAATCATTACTCTAAAATGATAGAAATTGAAGATGAATCAGCATTTAAAGGTTCGAAGGAACAAAATCAAATTTATTTTAGACAAAAAACGGATATAGTTTTGAAAAAATCATATATGCGCTCACTTTATAGTAAATGGATTAGTATTACACTCATTTCTTTAATGCCTGTGGCTTATGTAATTTACTTAGCTAGTTCAAGTCCTAATCCACCACATTTAAGTGGCTTTGGCTCGGCGAGTGCGGTGAGTTTAATTTCATTTGTTTCTATTGTTTATTACAATCAATCATTCACAAACTAGCATACACCTTTGGCGTGTAACAAACACTAATTGTAGTTACAACTTGATGAAATTAAACCAGCCATAAATCTGAATTGCTTCACATAAAAAAAAAGTATAAATGATTCCCATCACTAATAAGATTAACTAATCGCCACAAATTGATGGAGGTGGGGATTCTACCTTCGGATCCCGGGCCAACGATACGGATGGTTAAGCATCTGCCATGAGACCTAAAAGCTCTGAGTTCGACTCCCTTTCGGAATCGAGGGTACCCACTACCGAGGAGTCCCGTGCCAAGATGAAACAGCTGTCCAGTGCCCCCTGGTTTTTACTGGCACCCAATTGAGATAAATGTGACGAATATAATGAACTAAGCTTAACACATATCTCCACAAAACCACCTCAAGTCATTGAATTATAGTATGCATCTAAATATTATATGCACTGGCCTACTAATTTATATATTATGTCTCTGAATGAACTAGTATATACATACTAATTGTCGATATTGGACAGCTGAAATTGTTGTTATAACCCATATAAATGGCTTTTCGTGAATAATTTTCTTTCTGACATGTCAGCAAAGTGCGTCAAAGCTTCTGTATATGATGGGATTACGCACTGACCAATAGGAAGTTTAAGAAATTTATAATAATACAATTGGTGAATGATTATTCATCGACTGGGGTTATTTAAAGATATGTGTCGTCGTAGAACCCTACTAGTTTGGATTAGAAAAGTTACATTTCAAGGTGGTTAGATGAATCAATAATTTCAATCTTTAGGAACTTTGTTGTATAAAATTCTGTCGGTTTTTTTATTAGGACCGATTGTGCTACTGATATCTCTGCTTTAAGATTTTTGATAATATGATGGAGAACTCGTTGGTACAATTGTGTTTATGTTTTGCCTACCCATGGATTATTAGCATATATATCACGGGTTCACTTGTTCTACGGTTTATTACTAGTATTGTCAATATCAATTTAACCAATTTGTTCTCCATCTTAAGTTGTTCTTAATGTGTTCGTGCGAAATATGGGAGTTTGGGTCGATAAGTGACTGCACCGATTTCTATGCTAGGAGTATCTGCTCTAGAGTAAATCTGTGATGATTATATTTAGTAATGACAATAATATGATGGATCATTCCATCTAATAGGGAACATTGAGGCATCAAATAATCATGTAGCTGAATTTGGGCAATCCTATAGGATAAAACTGATTTTTACCCAAATTATCTATTTTTATAGATCCTTGCTTGGATTGCGATACGTTGCTTATTTGCTAGCTTGCGTACGTGGATATGGATGATTTTGTCTAGTCATTCCAATAGACCAATGCGGCTCAGATTAGCTGGATTGTCGACACAATTTGGAGCAGCACTCGGTGCAATTTTAGGTTTCTTACTAGTTGTTTATTTTCAACTGTTTAAAAGTAAAACACCTTGTCTTCAAGCGTAATTTATACTGACCGTAATTGCAATGATTTCCAATATAGTTTAACACATTCATCCACAGTTCATTATTCGTTAATGAATAAATGATGTATTATTGATTTGGAAACTACTATTTTCGTACTTATTTTTTGTGCATCTTCTGTTTCTGATTTTTCGACTGTATCGTATAGTATTGCTTGTTTTTTAGAATTCGGTTTTTGTAATTATCAGACGCTTGTTTCCATTCAAATAGGACTAAATTATAAGGCCACGCTTATTTTTGACAATTTATGATAATTCATGGCTTCACAACTAAATTCATACTTTTGAAACTATAAAGCTACAAATTATTAGTAATGTTAGCTGTGTATTGTCTCAAGTTATGAAAAATATTAGTTAGAAATGGGCTTCCGGAAGTGAAGATAGATGTAAACAAACAATAGAAGGTCAGTGATCACAGTGAGGATATGAGCTGCTTCAAATTTATATGCTTCCACGAAATAAATGATGCATTAATACAATAATAGATTATAGGTACTAACAATCCACTCATGATAAAATTGTTAACTTTCTGTCACTTCTATTGTGTGTAGGCGGTGGATTCATATCACTGTAAAGGAATTGGATGTGTTGTCTAGACAGCTTAGAAAAACTTTTGATTAGGTACTCAGGAATGAACTTATGCATTGATATATATTCATAAGCAAATTTTAAGTTTTTCGAGAGTAAGAACAACGAATTGCACGGAGTATGATGAACCCATTTTAATTCGTTTGGTTCTCATCAACTGTGTACAACTTCCAGTTTCACAAAATCAAACATTTTAACTACCTTTTGCTATACATGTAGATGTGTGTTTAGTTGGAATTTAGACGGAAAATATACCAGTAAGATGTAGCAAACATCCAAATAAAGCTGAAAAAAGTTAGACAAAATCTTCGAAGTATGCACAAAATGCAACGGACGGTCCTAGAAGGTCAATTAAGGCAATAACATAAGTTGTAAGACTGAAATAGAGTACACAATGAAGTAATAGAACATAGGTTGATAAAATTGAGAATGATGAGTTAAGCCCAGTTATTTAAATCAAGACAAAAATGTGATATGATGATGCAGCCAAGTTAATTTTCTAGCGTAAAGAAAAGTTGATAAAAATTTTCAAATCTTATTACTGTCTTAATTGATCTAGAACAGTCCTTTGCATTTTGTAAATATCTCGAAGATTTTATCTAACTTTTTTCAGCTTTATTTAGATGTTTGTTGCATCTTACTGATATATTTTCCGTTTAAATTCCGACCAAACTTACTTCTATAAGTATTGAAAAATGTATTTAAAATTTTCGATTTTGTGAAACTGGAAGTTGTATGCAGCTAATAAGAACCAAATGAATTCATCATATTCTGTACAACATTTTTCTTGTTCATTCAAGGTCAATTAAGAGGACAATATTGTATACGATTTTAAAACTTGTCTTTTACATATTAGGTAACTGGGTCCCTTTATACATTTTTTAAAAATTAAAACTTATGACCTCTCGTTCAGACTACAAAGCACTAAACACTTACATTTCATGGCTAAGTAGTTTTTAATGATATCGATTTTCCTAATATTTGCTTGTGGGGCTGTATATGCACTAAGCTTTGTGCAAACATCACATTGATGCTAATTCCTGGTGCAAGCTTTTTCATGAAATGCAATAGTGGTGATGTCACTACTACTTGCCACTAAATAATTCAAACTTAGTAATGTAAATATTAAGTTCTCCTTACATGTAGCGTGCTAATAAACAGTAATTAGTCGTCTAGTCAACGTCCAAAGTGACAAGCTCTTGTAAATAAGACTAAGTATTATGAACATAGGCTTCCGATCTCTGTGGTATCGCTTGTATATCAGAATAATCCCACATTAGATAGGCAATTTTTTCGATCCTGTTGGTCAGAAGAGTGGGTAGTGGATAAAAAAATTGATCGAAGTCTCATGCTCATTGGTATATAACAGGATTTAGGCTACATAATTCAATCAGCATGCCACATATTGTAGTCGTACGTGCTAAATCCTACTTATCACTATATTTAAATACTAAAACACAGTTTACATAACCTATTATTTTAACGAGTACACCTGACTAGATTATCTACAGATTATTTGCAAGATGAAACGAGTTTTAAAAAATAAAGCAGAAAAGTGGCATATTTATTTTAAGTAATCCACTGTCATTCAACATGCACATCTGATGTTTTAAGATCATGTGTGTTGTTAAAGATAACGGCGGTTATCTCTCCATAGTTGTTCACACTGTGGAAGGGTTCTTGGTATACTTGAAAAGAAAATTGGGTTAGGGTTGGTCTGAAAGACCTGGAAGCGTGACCTCAGTGACCAAGGAATAACTGCTTGGGACCAACCACACACGGCCTTTTCGAGAGAGGTTTTCGTTGTTGTAGCTCCGTACTTAATGAAGCCTTACTGCCGGAGACGGAAATCTGTGGAGTAAGGTGAGGATCGCAATTTTAGGATCGACCTCTTCTAAACCCGCCCTTCCTTTGTGGAAAGGTAGAATTGCTGTTACACTGGTTGTCTGAGGAAAACATCTCACTGCCGTCATACCTCTGTACAGCCGGCAGTACGACTTCGTCCTCGGACCTCGTATTAGTATTTGCTGCTCTTAGTCTTACAACTCTTCAATCAACCTGCTTGGCATGGTAGGACCTTGAGGAACGATTGTTCCAGACAGTATAGCCCGGTCGAGTCATCATAATACGCAAACTCAACCACCACTTCAAGGTAGCAGCACGGTTGGGAGTCACTGACTGTTGGTTTGAGTCGTGTCGGTAGCTGCAGACTACCTGGTTGGGGTCCTCGCGAATACCGTAACCAGTGGCTGGAAACTTCGAGTGACATGGCTCAGAATCGGTCACAGTGGCACATATGTATTTACTCATCGTCTTCCCTTAAATCATGAGCTTAAAATTACCTCATAACTCTTTTCACACCCCCTCTTTTTTCCTTGAACCATATTCTATATGTTCACTCTTCCTTGTTACTATTTTTATTATTATCATCGTTGAAGTAACTTCTACTATATCATGTTAATCTTGCAATACTTTAGAGATATGACAGCTTGGACCGATGCACACATGTGCCATATTCTATGTTGATCATACATACATACATGTTTTAAGATCAGGTTACATAGGGTGACGAAGTGTGGCTTGTATCACAGTTGATTTTTACAGCTTAATGCATTTTTCTCTAATATCTGTTTCGATATATTTTGGCAATATATAATAAGTTTGGTTAGGATAAGTTTGCATCTTCCCGTTGATTAATCATCGACCGAAACTTGTCAGCCTCTGTTGTCATGCGTGCATCCTAAGCGGATTGCCTTGATCTAGCTATAAATCACAAGTAATGTTTAAGTTGGATTGTGATTGGTAAGTGGGATCCAGGACGCACATTTCATCCTATTTGGGACTCATCGGGTGCCTGCGTCCCAATGTTGATGTTTACACTGGGATCCAAACTCAGTCCGCTCCGTGCCAAAGGCCACCGGGTTCACCACTATGCTAAATGTTTAGGAAGTGACTTGTCTACATTCGTTGTCAAAATGTTGTCAGCGTTATCAGTTGATTGAGTCTTCAGTATTTACCCTACTCGTCTGCTTTGGAAAACAACCCTTGAATCATGGACAATTGGTTCAGCGAAGAGATTTTTTTCCGGTTATATATACATGATATTAAAAGTCTGATAACAATTAGTCAAACGTGACAACAAAAGATAATGTAAATCAGATTGATGGCAACAAATAATCAAACACCAACGAAAATCTAAAATGTCGTATTATTATTTAGATGTCCTAGTGAAGAGGAAATATATTAGGATTAGGTTACGTAAATAATATAAGAATTATGGAATATGAGGTTGAGAGTAATAATTGTAGAGTTAGGTTACGTCATAAAATAAACCCGTTCCGTTCATTCATCCAATTCTCGATAAGTGCCATTCATTATACCATCACGTTAGTCAATGGTTCGCTAACCTCCTTGAACCTGTAAAAAGGTAGATATCCAAGCTCTCCTTATTAAGTTTCTCCAACTTCATTGATATCACAAAGGGCCTGAACCTAAATAATAAATGTACGACCCCACTTAATGTTGAATCACTCTACTAATGCTCCTCTCACTAAAACTATTTGTTTCATTTACAAATAAATTGATGACAACACGATAAATGTTGGGATACCAATTAAACGTATCAAATAATTACTATTAAGAAGCACGTTCAGTTTTCATTTAATAGTACAGTTTACAGATAAAAAATGAGATCCCTCAAAGGTCCCCTATTAACAGATTGCTACGTCGGTATGGAACAGAGCCACTTGAAGCCAACCATTGACAATCTCTACTTGCATAAAAGGTACACAGGAGGCATTTTTGCGACAGAATCAAGTTGAGCATTCTTCTACAGATTTTCAATGGCTACCATCCATCTATCAAATTCTCCCTTGAGAAAGAAAATGGACAATGTTTCCACTTCCTGTATGTCAAACTAAAAAAGAAAACCCGATGCAACATTACATAGTCGATTTGAAATAGTCAGCTCATAAGTTTCTATGTTTGGGTCCCTATTAAGAGGAAGATAATAAGTGCATCCATCGCTTACAGTATCCGGAAAGTCTGGTCTCCCGACATCATCGAGAATAGACTAACTTTAATCAAGAAAACTAGTTCAAAGTGCCTCCCCATTATGATTTGTAGGCAAAAAACCTAAGACCACGAACCTTCAAGGGAATCTAAGATATCTGCTTTTGAGATAAATAACGAACGTTGGATTCAAAGGATATCCACCCACTGGCATTCTGATGACGATCGCAGCGCTAACAAAATGACGATTTTCGCAGCAGATTTAAAGCCGACCGTTATCTATGTATGACTTAAAGGGCAAATTAACGCATTCGACGCGTGTCTGTTTACCCACTGATTCCTGTGAGGCAAAGTGTATGTTGATCAAGAACATGATCCTGTATGGCTGCAAGAAAGCAATAGCAGCGGCACTAAATGAGCCATATCATCACTACTAGCCATTCAATTAACAAACTTTTAAGCTTCACCATTGTTAACGAAAATCTACCGAAACGAGTTTCTACCTTCAGAGTATTGGTTAGAGCTGTTGCCGTACACAAAGAAACCAGAGCTATGCGTAAAAAATAACTCGTTTAACCTTCGATCTTACCATGGACCTACCCCGGATTTATTATATATCATCCTTTATGATTTCTTTTCATCCTTCGTATTTTAGAAAATTCCTTTCACTATCGATCTCCCCTCTGATAGAAACACATCTTGCTTGCATCCGCTCCTCACATTTTCTGATTTATCATGTTAAATAACCCAACTGAAAAACTATTACTTACGAGGAACTCATACATTCCGAAATTTCTATATTGTTTACGCAACCTTATCCCAAAATCTTTCCTTTTTACTAGGACATCTAAATAATAATACGACATTTTAGATTTTCGTTGATGTTTGATTATTTGTTGCCATCAATCTGACTTACATTATCTTTTGTTGTCACGTTTGACCAATTGTTATCAATTTTTAATATCATGTGTATACACCACCGAAGAAAGATCTTTTCTTGTTGTTCACTATTTAGCACGAAGACTCACCTTGCACACAAACTTCTCATTAAAACTGCCCTTTTGTTGTGGTTGTTAACTAGACTTTAACTTGTTTGAACCACTACTAGGACAACTAGTTACAAAAGCGTCCATGTCCCTTACTTAGGGTTATTATTCGCTTATACACAGATATATACATAGTTCACTGCACTGATCGACAGTTAACTAAACCTTAAATCACTACAACTGTTATTGATGATTATGTTGCACAAAATCCAAACTTCGTCAGACATAAGGTAAAATCTAATATTATTAAATAAAACAATATCGATAAGAACCAAAGTGATTGTAAAGTTATCTGTATAATTAATACAACAATACACTATCACTGGTGCATATTTCTACTACTCAAAATCATATCCATTAAAGATAGAGATGTATTTAACTCTCTGGACTTTATGATAAATTGTCCAAAAAGTCAAATCTTTTGCGATAGTTAGTTATTATTTTTCGTGAGTCCATTACATAAAGAAACTAATTGATAAAAAATCTTCCGAAAAAATATTGGGATTAAAAATAAAATAGTATAATGAAATATACATTCATGACGTTATCGTTGAGTCCATTAAACTCGGAAACCAAAATACTCTTTCACCACATGGATCTAAATTATCTACCCATGCAATTCCTTCTTGTATTAAATGACGAAATACGGCATCTGCACGGTCTTTGGTCCAATTAAATCTAAATGAAAAACAATAAGAAATTACATTTATTGAGAGGATGCCTAAGTAAATTTTCAATATATACCTAAACTTACTAAACGGTTCGTATGGTAAGAAATGACCCCATGAAAACGTCTAGTAACAACGTAACAGTAAAATTCAAAAGGTATGTATAATTCGCCTTCTTAAATTAATACATTAGACTGAGCAATTTAAAATATTTTTGACAAACTACTCCCTTTTTGTCAGTAAGAGATAGGTAAAGGAAAGTTTACAGCTATATAATTAGCTAAGGGAAGGCCCATACGGAGGGGGGGGGGTATACAAATGAATGAGTGGATAGGTCGCATCGTACTACTGCCAATAAAATAGCTTTTTAAAATCAATCGTTAGATGGCTTATTTCATAAGTCACTAAGTTAAGCTAGTCCCTTTATTTAGTCATAGATAATCATCAAAATATTTCTGAGTATGCTTCTTGATTAAACTCAACTGAAAGTCCTTTAAGTTGACTTAGGCATATTCGCCAGAACAGGAGGCAAGGACAAACAGGCAAATGAAGGTTAAGATAAAATGTTACTAATGTATATATCACACACTAACTTCTCCATTACAGCTGTTGTTGTTACATGACTGTCAGAACTTTCTGCGAGCCCCAACACTAAGGTCTGATCCATATTCATCTCACCCGGGACCGACTGAACCAATAACCGACCACCAGGTAAACTAATGAGACTGAATCCTGTCCCTAAACAACGTAACTTCCTGATAGATCTTTTTACGTCTTCAGTGCTAACTTCAGACTCGTATTGTGTTCTATTCTTATTCAATAAGGATACCAGCTCACGTAGAGGCATAATCCCTCCAGTGTGCTTTTCGTGAGCCATGCATACCTATGAATAGAGATGAAAAATTAAACTAAAATAGATAATGAATATTATACAACACATATTTATTTGTAATGTATAGATTAAAGTGCATTGTAAACTTCATAAAGAATGATCACATATTGGAGAATATTAAGATTACGCATCAACACTGCAAGTTAAGAACTGAATTTTGAAGATTTTAGGTCACTGAATGCAATCGGTAAGGAAGTCTGGACTAAGATTTTACACTAACTGATACATTTCAGTAACGTATATCTGCAATTTTCAGGAAATTGGTACTTTTTTGGATTTGGATCTAAAGTACCTAGAATCATATTCATAGAAGTTTTTGCGATTTATCTGAGTTGGAACTAATTGATAGAACTGATCACGTAGTAGTAAACAATCTTATATCATGTAGTACTTAGTACTGAACTAATTCTATTGAACGAATTGCAACGTGATAACTACGTTAAATGACTCCACATTGTGTCACACTCTAATATCAATTGTTAGGATCTCCTGGTCAACAGGAACTTAGTAAGTGATCCACTGATGTAAATATCTCATTAGCAGTGTTCATTCTTATCGTTCCATAAGTCTTAAGCTTCAATATCGCTTACCTTTTATTAACTTTTTTCAAACTACAATTCCTGTTCAGTTTCTCATTTTTATCAATGCTATTATTTCAAATTTGTTGAACTCCAGACTGTAAATTTCCTCACTATTTTTATATGAAGCATGGAAGTTAAGTTCGGCGTATACTCGTGTAAAGCTTTAAGTCATTTGTAACAGACAGACTGAAAGCATGTAGCACATAAAATTGGTGAGATTTTAAAATAAGTGGGCAATATGAGAGCTTTCTCTACACCTGTAGCCACAAACGAAAGCTGTCAGCTACATAATGCAACCTTCATAAAGGAGTGCAAGCATCTACGGAAACAAATTAAACGTAGGATATACTAAAATTATAAATCTATGAAAAAATAAGAATGCTGGTGAATTGTTAGATGCTTCAGATTCAAGTCGACTGATGATCCATAAAAATAACGACGTTAGTCCATAGTACTAAAAAACAAAATGACTGGACGTAACTACTCTGAACTTCATTGGGACAAACTCATCAGTTGGTGACGAGATTTTAAAAGCTTGATTGTTTTCACCTTGATGCTAGAAATGTTGCATGGAATGATAATGAAGATAGTACTTATCTGAGCATGTGATACTGATATCACGGTCCCATTGGAAATAAAATAAACCTAGATGTTGTGTAAAACGGAATAGTTAGTCATTCGACTTTTAATTTTAAAGATGATAATTAAGTGAAAAAGCGAATGGTTTATTAACTCACTTCGATTATTTTCACACCCAGATGGTAATAAAATTCTCCTAAACCTAGTGTTTCTGACCAACATCCGCGACTATAGGCTATAGGGTCAACGCCTATGCTGCTACACATTGCTTGAAATTGTGAACGTAGTTGTGAATCCTCCTTAATCTTGTTACCATGTTTGCTAGCAAATAATTCAAGCGAATGACGAACTTGGTCAAACTGTCTTGATATAGTTGTTATCTGATTCTCCGCTAACTCATCACCTTTTTCTTTATACTTCGACTGAGCAAGTGATTTACTTTTAATTGATGCAATACCAGCCTTTCTATACATGGTAAATTCCTTTAACGGAGACAATAACACGCGTTTGATAGATGAATATTATATATAATGCCGTCGTAGTCATCATAAATAAAGCTAGGCTGTGACAAATGTAAAAATTCTGGGGAATTAAAATATAATAATTGTGCAGTTGTGGCGATTTATTTAACAAGTAACGTTTGTTGACAAACTGCTTGTTACTTCTAACTTTATCTTGGATTAATAACTTTCATTTGTATTTGTCTGTTTAGTAAGTATATTCAACTAAATGATAGGATGTATGTTGCGTTATAAAAACCTATTTTAAGCGAGTTCAAGTTACTATTTTCACTTGTTGCTTGTTTTGTCCACACGAAGTACTAAGAAGTATATAGTAAACTCTATTTGATCGACTTTTTAAGTGATAAAGTGCTACAGTGGAAAGTCAGTTACGTAAAAATATATCATATGTTTCGGCAGCTAACTTTAAAACCGGCATATATATATATATATATATATATATATATATATATATAGTAACATATTAGTGATATTCCAATGTGTATCCTAAATACATGACGTATTTTTAAACCATCTACTGAATGACCGATTTATTTGAAATTATGAAGTCAAACTTTGAAACGCAGATGTCCGCATTTTATGATTAAGGATTTTTTTTATTGAAATTACCAATTCCTATATGCAGTATCTGGAACTATGAATAATAAATAAAACTCAAATAATATATCTATATTACACATAACGGCCTGCAAAACAGCGTATCGGATTGCAGCTAGACATTTTTAGATCGTTGATACAGTGCTAAAAAAAAACATGAATGACCGAAATAGGTATTTTAGTTAGCTACTAGGTTAACATTAATCTGATTTAGCCCATATACACATCAAAATATAATCACCGTCGGGGACTATATCCTACTTTCAACAGAACTGGGGAGAAGGGTTATAATATGTAAGACTACAGCAAACATCTAGTATTTTGAGACAGAGTGATAATTGGATTTTTAAATGGAGCGGGAAGCCGAAGTTAAAGTAATGAGGAAATATGAAATCTTTTCATGACCACATCATTTCTACATTGCTGATACCGTCAACCTAGATGTATTTAATGCATTAACAACATGAGAAGATGTAAATAAATGAACAAGTACACTTCCAAAATGACTAATGAAACTGGTTATTTTGGACATGAAATTAGAGAGTTCATACATATCATAAGTTACTATCACCACAAAAAGGCTTACTTTGGAAGTGTACCTGTTGACACGAATGCGGTTATGAGAGAAAAGACATGTAAAATTACATTTAAGGAATTAAAACAAAATAAATTTAAGAGATGCAGAACCTTAATAAATTTTACACTCGGAAAAAACGGAGATAAGACAGATTCTACTATATACGATCGAAATAACAGCAGATTTGTGTAGACACATCGTTTTGCTGAACACGCCTGGTAGCTTTCATCGCCAATGTAAAAATGAATGCAAGTTTGAAGATGGATGGAAATACAACAATCCGTTTCAGGTAACATATAAAGTATACAAACTTCTCCCTTGATTATTATTTAGCGACGGCATATTTCGGTGTTGTAAACCAAGTTAAAATACATAGTGGATATGCCTGACTGACATGTTTTGCGAATGGACTACAATTCGTACAACAATACATAGCTGATATGACTCCTGCTTTCAAATAGTATACCTACGTCTCAGCACCAAAATGAGTTGACTCCAATATTGTTAGTAATGTAATAGTCCATGATTGTATCACTTTGATAGCAGTATATTAATCAGACCTCATTGGTTGCATTAAATGTTACTTTTCAGTGATTATAACTCACTATCAAGGTAAAAAAACCATGTACATCACCCTCAGTGTTTTATATAGGGATTATTTGATCGCTAAAATTACGGTAAATTTCGTAACCATAAATAAACGACTGAAATTTGAGTGCTTTAATTGCTAAGCTATTAGTTTACAATAAGATATTGCTTACATGAGTGATTGGTGCAAAATTTCATGTAAATAATGCATTTCGTGTAGCCCCTATTATTTCGAAATTTCTCATAAACAAAGTAAGTTTAAAAGCTTATTAATGTCAATGAGATTTCGCCGCCACCAATGATGGAAAGTTTTCTTAGTGAAATCAGTGAACACTAATCCTCAAGGCACATACCGATATCAGGTAAAAATAAACACTTGCATAGTTTAGTGAGACTTTCTACGTAAAATAATTCCGTAAAAAATAGTGTAAACCTCGAAACTTCTATCTTTAAATAACACAGTTTACTGCTGAAAATGGTGTCATTATAAATGAGCTCCAAGTAAAGCATGTTTAAAGAGTGTTTAAGATGGAAAGTTAGTTAAACAACTGAATCCTAAAACAGTGGAAATTCGATGACAGCTACCGGCACAACGTTGCAATACCAGTTTTGTGTCGTCAATAAAGTGATTGAATCTGAATCGCACCATCAGTACTAATTTATGATCACACAAAAACAGGTAATAATCGGGAGAGAAATTACATTAAACCAGTGCTTTGGAGCAAATGCTCCCAACTTCGAACGTTCATGCTTTGATAACAAAAAAATGATTCAAAACCGACTATTTGTGTTGATCATACATACATGGATTTGTGTAGCCAGTGGTTAGGTAGATGACATTTTGACATACGAAATGTTAAGGTAATGAAAGCAAATAGAAGGAACGGAATACCTAACATAACTTGTAATGACCGTATATCGCTCAGATTTTGGTAATTTGCGTCTGGCTTTAATGTACGTTGTATGCTGAAGGGAGTGTTCAGAGCACAGTATGTAAGGATCTGAAAGAGAAGAATAGGAGAAAGTGAGTCAAGGAACCGGTAAGCACACCCGACGTACATACATTATAAAATGAAAGCAAAATACATGAGTATGGAATGACACAAGCGTGAAACAAAGGCAATTCGATAATTAAAACTGGAAGTTGGTAGGGTTAGGTCTTAGAAGTGTTGCACAGCTTCCTCGGATGGGAAAACACTATCCCAATACTTTAAATACCTAAATCTAGTGACAGTGACTGATAAGCTGATGAACTACATGATTACTGCTGGGATGAGAATAAGCATGAATGGGCTGGATATCACCTTCAACAAATACAAAAATTCAGTCTTTAGCAATTTGAATCAAACATGAACACACGTTGTGTAATGGAGGGTGTGCAGGCTACAGTTTCGTAGATAAGAATAGGGAATTCATGACCTTTGATAAGCCTCAGTAGTTCACGACTCGATGCAAGAGACGAAACTCCATATGCAGATTATTCGATTTTTGTTTTGTGCTTTATTGGAATGTCCTTTAAAGTAATTAGTCCGAAACGGAACAAGAAAACATGAAAATTTAATACCAAAATCATGTGAAGATAGTGGAAGTAGGTTGAGGCATCTCAGTCAACTTTCAAATGATAACTCAAAAAGACCCCTCATCATTTCGGTCCGTTTGCACTGAACCTGTGCCAGTATGCTCGCTTTTTACAAGGAACAGGTACTCCTCACTTGGATTCCGTATTCCAAATGAAACTTCATCTGTGCAGTATAATATCCGGAACATCTCACTCCAATCCAGAAGCGCCTTTCCAAAAGATCAAGGAGCTTCTCGCGGAGGCTTCCTTACAGTTATTGTGGTTTTGCGATCACTACTTACTATGACTCCTAAATTCCTATAATCAATAACTCTAGGATACGGTATTCCACTAAGTGTAGCTGAGAATACTGTAATGATATCAGCTTGCATTACTACACTTTTACCAGAGCTAATTTCCAACGACTTTTTTTCAATCGACAAAAATATCCAAATCTGTCTGTAATTTTCCACTACCATTTTTGCTGCTGGTAATTCTTCAGATCTAACAATTAGTCCACACAATAGGACTGATGATATTATTACTAGGTTAGTCGTTGATGTAAGGAGGAAGAGGGTCTAGAACTGGTTCTAATGGACTCCACTCCTTACTGAAGAGGCAGTGGTCTCAATTTGTTAGGAAACGATAGTTTTGATAATTTAGTACGCTAAAACTTACCTGTTTTTGCTTCAATCGAATCTTATTCCGTCGCCACAGTAAAAGTTTTCTCTAAATTAGTTTATCTGTATTCAAGTGAGTACACGGTTTTCTACTGTCTGGTTCTAGCCAATCAATCTTATTGAGTCTAATACAGAGACTAATTTGCGTAAAGAACTTCCTAGCATTATGCTTATACCAAGATTTGTATAAAAATATTTATAAGTACCAGTTACATAAGTTTGTTACTAGCAGTCAAGACGTCGTTAATATGCACAAAAACAAAACCAAGACCTCTAGTCTATAAAAGGGTTAAGAAATGTGTGCGGCGTTTTTAAAAGAAGGCCTTCCAAACTAATTAGATAAACTGGAAGGTATACACACAAAATCTGTTTAGACGGAGCAATAATAGCAGTCCGATCTTGAGAAAGAATAGTTTGTGTTGTGAATTCTTTACTAGAACACGTAGTATCCGTACCTTCTGGACAAATTAAGAGTCAAATTGGATTGTATCAGTACGACAATTCATGAGGACTTATGAAAGTCATCAACCTTCTATTCTTAGCTCTGAAAACTGGAAGATTACCAGATGTACATTTAACAATGTAACCGACCGGTTAGAGTACGGAATGGCACAACCGTTAAACAAAGGAAAAGTGATATTTGTAACCATAGTTGGGTTTCGTACAGATTTATATTTTGAGCCAGTGTTGTGACAAGTATCAAGCGTTACTCGTATTTGTATTCTATATCGTGTATACGAATGATTTCATGTAAAGTATGTTAAGTTAGAGGTATAATGGAGTTATCATTTCAAAACAAAGCACTTTTGATGCTTGTATCATAACAAATCACTAGTAAGATTTAGTCTCTCATAACACCAAATAATACTTAGTACGGTTAACAAGAATTCATTCCGCGACATATGTATGTTGGCGAGTGAAGATTGTTATTGACTATGGAGAGTGCTGTACGTGGTGTCATCTTTGGAAAACTCCAAAGTGAATCTTTAGTTAAGAGTTTGAAATACGAGCAACTATAAATTTGCTAATTGAGAATGGCAAATAAAGATTAATTTTTGACTAAAAGCTTATTGACATTATATACGCGTTGTTATGAATATATCCGTCTATGTTGTTTGACAACATTTTTTGATTGAGATATCAGAAGCTCGTTGGTACATGCTCACAATTAAAGATTCTCACGTTACGTGCGATCAGTTTTCATTCATGTTGCATATACTGGCGATCAGTAGTTGTCACTCTTTGTGATCGTCAGGCAGAATTATATTGCATTTTATCTTCCATCCTGAGATTATTTTGAAAGTTGTACTTGTGGACAGGAAGTTGATATAATGTCCTTAAGGAAACAAGCTTTTTGATCGTCACAGCAATTTTTTCAAATAATCTAAAGGTATATAATTTCATACCGTTGTTTGCATCAACGATAAATGTTAATTGACGTTGACAGGTGTGAATGATTAACCCTGACAACCGAAATAGACAGTTTTACAGACTTTCAATTTTAGTACTGCAGCGGTAAATAAACCCCAAAATAAATAATCGCATAGGCTCTCGACATTGATGCCGACCATGTTTGTTTTAGCGGACACTACTAGTTGAAGTCACGCGATCACGCATCATCACCAGATCATGACTCAAACCACCGAATCGAGATACAGCACTTGAACGTGAACAACTTGGACGGGAACTACTAGCCATGTACTGTGCTGTACGACATTTTTAACATTCCACCGAAGGCCGGGAATTTACAATATTCACTGACCATAAACCAACGACGTTTTCAATGAAGTCATCTTCAGATAAGTACTCTCCACGAGAGTCGGACCATCTAGACTATATCTCTCGATTCTCTACGGACATACGACATATATCGGGAGCTAACAATATAGTTGCTGACGCCTTATCGAGAATACATTCCTTGAATCGTATCCAAGGAATCGACCTTGTTAAACTAGCTCAACTTCAAAGTGAAGATATCGATTTTCATCACGAGTTAGCCGCAACAACGCTCCAACTCCAAACTAAAACGATTGGAAAAGGTAAGAACACTTTAATTTGTGATTCTACAGGTATAGCTTGTCCAGTCGTCTCCAGGAGTTATCGACTTGTCATTTTCGACACATTACACAACCTTTCTCTTCCTGGAATTCGTGCTACGAGTAAACTGATTACTGAGAGATTCTGCTGGCCGAAGATGAATAAGGATATTAAAGAATGGGCGCGCACTTGCATAACCTGCCAGAAGAACAAATAATATTAGCATAATAAATGCGCCTAGGCACTTTCTCAACCGCTGACGCTCGATTCAATCACGTCCACCTTGATTTGATAGTACCTTTACCAAAATCGAACGGATTTTCTTATCTTCTGACATGCGTGGACCAATTCACACGCTGACCAGAAGCGATTCCATTCAAAGACCACTAGTGAAACGATTGCTCGCGCTTTCGTCGAACGATGGGTAGCCAACTTTAGTTGTCCATCCACAGTAACAACAGACCGTGGACGTCAGCTTGAATCTGAATTGTTCCACGCTCTGACCAAACTTCTTGGAACTACGCTATTCAGGACGACCGCCTACCACTTACAATCTGACGGTTCGGTAGAATCATTCCATCGACAACTGATAGCATTACTTTTAGCTACAAACATCCCTCAGTGGATCGACGCCTTACCACTAGTGTTACTCGGAATTCGCAGCACAGAGAAAGAAGATGTTGGATGCAGTGTCGCTGAATTAGTCTACGGAACGACTCTTTGACTACTAGGTAAGTTTGTGGAAACTGCTTCCACCTCGGCAAACCTGGATCTCAATTCTTACGTGAATCGGCTTACAAATGCTATGCGTTCAGTTAAGCCAGTTCAAATTCGACAACAATCGACAGACACCTTTATCCAACCCGCCTTAAAATATAGTACACACGTTTTTGTACGTCGTGTTGCTGTACGCCGACCTCTCGGCGCAATTTGCGAAGGACTATACAAGGTTTTTAAACGAGAAACAAAGTACTATACGATTGACAAGAATGGCCACGAGGATAACGTCAGCATTGACCGCCTCAAAGCAGCCAACCTAGAAAGTAAACCATTGAGTGTCGAATTCGCTGCAACACCCGCAAAACTTGACATCAGCGAAGTCACGACACCTCATGCAATGACTAAAACGTAGGTGTAAATATCGAAGAGCTTCATAACGCCGAAAGCTACGCGTTCTGGTAGAAAAATACGATTTCCAGAACACCTAAACGAATACTGTGTTTACTAATCATCTCCCGATTTCCACTACCTACTTTCGTATAACAATTTTTTTGTTGTCTTAAAAGAAACAAACAAAAATCAATAAAACCATTATTATCATTTTTTTAAATTTACGGTATGCATTTTATAAATTTTCGTGTTTACAATACGTTTGATTATTTTTTGTCGGTATTCAACATGTACTTTAATAGCCGCATTGTGTTAACAATTATTTTCTCCGTATAAAAATGCACAGATTCAAATTATTATTTTTTTTCGACTTCAGACCGTCTGGAAACGAACAGAAAAACGTGGAAGGAAAAAAGATTCATTATTTACAAAATATTTTATGCACCGACACCACTGAGTAGGGACTGACGTCCAGAAGCTGCACAACATCGCAAGCTACCGAAGGAACATTTACAAATATCTAACGCATTGTGTTTTTCTTTCTTTGGCTGGTACATTTTAGGGTCCCCACAAACATATTTAGGGGGGAGTGAGCTGTAGTGGTAAATAATCCCCAAAATAAATAATCGCATAGGCTCTCGACATTGATGCCGACCATGTTTGTTTTAGCGGACACTACTAGTTGAAGTCACGCGATCACGCATCATCACCAGATCATGACTCAAACCACCGAATCGAGATACAGCACTTGAACGTGAACAACTTGGACGGGAACTACTAGCCATGTACTGTGCTGTACGACATTTTTAACATTCCATCGAAGGCCGGGAATTTACAATATTCACTGACCATAAACCAACGACGTTTTCAATGAAGTCATCTTCAGATAAGTACTCTCCACGAGAGTCGGACCATCTAGACTATATCTCTCGATTCTCTACGGACATACGACATATATCGGGAGCTAACAATATAGTTGCTGACGCCTTATCGAGAATACATTCCTTGAATCGTATCCAAGGAATCGACCTTGTTAAACTAGCTCAACTTCAAAGTGAAGATATCGATTTTCATCACGAGTTAGCCGCAACAACGCTCCAACTCCAAACTAAAACGATTGGAAAAGGTAAGAACACTTTAATTTGTGATTCTACAGGTATAGCTTGTCCAGTCGTCTCCAGGAGTTATCGACTTGTCATTTTCGACACATTACACAACCTTTCTCTTCCTGGAATTCGTGCTACGAGTAAACTGATTACTGAGAGATTCTGCTGGCCGAAGATGAATAAGGATATTAAAGAATGGGCGCGCACTTGCATAACCTGCCAGAAGAACAAATAATATTAGCATAATAAATGCGCCTAGGCACTTTCTCAACCGCTGACGCTCGATTCAATCACGTCCACCTTGATTTGATAGTACCTTTACCAAAATCGAACGGATTTTCTTATCTTCTGACATGCGTGGACCAATTCACACGCTGACCAGAAGCGATTCCATTCAAAGACCACTAGTGAAACGATTGCTCGCGCTTTCGTCGAACGATGGGTAGCCAACTTTAGTTGTCCATCCACAGTAACAACAGACCGTGGACGTCAGCTTGAATCTGAATTGTTCCACGCTCTGACCAAACTTCTTGGAACTACGCTATTCAGGACGACCGCCTACCACTTACAATCTGACGGTTCGGTAGAATCATTCCATCGACAACTGATAGCATTACTTTTAGCTACAAACATCCCTCAGTGGATCGACGCCTTACCACTAGTGTTACTCGGAATTCGCAGCACAGAGAAAGAAGATGTTGGATGCAGTGTCGCTGAATTAGTCTACGGAACGACTCTTTGACTACTAGGTAAGTTTGTGGAAACTGCTTCCACCTCGGCAAACCTGGATCTCAATTCTTACGTGAATCGGCTTACAAATGCTATGCGTTCAGTTAAGCCAGTTCAAATTCGACAACAATCGACAGACACCTTTATCCAACCCGCCTTAAAATATAGTACACACGTTTTTGTACGTCGTGTTGCTGTACGCCGACCTCTCGGCGCAATTTGCGAAGGACTATACAAGGTTCTTAAACGAGAAACAAAGTACTATACGATTGACAAGAATGGCCACGAGGATAACGTCAGCATTGACCGCCTCAAAGCAGCCAACCTAGAAAGTAAACCATTGAGTGTCGAATTCGCTGCAACACCCGCAAAACTTGACATCAGCGAAGTCACGACACCTCATGCAATGACTAAAACGTAGGTGTAAATATCGAAGAGCTTCATAACGCCGAAAGCTACGCGTTCTGGTAGAAAAATACGATTTCCAGAACACCTAAACGAATACTGTGTTTACTAATCATCTCCCGATTTCCACTACCTACTTTCGTATAACAATTTTTTTGTTGTCTTAAAAGAAACAAACAAAAATCAATAAAACCATTATTATCATTTTTTTAAATTTACGGTATGCATTTTATAAATTTTCGTGTTTACAATACGTTTGATTATTTTTTGTCGGTATTCAACATGTACTTTAATAGCCGCATTGTGTTAACAATTATTTTCTCCGTATAAAAATGCACAGATTCAAATTATTATTTTTTTTCGACTTCAGACCGTCTGGAAACGAACAGAAAAACGTGGAAGGAAAAAAGATTCATTATTTACAAAATATTTTATGCACCGACACCACTGAGTAGGGACTGACGTCCAGAAGCTGCACAACATCGCAAGCTACCGAAGGAACATTTACAAATATCTAACGCATTGTGTTTTTCTTTCTTTGGCTGGTACATTTTAGGGTCCCCACAAACATATTTAGGGGGGAGTGAGCTGTAGTGGTAAATAATCCCCAAAATAAATAATCGCATAGGCTCTCGACATTGATGCCGACCATGTTTGTTTTAGCGGACACTACTAGTTGAAGTCACGCGATCACGCATCATCACCAGATCATGACTCAAACCACCGAATCGAGATACAGCACTTGAACGTGAACAACTTGGACGGGAACTACTAGCCATGTACTGTGCTGTACGACATTTTTAACATTCCACCGAAGGCCGGGAATTTACAATATTCACTGACCATAAACCAACGACGTTTTCAATGAAGTCATCTTCAGATAAGTACTCTCCACGAGAGTCGGACCATCTAGACTATATCTCTCGATTCTCTACGGACATACGACATATATCGGGAGCTAACAATATAGTTGCTGACGCCTTATCGAGAATACATTCCTTGAATCGTATCCAAGGAATCGACCTTGTTAAACTAGCTCAACTTCAAAGTGAAGATATCGATTTTCATCACGAGTTAGCCGCAACAACGCTCCAACTCCAAACTAAAACGATTGGAAAAGGTAAGAACACTTTAATTTGTGATTCTACAGGTATAGCTTGTCCAGTCGTCTCCAGGAGTTATCGACTTGTCATTTTCGACACATTACACAACCTTTCTCTTCCTGGAATTCGTGCTACGAGTAAACTGATTACTGAGAGATTCTGCTGGCCGAAGATGAATAAGGATATTAAAGAATGGGCGCGCACTTGCATAACCTGCCAGAAGAACAAATAATATTAGCATAATAAATGCGCCTAGGCACTTTCTCAACCGCTGACGCTCGATTCAATCACGTCCACCTTGATTTGATAGTACCTTTACCAAAATCGAACGGATTTTCTTATCTTCTGACATGCGTGGACCAATTCACACGCTGACCAGAAGCGATTCCATTCAAAGACCACTAGTGAAACGATTGCTCGCGCTTTCGTCGAACGATGGGTAGCCAACTTTAGTTGTCCATCCACAGTAACAACAGACCGTGGACGTCAGCTTGAATCTGAATTGTTCCACGCTCTGACCAAACTTCTTGGAACTACGCTATTCAGGACGACCGCCTACCACTTACAATCTGACGGTTCGGTAGAATCATTCTATTTTTCCATCATTACCTGATCATGACGGAAACCACCGTGGATACCATACCTTTCTGGTTTGCCATCCAAGACGTTGCTATTCCACTGAAGCTTTGTTTGCGATCAAATATCATTCATGTTCCATTCTTTAATGCCTCCTGATTTATTCTCATTCGTAAGAGTTGGTCCAAAAGATAGAAATCGCTTAGGTTGTACGACAAGCGCAACTTGGTCATATACCCGGGTCCACTTTATTACCAACCATGCTCATTTTAATTAACGTGAGTAGATCTAAGCAAATTATAATTTATCACCATTAGATCACGATGTAATGAACCATGGAGGCAACTCTCTCGGTAGTATTCAGAATAGATTTTTTAGTCCCTGTTGCGATCTATTCATGATCAAATATTCTTTCTGCGTTACTATATTCTGCATTTCGGTACATTGTTGTGTACTATTTCGAACGCTATAAGCTAATATGAAAATAACAAAGGCATAAGTATTTCATGTACAGGGTATACTTCACGTTTTAACATATATTTAACAATTAGCCAATTATATTTTTGTTTCACTTACTTGTTTTACAAGTACGACATAAGAATTGAGCTCGCTTTTATATATACGTATGAAGTGCACTTGGTATATGCCCATGCTACGTTTGTCGTTTAACAGAGAAACTTTTAACGATTGAACCCATATGTGTGAATAAGAATAAATCAGAAAACAGTTAAAGACGGGAGAGAAATTACATTGGGTCGGAAGTGGGGCATTAATGTTGTGTTAAATAAAATGCCAGTCGTTTCCTACGTTGTGTCATAATATGGTAGTGATGCTTGACCGAATGCCTTCAACAAGCTGTGCTCTCTATAACAAACATGGTCAGCATTAATGATAAGAGCTTACTCAACTATTTATTTGTTGGGGAATTTAGATCCCCAAAACTCACTTGGCAAACCTGTTATTTTTGTGATTTTATTGTGTAAATTTGAATTTCCTGTTTTCGCGCCAAAAATTCCCCTTCTCACCTTCAGTTCGTGTTTCCCACTTGGTAAGACGCTAAATCTTATTAGTTCGTTGTTTATTTCAGTACGCTATTTGTAACATTTCAAGGACGCTCTCTATTTTTGTATATATACGCATGAGTTGTGTGTGATGATGTCGTCTGACAAGCTGCCTGTGGAGTAAACGCTTCTTGCTGTCTTTGGACTTCTTACTCTAGTTAGCTGGGTTGGGGCGCTGCGGAATAGCTTAGCTTCCTGTTACTGTGTCGCTGGTCTTACGTTCGTTAGCGGTTATCCCGGTGTCACCATAAACTCACGAAACCTTAGCATCATTAAGGGAAAAATTTACTGCTACAGAAAAATATAAGTTCATTAATTTGTTTTTCTATTACAGACATGCAATTGTTAACGCTCTTGAGAATGTTTAAGGTGTTTCAGGCTTTAACAAATTATTTAGTCACAGTATTTCTCTTTTTTCGAACACCTTGAAGAAGTGTTTTTGATTGTACATATATATAAACCACCAAACCTAATATTCACACAATCGCTCAGCGTTTACCACGAAAATCCTTTTCCAGAATGTTTATGTACTCACGTTTTTAGTTTTCAATGACCTCATCAATCATACCCTGTCAGTGTTACTATTAATACAAGTTGGGCACATATATTAGAGTAATTTTGAGCTTTATTGTCACTATTATATAATGGCATCGTTCCATTTTTCTAGTGTTAAATTTTAGGTGTGAACTTTGTACTGCAGTAAGACAACATCTCACTTGACCTAATGAAAAATGAGGTTTAATGTCACTTGTAGCGCAGACTATTTCGGATATCTCGTAATAACAACTGTTCGATATTTTTTGAATTTGGTTATTACCCTGAAGAAGCTCGGTTCAGCTCGCCGAGCAAAGCGTTGTTATTTTTCTTTAATTTTATCCGCTAAGATTATTGACAAATATATTATATTCATATATAACACCTGTTAGCTAATTGTTTTTATATGACTTGGACTTTAGTGCGCCTACGTAGCGGTATCGTTTTAAGTATGAACGTAAACAGTTGAAACGCTCTTATTGTTGGAGTCCTGACACATGAATTCCAAGCAGAGGTCTAATTAGTCACATGGCAGTGACTAACCCATGCTCGATGTTGGAAAAGGTATTTATCCAAAGAACTTTAACATTCAATGAAAGGTAAACATAACTGCTGATGATAGAGTTTTCTCCTGGACCTGGAAAACATAGCAAGCTCTGAGACACATGAAGACAAGTAGCAGCTCCTTATAAGTTTAATGAAGTATTAGAGTTAATGTGGATACAGATATAACATAGTTTGGAGAGCTAGTATTTAAGACGTTTAAAATGTATTTCATGCAGCAGCTTATTACTTCGATTCATGTTTCAAGTTCGGAAACGTTGTTGAAGATCTATCTCGTTATTATCACACAGATACCGAGGTGGCTGGATCTGCATAAGTCTCTTGGCTTGTATGAGATTTGTTCCAAATAACTTAGGGAATGCGCCGATTCACTCGGTCACCACCTATCCAATAGTATTCCCTTTAAACGCTCTCCAGCTGCAGGCAAGTTACTATATTGGCAGAAGAAAGGTGTAGACATACCTGTACATAGAGGGGAGAGCAAACAAAGTGAAGAATTTTAACTACCATCTAACCTCTTCGTTCTTCAAAAGATCGAAGTCATGGAAAACATCATTAGCGATACTCTCCGTAGTCATTTTTCTAATAATATCCTAAAATGTATGTATCAGAAAGACTCCTATCCAGATAGGTCGTGTGACACTCACTTGCCTGCAATGTAAACTAGTTGGGCGCCAATAGAAAAACACAACTAACCCATGCATATTGCTTTCTTAGGTATATATAAACCAACCGGTGGAGTAGATCATCGCATTTATTAAGTGAAAATCAAAATCTGTGTATATTAACAAGTGTTCTAATTATATACCAGAAAAGATTAAAAATATATTCAATTTTAACAACATATTGCAAAATTGACGTATCTGGACCATTTCACAGGCGAAAGCTTGCATTCTGCGCAGTACATGAGTGTCTGCGGGTCTTTGTGTGTGACCTTCATGTATCAGATAGTTCATGACTTCATTCATCCTAACACAACGCTAGTAATGTTCGGTCTCAAACATAATCTAATAGGACACCTTTATAGGAAAGAGCACACAAGGGTTCACTCTTCAAATTATATTCACATTATACACATGTTATATATACTATATATATTATATATATTACATTGTATAATATATATTATGTTTTTGCAATCACTAATAGCAAACTCTAGAACTTTTTATCTTTAAAGGCAGTACTAACTACCTCAGCTGAACTTTTCAAAAGAAGTTTCGATTCGCATTTATCTTCTTCAGACTCAAGGAGCGAAATTACATAAGCAATGAGTTGGTCACTGCTATTCTTAACTCCTAATTTAATCATTTTGTCAACAATGTCCAGTAAAACGTAACAACTGTCTTACTATCCAAAACCATAAAGAACTCATGCTGCTTAATCATAGATCTCAAGAAACAACAGTTCTCTAATTCCGTCAAACAAAGTTCAAGTTGACAGATATTGTATATCCGTCAATAGCGGTCTTTTCGCCTTCAAGGTTGCGATGCCGCATTCTACCCTTGATTATGACAAACAAAACGGTAGCTTGTGTGAAGAGAAAAAACACCTTTGGTTCGTTTTGAAATTTTAATTTCTAATATTATGCAGGTCTAGTCTCCTTGAAGAAGTCACACACAAGGCTGCAGTAACGCTTTCTCCTTCCAAGACTCTTGTTGTCTTAGGAGATGACGAGTGTGGGAAGACCACTCTTATAGCTCGACTTCAGGGGACGGAAGATCCAAAGAAAGGATTCGGACTTGAATATTGTCTGCTGGATATAAAGGATGAGGACAGGGATGGTATGGGCTGGCTTATTATAAGGATTTTTGCATCACCTAGACCAAACTAAACTGAATGTCTGGATTCTGGATGGAAACACGGTTCATAGTCACCTTCTAAAGTTTGCAATTAATGAGGAGTCGTTTGGAGATTGCTTCATAATGATATGTGTCAGCATGATGGAACCATGGAACATAATTAACAATCTAAATAAGTGGGTTGGTATCCTGAAAGAACACATTGATGGTCTCAGAGTCCCAAAAGAAAAGCTTGAAGCATACAAGAAAAATAGTTAGTTTTCATTATTCTCTGGGATAAACCTTTTTAGGAAGCCACACTGACATCGTACCTAGTTCATTAGAATTGTGTTGTACCTTAGTTATCAGCTGATCTAAACGTTTCCAGCAACCCAATGTTGCTCGGAGAAGTCTTTTCGCAATAAACATTAACCTTGAGTAGATTTTACGATGAAAAAAGCAAGCCTTTTCATTTTGGGGGGGGGGTGATTTTAGAACGCGACAACGTAATCACCACTGGAAATTAAGATCTTCCCATAGAATTTCCTATTCTTTATATAACTCAGCAATCCGAGATCCAGAGTGTTTCATATTATCGAAATAGAGGTTACGAAGTCCATTTGTCATTTTATATCCTATTTTTGAAACACTGTCTTTAAAGAGCATAAAAATTACGTGAGTTTCTTATTTCTAATGGTCGCTTACACAAATAGTGTTTCAGTTGTGAGGTTATTAAGTAGAATGGCCTGTGGAAAGGATTTGATTTTGACTAATTTGGACTCTCGTGCTTTTGCGGGTATGAGGGCGGTTGTCACTTCCCGGCTGCCCACACCGTGGAAGGGTGTTTCTTGAGGAACCTGAAAAAAAAGGCAGATTAGTGTCGGTCTCAAAGACCTGAGAGCGTGACCACAGAGCCCAAGGGACAACTGCTTGAGGCCTGTCACACACGGCCTTTTTATGAAAAGTTTTTTGAGTATTAGGTCCGCACTTAAAAGCCCTTAGTGGGCACCCTTACCGCCGGAGACGGAAATCCGTGAGGTAGGGTGAGGTGTGACATTTTTAGGGTCGACCTTTTCTAACCCTTCCTTCCTTGTGAGAAGGCAGCATCGCTGCAGGTGCTGGCAGCAGATGCAGATGGCCTGTATTAACCATTCTAATCTGTTTGTCAATGAAGATAGTTTCTTTGAAAGCATTTGCCGATGTTAGTGATACCACTTGCTCTAATAGGGTTTTCCAATCGTTGATTACTCAATGATAGAAGCAGAATCTCAACTTTCTATGACATCTTATGGCACTATAAAAGTCTTGAAAAATTACTGTTATAATCAAAGTATGCTTTGTAACACTGTAGTTTTAACATGGACTATCCACAATTGGTTTGGAATCGATGAACACTGTATTTCACTTTCACTGTTCATACTTCTCGTAAATAGTCATCACTTTTCTATTCATTATGCTAGAAAATTCTGTTGTTAACTTTCTTATCTGCAATATACACTTATGCGCCAATTCTGAAATTATCGGGAACCTTATGTACTATTTCTTCCAGTTAATTTACTAAACACCAACTTAATGTACAATTCGGTTTTACTAAAGATATATCAGGAGTACACCCTGCAATAGCATTTCTACTTTCAGGCGCAAATTCATCACCCTAAATCCTTGTTAGCCACCATCTGTTGAAAATCTCGAGCCTGTATCGCTAGTTGAAAATAATCTCTAGCTATCACATGTGACAACTGTCACAAAATGGCCAGGATTTACGAGTACATCAAGCTCTAGATAATCACAGAAGTGGCGCAAATGTCGCAAAGAGCGGTAACAATAGACTTATCAATTCTAGACCTACTCCTTAAGAACGTAATTAAGAATAGTCCATGTTAAAGCTGTAACGCGTTACAAGGTATCTTTTGATTACTATGGTCATCTCCCAGAGCTTTTATACTCAACATGTTCTAAAGATAGAACGATTCATTTCCTTAGGACACCAAATATGACCCAGAATAGTGTTCTGTTTCTTCGCAAAAGTTTGATGGTCTTCCTCAATTAAGAGAAGTCCTCATTTTCCAGTAAAATGTATTTCTTACTATATATTTTTCTTGTTTTGTTAAATTTTACTTTTTTTGATTATGACCACATTCTTTCTTTGATTATTTCACATTATATGTGACATACATTTTTGATGCCTGTTTACACCAAATTTTATGTTTAAATAAATAATTAATTAAACAAGCAAATATCCCTGTGGAAACAAACACTGATGAAACTACTTCGTGGAACAATCTGGGGATTCCGATAGTTGTAGTGGTGACAAAGGTAAGTATGGAGTTTTATTTAAATCAACCATCTGTTTGACGTTATTAATGGGTTGTCAAGACAAGCAGTCTGCAAAGTATTTACTTAAATTAATCAATCTTACGCTTGTTTTTATTACAAGTGATTCGTTTTTTGATAAGGTTTAAGTAGTGTAACGAGCTATCAGTAATGTATTCATTCCGTATTATTATTTATAGGAGTACTTAAATTTCATTAAAACGTGATTAATTTATAGACCTACTAAACACTTAGTTAATCCTTGTTCGTAATTTGTCACTTTTTCACCACGGTGTGTTCTGTAAATTAGATATGTTGTTATCTGGTTTCAAACAATACTTGTAACCGTCGTTTCAAATGAAATGAAATCACTACATCCATAAAAATTATTTTACTATGATGTTGGGTATAATGCTGAATCGGGTGAGCATTGACTAATTTAAGTATTTATTTGTTAGCTATGTAGTGAACGGTTTAAACTGCATGTTATATCTACTTTGTTCAAAGTTTGGAGAGTAAATTTAACTCACATAAAATCGCTTTAAATTCGATTATTGAGTTTTACGTTCATATATCGTTTGTCTGTCATATTTAACAGACAATAAAGTGAAAAGTTGAAAATAGTAAAAAATGCAAAAGTAATGGAAATATTGGTGTTAAATGTTATAGTCATAATAAATAATTAAAAAATAAATTAGAGGTTACAGAATTCAAATTTCTTATGGTTACAGTACAACAAAAGTGAGTACGTTTGCTTCACTTGTGTCTTATCTCAGAGTATAGCAATTGAGTCTTACATCTACATACTTTAATTATCTTGTAAACCTAACCACCAAATACAATTTGTTACACAAGCTACATTAGTTATCATTGGATCAACACAAAGAATATCAAAATGATTGGATGTTTTGTGACCGCTGATACTTCATCCAGTGTTACGTTGGTTATCAAAGTGATCAACGCTTCAAACCAATCGGGTTTTAAGAGCAACTACGACCACGATTCAAACTAGAAGAGCATTTTTCACTTCTACTTATATCTTAAACCTTTTGATATTCAGTTTGTGCACAGAAGGCTGGTTTTTTGAATCTGTCTTAAGAAAATATGACCCATGTGCATTTTGATTTTCCAGTCACTTATGTCTCTGGTGATATAACGTTTGCCTATTGAAGGACTAACATACTGTATATAACTTCGCTCCTCTTTGCACTACTGATAATATTTAAGGGGTTGTATGATGTTTCTTACTTACAATTCTTTGCATGGTTAAATAAATCCTATTTATTTTCTGAGGCTGATTCTATGGGTTCCTTGGAAAAGGAAAATCAATTCACTGAAGAGCACTTCGATTTCATTCAAATGCATATTCGACGTTTCTGTTTATCCTGTAAGTACTTTTATTATTTGATAATGTTGATTACCTAGACTTCATATATAAACCTTGTCACCTATTCGTGTTATTTATTAGATAATATTATTTTTGATGTTATTTGATGATAGATCATAACGAATATTCATTATCCCCTGTAGTTTATTGGTAGTTAGCGTCAAGATATTATCCTACATTCTCATTTTTTGTAGACAGATATTCAATAATGCGGGTATGGTTTAGTGATGATAGCACTATTAAATCTTGGGACCCCACTTCAATTCATTTTATGGGAACTGGATATTACACTAGCTCGCATACGAAGTGTAGCTTGAAGATGAGCACTCGGATTCGCTTCGCTTTTCTTTATTATACTTTTAAACTTAGGTCAAAGGAGATGGCTTTATGTATGACTATTCGAGTTTGAAAGTACTGAATATTCATTGTAATATGTGTAACTGCTTTAAATTAAGTGTAGACTATATATTACGTAAAAATACATTAACAACAACAACAACACAGCTAAATGTATCTGAAGAATATTGAATATATCAGTCCCTTTAAATAATGTAAGTGTTCACTAATACTGAGCATTATATGTCGGATTTATTTGGATTTTCATGTCAAAACCTTTGACTGATATTGTTGTTCAGTCAATGGCTTTAGAGTTATTCTTTTGACCAATAATTTATGATAATTTCGTTGTACTGTTCACTGATTATTTTGTCCACTTGACTTAATTATCTGTTTTTCTATGCACCTAGACGGAGCAGCACTTTTCTATGTATCAGTAAAGGAAGACAAGAACTGTGATTTACTTAATCGTTATCTACAAAGTCGTATATATGGTTTTCCATTTAACCAAACTGCGTATGTTGTTGAAAGAGATTGTATTTTCGTGTAAGTTCCCAATATACTTAGATGAAAATAATTTATAGTCCAGCTGGATGGGATAACCTAAAGAAAATTGGAATTCTTGAAGAGAATCTTACTCAAGTCCAACCAAATAGTCTGTATTCTGATGTGGTTCCTCCACCACGGGCGAAAAAAGCAGCAGTCCGCGAGCCGGAACTATTTGCTCAAGATGACCAGGTGAGAGCAATCGATAACTGAAATACTGGCTAGAAAGTATCGTATTTTTATAAATTACCGAAAGTTTTAACAATTATATTTCATAAACAGTTGATTATGTTTGCGATGAACTTGCTAGATCTTGAATACGAAGCATAATAGTGGTGACCAAACCAGTACATGGTATTAGTTCATGAAAGTTATTGATTATTGGGCTTGGACCTGCTTGTAGGGCTATTTGGTTCGGGTCTGCGCTATAACCACTATCAGTAGTTAAATATGTTGGGCGACAAACACCAGGAATTTATCACGGAGAGGGGGGGCGCAGATACATCCTTGGACCTCCGTGTTGTTTTCCGTTTCTTATTTCTCTAACTTATTCCCTCTTTTCGGACCAAATTCTACAATAAGTAGTCTTTTTTACTACCATCGGTGTTACTGTTATTCCTATTTATTTACTGTTCACCTTGTTAATTAAATCTTGTTGTGCTAATATGCTATAGCAAGCTGTTTCACTAAACATATGTCCCAGGTTCTATGTTGATTAAAGTTTGTTGACAATCATGAAACCCAACCACAGATAATTCGTAAGTCAAACTATCCTCATACCTCTTATGTAGAGCTCGATCCTGCTTTATAATTTGAATGTGTGAAATTTCATATAGATTTATAGTTCACAAATGTAACTGTTACTTATATCCTACTAAGCACATTTAAGTTCCAATACAAGGAGACATCCAACATTGGTCTATCATATTGATCATGGATTTGCTTTATTTGGCCTAATATTTGAAGTAAGTATCCAATTGAAAATTTTTACTAATCAACTCAAGGATACCCATAGAAATAATTATTTCTAATTGAATCAAAATGAAGACGTCTCGGCCGAATTTCTTTTTTTTTTTACGAAGTCATTTATTGGTGTTATACATTTATATTTATAGTAAATTTAGAAAATAATTGTCTATAATAAAATAGAGAGGGATTGCATCACTTATGAAAATAATTAAAAAATGGAAACATTCACAAGTTTCCACTTAGGCATGGGGGGTTATATTATTTCCTCTAAGTGGTCATCTAAGGATATGTTGCGTCATATAACAAAGCTGTCAAAATTTAATCAAACTTCTCAAGCATCTGTATATATATATATTTGATAAATTAATTCTGGTAACGTAACAGTTTGAACAATAGCTATTTGTAAGTATAAACGATGCTACTATACAAGCAAGCAAAACGGTATACATAGATAAAGCAACAACGTTAGTACGTGAAATTTAAACAGATATGTTAAAATATTATAGCCTTGGGAACTGCTGATACCTTTAGCTAATAACTCACTTTCAAAGTATATATTCATGCACTTGGCTCACACTCTATCCTATTCTCCAAACCGATGGAGATGGAGTAAAATTCAAACCTACAGCATATAAGTTTGGACACGAATAACTAAATTATCGAGCCTCACCTCCATCCAGTTTAGCGGCATACTACAAAGTCATATGTCTTTATTTTGACTTTACATGTGTATAATAAAATCTGGATATTTTCTACAGTAAGTTGTTCGAATTCGATAGAACTCCATTATTTTTCCTTATATAGTCATTTCTTACTCGTCTGTCGGTCAATATGCAAAGAGACAGTGCTCAGGCAAATATTTCGAATAATACAGTATCTGGCAATTCAGATTCTGTTATTGACCAGCTAGCAGCAGCTGCTGCATTAATGAATCCGTCTTCTGGTGTTGGGAGTAGACCGGTTTCTGGATCACCTCGTACACCTGGTTCTGCAGGTAGATCGAAGGTATTTTACAGAATTTTTGTCGTGGTATTTTTTTACTTTGTGCATGAAATGCTCCAATTATTTCTCCTCTCACAATTTATATTTGCTTTTTCAAAGGATTACTATGCAGATTTAATGATTTCACTGCATAATAATTGAAAACTTTTAAAATTCTGATTATCGGCTTTAAATTTATTTGATACATACTGCTAGTAGTAAAATCTGAGTTTAAGTGGTGTCCTTACTGACCGCTCATAAAAATAATGTTCGGTGTTTACTGATAAATTTTCATGCTTACATTTTCTACCGACTTGGAAATGATTAATCTAATAATACTGATATTTATACTGTACACAAGTAACTTTGCGACAATCTCTGAAAAAATGTGGTACATTTATTTGCTCTCAGCCTAGACGTTTAGAACAATAGTCTGAGCACTTTTATGAGCAGTTCAATTGGCCTTTAGCTACTTTTGAACTACTAAATATTCCCAGGTAGCCTTAATGGAAAAATAAATAAGCCCCCTCAACTATTCCAGAAGTTGAAAGGCGTAGCTAATGTGAAGCAAGAAAGGGCAGTGGGTTCGGTCGGATTTACTCCAGACGTCTTTTAGATTAGTAGTCCAGCCTTAGCAATTCAGTCGACTGATATTTTAGCCAGCATGCGGGCTGGACATATATATATATATATATATCTACTCCCACTGTATCTTCTACCTTGTAATTCTCTTGTCCCGTTACATTTTGCACTTTTCTGTTGACAGCCTTTCTCCATATTTTATCCATAACGTTACTCTTGTACTCCTATGGCGCACATATATTTTTGGTGCCATTTTAAACTAAATTTTGTGTTTGAATGAAATAATAATTAATAATTGTGCTACAATGCAAGTGTGTTCAAGATTCATTTCTCCCTCTCTAAATGCAAATTGTTACTTCAGGACTGGTCTGAGTTAACACCTGAGCTAAAGATCAAGAGTGAAATAGTTTGGCGCGTTGACCACTTCACTTATTTTGAAGTTTGATCAGCTTTGGTTACTGGGTGTCTGATGTAATCTCTGTACGGATTCAGAAAGCTCATTTGTCATTTACAGACTTCCGTCACCTATGGCGTAGGCAAGATATCTGTCTACCAATTAAAGAACAAGTACATTCTACAACAGTTCGTTTTGTCTTTCTGTATGGCTGTGATACGTGACCATGGAGACACTCGTCGGTTATTGGTATTTGATCATCAATGTCTTCGAAACATCACTGGCTTTTGCTGGGATCACCGGGTGTTGGGGAAAGTTAGTAAATCAACGTGGTTATAAATCTATATCAAATGAGGTAGTTGGGAAATGTGCTATTTATGCCTAACCACCGTCTAGCTCGACGCGCAATGCTGATTGATATTGGAGTATGGTGGAAGAAAGTTAGGGCGGCCAAATGAAAACTTAACCTTAGTCCATGAAGTCACAGACTGCCGGTCGGAGTCGTGCTAGTAGACGCAAACTACGTGACTGGGGTCCGCGAAAATGCCGTAACCAACGGTTGGAGTCTCTGGGTTACGAACACAAGGATCAGTCACAGTGGCTCAGGTGTTTTCACTTTTTGTCCTCCAGTAAATCGTCAGCTTAAAGTTATTTTTTTATAACTTACTTTCCGCGGACTAGCTCTTTCTAAAGGACCGTGTTCTATATGTTCATTCATTTTGTAATTATCATTGGAGTAACTACTACTTTTACTAATTTGGTGTTAATCTTGATGTATTGTTTAGGTGTGGCAACTTGAAATGATGCACACACATTTAGCATTCTATGCTTTTCATGCATTCATACATACCTCTGCACACACATATATACTAATGTGGCCCACTAATAACGGGTTGAGGTTTTAAGCCTAACTTATTTGACGATCTATATAACCGTGACGTGAAGGGTATGAATAAAACTTGTCAATTATCAACCTTTAAGTTATTGTTGAGTTGGTAACCAACACAACCAATATACCCCCCGATCGCTTGCAACAGTTAGTCATGGTTAGTTTTGTTATGACGTAAAAAGAAACTGCCATTATTTGATGTATGAGACCAAGTAATGGATATGGCCTTGTGCGCATCCCATTTCCGTCACCAGTGTTATGTCTCGTGCTTGATAGCTTGACTAGCCGCATACTACTTTAGCACTCTAACGCCTTCAACCCTCCTAGTCGCAATTTTAGAAGACAGGAGACGAGTAAATAGGAACTTTATCCCAGTGAAATTGAGAGTGAGTTCTGTGCATAATAATTGTATATTTGCAATTTTCTGAAACAACAAAGTCAGTAATATAATCCATCTAATCCTAACCAAGAAGTTTTAGGTATTACCCAATCAGAACGCGCCACGTCGAGATTCTGGAGGGTTCTGTCGATCAGTGATTAAATGGAATGTCTCCAGCTCTTTCAAGAGTTCTGGGGGGGCTTAGTTGAGGTTTCTGGGAGCCGTCCCAAAAGTTACAATGACACGCCAATCAGTACCTAGTCAGTTTCCATATGTCTGCCTGATGCCCACTCACTCCCAGGCCAGAATAGGAATGGCATAAGCTGATAAATCAACCAGACAGAACCAAATTATATTTCTATCAATCCTTTATATATACATAAAACCTGACCACTCAGTCAACCACTTAGAAAACTAACATTAATAGAAAATAAAGGTAGCAGTGATTATGAACTAGAACAGCGTATACACAATCAATTGATCGTATTTCATAAATGAGAAATGATACACTAACAGTTAATGTTTTGAACGGAATGATAGGGCAAAGGGAACTGAATAACAATAGGAATAAAATATTCACTTTGTGTGCAACAAGAATAAGTAAAATAGTCTACAGAGAAACAGTTCTCGAAGATAATCGATCTTTTTTAGATGCCCGGCATATCAAATTTATATTAATATTTTATATGGAAACATTATTTCGTTTGATAACAGAACACTATTATTGTGGCTTGTAGTTTTATCTTTGATATTAGTTCATTTGCACCAATCACTCGGCCACGTTTCGTCGTTGCGTTTGTCTATCGATCGGCATCATTAATCCTTAATCCATAGCAGAGCGTAAGTTTATTTCAGCTTGTATATGAACATTCCTGAATAATTTAAACTAGTACAAATCCTAGGTTCTGAATATCCTACTAATTTTAAACTAAATCTTTGAATGGACTTGAATAGGATATATCGCTTAATACCAATTCACTTAATGATATTCATTCCAACTGTACAGCTTTGCCTCAAAAATCATCTTTTGAATAAACCTGGCTATTATTTGATTTTACTGTTGTAAATCAGACCACTAAGTTATTCAAATATATTTTTGTTTGTAATTAGAATACATAGTTTGTATTCTCGGAAATACTAAAGCTTATGAATAATCTATCTTAAATGAATCTAATAAGATTTTGAAAGCTTTACTCTCGGTTTAAATCACTTGTATTCATTTTATGTTATAGTTTAGTAAGTGATCATGTGTATTCCCACCCTCCTCGAATATTTACTGCTCTACATGATAAATAACTGATAACTCTCACTTCTTTGCTCGGCTACGTTTAGTGCAACGGGGAAGACAAATTTTCACTTAGGAATTTCAGTAATCTGACAAAAATAGTAATAAAAAAATATTGTACAATTTATTAGTAAGGATATTATAAGCAATATAATCGATTAGAGCTAAAACATAAACTGATCATTGAATATAACTTCCATAAATTTAGTCTAGATATAACCAGTATTTTCTAGATTCACTAGAAAAGAATCATGATATATTCATCTTAAATTATGTTGAAATACCTATGAATTTAATAACATGAGATGCTTTTTACCTTCATATTTAATGTTAGCCTTTTTACAAACAATTAAATGTAATTCTAATCATCTATTACTTTAAAATGTTTGTTTGCTTCTTTACATTTGTAAACAATCATTGATACTGACTGAATCATTAGGAACTGTTTTGCTGAAATTCATAAAATTACCACTTACATGTGTAGATTCATCAAATTGTTATGCTGTTAATAATAATAATAATAATCTGCATCACAGTCAATCAAATGATAACAATCGATTAGAGAAGTGTTGTAAAAAGTTGATATACCTATAATTGATAAACATGAATGACAATTAAATGTTTTTGTTAGTCAATCCTGGTAGTAGAAATAATAGCAGAGAGACGAAACCAGTAGACAGACTATGTTAACAAATAGAAATAAATCAGCGATTTCGATTATGAGAATGGAAAGTTATTATTATTATTATAATCTCGAGCGAATATAATGCCTTTTATATTTAAATGTTGCATTAGTTACAGCAAAACAGTACATACGCAGAGTTGTACATGAATTTTAAAGTAAAGAATAAATAAAATACATTTCAGTAAGTTCTCACTACTCACAAGAATAATGTCTAATTGTTTGAGTACAAGACTATCAACTATCATGTTTCTGGTTAAGTTATATTAAGTTAACAATCAGTCAACCAATAATTCCTACTCCACGTGGAGCATAGGTCACCGACCAGCCTTCTCGAATCAACTTTGTCCTGAGCTTTCCTTTGCAGCTCTTCGAAAGTGCTCTTCATTCTCTTCATATCTGTCTCCAATTCCTGATGCAATGTGTTCTTGAGTCTTCCTCTTTTCCTTTGACTTTCAGGATTCCATGTTAATGCTTGTCTCGTGACACAGTTTGATGATTTCTTCAATGTATATCCTAATCACCTCTAGAATCTTTTCCTAGTTTCTTTCTCGACTGGAATTCAGTTGATTTGTTCTCTGCCATAGAAGGTTGTTGTTTATGGTATCTGGCCAGCGAATCCGAAGTATCCTAAGCAGACAATTGTTTACAAACACTTGTATATCCTGAAGGATGCTTTTTGTAGTTCTCCAAGTTTCACCTCCATACAATAGAACTAACTATCTTCACATTTGTATTAAAAATTTTGACTTCAATTCTGACCGACAGTTGGTTTAAGTTCCATATGTTTTTCAGTTGTAAAAATGCTGCCCTTACCAATTTGTGTCTTCACATCTGCATCAGATCCTCCTTGCTTATCGATGAAGCTGCCAAAGTATGTAAAAGTTTCTAAATCTTCCAGAGTAAGTGTGAGAATAAGCAGCCGGTCCCAACCCCCAGTCATGGGAAGAGGGTTGAGCGTGGGATTAGCAACTTTATCCTGTAAGAAAGAACCTTACTTAAAAAGACGCTAACATGAATTTAACTGGAGTACACAGTGCCTTCTTTGCTGATTGTATTTAGTGATCATAAATGGCCAATCTAAAGCTTCGACATATCTAGTATTTCGAAACACAACCCTACCTAACTACATTGGATGATTCCATATTTTGATCTAACTACATATAAATTTCATTGCATCTCATAATGCGTCCATGTTGTGTTATCATATACTCAACGCGTTGCTTACGTACTGTATTTTAGAAAAACTATGCCTGTACTTTATTTTTGTCATCTTCATTCAGTAGTAATGTTGCGAAACTTTTTTAATGTTGATACCTCGTTAATTATTTTACGAATCTATTTTAACTTTTCAGAATTATTGTGAGAATACTCTAGTTGCGAACTCTGACCTTCAGCTTGTCAAGACTTTCCTTTTTCTAGAGAGTTGGGGATCGTCGTTCTTTTCACCATACTCTATACGTTGTCACTACTCCATATTCATCTCCTAATTTCCCTCTGAGAGTAACACTATAGAGTTTTAGTCAGCTTAGAAAATATGTATTTTGTCTATCAGTCTGTTGTTTTATTTGACTGAAGTAGTGGATTTATTTAATGCGGTTGAATTGCTTACTTTCGTTAATGTCTGAAGTCTCCGACTAACGTAGTTTGAGTGAAAATTCCCAGCCTAACAGTGAGACAAAACACTTTGTAACTGCTTTCATAGTGTTTTTTATTCTTCGCTACCGTTTTCTACCCAACACCATTATTTATTTTTCAGCCTGCGTCGGCTGTTAGTGGAGCTGCTGGGACAACGGGTGGACCAGGACCAGGGGCTTCTGAAGGTGTACTTGCTAATTTCTTCAACAGCCTGCTTAGTAAACGCTCACCTGTTGTTGGAGGAACTGGCGGTATCGGTACACCTGCATCGTTAAGTGCCCAGGGTTCTGTAGGTAATTGCTTAGATTTTATTGAGTATATTTATATTAGTGCCTACCATACTATGTAAATTTTGCTTTCTTCATCTTTATTGCCTGAAGACTGTACTGTTTGACAGTGCTGTCAAAATATCGTAATTTTTTTCGTTGTGGTTTTTAAATTATGTCACTTAAAGTTGTTCAATAGTTATTTGTCTGACAATAATACTTTGTGACTATGAAGTGGAATTTTTTTTACCGAGGTGGCGAACTAACCTTGTTAGACGGTAATATTCATGGAAGAAATTTAACGTTTTGGTGTAGACTATCTTCAGAATTCAGAAACCTATATACAGAACGAATTCGAGTGACGAAAAGAATTTATTCATAACATTGTGGATGATGGTGATGTCATTATGAGTAGTATTAAATAAGCATCATAATAGGGTATCTTGTAACTAGGACATCCTGTCTGATGGCTTTTAGCCTTAGTAGTTTGTGTCATAAGTTTTAATCGAATATCATGAAGATATCGTTTCTATTCATTGTCTTCCTTAGAATATTATCTCATCCTCCTGGTTCACTTATATGTACTTCCATTTTTTTGTTTTAATGTTCCGTGCTTTTGCGAAGTGCATTAGTTTAAACAGTTGCACTTTCCTTCTTATGCTCTTATTACCTGCATGTGTGATTCAAATTGTTCATTGAGTCATGTATGAGATGACTAGTTCAAGATATTTGCTTTAACCTGATTAGAGCTTTTCATGGATACATTCGTCCCTTTTATTAATATAACATAATAGCGCTCTTTAATTTATCTTGTCGACTTCGTGATTATTTCTGTTGGTATTATTGTTTCTGCTCTTGCGATTGTAGTATTAAATTCTTTCTTTTCTGACGTTGTAATAATCTTTAGGAGCGCACACATTTAACTAACAAACATTATTTATCCCGAAAATATACCTTGATTTTTATGGTTGTATTATCTTTAAACGATAAATCTTCACCTAATGCTAGTTTGGTAGTTATGACAGTAATGGTTTGGCAAAGACTTTCATAGTAATATTAAAAGGCGTAGCTTTCTGGTAGTTTGCTTCTTCATTTGATTATTTTAAACTCGGGATTTTTTAAAAGACATTCTGGATTCTTCTTATCTTACTCTATTTTAAGTGGCTATCTTAAATGTAATCTATACTGATTTCCTTTTTCTTCCTAGTTGGTTAATTATTATGTCATTTTTATGGGTTATTTTTTTGTAGATAGGGCTTCAATCACACAAAAAGATATTCAATCTGAACTAGAAAGGTTGGCACGTAGTTCTCGTGAGGCGCTGGATGTTGGAGATACTGGTTCCGAATCACTTAATGGTGATGTTAGGCAACAAAAATTAGATGAAACCAAATCAACGGATTCGTCGTCACCTAAACTGACCAAAACAATTAACACTAGTGACCAACCAGGCGAAGTTTAATTACGGATTAATTTTTGTTATTTCGTCAGTTCTCTTCTACTTCTCAGTGAATACTTCACATTATCTGCATTACAACGAATTGTATGCTTTAATACAGTATTTCCTTAATTCATATTTTTATATTTCTTATGTTTTAGTCTACGACTCGATTTTATTTGAAATATTTGTAAGTTTACGCCATAAAAATCTGACTCCTGCTTTACGCATCTCGTTAGTCGTCTTGTTTTACAGTTTCGGAACTGTTACGAGTCAAAACTTCCCAATATCCAAGTTTTTCATTGAAGTCCGGCACATAACTATTGTTTATTCAATCTGAACATCATAATCTTGTTGTGACATGCGTTTACTGTCGGACTGTGTCTATGATTGGTATTTACTCACTATTATCAGTCAGTCATGATCAACGAAGAACCCGGTCCGCACATGCGTAAGTCCAAGTTGCTGTACCACATTATCTCTATCCAATTTACAATTTTAACACCAATATGATTCAACAGGAAGGAATGAAGCAAACGTAAGTACGAAAGAATAATGGGACTTAGGGTCTAGAAGAACGCTAAGATTAGATACACTTGCGCCACTGTAAACCGATTCTGAGCCATGTCTGCAGCCACTGATCGCTTCGCACTCGCTATTACAGGGCCAACTTTATCATGTTTAGTAACCGTGTTCTAGAGTTTTAATATCTATCCAAAAATCAGTTATTGTTGTTCTGATACAAAGTTATGAGTAAACTCTAATCCCTCCGCAAATATAACTTGACACCTGTACTTTACCATCAACCATGAAGCTCGCAAGCAGTCCGATTTGTTTTGAGATGTTTTTTTTATTTCGTTCGTAGAATGTATTACGGTCACACATCAACTAATTTATTTTCTGTGAGAAGTATGTATTCACATCTAATGGAGACTTATATTATAGTCATTCTACCTCCTAGATTTGTTACTAGTTTAGAGCTTCCCTAAAACACAGTTACCTGAGGTGTTAGTATTTCTATCATTGAATAAATAGACATACAAACAAATAAACAAACTCAAGAACTAAAAGTGTGGTAATTGAGTCAAGTAACTTTCAATTTACCACTATAATCCTACTTTTAGTCGTTTTCGTCACTTATGATTACAATCCAATTTTGTGTGAGTTGATTATTCAAATATTGCTAACCTGAACAACTTGACAATTGAGTGATATATCTGACATTTTAGCGCTACATAGCTACTTATTTTTACTCACAGATTATGTATCCCAATCCTTTGACCACTAATATTGCCTTAAACTAGAATCCGTCTTAAAATATAATTATCGACATCTATACCTGAAGCGGGTTCCTTATACAGCGTCCATACTTCCGGCATCTCATGTTCACTGGAGTCCGAAATATGCACTAGTAAACATGCTTGTCCCGATGTATCTACTTTGTATTTGCATATCAATATACTAAGCTACAGGTTAAACTGTCGTCATTAACTAACATTCACATATATAATGACTCCCTGCTTTCTTGCGTCGTCATATACACTTGGAAAGTTGGACAACGGGAAAAGCTTAACACTTACAACTTGCTAACGAGGAATAATATGATTGTGGTCAGATGGGATTCAGAATTCTTCCTCAGTCTAGAAGAGGATTTGTATAGCTATCAGCACAGTTGTGATAAACTATCTCAGCGAGTTTGACAGTTTTTCCGACAGGCTTGTGTTTTGGTTTGTAAACTAATCGGATCAATTAGCGGCTTCAGTAACGCTTGTTGCTGATGTCAATCATGAAGAATCCCTAGGTCTGGTCGGGGAGGCTTAAGATCGGTTATCGGTACAGTGAGTCACGAAGTTGACAACTTTGATGTTGATATATGTACTGATGTACACGTAGCTCTCCTAGGGTTACCGTTGATCCAAAGCCAGGGTAAAGAAGGAGGGTTGGACATGGGGCTAGCATTCTCATTCTGGAAAACACAAGCTTGCTAAAGGAAATCGCTAACAAGGTTTAACAAAGTAAACCGATGTGATAAATATGTCTGATGAATTTACATCGCAGGAACATGTAGTCTATAAAGGTTGGACATGGGTTTAACAACCCAATCCCGTAAAAATCAACTTTGTTATAAACAGCTAGCCATGAAAACGTATTTAGACCATTTTAACCTTTCTCTGGGAGTTGAAAGGTCCTCATTTTGAAGAGTCATGATATTTTATGATGAAAGCTCACTTTCTCGAAAGTCACAAGGCCGACGCTTTTTCTAATAGCCAGAGTAACAGTTAATATGGGTATATAGAATGCTCGCATGACGTCAGAAACAGGAAGAAACATCCAAATAGCAGAAGAAATGAAAAGACGCGATTTGAAGATACTTGAAATAGGCGAAACCTAGAAGTTGTAAACTGGACATCTTCAGGGGAAGTACTGTTATACTCCAGTCATAAAGAAGGTAATTTCTCACACACAGAATAGCACTTGTGCTGTCCCAAAATTCACGGAAAGTACTTATAGGATGGGAACCTCATGGACCTAGGATCAACAAATTATCTGTCAAGACAAAGAAGGGGGAGATTACAGCGGATGTCATCCTGTACTGTGCGCCTACCAGCGAGAGCTGTGAAGATGATAAAGGCTAGTTCCATGCAGGGCTGCAGTCGATCATCGAGTAATACATAGCAAAGGGCCGAACCGTTCTGATGGGGGGCGTAAACGCCAAGGTTGGAATGGATAATAATAGATATGAAGATAACATGTGACTTCATGGACTGAGAGAAAGGAAGGAGAACGGTGACAGGTCTGAAAATTTACGTGCCTTAAAAAAATTATTATTGGTGAAACTATATTCCCTCACAAACATATACTCAATACTACGGAAAACCATATCGGTCACACCTACACCAGCAAGAAGTTCAAAAGGATCATGAAAGACGTTAGAGCAAAGTGAGGGGTTGAAATATCTTTAGATCACCATCTGTAAGTAGAACGACCAGTCAAAACAAGGATGGTAAGCTAATTACTCAAAATCAGTGGAAACAAAACAAGTGAGTAAAGCACTACACAGACCTCTTGAACAGACCAGCCCCACTAGACTAATCAATCATCGAAGCGGCATCTACGGATCTCCCTATAAATATCGACCCACAAACAGTGGAAGAAATCAAAATGGCCATCCAACAAATCAAGAGTAACAAGTCAGTGAAGCCATACAACATACCAGCCTGGCGAGGCAATGAAGTCAGATATAAAAGTAACTGCCAAGATACTCCACATACTCTTCAGAAAGATTTGGAATGATGAACAGGTGCCAATAAAGAGGAAATAAGGGTGCCTTATTATGATACCAAAGAATTGAGGTCTTAGCAATTGAAAAATCTACAGAGGCATCACTTTACTTTTAGTGCCAGGAAGTCATCAACAGAGTGTTATGGAACGAATGGAAGATCCAGCCAAAGCGCAACTTCAGCAGGAGCAGGCTTATTCTAGTAAAAGGTGCTGATCGTAATGCAAAATATATGATTACGTAGATTATAAGAAAGCAGGAGGTTGCTTAAACTAATTTTCGCTACAATTAGTGAATGGTAACTTGTGGAATAGTATGTAAAGGGAAATAAGGGTAATTCTAAGACGTCAAAAGGGAGCAAAGTTAGATATCTCACATCATGTCAGGTATTCCTGTTTTTTGTGTGTTTCTACTATATAGAAGGTGAAGTACCTTTGAACAGATTCTAGTTTATATTTATCGCCTATGCCTAGGCAGCTGTGAAAAAACGAGCAATATTTTAAAGTGAGACGTGCACAAATTCTGTATAACATTATTCTGACTTCTCGGTCATAGAAGCTGTAAAGGATGCAACCTAAAAGTTTTCTCAACCTGCTAGTCGTTGCTGTCACATGTTTGGTGATGGAGAGACCATCAGAATATACTAAGGCAAGATTAGTGACACTATGTAACCTAAGTAAAGTCATGGAGTGGAGGTTCAATTGTATACCAGTATGTGGTGTACCAGAGCACATCCAGCTACATATGTCGGGGTAAGACTGCAGCTTCCAAGTATTGCACCAATCAGTTGCAAGTAACAAGTCATTTTGTATTAAGGTTAGAAACTGGACAAGTTCATCAGGTGGAAAGAATATACAACTTTGAAATCATCAGCAATCACAAACGAATCGTCATTAGAGAAACAATCACATACATTATTATTGTAGAAAGTGAAGAGGAGGAACCTAGAACGCTACCTTGAATAAGATTCGAGGTTAAAGGTTTTGAATGGGAGAGCGTACAGTCAAACCAAACCACTTGTGTGCGATCACTGAGAAAGCACCTGATCCAGTTTTGTAGATGGCAAGCAATATTATGTCTCAAGTTTATTTATTAATAGCAAGTTGTCAGTGAGGTCAAACGCTTTGGAAATTTAAACATATAAAACGAGAACTGCATAGCCTTAATCGCAATTACTAGTTGCGTAGTTGAAGAAGTCTAAGTGAAAAATCATACATGACTGAAATTGTAAGAAACCATGTTGGCTAGGTGTAGTTATGCTGTGGGATAGTGAGTTCTTAAGCATATTACCATTCTTTAGTTTCCCAACAACTCTGGAAACGACAGGATTGGTTGGTAGTTGCTAACGGCTAACGTAGAGCTTGACTTATACCTGGCAGTAATAAAAGAAGTTGTTGAGACGTCCGGGTTAGTGAGTGATTCTAATGAGACAGTGAAAATTTCAAGTAGAATAGTTAAGATATCATGCCCATCATGTTTCAGTACATAAAAATTTATGCTGTCTACACTATAACGCTGGGAGTATTTTAGTGCATTAATGGCTTTGCTAATGCTGTCGCGATTGAATTCAACAGTGCTAGTTATACTTGTAGATGAATTAAGATGATGTTGAATATTGGTGGGTTGCGTATCATATTCGTTATGATTATGAAGCGGTAAATAGTTAGTAGAGAATGCTTCATTGAATAATTCGGAAATCGCTACAAAACTGTTATGTTTTACCATGAGAACAAGGAGAGGATCAGTATACTTATTGTTTTCAAGTCAACGTTTAAAAAGAAGTATCATGACACGCTACGTGAAAGGATCAGAAAGTGTTATAAGTTCGTCCCTCTTTAACGCCTTGGGACGTCCTAAACCTTGCTGTCATGATAGGAGGAAATCAAGTTGTATGTGCCAATAATAAAACTCAGTGTACACAAGTCATGATGGATAAAATACCTCTTGCAGCGGGATCGTAGCTTATACCGAGGGTGCAGTGGAATGAAATGCTTGTCACTTCATCACCACATAAGTTGCATTGGTAGAACAAGCACATTAAAGCAAATACCAAAATTTGTGTATCAGATACTCATAGCAAGTCAAAGATCACCAGTCGCAAATAACAGACATTCTGACAGGTGCATAAAAGTTCATCTTGCTTAGGTGGACAGAAGTAGACATTTAAATTGATGTCTGAAGGGTTGAAACCACCACAGATGAGCTTATAGTCATATGGAAGGGAAAAAAGTGACTCCGATAATACATGTAATGAAGAAAGTGTTTTCTAAGACTGCAGAGTAGGGTAGTTTGTACATACCGCCGACCGATAGTGGGGGTTTGACCGATATAGACTTTTTTACAGTAATGAGAGTTTAGTTACTAAGACTTGCTTGAGAGAGTGAGCATTGAAAGTAACTTAATCAACCACCTTCTCTTTTGTTTCTTTCGTCACAATGGTAATGAATGTATGAGACTATGGCTAATTCACCACACAAGAAACTGGAATGACACCAAGATTCTGTGACTACCAGGATAGGTGGGTTTGAGAATACCACTGTTACTCCTAACACTATTATGTTTTTTACTGTATATTTCGTTATTGATATTTGTACCAAAAAGTTAGACTGCATTGTTTGACTTAATGTTAGCGCGTTGTGCAATTTGTGAAATGCATCAAAATTACAAACCCTAACATTCCACATTCATTCGTGCTATTTTTGATATTCGCAAACTTTATATTTATTAGGTTCTGTAGCACTATTATTTTACTATCACATTTTTGTTTTATTATAATTGCATTAAAATTTTATTACCACTACTTACTAGCCTTCTGAATGCAGACAGATTTTAAAAGGTATAAATATTTATGTTCCAGGGTAAGCTAATGTTTAGGCCACTGTTACCCCCTAACGCTATTATGTTTGTACTGCATATTTCTTTGTTGATCTTTGTACCAAAACGTTAAGCTGCATTGTTCAACTTAACGTTAGGACGTTGTACAATTTGTGACGCTGGATTCTTTTGTGTCAAATAAATATCTATCGCATCTTCGTTACAGACTTGATCATATGCATAATTGGCTATTGTTGTGCGTGTGTAAGTTTTGTTATAAACGAAGGTGTAATTACTGACAAGATATATATTTATTGGACACAACGAGATTATAAAACCATCAGTACAATTAAGTCACAAGAGACTGAATGGTAAAGCAATGGTTTTAAGGAAAGGCATTTGCCTATTACATATCTAGCATTAATGAGAAGGTATAAATGGGATCTGTAAGATAATGATTATGGTTACTTTTAATAATATGAGTTTTCATGAGCTTCAAATGTTGGCGCTTATGCATGATAAGGTTACTTACTTGTTCGCTACATTTCGCGCAGTAGAGTAGTTTGTATAGTGCGGATGATAACATCTTGCAGAATATGGAGGAAGCTTTGCTTTCACTTACTTCCAATTACAGTCTTAGTCTTCAAGAGTTTATGGGAAAGAGTTTGCGGCTATATTCTTATTATTATATTCTGAAATTTAGTACATAATTCACTCCAGCTTACAGGCATGGTCATAATGATACAAGAAGGCTCATTCTTACAAAACAGAACGTAGAGTTTTACAGAAATAAGTGCTTGATTATTAGGTACATTGACAGAACACTAGATTATTGTGCAAGGAGATTAAATGTAGGCAAGAAATCCACCAATCATCAACTGTAAGGTTCTTAATAATCCTTAGTTAACAGGGGTACATGAGTAGAGGACAACTATCAATATATGCAATAAGTTCAAGTAAAATAATGTCATAAGTGTGACACTAGGAAGATTTGGATAATAGATGGTTGTTTGAAATAGTCAATTGTGGCGTACGAACATTACATTGTATGAACAGCATCTCGTAGATCGATGAGATCCGAAGTATCATATTAAGTTATCATGAATAGACCACAAAGACGCACTTCCCCTTTCAGTGTATATTTTATGTGATAATTTCAACATGACATAGCAATCGTTAACTAAGAATATTAAGAAAAAAACAAACACCAGGGAGAACGGACACAATTATCCAATTATGAACATTTGTTTGCACTGGAACCTAAGGTGTACTTGTTACATTATGTGAAGTATATTTGTAAAATTTCCTTTTTTTCTGAAAAACGTTGATTAACTCTAGAGATAACTATAAGAGATTTTAGAATTTCTTATTTCTCTAGTTTCTAATATCCGCATTTTGACACGATAGTTTACAACCGTTGCACTCTGCTAGAAGATGGACTTAGTGGTAGTAATTCAGAAAAAATAATAACCGTTGTAGAAAAATACTTATTGACATTTTGTTTGTTTACGTAATTTATTAGCATGCTTGTCAGTCCATGTTTGAATAACATCTTCATCAGTCGCCTTAATCATTAATACATTCAATCTGATTTTGACAATTTGAATTGTTCGTTTGTTCTTGTACTTCTGTTGGATGTAAAATAAACTTAGTTTATATGTTTCCTTATATCACTTCCTCAATTTAAAGTAATAATAATAATAGTTTTACCCTCAAGTATCGCGACAATGTATTAGTTACAAGTTTTTTATGTAAAAGCCCCTCCAAGTAGAATTTTTTGATTGCAATTTGTTGTAACCGTATATTCTTATGCTCGTTTGGCTTTAAATGAGACAGTTGCCACCTATTTTCATTGTAATGTTTGCTTTTCTTCTTACGCTTCTGGCGACTTTCTCCGATTTTTATGGATTAAATTTACATCGTTTTACTTGACGTTTTTTGGTTTTGTCAGATGCCATATTAGTTATTTCTCCTTCTTGGTAGTATTGCTTAAAATGACTGGATTTGAGCATTTTTTGATAGTATGTTAGGCTCACACTTAAAACTTTAAGTATTGTGCTGCAACATATAATTTTTGTTACTTTGTTATTAATATGTTTATATACGTAGACACTGCTTTTTGAACAGACGGTACGTAATCTATCCCGAAATAACAGAATAATATTCTTAGATATTTCTTAAGACTGAGTTGACTATTTTAAATTGTATAATGAATTGTTATTAAATAATTGGTGGTGATATTCTTTAAGATAGTAATGCACATATTCACAAATAATCTCACATAGAACCACCCCTCAACTAACCAGTTGTTTCGAATTTAGACCGAATTTCGAACATACTCAGTTTCGAAACTAAATTAGTACCTATTAATTACCATAGCCTTAGTTATTGAAACCACTTTTGTCAAATAAACCCATCAAATGTCCCCAGAACTATGTATAAGTCCCACTGTAGACCGTGAGAAAACCTAACTCACAAATGTCTGTGACCTTATTGTTCTTTATCAGTAAGCCGTAATAAAGGAAAGCTGTCACGGCGCTATTGATAATTTCACTATTAGTTATACTTCTGTGTAACATTGACTTCCACTAACAACACAAACGCTTCGTTCTGGGGATTCAGAAAAAAAATATCTTGTAATAGGTGAATTTAGTCTGAGAAAAAACGCTTATCGGTCCCAACGCCTCGTCTTTCATGAAATTCCCCAATCATACAAAGAGTAGCTTTCATTCTTTTTTGTAGCAGGCCTGGGTTTCTAAGGAAGGTTGTTAGAAATGCTTACAAACACACCACACAAGAACACCTCACACAAACTTTCCAACTTCGGCACAACGTCACATTTAATGCAACAGCTGAATCCGATAGACCTTCTTATTCATTATCGGAACAACTAGGCTGAACAAAATTCAGGGCGATGGTCGTTATCTGTATTTTGCAGTAGCGTTTCCTCCTAATGTAACGTATCCTTTTGGTGACTCTCAGGAACTGTCGACAAGTGGACTTGGATTCATTAACTGACGAACAATGCAGTCGTAACGACTAACTTTCACCACTGGTCTACTATCAGTATGGAATTGTCAGCTGGTGTTTTTACTTATTCAACCTGATATCAATATTTGTACTGGCTGTATCTTGTAAGCAGGGTTGACTTAGAAAACGAAAAAATAATAGCGCTCACACATGTTTACCCTGAATAATGAAGTTTCACATGGACAAATAAGTGAACGAATAATAACGATAATAATTTACTCTTAAAACCAGGCAAACACTAGTTTCAAAAGTGGTTATTACAATACATAAAGCAAAGTGCAATAGCATCTACGCAATTTTAACAAATGAAATTTAAACGCACTAAACAAACGTGCTAATTTTTTGTAGGCTGAACGTAAATTCTTTATAACAATTTTTATAACAATTTTTTAAAACAATTTAGTTCTGATACCTGGAGTAAGTCATTTTTACAGGGAAGAGCAATGAAAACATGTGACAATAATAGTGTTCAATTGTTCCACAGACTGTTTATTCTGTGATATATAAAGGTAATGGAATAATGAGCGTTGTTTTCAATTGGTTATCTGTGTAATGTTCATTACGAACTTCACCTTAGAACGACCTTGTGATAGTAAAATTGCAGGGTAGGTCAAAGTCGCCATATAGAAGAATCGCACTATGACTCAAAATGTAGAGATGCGTAGTATGAAGTGATCTCTAAGTTTATAGGTTCTGGCCACCTATGCACATTAGTAGTAAGATACTAGGTTCTGTGGACATCCATCATGGGGTAATTTAATTTGTGCCATATTTTTCTGAATCGAGAAAATATGTCCACAGAGCATATAAATAGGAAAAAGGAAAAAAGGGAAAATTCTTTCCGATTGTAATGTACAGGTATAGGGATGATCGGTTGTTTAGGCTAGTGAAGGAAGATAAGCAGTGTAAGTTGTTAGTAACAAGCAGGCTTGTGATATGAGCTGTGAACTCGTACGCTAGGTGTGAGATGGTTCATGACTTATCATGTCTAAAGTTTTAGATAGCTCAGAAAAGAGCTGCTAGATCCCACTGGTATCTAAATATAAGTTTATCATTAGTTTAAATTTTGGTAACTTATTACAGAAATGGATAGAAAGTGGCAACCTATTCCATAGTAAACAGTATTATAAAAAAAGTCATTTCGTGATTGGTATTTGCATTTTTTGGTACCAAGTGTTCGAATCGGGTTACTTAGGTTATATCTGGGAGCAGAGCAAAACTTTTTATAGGTACATGGAATGTTCGGACAATGTGGAAGACAGGGAAGATCAATCAGATAGCAGCGGAAATGAACAGATACAACCTGACAGTCCTCAGAATCAGCGAAACCCATTGGACCTAAACTGGACAGAAAACATTAACTACGGGAGAGGTGCTACTATACTTTGGGCACGAAGAAAAAAATGCCCCACACACTAAAGGAGTTGCCCTGATGCTGTTCAGGAAAGCGAGCACTGCACTTGTAGGATGGTAACCACATAGACTCGAGATGATTAAAGCATCTTTCAAGACAATGAAGAAGGGGATTACGATGAACATTATCCAGAGTTAGGCACCCACCAACGACGGCAACAACGAGGACAAAGATCAGTTTTATGATAGGCTGCAGCCAATTATGGTGAAGTGTCCAGAAAACGGTCTGACAATTCTGATGGAAGACCTAAACGCCAAAGTCGGAATGGACAACACCGGATACGAAGATATCATGGGACAACAGGGACTGGGAGAAAGAAATGAAAATGGCGAAAGATTTACAAATCTATGCGCTTTCAACAAAATGGTTATAGGTGGTACAATATTCCCCTACAAACGCATACACAAGGTTACATGGATCTCACCGGATCAGACTACACAGAATCAAATCGATCATATATGCATCAATAAAAAATTCAGAAGATCAATGGAAGATGTGAGAACAAGGAGAGGAGCTGACGTGGCTTCAGACCACCACCTAGTGGTTGCCAAAATGAAGCTGAAGCTAAAGAAGCAATGGATAACTGGAGCAACAGCATCAAAACGGTTCAATACAGCCTCTCTTCGAGATACTGAAAAACTCAAGGAATTCAAAATAACTCTCAACAACAGGTTTCAAGCCTTACAAGATCTGCTGAACGAGGAAGAAACCACTATGGAGGACAACTGGAAAAGAATCAAAGAGGCACTAACTTCAACTTGTCAAGAGGCTCTGGGCTGCAAGAACTACCGTCATAAGGAATGGATTTCCACAAAGACCCTGAGCAAAATTCAACAAAGGAGGAACAAGAAGGCAGAAACCAACAACAGCCGAACTAGAGCAGAAAAAATCAAGGCACAAACTGAATACACAGAAGCAAATAAACAAGTAAAGAAGAGCATTAGAGCCGACAAACGTAAGTATATCGAAGGCCTTGCAACGACAGCGGAGAAAGCTGCAAGAGAAGGAAATATGAAACAGCTATACGACACAACGAAGAAACTGGCAGGGAAATATAGTAAACCAGAGTGACCGGTCAGGAACAAAGAAGGCAAGCTAATCACCGAGATTCAAGAACAGAGACAGATGGGTTGAACATTTTGAGGAACTCTTGAATGGACCAGCTCCACCGAACTCACCACACATCGAAGCAGCATCTACAGACCTCCCGATTGATGTCAATCCACCAACGATGGAAGAAATCAAGATAGCTATCAGACAGATCAAAAGTGGGAAAGCAGCAGGACCTGACAATAAACCAGCCAAAGCACTCAAGTCAGACATAGACATAACGGCAAGGATGCTCCACGTTTTATTCAAGAGGATCTGGGAAGAAGAACAAGTGCTGGCATACTGGAAAGAAGGATACCTTATCACGATACCTAAGAAACGAGTTTTAAGCAAACGTGAGAACTACAGAGGGATCACACTGTTGTCAGTACCAGGGCAAGTCTTCAACAGTGTTGTTGAACAGAATGAAAGACTCAAAGGAAGCTCAATTTCTAGATCAATTGGCTGGTTTCCGTAAGAATCGGTCATGCACAGATCAAATCGCAACAATACGCATCATCGTTGAACAATCAGTTGAATGGAACTCGTCACTGTACATCAACTTCATTGACTGTGAAAAGGCGTTTGACAGCGTAGACAGTAAATCGCTATGAAAATTTTTCGATACTATGGTATACCAGAGGAACTCATCAATATCATCCGGAATTTTTACGACGGACTACAGTGCAAAATCGTGCATGGAGGACAGCTGACAGATGCATTTCCAGTAAGAACCCGTGTCAGACAAGGCTGTCTGCTCTCGCCCTTCCTCTTCCTCCTAGTGGTTGATTGGATCATGAAAATTTGTATATCTGAGGGGAAGCATGGAATTCAATGGACAAGTAGGATGCGACTCGATGACCTAGAATTCGCGGAGGATCTTGCTCTTCTAGCCCATACACACAAACAAATGCGAATAAAGACAACCAGCGTAGCAGCAATCTCAGCATCAATAGGCCTGAACATACATAAGGGAAAGAGCAAGATCCTCAAATACAACACAGAGAGCACCGGCCTGATTGAACTTGATGGAAAAACTCTGGAAGAAGTGGATACCTCCACGTACCTGGGGAGCATCATCGATGAACAAGGAGGATCCGATGCAAATGTAAGGGCAAGGATCGGCAAAGCAAGGGCAACATTTCTGCAGCTGAAAAATATATGGGACTCCAAACAATTGTCGACCAACCTCAAAATCAGACTCTTCAATTCGAACGTATGGAGCTGAAACGTGGAGAACTACTTTAAACATCATCAGAAGGGTACAGGTATTTATCAACAACTGTCTTTTCAAGATATTGCATGTCTGTTAGCCGGAAATTATCAGCAACAGCCTACTATGAAAGAGAACAAACCAACTTCCAGCTGATGAGGAAATCAGGAAACGACGTTGGAAATAGATAGGACATGCATTGCGGAAATTATCTGACTGCATCACGAGACAAGCGCTAACTTGGAATCCTGTTGGAAAACGGAAAAGAGGAAGGCCAAAGAACACCCTGCGTCGAGAATTAAAAGCAGACATAAAAAGGATTAACAGCAACTGGAAAAAGCTGGAAAGGACTGCTCAATACAGAGTTGAATGGCAAATACTGGTGAGCGGCCTATGCTCCTCCGAGAGGGTTAACAGGCGTAAGTAAGTAAGCAAGGTTGGTTTTAAGGCAGAGTCTCTTTAGGTGTTTTAGGAAAAACAACCTACATCTTTCTATATAAGTTATGTTACAATTATACTCCAGTAATCGTTGGGTGAAAGTTCGCTAGAGATTTTCAATTTGTATGGTATCTGTGTAATTCATACTAGCGAAGAAAAGCGAGCAGTATTCTAAGGTAGGACGTACACACATACCGTATATTCAAAGTTTGGCTTCCCTGGTTTAATGGTTTCGAAGAATAAAGCCTAGTTGTCGTCTTCATCTGAAAATGATTGACCAATCATGGTCAGCCAACGTAAGACTCTTGCTGCAGCATATACCGAAGTCACATATAGAGCTCAGTGTTTAAATTTCATATTTGTTCAAATAGATTTCTTGTTAAACATCACATTTTCCAAATTGCATGATCCCAAACTTGCTGTTATTAAATGGTAGTTGCCATCTGTGGCAACAACATTTGGCGGAAGTCAGATTCACTCCATATGTTAATTACCCATCATTTATAAGCATGTAGTGCTGAGTGGCCAAACTGATTTAGATGTCATTTACCTTCATAAATTGATACAGAATTTCATTGCAGCGAATTTCTTTAGATGTCTTAAAAGATGCTGAAAACTAGCAGGTACACTGTAGGTACAACGTCTGGTGGTAGAAATTTTATCCTCAATGTTTAATAGTTGTAATGCTTTTAAGTTCCACTTATAAACTGTGAAAATACATTTATCCAAAAACTCTCTCTTTTGAAGATATCTCTTAACCTGTCTGTGTAGAGACTCCACTCTGTTATTCGTATTGTACCTTAAAGTTATTATTTGCTCTGTACATGCAGGGGCCAACAAATTTTTTTAAACATCCAGTATCTTTGAAGGTAGCTCATGTGTTAGGTGCAAACCCTGTTGCTATTCTGAAATAATTGTCGAACCTAAAATAATATTTCAATAGTTGACCTTGCCGCCTTCTACATTTCGTGCCAACTAGGCGGTTTAGATAAGCTTTGGTGCGATGATCTCGAGTCTAATCAAAATAATATAACGTTAGCTAAGATTGCTATACCTTCGTGCATATAACGTAACATACATGGAACGAGGGCATTTGTAATTAAGCGTGTCTGTGAGCCGCTATTTCTGCATGCGATGAATCCATTACAAAAGTCTTCGCAGAGGAGTTATCACCCATGATGTCCTTGAACATATCTAAAATTCATTTGATGTCCGCTGTAAATTCTTGTTTTGTCTAGGCATACATTACCAGATGTCCACGTTTTATGTTATCAGTTATTACCTACTGAAATCTAAAACAAATGATCAATAAGGTCGCCTTAATAATTGGCTTTATTAATGTTATACTTCGAATCAATGCCTATCACTTCCGGGTGCAAGTGGTACAAACGAATTTGACCTTTCGCCGAAAACAATACTCTAATCAATCGTCCTACATTTTTTTAAATATAATGATACTGACGTAGTTATCCTTGTTCTTTGATTGCTTCTGGATGTACGTTAAAATTTTGTTGCAACTCGTTGAGTGTTTTTTAAGGAAAGCTATTAATTGTTACACTTTGTTTATTTTGGTTGACGCTAATACCTCTGCTAGCAGTTATTTTCTGATGGTCCGTCAATCTAAAAAACGAGCTCGTCAAAGTTCACAATGATCAGTCAATAAAAACTCTACTGCCGAACTCACTTCTAATCTAGTAACTTCGGGTTTGACAGACTTAGTAATGCTCGATTTTACGCCAGTAATTTAACTACCAAAAATATCCGATAGGGATTATACATTTACTTCACAGATTAGTAGCATCGAGAAGGTTAAATGTAAACTACAGCATTTAACTCAGCAGCTTGTAGAAATACGTTCTCAAGTGAAGTCATTCTCAGTTACATTATGTGGAGTTAAACAAGAACCTAGCACACTGTAACTCTTTAAATTATTACTGATTAAAAAAGGTTCACCTGTACTGGAAGACATTACGAAAGTCGAAACCATGATGAACTTTATTGCTACAGAAGTAACTAAGCGTATGATATCCCGTCAGAACGTAATTTCCAACAAATTCCAGAAAAAAGCACAGCTGAGAATCGTTTTAACAAAAAACGTCAGAAGTAATCATGGTCTATTCTCTTTCGACTTGATATTCAGTTAGCAGCAGATCAGTTAAAACGGGCTGGGTAAAAATTAACTACATCTGCCAATTATAAGAATGCCCGTGTAGTCGAGGATAAGACTTTCATCCAAAAACACTAGAGACTTAAAACTTTACACTTGGGTAAAGCTGAGCAGAATACCATCAGTGTAAAATACCTAACTACACCACTTAGTACTGCTACAGAACCCTCTAATGATACTATTGATGAATAAACAGGCTTTGTGCTCCAAAACGTACAAATTATAGGTCAAAACTTCGACAACCACCGCCCTAAATTATGTGGATGTCGACCACACATTCGTAAATATTAAGCTTTCTAGTTCTTCGTAAGGTGACGAAATACTAATTTTCAAAGCACTGGTAAAAGCTGTGGTTAGCTCACTAAGAAATTTAGGTATAATGAAAAGCAAAACAAAAAGATCATCGAAAATCCAGTTAAGGTCCAAGCAAGGTTATATGACTTCATCATCAAAAAGAGGGCATGATACCACTATACCTACCAGATCACTATATAGCAAGGCAGGTTATCAGGTCTAATTTTCTGGAGGTAGTCGACTTGACAGTGATCAAGTTTGTCAGCACTCACCGGCAGTACGCCATGTCACCTGACTTAAATTACCCTAAACATGGTAATGTCTTTGATAACTATAATACTTTTTTTTGGAATCAGACAATTACTAGTCCCTTTAGCAATATAACTTGCTCAGACAATATCTCTAACAGTCAGACTGCCATTTCAAACCAACGTCTAGTTATATCAGACATGAATGGTGTAGATAAAGATCCTATTCCATTCTTCACAATTCGCTCTTCCTTTCTGAACTTTTAGGTAATTAAAGGCTGCTGACTCCTTAACAAAATATCAACTCTAAGAACTATGGCCTTATAAACTAAACTCTCTTTGATATTTACCACAGAGACATGGCGTTCCTCCTTAGTAACTGGTTTGGAATCATTCATCTAAGACTATAAGTAATATCATGGCGCTAGAGAATATAACCAGGGTAGTGGCCGTCTAATATACAAGTATTTGTTTTTCGTCCAACAAAATCGATAACGACATACTCGTTAAAGCAACAGAGACGGTCTGAATCTCGGTCAATATCCCGAATCAAAGTATAATTTGTGTACGCATATACAGAACCCTTAACACCTAGACTACTGTCGTTAACACTATTATTAATGCTTTTATACAAACCTATGCCCTAAATTATAATTCGAAAGTCATCGCAGGTGACTTTAACCTTCCTAGGACACACTGGTATGTTGGCAGAGGACAGTCATATTATCAACATACCTTACAACATTAGATTAACACGATCTAGATTTCTGTCATGGTGTCACTCCTCTGTCACTTCAAGTTAGCAAAGTGCTCAAAATCAGTGACGACAAAATGGTTCAATGTACTCTTCCTTTTAGTTTTAGTCACTCCAATAGTCAAGTTTTACAAAAAACTAGGCACTATTGAGATTTGAAAAATGTGGACTGAAATCTTCTACACAACCTTCCAAACTATTCTAACTGAGACAATTTTTTCTTATTTGATAGTCCCACAGATGCACTAGGTAGTTTTCATCAAGTTAATGATTCGTGTTCAGACTTCATTACACTTATGAAACTGAGCAATATAATTAAATCAAATGATTTGTATGTACTACTTCATGACCGTAAGAAGCTGAAACGCCTACAGAAGTGCTATTTCGAGTCAAGTGACTTTTCGAACTTTGTGGAAATTACCATGATTTTACAAAAGTAAATAAGTCCACAGATTAAAGGCAATTAATGAGGAGTTATCAGCAATCCATAATAGCTTCAAGATACAAAACTTGGTACGGTTCTTCAACAAACGACTCAAATCTTCCGGAATAGTGATATTTCCTACATTTTACGAGATGGATTAATGATTAACGATCATAATATCATTTCCAACCTGCCTAGCGATTTCCTTGCTAACAGGGGTAAATGTTTGGAGCACACTGAGGTAGACACTATCAATTCCGCTACTGATCATATGGAATCCGTTACCTTCACTTATGACAATATTTGTTACTGCATAAACTCACTTAGAATGTTAAGTAATTATGGAGTAGATGGCATGGCATCCATTTACTATAAAAACTCTGTGGACCTAATTTACCATTACTCATACTGAAACTGTTCAATTGTTTTCCTAAACAACAGGCACTCACCCTAATAGATGCAAGACGTCATACATATGCCCTCGATTTCAATCAGGTGACAAGATCAACTAGCATAACTATTGTCTCATTAATATCACCTCAGTTATCCCTAGAATAATGGAAAAAATAGTATAGGACTAAATGTCTGATTATTTACTCTCCGAAATACCTACAATAATAACAATAATAATAAATTATTTCTTGATATCATGAGCAAGCCATTTTTAGGTTTAAGATCTTCAATCTCCAACATAGTTTCCTCAAAACTAGTTCTTGAATGACTTGTCACTTTGAATTCTCTAATTTAGTCTTTACTAAACGAAGCCTGGGCATTTGGTATTAGTATTGTACTAAGACACATCTAAAACTTTTGATATGGTTTATCACGAGCTTCTTATAGATAAACTCTCTTCTCATGGGATCAAGAGTTCATTACTTTCATGGCTAAACTCCACTTTCGGAATCATAAAGCCTTGGTCAGGAAGCGCGCCGTCCTTAGTAATATATATACACCATGATACAATACATTTATTTGGTATCCTAGTATTGTAAACTTTGATACCATTGCTTTGGTTTTAGTTTCTTATCTTTATGTGTTATAAATGTCTTGAAAGTGATATTTAATCGACATATTCTTAAGTATGTAAACCCTTATCATTCTGTCCACGCCTGTAAACTGGCATACTCTTATGCCGACTGGTTGAGAGACTTTATATATTGTAAAAGTTTACCAGTGTTACGCATGTAATAATACGTTACTAATACCTACTGTGCTAACACTGTTTAAATCTATCATTGATATGATTGTACACGTACACATTACCCTTGGGGTCTTGTACCTCAAGCTGTCAGAAGCGTAAATATGCTGTCGTCGCAGTATTTTTTTGTTCTGAACTGAGTCTCGTTCATCGATTGCTTAGATTAATAATTGATCTCGGTAAAACTAAACTTTGCTGGCAAACTTGAGAAGTTCAATGAGAATCAAGACCATGCTGGTATCTGCAACTTACTTAATATAACTTATATAGAATGGAGTACATTCAACTAGTCACTTTAATAACGCTTCTAAAAGAGTTATCTGCGGAATTACGCAGGTTTTAAGTGCTTATCTAACAACTGACCTGTAGGCAATAAAACACTTCTCTTCCTGGCAGATAGCACTCCATACATTTTTAAGAGGTGATACCGTTAACCATTTACTTTAAACAATACTTTCCTAAGCTATTTAACTACGAGTAGATCTGAAATTTATCATGGCTATCTCTAGTGTTAGTGGACGTTTTTACAATAAAAAAGAAATAACATTTAAGCTTCATTTAAGGCAATATGTACATCATAGGTTCCACTGCAAACAGTTATTCTTTATTAATCGTTTGTGTCCCCACGCCCTGCTGCCTATTCTTTTTTTTATTTTTTTCGGTTCCCAACCGCCGTGTCATGTTGAAATTCTCACCTAAAATTTACTCTGAAAAGGGAAGCACTCTTTTGTGGTCTGTTCCTAATACCATGAACTTAATACTTTCAATCTCGATCGTTCTCTTTCGAGATGCTATTCATACCAGATGTTGACTAGGCGGAATTGGTATTATCTACATGTGTTAGGTCAGCAACTGAGGAAAGCGATCTTGCGAGCGTTGGTGAACAAACTGCACTGTAAAAAAGAAACAAAACAACCATGAGCGAAAGCCCGATAAGATTATTTAAAGTAGCTCACTTGCGAAATCGAAATTGCCGCTCGTGGTGAGTAAAAAAGAATTAAAATTGATGATATGCGTATGTTGCTGTATGAATAAATTTTGAGAACGTGAGTAGCGAAGTGTGTGCAATCGAATTAATAAGCCTGCAATATCCCAACTGTGAATAACGTTATGTTATAGCAGATACGTTTTTGACTGATGGAAAACGCATTTCATCACACTAATACTGAAGAATGGTAGCCAGTAGTAATAATAAAATGAACGACGAAACCATGAGTAATCTAGCAGAAATATGGGGATTAAGATTGGAGTATTCGGTCAGCAGAATCAATTATAGGTCTTATAAGGAACAAAAGGTTGACAAGTTCAGGCAATTATCTGGGGCTCTACAAACTATTTTGAAATAAATTTATTGCATAGCTTTTACGTTGAAAAGTCAGTGACTCGTCTTAATCATACATTGGTGTTTATTTGCACTAATCATTGCCAATTCTAATTCCCTTATCCAGATACTTTGAAGAAAAATTGAATGTATTTTTACTGTTGTGTTTAAATTGCATTCGTCACTATAGGTAAACTCGAAGTTTCTTGATGTAAACTCAGTAGCATAATTAAAATACTGTTAACCAGCCCGAAATAACGGCAAATATTTCAATTGTTTTACTCTATGACTACATATAGGACGAATTTTGTAGGTCATTAGTTGCACAAATACGAATGTTTCCTACATTGTCGTGTACTTGAAAGTCGCTGGACATGTGTGAAGCGATTTCAAACATAGAAACAAAGAATGCAAAATGTCTATGGTTAGTTCACAGTAAAACCATAAATCTTGAAATTTTATAGGTCCAGCCTTCTTGATGAAGTAACTAATAAGGCAAAAGTCGGTCTCTCTGACGTTAAAAATCTGGTTATTTTTGGTAATGAGTTATCTGGGAAGTCAACTCTAGTTTCCCGGTTACAAGGCTCTGAAGATACCCAGGAAGGGTTTGGACTTGAATATGATATAATAGAGGTAAAAGATGAAGCAAAAGATGGTAGATCTGTTATTAATATAACATTTTCAACCAGCTACTGCAAACCTAAGCGTCTTCATAGTGGATGGTAATCCTATTCAAAGTCAATTGCTGAGATATGTTATAACAGTCGATTCGTTCAGTGATCAAATGATTCTTATTGTTGTTAGCATTAATGAACCTTGGTATATAATTGAAACTTTAGAAAAATGGGCGGATATACTTAACAAACATATAGGCAAACTGAACCTTTCTGAAGACATGATCAAAGCTTGCCGAAGGAACAGTAAGTCAAAAGTTAATATGAGTATATCAATGAATAATTACCACATTACAATTATTTATGATATGTTGTTCAAAATAAATTAACAAATTAATTTTGACATGAACACTTTTACAATCACTAAAAATTTCATAAACTTTCGAGTTTTTATCTCTATACCAGTTGAATTTTTTAGTAAAAAAGATGAAGTCAGAATTGCAGATACGTTGACCATATTACTACTTGTTTATCCACCTGGATATTTCCTATTTGTGTTTTCTCAGCTTAATATCTGTCTAGAAGTTGCCATTTATGTGAGGACTGTTTGATTTATTTTTTATTTAAAAACTAAATATAACTGGAGCAGTAATCTGATATTTCTAAAGTCATTGTAAATTATCGAGTGATGATAATGATGTTTCCCTACTTATCATGTGAACGTGTTAAGTGTTATTTATTTAAAAATAAACGTCGATAATTATTGTCAAATAATTTAGAAATATACTACAAATAGTTTTGGAATTGATTATAATACATATTGTTTCACGAAACTTTAAATGACAATTACTTTTAAATTGTCCAATCACTATGTGAGTATTTCATATTGACAAAAAGCAACGATGTACTAAATCCAGAAAGTTTATATTTATACATGGAGCTCAAATTAAAATAGCTTGTTCATCATGTTTAGTGTATACACTGTATGCAATCGGGTATACAAATATATACGTTCGCATCCGTTTCTATATTATTCAGATATAACATATTCATGTTCATGTGCTTGGTACATTTGGGCTAGGATCCTAGTTTACTAATTTCTGTTTTACTCAAGATGAAACTTATTGTTATATAAGTAAATATCACTGGTCACTTTTTGTATGTGTAGCATTTAAGATAACTTTTTGAAAGAGGTTGCAAATAAACTCCTCTATGTAAAGTAGGAAATAAAAAAAGGCTTGCAGTTAGAGACTGTAATTTGTCATGTTATCTTTGTGTACTGTAAAAGGATTTGTAGTTGACTGTTATTTTTATCAGCATTCTAAATGACTTCATGAAAATTGATCTGTTTGAAATAGGTTTGGACCAGTGGGTACAATCAAAAGTCCTAACAAAAATGGCAAATGTAACATTATCTACCGTTATAGCTTTAATATTTGGTCAGGTAGAGATGGTATCGTCGTGTAGTAGAGTGTATGTCTGTTACACCTATAAGTGTGTCATGAATACAACTGATAGCTTACTTGATAATAAAAGCCCTGCATTTCTACTGACAGTGATCGCGTTGCTAATTAGATTATATAACTTGATAGACTATGCAGAGTATCAAGACGACAAACGACATCTATAGATATCATCAAACTGTCAGATTAGTTAACTTATATCTTAACCATGTCAAGAACAAAAGTTTCAATGCACCCTGATGACAAAATTTATCAAGTCAAGCGTGATTGAGCATAAATGTTTCTAATTATATAGTTTGACTGTTTAGTTGTTGGACTAAGAAGTCTGATACGTTAAATCTTTAAAAGACAAAAATAAATGCAAAATTAATATATAAATAATTCCATGCTTTTTTTAATCATTAAGTTGTTTATTAGTAGTAAAAAACGCGATAAAAACAACAAATTATTAACGTCATAAGTAATATGTATCAACCTTTACAAAATTTTATTTCATAATATGACTATATGTGCTTCAAGACTAACTGGTCAGATTCAGTGTAAAATTGTATATCTAGGTAGTACCTGAACACAAACTGTTTTGTATACATTTTAGTTTCTAAAGAATTTTTCGGCTATACGGAACCAGAAGCATTGTCAAACGAAATTAATCGCCCATCAACTCTAGTCTCTCTTCACCCTATGTGGGCAACAACATCTGATGCTGATCCTAATTCTGTGTCTTTAGATTACGAGTCGTTTATTAAACAAATGCATGAGGATAAAGTACTAAATAACAATCTTGGTGTGCCAATGATTGTTGTCGTGACAAAAGTAAGTTATTAGATTAGATAGCTTTTATTTATCAACACCGGATTATTCAGATATTTATTTTCCCTACATATTTTTTCAATTTGATATCAGTTTAATGACACTTATGTGGTTGGTAAATAACAGTATGCTTAGCAAACAGAAGCGAAACTCAGAAATTCTTTAAATAGTTCCTAAAAATTATAGAGTTAACCTGAATATGGCATATTAGGAAGAATTTGGAGAGGCCACTATGAAATAATAAAGTGTCGAACCGAAAATAGTTGAATAAATCTTAACTTTACAGAATTAATAAAGTTACTTTATAATATAATTTACCAAAAATTCTTGTATCATGTATTTTAATTGTAAGTACTTTTGATGTATTTTAGCCCCTCGTAACTTATAGACACACAAATAGTTTACTTTTTAGTCAATTCATGGTTTCATCTATTGAAAAAGACTTAAGGTTTAGCGTATATTCAAGGGTATTTAGCAGTAGCTTTACAATTTCATCCGTCTGCTATATAAAATGTAAAAACTGAGATGCATTAGTACCGGTTTAATTTGTTGCACTTTAATTCGGTATAACCGGAAACAAGATGATAGGTTATAAAAATAGCAAATGATGTTAACTATGACAAAAACACGAGGAATGCAGTTAAGGGCATAACGTTTGATTATGGGAAATTACTACTCACGAAAAGTTTAGTGGAAGATAGTGAATAAGCGTGAATGCTTTACATTGAATTCATGGATACGGTTTTCTGATGAATATCCATTAGTTGAAGATACAGTGGTAAATGTTAAGTATTGTTTACAATTTTCTATGTAGGACTGATTCAAAACAGAGATTAGTAGCCACATAAAATCACAAAAGTATAAGCGCAACTTTTTATGTAGGACATTTTATCGTACTTAATACCTCAGTGTTCAGAGAAAAGTTATTAAAGTCAATCGGCATGTAGATGAAATGGAAAATTATCAAAGAAATGCAAAAATTAAGTGTATTTTGCCCAGTACATTTTAATAAAAAAAATAAAGTTTATGAAAATCGTAATTTTTAAACTAAAAAATGATAGTGAGTATCTGATGGTTTTGTATTAGTGACTTAAAGTATTGTTGTGAGTTTGGATAACAGATGAAGACTGTAGTTCTAAAGTTAACGGCTATGGATGGAGTTATAAAGAACGATTATCATAGATTTTAAGTCCAATACTGATACCACAGTCTCATTTCTTCTCTAAACTCTCGTTTCTTCAAATGAAAAATCTTGCAAAAAATCAAATAACAGAAAGCAAGAAGATAATTTATTGACGTGTATTTGTAATATATCATTTACTTTGCAGTGATTGCTAGATAGAAAACGTATTAACCGAATAAACTGCATGAAGATAAACGCGAACATTTATTTTACCAAATGAATATATTAGATTAGCTGATGTAACTAAATGCTATTAAACTTACACTGTAGTAATTCTTAAATTAGATGAAAATAAGCAATACTAAATTATTTTAACTTAATGAAGGTTTAATACATGTATACATCATGTAAGTCTCATACCTTTTGCTTTTTTTATGACTTGTACATCTAATTATCTCTAAGTAAGTTCGACTTTTACTTTTCGTAAATTTAAATAAAGCAAGAACAACCAATATAATGAAGTAATATGAGTTAATACTTTCTGTAGATCCCATTTAGCTGTTTACAACATAGAAACGATATTATTATACCTTTAAAACCCATGCACATACTTTATACCACATTAAGAAAGACTAGAAATAGATAATCATATAATTCCACCATGTAAAATATACGCACTGGCTTTGAGTAATTATTTATGATGTTTCTAAGTTGTGAGAAGTTACAGAAAATCCACGAAATAAATCAGTTTGACCGAAGCTATCGGGTAATGTATTTAACGTTCAATAAATTCGCCGTATCCAGAAGTTTTCCCTATTTTCTAGTTCATTTAGTGAATTAGAAGTACTTATTAGAGTGTGATTCTCATTAAAAATACTATTACAAGCCAGAGTTCTCTATTTACCAACATTTTTCACCCTTTACTTCAGGCAACGCTACGCCTAAAATGAAGTTTTTAGTAAAGGTTGTATTGTGGCATGTAGCTGTAATACACTAAGTAAGAGGGGAAAATAATCAGTGCTAGATATAATACACTTAGATATCAAAAGCATTGTAGATAACTCCAGCCAGCGAATTTATATTATTCTGTTATTTTTGTATTCTTTACTTAATTCGAGTAATTAACTATCATATGTTGTTAGTAAACTATATTATGTGCACAGTGTAGCAGAAACATAGTATTTTCTTTTGGTTATTCTTTTCACAAGCTATTTTCTTAATAATAGATTATTGAACTAATAGTTCTCTGTATCAACATTTTAATTCATTCTCAATTCACTTGTTAGAAAATTTTAATTTATTCCATTACTACTTAATAATCTTCAGAAACAAACGCTTGTAAAACAATCAGTCTTTACTCGAAGCCACCAAAAATTACCTTAATGTTGAGATAATGTTTATTATTTTACAAAGTATTTTCAAGATAGTCCATAGACTAGGGTTAACAATTGATTTGAATCCTGGGGTCATGAATTTATATTCATAACAACTTAAATGATATATCAGTTATAAGCAACGTGTTTATTTATCGATCAATGTAGCAAAAGTGCATCAGTGTAGTTTTCAAATGAATACTAAAGTGGTAAAATAGTAGTTTTATAACTGGCTGATAACCTACAAAGATGATTTAGTGAATGCATTTGCAAAATAAGATTCGTTTCATATCAACAACTGTTGACGGCAAATTTCGTAGAAAGTTTTCAAACATTTAATATTTGACTTGAATGTATTTCACCAATGACTTGGAGAAATTCTAATTTTTCCATCGGATACAAGATTTTATTTGCAGTACTTTTTCATATTAAAACTACGCAAGTGCTATTATTGGAAGCGTCTTACATTTATATACTTAACTTAAAAATTGTAACATCCCTGTTACTATTTTACAAAGGTTTTTAAGGTAAAAAAATAAGGTTGTAATTTTATACTTTATGTCATATAAATGATCTAACCGTAAACTTTAAAATTACAGTTCAATAGGTTGAATAAAAGGCAGAACTATCAAAAAGATAATTTGAAATCTGTATTTTTTCATCATCGATCGTTTCTTTTGATTTTTTCTATCGTAATCGTCGGGATATGTTTTTCAAAATTTACCGAAGAATAGTGTTGCTGGTTTCTGTAATAATAATTTTATAGCAGGTTGTATTTGATTTCATTCAGAAGATTTAGCAAACTATCACTTATGATTACTTAAATAGAAAGAAACCACATTAAATTATTCTGTAAAGATTGTAGCCTACTAAATGTAACTGTTAAATATGATTATATGCCCGTTTTTTAAACATTCAGTTCAAATGACATGAATGGATCTACTGTCATTTTATAGAAAAAACTAGTAAGGCTATACTTAAACGTTTATAAAAAATGATATTAATTGTTTATCTACACATGTGTCAATAATCAAGACAATAGGTAAATAAAAGTCAAAATGAATATTTGTACAATAAAGTCTAAAACAGTTGTGACGCACCGTATAACACAAAGTATATCATGAAATATTAAATTATTGATAAGTTAGTTATCTATAACAAGGATATTTACAAAGTCATTTTTAAAGAGTTATTATTCACAAGGTGACTAATATACAAAAACTAGCACTATCTGTGAACAACTATTGCTTAAGTACAAGTTATTTTTAATGTCATAATATAAATTTTATGTTTAAAAGTGATAATAATTAATAAATGACAAGGTATTATTTTAATGATTATGAATAGTTTGATGATTACGACTTGGATCTAATTTCACACGAAATATTCATAGAAGCTGTGTGTATAGTGTTTTATTAAACAGAAGAAAATGCTAAAGTTAAAAGTAGTACAAGATAAAACGAAAAAAAAAAAACAAAGTTTAATTTAGCTTCTTAACATCAATTTTCATTCACAAACTATTAAAATTGTCTGAATAATAATGAAACAATTTAATAACTGATCAAGATGTAGTGGGATATAATGAGATTATCACTATAGATAACTACTGATGTGTCAAGCTGTAATGGATTAATTATAAGGGATATTTTTAAAATTGTACTAGAGGAGGTGACATTAATGCTTAAGAAACTGTTCATGCATATACATAATTTATGTAAAAAAAAGCTTGTCTTTTTTGAGTTTTTTTGATAGAGTAACCAACCGTACAATTTGTAATGTTTGGCAATAGGAAAGTTACAGGTAATTTTCATAATAAATTAACGGCAGAGAAAAAAAGTTATCGAGAATCAGAGAGTATTGATCAATCGTTTTGCCCTGATTTTTGACATTGCACATTTATGAAACCATATTAAATTGAAGTCAGGCTCTTGGAGATATGTGAAACTTTCAGTTTGCGAGATCAAAATCCACAGGTGTTTATTTTAAAATTTTTCCGACATGCAGTAAAGCCTAGTTTAATATCATGGATTAGCTACTACCTCACTTTCGGATTTGTCGACGGTAGCCAGAATGACAAAATCTTACCACTTGTCTGGTCTATAATGAACTAATAAGACTAAATTTTAACGTGTGGCAAAACTTGTTCCCTAGAACAATAATGCCAATTGTCAACTACGGGGTGAGCTCGTACATAAAACCGACAGATTTACACTGCAAGTGATAAGGCTTAAGAGTTGCCAGTTGTAAGTAAATGATTACTGTAGCATCAAGATAGTAACTCACAAATAAGATTAGTTTTTATAATGACTTCCAATCTGTCCCAAACTTCATCTAGTAAAACGAACAGAATAACAAACACTATAAATTTTCAGGTTGCCTAACTAAAATGAGTAAACTCAAAATTATATGTATATTTATAAGACTGCTTAATGTATTCCTAAGGAGGAGTTATCAGCAATCGAACCTTCATAATGCTAAAATAATTGAATTGGTGGAGATTCTGAGGAATTGTGAACTTTTTTTAGCATTATTAAATTCAACCAATGTCACTAAATTACTGCCTTTACTTTATCGTCAGTTGTTTTTTCATATTTCCGATTTAGATATCCTACTAGTTAATGAATATAACTAGTAACACATCATTAAAAAAAGGGTATCGTGTACGTAAAGCATTTAATTTATGAAACTGAAAGCCAGTGTGTGTATTTGATTAAAACAACCTTCCTTATTTAAAATTATGGTGGTTTATTTTGAAAATTTCTGCTATGAGAAGATTGTTCACATTATAACATATTGTCCCATTGCAAATACTAAAGACAACCACCACCGAATACAAAAGTTTACTCCAACAAGGGCACGTACAATAAGGCCAGAATCGAAAGTGCCTGTATCAGTAAATATGATTATTAATAAAGGTGACTCATATAAAGTTAAGTATTAAAATTAGGGCGAATTAAGAATCATTAGTAGTTGGTTTTAAATGAGCGGATATTGTACGCAGTTCCAAGTAACGGAAACTGTTACAATATGAAACTAAATTACTATTAATTGATTTTACTGAAAATATGATTGTACATAAGACAATAGAGTATCTGTTCATTTGAAAATAAGTTATTTGAATAGGATTCAAAAAGATGATGCATATATTTTAGGAAAAGGAATTCTATTTCAAGTTATCCATTTCAAGTCTCTTTGAAATAAATAGATTTACAATGTATTCAACTAACAAGACTCTAATTATTTGAAAATAAATGGCTAAAAATTTAGAAAAAAGAAAGTGACTGAAGACAAAATGATTTGAAGTTGTACGGGATATCATACTGTTTGGTATAAATTGTGATATTATACACAATATATCGTTATTAAACTTACCCAACAAAATAAAATCATGTTTAAGACAACAGTAGAATTAACTTTTTGTAAATGTCATAGTTGTATTTGACAATTGAAGGAACTCACCATTCTCTGAAGAGAATCAAGTAAGATTAAAGTGTTAACAACTTATTTTCAGGTTTGTCATTTACTAATGAATACCGTCTGGTATTCATTGTTTTAGATACTTTCTTACTGATAGATACAAAATACAAACAGTTATACAAGTGTATTATTAATTATATATGTATTAATAAAAATTAACTATTTTCCTTATTATTCTTTCTTTTCACAAAGTTGAATATGCATAGAACAATAGAAACCATAGTGTAATAAGAAAATTATTTGAAATAGACAATTACTTATTATTTTTAATTCATTCTTTTTCTTAAAACATACTATTGATTCAATGTAACGTATTGTAATATCAATAAAGTAATATTATTAGCATACAAGAAAGAAGTGGACTACCATCAATAAAATCTGTCAATGTGAAACAGTAGTAAAAGAAAACTAACTACATATAGAAAAAAGATATTTTCTAATCAAACTAGGTGTTACTCTATGATAATAGATACGCGATGGTGATTGATTAAGTGACTAGATAACTATGTATTTGTTAACAAAGCTAGAATGTTAAGCGAAATATATATACTAAGAAAAATTAGTGAATATCATGACAGGCATCTATAAAAGATTAGACTTTCTTCCAGAGCTGTTTGTCAGAATACTACTTGACTTGTTTTGATTGTATGTAAAGTGAAAATTTTGTATCTATTTTTATTGCATCTCTTTCACTCTAAAATCCCATTCGGCCCATTAACTGTTAGTGTGCCATTTTCTATTTATTAACTATAGTTAATTAATTGTGTGTACGTTACTCCAGTTCATTATCATTGTCAGTTTTATTATGTATCTGTGTTATTTTACTAATTGGTTGACTGTGTGATAAGGTTTTACATATATGTAAAGGATTACTTAAAATATAGTTTGATTTAGCTGCTCTGTTCATCGGTCTTTTATCCTTCCCACATCGACTTGAGACTGAACATGCATTAAATTAAAGACGTAACGGCATTGACTAAAGAGCTGTATTTGTAATTGGTTTGTACAAGGTCTTCCTATACTGGTCAACAGTTATTCGTGATTAGTCCAAACACTTAGTTATATCAGCGTTTTAATTTTACCTCATTACATGATGAATTCATTGATACTACAAAGCTCAAATCACAATTAGTAAACATGTATTTGAAAGAAACATTTGATTTGCATCAGTCGCCTGTATGACTATAAGCGGTGATACAAGTGAACTCACTAACCACTTCATTTATATTAGGTATTTGCTTACTTCTGATTAGCAGCTAGTAGAAAATGTAAATTATGATTTACGTGAATATTTAAAACTATTGACTCTTTATAGAGTCACACTGATTTGTTTAGCTAAAAGAATATAGGTTTGGTTGGTACTCAGTTAGTGTTTTATTATTATTATTATTATTATTATTATTATTATTTATTATCTATTATTTATTATTGTTTACGAGTATCCATCTACAATAGTATTTTAACTTAAAGATGACATTTCAAGTTTATATAATGTTGGCTGAATACAAAGGTAGTATTAGAATTGATACACTATATAAAAATCAAAGACTTAGTAAACACGAACAGTAAGGTAAAAATATCTAGCAAATAATTAGGTTAAACCAACTAACAACAATTATTATATAGGAATTGATCAGAGAAAATTTAGAAGCAGACCGAAGTGTACTATCTTCTACAATTGAAAACATATTTAGTCCATGACAGATAATTGAAAATTAACAATATTAAACTAATAAATAAATTGTTATCTGGTACTGTAACGATTAATAAATTTGAAACTTCATATTGCGAATCGATCAAAGTTACACTTCCACTAGAAGCCAGGAAGCACTGAACATCTGTAAAGTTCAAGTGTAGGACTATTAGAAAGTGCTCATCCACATCCCTACACGACGTCTAAACCAGGATATTCATGCTTTTCAGAGAGCGCTTAACCTTTAGAATACATAGTCAGCATTTGTGATATCATACCTATAACTTTAGTTAATTTGAGATATTATAAAATATTATCCATTGGATAGAATATATGCTTACCAAAAAGCGTAACTGACCAAGATTTGATGTTATTTAAGGATGTGGCTGCGCATTTCTGAAGAATCCTACACTTGGACGACACAGCTGTCCAGTGCTCCCTAATTTTCAGTGGTTGTCCAACTGAAGTTAATTCTCAATAAGAAATTTCAAATACTTAAATAAATTTGGTTTTTGCGAAAAGTAACATTGTGTAACTAACAAAATGTTTGAAACAGTACTATATTTATAATAAAAAATGGTTTGATTGGGTGACTTGTGAAAAATATTGCGGTATTGCAGGTACTTGCCATTATATACAAAAGCTATCCCAGGAACTAGTGTCGGCCAGGAATCACTGAATATTTACCTTATTCTAGTTTAAAACTCCTCAACAGTGTTCGTCCACATGAAATTTGAAACAGATACGGGTTGATGTCGGTGGGTGACTTTTATGATATATTAGTTGACTGTAATTAAAGGTGTTGATTATTAAATTACAGATCATCAAACTAAATGTAGTACACACTCTACAAGATCAAAAGATTTTAAGTCCCGGGCGTGTTTCGTGAATACCTGCTACTTATGTGTCCAAAACGAGAATAAAACATCTCATCACTTATCGGTGGTTTATAAAAGCTTTCCTCTCTGATTGATCTAGTTATTTTTTGCCATAACTCATGGCCCAAAAGAAAATCTAAAGACGAGCTCCAGAACAATAATAGTAGTAACAATAATAAAGGAAATATATAAAATTGACATTAAAAATATGTAAGTTCTGAAAAGTAAATGCATTTGTGAGAAAGTAAAATACTTTCAACTTAAAACAAAATGCTATGTTATCCTATGAGCCGAATAGTAATTCAAGAAGGTTACAGTTAACTACTGATAGCTTATCTTCAGTGAACTGGTAGCTACTTCTTAACAATTGCTTACAGTATATATATCATGAATTGTAAATTGTATTTTATGGAAGTTCTACTTGGAATCGACATGGTAAAGAAATAAGTGTTTAAAAGTAGACAGTCCTTAATTGTTCTAATCAATACTCAGTTATTACTTTTTAGGTACTTTTTTTCCGTTTAAAACTTTAATTTACATTTCTGTCTGATTTCGTTGATAATGATAAGAATAATTAGCTAAACTTTGATCCGAAAAATATTTTCATTTTAATTTTGCTTTACATTGAAACAATAATAGACAGATTTAATGAAGACAATGATCAAAGAGAACCAGTATACAGAAGAACATTTCGACTATATACAAATGCATATAAGACGTTTTTGTCTTTCATGTGAGTAGACTACTTTTCTGTATCATTTGATATTTTTATTTTATTTTATTATTTAAACTAAGTGATTACTTGAAAATGTGTTAACTATGCAAACTTCTAATTAAATGGTATTATTATTATTAATAGTAGAATGTAAGTTTCCAGCTGCATAATGTATGTAACTGCATGTATTTAATACTAATTAGAAAATATAATGTTAATTTTAAATTGTTAACCTGTACTTCATGAATATGATTAGCATTGTCATTCTGAGATAATTGAACAAAAATAAATGTTCTTTTGTATAAGTGAAAATAGTATTAATGATAATAACATTGATATTGTATTTGATGAAGATCTAGGCATAGATGTTTTCATTATAGTAAGTTTAATAATAATGTTGTACAGAATATTTTCAATTGGCAACTAATAAATTATTATGTAACAAAATTTAGATGACTGACTAACTCGATCATATGAAATTACTTCTAAGTAGGTTCAGAGATTAAGTTATTATTATGTTTATTGAACCTGTCATCGGTTGAAAACTAAACACATTAGAATTAGATTAAATTTAATGTTGTAACAAGTGTATCGGTTGTAATAAACTGCTAAGGGAAAAACGAATTAATCTGATTACATTGATTGATCACTAGATAGTGCTATGTGTTTTTTGTTCAGTAGTAGTGGTCAAATCATTCAAGTTGTTACGTAGTAACATGCTTTTACTTTAGTTGGTTACAGACAACTAGCAAAAACCGTGGACCTAAATTTTCTGTAAGCTGGCGCTAGTCAAAAATGTAGAGATACTTAAAATAAAGGGTACGATGAAACTTGGTCAACAGATTTCTAATAATCTCTTATAGACTGAATATGTCTTAGTCCAACAGGAGGCGATCGCAGTAATGGTTTTTTTAGAATGCGGAGCTGACTGGTTTAAAGAGGATCAGTTCCCTTAAGGTTACACCCATGGTATACTGACGTGTGCAAATACCACAAAGTTTGAATTTAGGATTTCCTGACATCTACTTGCATTCAGAAATGAATCCTGATATTTGAAGTACAAGTGCATAGTTTCAACTCTTGATACTTATCCTTGTTAGAAACGTGTTGTTATTAACTTTATGCAATAAATTATCTTGATTCGAGTTATTCAGCCAGTAAAATTAGTATAATTCAAATAACTGTCTGATATGTTCAATACGGATAAAACGAACTCCAAGTAGCTAATCATGCACAGCAACTATGTCTTTCGCAACCTATTTATCAAAACAATGAAAGACGTTACTATGTAGTATTACAATGAACTCTGTATTCACGTTTCTGTCAACGCTATGAAATCAAACCAACTTAAAACTTTGATAAAACATAATTCTCCTTAAGGTTGCCGATAAATATTAAAAAATAAATATTTCTACTCATTAACTTGAACTGAATATCGAAAACTTTCTTTACACTAACTGATTGACAAATAGACGTAAACCAGGTTATTAAATATTCAAAGTTGGAGCATATGCAAAGTCACGTATTCACAAAACTATGATACCTATCGAATATTAGTATTACTAATTCCTCTTATCATAGTTTATCAAAATGAGAAAAATAAACTACAATTGACATAGTTATGAGTTTTACTATAACCTAACAATAGCTTTATATAAAAACAATAGTTGCTTTTTATTCAATCACTAATATTTAAAATATTCATTTAAATATTATCTTGACCAAATATACCATAGATGGTGCAGCACTATTTTATGTGTCAGTGAAAGAAGATAAGAACTGTGATTTATTAAATCGTTATATTCAACACCGTATATACGGGCTACCATTTAATCATTGTGCATATGTTATCGAAGGAGATTGTATTTTTGTGTAAGTGACTAACTACTAAAAATATTCAATGTATATTCGGATTATTTATAAAAGATATTTTATTATTATAAAATCAAGTTATTTATGACTTCTAGAAGAGAAATGATAGAGGGATCAAAACAAATGTGAAGTAAAAATGTGTTGCTTAAACTATAGCAGCCGAAATTCACGGATAGAAACCAACAGAAGATAAAATCATGTTGATAACTTTCAATCAAACATGTTCATCAGTATTGTAACAGCTTCCTTCTTCTACTTGTGATTATGTGTATCATAGATAAGAAGATTTATGGTATACAAGTTACTTAAATATGTAATCCTCCAGGTGTGAAATAGACGATAGTTGATGAAACAATCAACTTATCAGTTCGTATAATATATTTCTGTCAGACTTGTTGAGATTACTGTAATCAGTAGATAGGATCGTCAGTTGACATAGCTCGCGATTGGTCACAATGAGGCAGATGCATTTACCATGTGCTCCATCTCGAATCACAATCTTTGTAACTGGTCTTTTTGTTATAGTTTATATTATGATCACTAACTAACGTGGAATTTATCTTGCTCTGGCAGCGTGGTGTATTAGCTTGGTTAGGTGAATATACGCGCCAGGTTATACATTGCCTATGACTAGATAGTGTCTAAAGTTGGTATATATATATATATATATATATATATATATATGTGACAAACAATGCTTTCTGTTTCAAAACTTTCATGATAAAAGGAGTACACTCTGATGGTAGATGCATTACATCAAATCTGTAGACACCTTTTCAACTATTTAGATCACAAAAGGGGTCTTATATTAAGCAAAATGAATATTATTGTTTCAATATTATAATTGAAAGGTGAGTTTGTGCACCTTAGAAAATTGATGAAGTATTTCAAACCCTAATCACTTTCTATTAAAATCGGAAAGGTGTAGTTAACTGAGCTGTGCGACTTTTTATCTTTTGTATAGCCCAGCAGGTTGGGATAACCATAAAAAGATCAACATTCTAGGCGAAAACTTAACAAAAATCAATGCACAACAACCCTTCTCTACAATTATTCCAAAGCCATTAGCACGTAAAACAATTAATAAAGAGCCTGAAATATCAACAATTGATGAACAGGTAAGTATACTATACTATTTGTTAGTATTATTGTGTGTGTATTTCTTTAAAACCATTCAATAATACTGGCTTCATGTGTCACGTGACTAAAAACTAGGCATTAGAACTAATTAAGGGTGTAACTGGAGAATGCTGAAGACGTAAATTCAATAGATGTTTAATTCTTTTTATCAATTCATAAGATTCTTTTTAATTGATCGTTGAGTAGTCATGTTAATCGAGTACTTACGGTTGATCAGATTTTATTGATTAAGTTGCAGCTAATTTAAGTGACTCTACATCGCATGCACTATATTATCGGTTGAGTGGTTGGAGATAGTCTATAGAAAATCATACACATGGGTTTAAACTGACGCCACACCTTGTTGACGATTTTAACTAGCACAAAACCTCCTACACTTTATATCGATTTACAATATTTAATACGTATACACTGACCTCGTATTTTTTTATGAAATAAACTGTAGTTCTTTGGGTCCTAATACTAATTAGGTATCATAATACTTGTGAACAATTTCACTGTTTTTTATGCATAAATCCAGCTGACTGATGAACTACTTTATACTACATGTAACGACTGTTGATAATTCAGATAATAATTAGGTTTTTTGCAGATTACTGAATATGATATCACGAATAGGTCTGAGTCATAAAATCAATGAAAACCAGGAAGGACTGGAGAGCTGTCCACAACACTCAATTACAATCAATACCAATTCACTAGTGATTAAATTCTGGAAGTAATTTCTGGAGTTCTACTGAGAAGACGTGACCAGTGAAGTTCAGCAATGTCGGATGTGAAGCAGTAGTTACCCACCGATTGCGATGGATGAGGTAGCGCAAATATATTTTGAAGTGACTGCAATCAGAAATATCAACCTTTAGATGCCGGCTCAATGGTCTAAGAGTTAAACATATGACGTGGAGTTTGGAGGTCCTAGGCTTAACTTCTAGGTGGAATTTTGGATGAGCACTGTTAAAGTGTCCCATATTAGCACAGAATAGTGCTTGCAATGATTATCTAAATTATTCCAATTCAAGATATCAAGCTCTAATTATAACTAATACACGTTTGATACCTGACGCTTAAATGTCTGAACTAGACATCTACGAATAACTATACTTTTAGAATAAGCAATAGCAACATTTAAACAGAACTTCGCAATTTCTTGTATGATGGAAACTTTAGATATTTGTTTAATCCATTGATTCTTATAACACAACCAGCTTTAAAAGTTCATGACTCCAAAATACAAAAAGGTACATAAATGTGAACAATCACGAAATGAACGTCACACTATCGTGAAATAAATGTAAATAACAAACACTATAACTACCCAACATTCTAAGTAAAGTTCGAACGATACTCCACCTATTTTTGTTTACTCAGTCTGACATTAACCATCATACTCAGAATACGTCATCGAAAGTTAAGAAGACAAATTTGTACTTAATAAATAAGTTGTATTCCATTGATACCATTATTAACATTTTAAATACACGATAGGATGATTTCTTCATATTTTATAAGATATAATACATCTTAATGGGAAACAATTATGATAAAAATTATTTTTGTTAACTTTTGTTTAATAATAATACTTTGATTCATCTTATAGAATGACATCTTACACAATGAAACAGAACCTTTTAATATTTCGTGTAAAACCAGAATATCTGGCAGAGCTTTACATTCTTATTTTATCTACTTGAATATACACATACAAATGTTTAAATATAAATCAGGATATGTTAATGTTATCACAAATATCTGTTATTTATTTTCATAGTACAAAAGTAAAATAAGACTTTGTATCTTGTTTACTTATACGTTTTATCCAGTTGATTTACTAATCCTGCTCGATCCGATTTACAACACAGATTTTTTTTACCTGCACGTAATATTAGTATGTTGTTTAGTATCGTTGAAAGTTGTTTGCGTAGTATTTAATGAACGCTTTGGAGCTAAATGTGTGTAAGCGCTGAAGTTCCAATAATATTTTCCATTATTACATAAGGAAACAATATGGGGCTTGATATCCAGTTAAGAAACAAATAATTACTTAAAAATGAACCTCAGTAGTACATGAACAATATTTCAAATTAGCCTAGTTAGTGAAGTTTACTGATAAATGTAAGTAGTTTCTGTACGCAAAACTTTCAAATAGATTCAACTCATTTTATAACTTTTATCTAAAGTATGTCATCATGATCTGCAAATTGTAACACCTAGCGAAATTGAATTCGTTTTATGAAGAACTTACATTTGATTATTATATGTAGAGCTATCTTTATTGTGCCTGAAATATATCACCTTTTGAATCTACAGGGTAAGATAATGGGTAGTATATGTTACTCAACTGGGTAGCATAATCGGTCGGATTATTCAGCCCAAATAACGTGCGCCTCCATACTTTATGGGACAAAATAGCTTTGAATATTACAAATGTCACTGTGGATAGGCAGTAAAGTTATTAGCTTCATAAACAAGCAAGTAAAAAAGTTAAAAGTACTTACTGAAGAATCTTCCATATTTATAAATGAATTTCAGAAAAGCTGTTTTGCCACGGTTTAGAACTTTTAAACAGTGCACATCTAATATCCTTACGTAATGAAATCACCTTTACATCAGACTAATAGTAATGTACTCATTCACTCAATCATTCATTCACCTGCCACCCCTCATAGAGCATGGACCACCGACTAAGATTCCCCAACAAACTCTGCTCGGGCTCTCTTTTTCAGTTTTTCCCAAGCGCTGTTCAGTTCTTTGATATCTATCTCCGATTCTCGGCGTATTATGTTTTTCGATTTCCCTCTTCTCCTTTGGCATTGAGGATTTCAAGTCAGTGCTTGTTCCCTGACGCAGTTTGATGATTTCTTCAATGTATATCCTATCTACCTTCATTGTCTTTTCCTAATTTCTTTCTCGGTTAAAAGTTGGTTTGTTCTCTGCCACAGAGGGTTGTTGCTGATGGTATCAAGCCAGTGGATCCAAAGCATCTTGCGCAAACAGCTGTTTATAAATACCTGTATCTTTTGGATGGTGCTTTTTGTAGTTCTCCAAGTTTCAGTTCCATACAATAGAACTGTCTCTATGTTTGCATTGAAAATTATGACTTTATCGTCTTATGACTTATTTCAAGATACACTACTTATATTATGGTGAGAAGTTGTGATTGACGAAGTTCATCATAAGGACCGAATTCGCTGTTTTCCAACCAGATTAGGGTCAAGACTGTGTATTGTTGATAAGTCTCAAACTGAAACAAAGAAACTACTACTTAGAACTCTATTACATTTGATAATTCACTGTATTATGTCACTATGCAGTGAAAAATATTCTCATATAAAGAAACTTTCACTGTAACAAAAGAAACATATTCACACTATTATAAACATGTGCATACATTTACATGCTACAAATTTTAAGGAATATTTTTTATCTAATCTCTGGAAAACCTGTAGATGTGGCGTATAATAATATACAACAAAAAAATATAAGGTCTTAACATTACACATACTATAATAATAATAAGAATAATAGTAATAGATAATGTGAGAAACCTATCCTTACATACAAAAAAAAGCATCACGCGATTATAACTTCACCTCAGTCATAAGGGTGTGTACTTCAAGAATCTGTGTGAAATTTTCTATTTAACTAAGTAAAGTGTTTAATTTTAATTATTATATACAGAATATGAAATTTGTTGCTATCATGAACAATTATTATGTTTAGTATTACATAGATAATAATAAGTTTAAGCGATGTTTTATGAATTATTCAAATAAATGTAAATCACTAATTTATCAAAGTATGATAGGATTCATTATAACTAATTTAATACGTTTCATTATCCAATCATAATGCTATAAGGAAACCAATAAAACTGAACAGTGGTGAAAATGTTTCAGAAGAAAGATCCTTAAAAGGATTCTCTTTTCAATTTCAGTCAACAGTTAATGTAAAATGTCATGTTTCTTTTATAAGCTTGCAATTATACCTTAAAGCTTTTGTAATAACGTAGACAAAATTCGAAATCCTTAAAATAGTTTAGTAGTATTAGTTATCAATGAACAGTTCTAACTTCCCATATTTGCAGGTATGAAGCTATATTTTGATTTTCAGTAAAATCTGTGAAGAAAACAAAATGTAGTGTAATGTGTAACTTCAATTTTTTTTTCGAATAATGTAAAACTAGTTCCCACATTAATCGTTCTGAGTACATTTATAATTCTGCTTGCAAGCGGATAGACACTATATTACTTAACAAAGTAATTCAAAATATGATCTTATCAAGATTTTATTGTGTTCTATTAATTGATTTAGACTTTTCTCCTTCGACTTTCAACAATGAAGGAAAACGAGAACTTAGATCCTAATATGCTTAAAGAACTGTTAGGTTCTGGAGGATTGAATCCTACTTCAAAACAACCTGTAAGTGCTTTGAAAATTCCATCAAGTACTAAATCTATGGATGACAACGGTCATTTAGTTACCAGTCCAACTCCATTATTTCGAGCAAAAGTAAGTTGTTTAATATGAGTAGAAGGCGTTATACAAATATACTTTGATTATTAGTCGTTTGGTTGACAAAAAAATCTGACTGTACATTACAACTGTTTGTGAATGTTATGCGATAAATAGTATAAAGATACAGGGTTCCTTTAAATAGCTGTGGGGGAATTACTGACGATAGTTTTGAACACTTGCATTACTGAATTTAATTATGTTTGAAAACTTTCAGTAACATACGTGTTTTGAACCATGAACAAACGAAAAAGCCAATATGTAGCTAAAGCGATACTTCCTAGAAACATTAGAAAGTATTTCAACGATTCGGTTAATCAGATTAGAGAGGAACATGGATAAATCAAGTTATGAAGCTTATCAAATGACGACTGCATAAAACGTTCACATCGTACGGAATGTTACTATAATTTAAAATACAATGCGTGAAACTAATTACAATGAGTTTGAATTGAGTTGCAGAATAACGTATACTTATTACCTGTCATCTCATCACTTTCTACTATTTTCTGAACAGGCTCTTCCTGGAAGTTCTCCAAATAATGTACCCAGCAATACTTCTAATCAAAGTACTTCAGATGGTGTACTAGCCGATTTCTTCTCAAATCTACTTAAGAAACGGCCCGTTGTAACAAATACTATAGGTGAATCATTTGCAGAACCTCAGTCACAACGTACGTCAACATCAGGTAAGCGAAAGGCGTTCCGTATAACTGGAATGGCACTGACTTGAATCTACATAACTATAAATGTGGTTCAGATACACTGTACTGTACAAACTGTTGTTTAAGTAAAAACATTAAGTGACTTATAATATAGAGAAAAATTGCTCATTTACTTTATGCCCCCATTTAGATGTACATAATCGGTTGAATATAAAATACTTCTCATATAAGGATTCATGTATATATACAAAAAAAATGACGAATTTTCGGAGTAATACATGAGATATAGTAATACAACCACTAGTGTTTTCACACTATTAAGTAGTTATGTGTTGATGAAATACAGCAATTACAAATGCATATATCGTACAAATGATTTTCTACTGTCCGACACATAAATCTACCAGTCCTGTCTAGATACATTTTCAGAAAAATAAGCTAAGAAAGATGACCGAAATTTAGTACAGGCTTGCAAGCAACTTCAGTTGAGATTAATAAACAACAATTTAAATAAATTACATAAGACAGATAGTGCAGTACCAACTAAATCTGATCAGCATCGAAAAATGACATTTATGGAGACACAAATGAGATGACAAAGACGCCACTGATTATCTAATAAGGATGATAATTTCAATCTAAAAGTAACCTTAAATGTATTTTCAATTCTGGGAAGCGTCATGTTTAAAAATTAATAGTAAAACAAAAATAACGAATAAATTGATAAATTGAAGAGGCTCAAAAATATGTTTGAAATAGGAATCTCGAAAACATATCTACAAACGTAAATAGAAGAGAATAATGTCTTGTGACCTACCATTTACATAAAAAATGATAATGTGGCGAAAATTCTGACTGAATGTGGACAAATGTTAAATAATCAATAAAAAAAAGTAAAAGAAAGCTCGACCCGTTTACAACAAAACTCACATTTAAAATTAAACCAGAAACATGTCCACTTTTATCTCAATTACATAAACCACTACAACTAAACTAAAAGCTTTAAAAGAAAAAAGCAAACCAAAAAAAAATACGAAGTTTACCAATAAATAATGAGGCACAAGATGGGAAAAAAAGAGGCACCTTAGAGAAAATGGACCAGAGAATCGAAAAAATAAATTCAAAAATAAAAAAAAGAAATAAGTAAGGTTAAAAAAAATAACAAACAAACTTTTATACCTTGTAGATCAGAAAGGCGAAATTTTAAATAACATTCAAAGAAATCAATCATCAACAACAAACACAACTCAGCTAATTCAAAAAACAGACGCAAAAAATGAAATCGTAAATACAGAGACAGAAGTCAACCAAATAAGAAATACACAAAATAATGAAGAACAAAAGCAAAATAAAGGAATAGAAAATGAAAAAATAGAAATAGATGAATGCACAAAAAAGGATGAGAAAACAAAAAGAAAGACGAAACAAGAAAACACAACAGTGGACAAAAACAGAACGACCAACACAGAAGAAATAACATATGAAAAAAGTGAAGCACAGCAAATCAACATAAAACAAAATATGAATGAACAGAGCGAAACGACGTCTGCAACTGGACATCTTGACACCTCCTCTGACAACACAAATCTCACTGACCTCAAACACGAATTGAATGACGACAACAGAACACAAGACACAGAGTCGCCAGTTGTTCCACGCCACATATCCCCTCTGTTAGACACCGAATCTGACATCCGTACCAGCTCAACATCTAGGGACACGATGGCTGAAAATCACTCCAACAACAATGACAACTTGCATGAAGTCGATCATTCCGACCACTCTAATAAAACTAAACCTACCACCGATTTCACAGACAAAGTCATAGAAGGCGAGGATGGACTAAAATTCGACACTCCGTCGTCCGCATGCCTGACAATGACTCACTCAGATCAAATAACTAATCAACCATGTGTCGTCCAGTTGTCCGACAAACAAGGAGATCTGACTGAACAGAGTGACACGACGTCTGCAACTGGACATCTTGACACCTCCTCTGACAACACAAATCTCACTGACCTCAAACACGAATTGAATGACGACAACAGAACACAAGACACAGAGTCGCCAGTTGTTCCACGCCACATATCCCCTCTGTTAGACACCGAATCTGACATCCGTACCAGCTCAACATCTAGGGACACGATGGCTGAAAATCACTCCAACAACAATGACAACTTGCATGAAGTCGATCATTCCGACCACTCTAATAAAACTAAACCTACCACCGATTTCACAGACAAAGTCATAGAAGGCGAGGATGGACTAAAATTCGACACTCCGTCGTCCGCATGCCTGACAATGACTCACTCAGATCAAATAACTAATCAACCATGTGTCGTCCAGTTGTCCGACAAACAAGGAGATCTGACTGAACAGAGTGACACGACGTCTGCAACTGGACATCTTGACACCTCCTCTGACAACACAAATCTCACTGACCTCAAACACGAATTGAATGACGACAACAGAACACAAGACACAGAGTCGCCAGTTGTTCCACGCCACATATCCCCTCTGTTAGACACCGAATCTGACATCCGTACCAGCTCAACATCTAGGGACACGATGGCTGAAAATCACTCCAACAACAATGACAACTTGCATGAAGTCGATCATTCCGACCACTCTAATAAAACTAAACCTACCACCGATTTCACAGACAAAGTCATAGAAGGCGAGGATGGACTAAAATTCGACACTCCGTCGTCCGCATGCCTGACAATGACTCACTCAGATCAAATAACTAATCAACCATGTGTCGTCCAGTTGTCCGACAAACAAGGAGATCTGACTGAACAGAGTGACACGACGTCTGCAACTGGACATCTTGACACCTCCTCTGACAACACAAATCTCACTGACCTCAAACACGAATTGAATGACGACAACAGAACACAAGACACAGAGTCGCCAGTTGTTCCACGCCACATATCCCCTCTGTTAGACACCGAATCTGACATCCGTACCAGCTCAACATCTAGGGACACGATGGCTGAAAATCACTCCAACAACAATGACAACTTGCATGAAGTCGATCATTCCGACCACTCTAATAAAACTAAACCTACCACCGATTTCACAGACAAAGTCATAGAAGGCGAGGATGGACTAAAATTCGACACTCCGTCGTCCGCATGCCTGACAATGACTCACTCAGATCAAATAACTAATCAACCATGTGTCGTCCAGTTGTCCGACAAACAAGGAGATCTGACTGAACAGAGTGACACGACGTCTGCAACTGGACATCTTGACACCTCCTCTGACAACACAAATCTCACTGACCTCAAACACGAATTGAATGACGACAACAGAACACAAGACACAGAGTCGCCAGTTGTTCCACGCCACATATCCCCTCTGTTAGACACCGAATCTGACATCCGTACCAGCTCAACATCTAGGGACACGATGGCTGAAAATCACTCCAACAACAATGACAACTTGCATGAAGTCGATCATTCCGACCACTCTAATAAAACTAAACCTACCACCGATTTCACAGACAAAGTCATAGAAGGCGAGGATGGACTAAAATTCGACACTCCGTCGTCCGCATGCCTGACAATGACTCACTCAGATCAAATAACTAATCAACCATGTGTCGTCCAGTTGTCCGACAAACAAGGAGATCTGACTGAACAGAGTGACACGACGTCTGCAACTGGACATCTTGACACCTCCTCTGACAACACAAATCTCACTGACCTCAAACACGAATTGAATGACGACAACAGAACACAAGACACAGAGTCGCCAGTTGTTCCACGCCACATATCCCCTCTGTTAGACACCGAATCTGACATCCGTACCAGCTCAACATCTAGGGACACGATGGCTGAAAATCACTCCAACAACAATGACAACTTGCATGAAGTCGATCATTCCGACCACTCTAATAAAACTAAACCTACCACCGAATTCACAGACAAAGTCATAGAAGGCGAGGATGGACTAAAATTCGACACTCCGTCGTCCGCATGCCTGACAATGACTCACTCAGATCAAATAACTAATCAACCATGTGTCGTCCAGTTGTCCGACAAACAAGGAGATCTGACTGAACAGAGTGACACGACGTCTGCAACTGGACATCTTGACACCTCCTCTGACAACACAAATCTCACTGACCTCAAACACGAACTGAATGACGACAACAGAACACAAGACGCAGATTCACCTGTTGTTTCACGTCACATATCAACTGTTCCTGGCTGTGATTCAGAAATATTCACTGGCAATCTTTTAATGAAGTCAGTGTCCGATGTCCGGCATCATGCAGTTTTTGTTACTGATATCGATTCTGGATGTAATTTGTCACCTGTTTCCAGCACTGTTCAAGGGGAGAATACTACAGGTGAGGGTTTTACTGATTCATCTTGTGATTTGTTGTCAGTTGAAAACCAATTTTTTTTTCCTCCTATGGAATCTGTAAAATCTATTCTTGATTTGTCACCTGAAATTTCAGTTGCTTCAGCTGAAACTGTACATGTCAATTCTATTTTACCTGAGTCGTATGCTACCGATCTAGATGAATCTTCGAAATCAAAAGCATCTCTGAATTCTTCACCATCTTCAGTAATGACGTCACCACTAATTACTTCAAAGTCATCATTAAAAATTCAACGTGACTTAAAGTCTCCATCTAATTTTGATGCTAGAATAATAAAGCCTAGTTCTTTGCCTTCAAGTCCTGCATCATCACACAAATCATTAACAGTTAAACCGAAAATGACTACTTCATCAAATACAGGTACAACAACAAGATTGAATCCAACTCAAGCTAATAAACTGAGAGATACAAAAACAAAGTACTTAAATTCAGCAAGTGCAAATACATCACCTAATGTAACTAGAAAACCATTATTTTCTTCAACTAGGAAAGTTGAAAATATAAAATAAAAAGACAATTTCTTTTTTTTCAAACATCACTGAAAATGAATAAATATTAAAATATTAAAACTTTTCTACTTTTTCATACTTTTTTTTTATCATTCTTCTTATTTCATTTTAAATGAATAGCTTATTTATAAACAGAAATTAACAGAGAAGCATAGTACTTAATATTATTTACAACAAATTGTGAAGAGTTTATGCATACTACTTAAATGTACTAGTTTTTTTTTTCTAAACACAACAATGATTGTCATATTCTAATGTATTTTTCTGATAATTCTACGTATTTCTTAATCATAGTAGTAATACGAATAATGATGATTAGATCAATAAGTTCGAATAAAAATCATGCACAACTATTATCAATTGAGTACAGTATAATCAACATTCAAAAATAACAATCAGTCACTTATCGTATAGAGGAAAAGCTGTGATCTACTTAATCATTTTAACTAATTTATCAAATTAACTAAAGATTCGCATTACGAAAATTCATGATAGTTTTCGATGGAATGTAAGTTAGAAAGTAATATATAAACATAGCGTAGGTTATCACACAATGACCATTGTAAATATTTCAGTTCTATATGATGTTGGTCGGTGTATAGGTAGCTTAGTGGTGACGTTCCTAGTTATGAGTCTGTGAGTCTTGTTTGAATTCTACAACAAGTATAAGTTTCAGACATATCATGCTGAATAGTGACAATAAACAATAAATCTAACTCAGTTACTATTTCCTCCCGACGAACTCCAACCATCAAAATGTAGTGAATGTGACGTTATGGCGCAGAGTTTAGTGGCTATACTCCAACTGGATTGATGGAATTCAACCACCAATAAAACAAAACAAATATAACGATGGCCATAACTCAGTGATCAGTTCATTATAAAAATGTAGAATGTATAAATAAAATTAAACGAACAATTTCAGGTGGATACTTTGAGAACACAATTGATAAAGCATTAGCTAATGGTTTATATACTTAGTAAATGTCGCGCACAAATGGCTGATAACAATATTCAAGAACATACGGCTTGATTGTGTTACCGCATTGATGAACAGATTTCAGCACACATTAAACGTCTTGATGTAAATAGAATATTGAATCAAGAGATTGAAATTATTTTGAATGACTAAATTAATAATATAGGTTATAACTCGACGGACATAGTACTTTATACCAATCAATCAATGCTTATTACACCATGTAAAGCATAGGCCGCCAACCAGCCTTCTCGAGTCAACTCTGTCCTAAGCTTTCCTTCCCAGCTCTTCCCAAGAGCTCTTCATTCTCTTCATGTCTGTCTCCAATTCCTAAAGCAATGTGTTCTTGGGTCTTCCTCTTTTCCTTTGACCTTCAGGATTCCATGTTAATGCTTGTCTTGTGACACAGTTTGGTGAATTCATCAATGTGTGTCCTATCTACCTCCCCTCCAGCATCTTTTTCTAATTTCTCCCTCGGCTGGAAGTTGATTTGTCCTCTGCCATAGAAGGTTGTTGTTGATGGTATCTGGCCAATAGATCCGAATTATCTTACACAGACAGTTGTCTATAAATACTTGTATCTTTTCGATGATGCTTTTCATAGTTCTCCAAGTTTCAGCTCCATACAATAGAACTAACTGTCTTCACATTTTTATTGAAAATTCTAACTTTAATGTTGGCTGACAGTTGGCTTGAGTTACAGATGTTTCTCAGTTATAGGAATGCTGCTCTTGCCAGCCTTTCCAATCCGCGCCTTCACATCCGCATCAGAACCTTTTTGTTTATCGATGATGCCGCCTAAGTATGCAGAGGATTCCACATTTTCCAGAATTTCTCTGTCAAGTAAAATTGGGTTAGTGTTCGTTGTTTTGTATCTAAGGCTTTTACTTTTTCCTTTGTGTATGTGAAGGCCTACTGCTACCGAGGCTGCTGTTACGTTGTCCGTCTTCACCAGAATTTGTTGCTGTGTGTGGGATAGAAGAGCCAGCTAGATCATCTGCAAACTTTAAGTCATCTAGTTCCATCGATGTTGTCCACTGTATCCCGAGATTGCCTTCAGATGTTGCGGTCTTCATGATCCAGTCAACCACCTGCAGAAAGAGGAAGGGCGACAGTAAGCAACCTTGTCTAACACCGGTCTTCACTTCACATGAATTTGTGAGCTGACTTCCATGCACGATTTTACAATGTAGTCCATCGTAAGAATTTCGTATAATGTTGACTATCTCTTTAGGTACACCATAATGACGTAGAAGGCTCCATAATATTCTCCTATCCACACTGTCGAATGCCTTTTCATAGTCGAGGAAGTTAATACAAAGTGATGAATTCCATTCAGTTGACTGCTCAACAATGGACCGTAGAGTAGCGATTTGGTCGATACACGATCGGTCCTTGCAGAATCCGGCCTGTTGATCTCGAAGTTGAGCATCGAGTGGATTACTCATTCGGTTCAATAACACTCTGTTGAAGACTTTTCCTGGTATCGAAAGAAGAGTGATGCTTCTGTAGTTCTCGCAACTGCTATGATCTTCTTTCTTTGGTATCTTGATGAGGTACCCTTCTTTCCAGTTGTCTGGCCCTACTGATATGCCACTCTTGATTTATCGGATGGGCATTTTGATTTGTTTGACTGTTGGTGGGTCAGTGTTGATGGGGAGATATGTGGCTGCTACTTCGATGACTGGTGGGTTTAGTGGGGTCGGTCTCTTCAAGAGTTCTTCAAAGTGCTCTACCCATCTGTATCGTTATTCATTCACTTCAGTGATTAGTTTGCCAACCCTGTTCTTGATTGGCCGTTCTGACTTACTGAATTTACCAGCTAACTTCTTTGTTATATCGTATAGGTGCCTGATGTTTCCTTTTCTTACAGCTTTTTCCGCCGTCATTGCTAAGTCCTCAACATATTTCCGTTTATCCGACCTGATGCCCTTCTTCATTTGTTTGTTGACTTCTGTGTATTTGACCGGTGCTTTGGCTTTCTCTGTTCTTGTCCGGCTGTTATTAATTGCTATCTTTATATCAAAAATAGGAATACAAGATTTAGAAAACCAAGACTGATGGTATGATTAGTAGTATGCTCAGATATCACACTGGCTAATAATGACTTTCATGAAATCCTGTTTCAGGAGGATTGCATTTTACATTTATAAGTCTTAGTTACTTCATGAGACAAAATAATTTTTAATAACATTACAATTCTATTAGAAAATACTGAAAATACAACACTAGGTTACTTCTATTAGGATAACAAGAAGTAATGTTTAGAATACTAGTCCTCATACAGCATACAAACCAAAACATCCCAAAGTATTAACCACAATGTATTTGCCTAAATTATTTGTAACAGCAGAATACGTTATCTATAGGTAGTCAAGGAACTCATAATTTACATATACTACTGAATTTGGCAAATGTGAGTAAAACTAAAACTATCACAAAAATGCACATATTTCAATGATACCTGTTAATAAAGTACATGATTCAACAAGTAAGCTATTTATAGTTTTGAAATGTTAATACGAATTAGTTTAATTTCGGTTTATTTATTTGATACAACATCCAGTGAATATACAAGTGTTCATTTGACTACTCTATAGAAAATGACTACGAATGTAAATCAAATTATCAATATATCATTAGTCGATATAACATCCAAAAGATAATTTCTAATTATTTCTTACTTTGATTTGAATCGTCTAAATCAACTACTGTAGGTATTCAATGTTAGATGGCTGTAAGCGATTGACAAGAATATTTGAACATAGATATTATGCTTTTGAAACTTGATAAAAAAATGTATACGCAATCTGTTAACGATTGTGTGTGACGTTGTATCACATAGACTAGTGAGCTTACTGAAAGTACTGGAGTCTTGGAAAATGTGAAATTTCCTGTTACTCAATGATGAATCGATGCGAAGATTCAGTACTTAGAACTTTCAGTCATAACACAACGTAATATAAAAAGAACCAGACTAAAGTGTAAAATATTTACATCCAATTAATTAATATTAACCTTATATCTATGTAGACAAAATGTTGTCTACACAGAACTCGAAAAGATATTTTATAGTTTAATAAGATGACAGTTTGATGTAATTTTGTGGAAATTGACTAACGAATTTCAAACATGCTAGGAGTGATCATCGCTCTATAGTATAAACCGATTACAGTAGATCAGACGCTAGTCAATATAGTGGAATTAATAATGGAGCATTCTCCACGATAGTTCAAGGAATTCGTGCTCAATTCCCAGATGGATTTCTAAAATGATACATACTATTACAGAACATTAAAGGTATACTTTGATTTACTCTTATTTCCATTTAAAAAATTTGTGTACAATAATATGATGCCAATTACTTCGTGAATTCTTTTTAACTTAAACAAATGTGCAAAAATCACTATATGTATTACAACGAAGAAATTATGAGTAAAAAATATTCTTTTCAATAAATCTCTTCAGGTTCTACATTTATTAATCTAAATTAATAATCCAAAGTGAATATCAAAGTTTGATTAACCTTCAAAACTAGTCTATAAAATTAGGAATGTTAAGAAAGAAAAATTATTAGTTTCAAAATGACTAGTTTGTAATGTTAACTTCAATCAGATTATATCCGTCAGTCAATTACAACGTGGAACTTGGTACATGCGTACATCAATTCAAGTTGTCACGCACCACTTAGCAGATAGAGATTGTCGGACCGAATCCCAGAGTAAAGGAGGTAGTAACAGAGTAAGTACTAATGGAAAGATATAGAGATCGGTGAGGTGTGAAATTTTTAGGGTCGACCTTTTCTAACCCCTTCCTTCCGTTAAAAAGGCAGCATCGATGCGGATGCTGGTTATCCGAGAGAAACACCTTACTGCTGTCACACCTTGCTGCAGTCAGCAGTACGACTTCGCCCCCAAATCTTAGATTGCTGCCTTTGGTCTTATCGTCCTCCAACAGACCTGCTTAGCGTGGTAGGATCTAGAGAAACATTCGTTCCAGCCGATATAACTCAGTCGGGTCATCACGATAGGTAAGCCCGACCACCACGTTAAGATAGCACCAATGGTTGGGAATCAGATTGTGTCGATTAGAACTGTCAACGTGATCATGATCATCATCAGCATAAATATTTATTGGAGTGAAATAAATTGATACTATGATTGCATATCAAAGCAGATGTTTAGACGAAGGAAGACTAAAGTGATGTATAAAATGATATGATATGGTAAAGAGGAGGGACTGTTCATCACAACTGTTTATGTGATTACGAGATGAATAATGATAATAATATTAATAATATGAGCAGTAGTAACAATAATATCTGAAAAGAAGGCAAAAGTGATGAAGATACAGTGGGGGGGGGGAGAGAAGTCGATATTTATGTTAAGTAAATTAGATCTCATGTCGGCTATGGTTAAAGAAGCGGTTATACATATTTCTTTCGCACACAGCACAAGTCATTTTTATCTGAATATCTCCTACTGTTTTTAGAAATTTGAGTTTTATCGATTTCGGCAGGTAGTTACTGACTCCAAACTACTAAAAACAAGTGATTGATACATAGAGTATGACCCGTTTCAGCTAAACGTGCGAGTGCTTAAATGTTGACTGCTTTCACTATGTCTTCACTCAACCACTTTAGGAGACATTCACGAGCAGAAGAATGTAAATTCCCAGAACATCTTTTAGTCTCTGTATCACGATCGGAAGCGTGGAAACATTAATCGCAGCTGCTTTACATGTTCTCCGAAATGTTCTTCGTAACTTCTGGTTAATATTTCATTGGCAGTGTCATCTCTGAATATTAGGTGAATGAACAGCTATTATTTATCGGCTTTCTAGACCATTCTTATTGTATGTTACGCGTTAATATATCTGTCTATAAACTTTCTGGGATACCGATTTCTTTTTTGTGTATCATGCAAGATGTCCGATTCTCCCTTCACAGTATTAGGGGAACATATTGTTTTTATCTTATCTGATGATCCAGTTTACTTAACATAAATATTGGTTTTCCTCCCTATTGTATCTTCATCACTTTTGCCTTCTTTTCAGATATTATTGTTACTACTGCTCATATTATTAATATTATTATCATTATTCATCTCGTAATCACATAAACAGTTGTGATGAACAGTCCCTCCTCTTTACCATATCATATCATTTTATACATCACTTTAGTCTTCCTTCGTCTAAACATCCGCTTTGATATGCAATCATAGTATCAATTTATTTCACTCCAATAAATATTTATGCTGATGATGACCATGATCACGTTGACGGTTCTAATCAATACATAATCCAATTGAAGTTAACATCACAAACCAGTCATTTTGAAACTAATAACTTTACTTTCTTAACATTCCTAATTTTATAGACTGTAATTTTAAGAGATATTTCTGCCTTAAATAAGTGTATCATTTGATTAAAAATGTGTGAGTATAAATACTTTTATTACACTTAAAGAAAAGTAAGGATTGGCGTATGGCATAATCCAATTACAAGCACCTATTTTGAAGACATTTCTGAACGATTATTCGTACAATTAGCGAACATTCTAGAAACTGGGAAGGGGTTTGAGAAGGGAATAGTGACAAATAGCTTTCTGATGCAGGAACTTAGTGCAACAAATTACGTAATTCCAACTGAAAATTCAATCTGATTGATACAGCAATATCAATAAAAATAGGAGCAGTTTAAATGATACTTACAAGTCGAGGTATCCAACTACACACTAAGCAACTGAATATTGAGAACAGTATCTCTTGAATGAATAAGTTAGATTCACATCATAGAAAAAGCTTCAACAAAATTGAATCCCACATCGTTTTCATACAGAATTTGATCATCACCAATCGAGTGACGAACGACGGCACTCAATACACGTGTTCCGTAAAGTGAGGACATTTAGAAATACAAACAGTGAACTCTTTTATTCCGACGTATGTACTCTGGGGCATCAACGCCAACCAGCATAAAAAATGTTTCCGCTCAATGTTGCCTACTGTCCTAGTAAAAAATAATTTGGTTTAGTTTATTTTATATTGTTGCCTATCAAGCGTTGCTTTCTTAACTGCCACATTTCTTCCGTTTATGAGTCATCAAATTTTGTAACGTAATAACTTTGATTGATGCGTAATTACATTTATTTAGAAGCTAATCTATCTGAAACTTCATTTAATCACTTCATTTAGTCTTTTCCCGGAATTGCTGTTTCTCTTAATTCACTTAGTTGTCGAAATCTGTATTTGGCAGTTTGAGGATTATCTCATAATAGTACTTACCAGATGATCCATTTAAAAATTTAAAAAGGATCCAATAATCAACTCTTGTTGATGTCAATCAATGATATACGTTGGTGTTTTTGAGGAAAGATGAATTGTTCAGGAACAAATAAATAAAATATTCATGAAATCAATATTTTGAAACAGTGAGCGAAACAATATTTGCCTCCCGAATATTGTAATCTTAGTACCGGTTTTTCAAAGAACCTAATTGATCGGCGAATTCCTATACATCTTTCACTATACCATTCATCAAATGCAAATGAGGATTTATTGCTTAGTCCCCATTTTGTATTCTCAAGTATAGAAGGCCTGGAGTTAGGAAGTAATATAAAGTCCTGTGATTGAGCTATTTAGTTGGATACCATAGTAACGTGGATAATACGGCTTATGAAACTGGTACATTAAAATTCGATCCAACTGAGGTGACTTCGCAAACAGTTTAATCCGATGAATAATTCCTTAAGTAAACCGAATTCAATAGAATATTAATATCGTAAGAATCGATTAGATCATATTAGAATCTAAGTGTATTCATTATCCAAGCAAGTAAAACGATTTTCCCGAAGACGCTCGATAATCAAACACACAATTAGTAAGAGTAATTTTATAAATCAATTGGAATTCGCACAGAATATTATTCATCTTATTCATTCATCAACAACGTAGAACCGGGCACATACGATAATAGGTTTAAGTTCCCATACCACATTAGCACTACGAGATTAAATTCACAGAGGTAACACAACGACAGAATACAAGAAGAGTAAAGTAAAAGTGTGCAGAAAAGAATGATAAAATTCAAGATCTAGATGAAGGTAAATAGTGAATACACTTGCGCTACTGTGACCGATTCTGAGCCATGTTGCCCAGCGTCTCCAGCCATTCATTGGGGTAATCAGGCGGACCCCAACCAGTATGGCTTAGGCCAACAGTCAAAGATTTCATGGACTGATGTCTTTGACAGAACATTATAGTACATGTCGATTAATGAACTGCAACTAGTTGTTTCCTATGAAAAAATTATGTGGAAACTTATTCACGCTAGCTATTAATATTAGCGATAAAACTTTCCGATTTCCTATAATAGGAGGTTAGCATGGAATAATATTTAGACTACATTTATAACCTGTCTTTGCAGTTAATCATATGAATGTCGTTTTAGCAAGTAATACAATATAATTACACCATTGTCCTAATATACTTATGAAGACCACACCGGTCTTGAAAATATCTATACGTTAACACAAGAAATGTGATAAGCGTGTGGTATTGAATGTAACTATTTTTGTAACCCATACGATCAAATACAGACGTTTTCCTCTAAACTATGAGAATAAAATCTACGGCATAAAAGCGAATAACTACAAGATTAGTTTTGTTGCATTACTTGTGATATACAGTACGATAAATACAATGACAAATACTACTTTGCAGCGGTGACTGATGAGCACTGATCCAATGACATGTTTAAGGTGTACTGTATTACTTTTTTTCTTCCATATTCAAGTTCCAAAAAAGCAGACTGAAGAAAGGTTAAACTTGGCTAACATCAGTGTCAATGCTTGTACTAACAGCAATCACGTTGTGGTTTCCTGCATTAAGACGTCAAAAGGGATTTCGTTGACAAAACAATTCTTCCGAAGCCCTTTACAAATGCAGTCATGAATACTAAGCATAAGTCTTCACTAATAGAAATAATTGTATTTAATTGTTTCAATGCAACATTTGAATGAAGTAAAACGTTTACACCTACAAGCAACTTATATATGTATAAATGTTCTTCGAAATTACTGTCAAATCGAGATTACATTCGACTCATCGTTAATAAAGAGAAAAATTAAGTATGGTTTTATACAAAACAACATTATGAAGCTTATCAAAGATTATGGATAAGTTAAAAAAGGAATCGACGAAAAGAGAAGCTGAAAGAAGAAAAATATACACAAGAAAAAAGAACATAATGGATACACAATCTACCGGTAGTACGGCGGCTTGGCAACGTGAATACCCCTATCATTTAAGGAAGCAATTAAGTCTTCTAGTGTAAGAGTAGCACGACGATCAGTGGGAAATTTATTTGCTCCATGCTTTCCACCTACAAGTATATTATAGACAGCATAAGGACTGGCATGAAAGTAGTTAATAATATACAAATTTGGGAACAAAATTTTACTCAATGATATTAAGGGGAAATTATCTTGATTTTCAGAAATAAATAAGTGCGAAACTATACCTGTAGTTAGTTAATATTAATGTGGAGTAAAAATTACTATCAAGATGAAGAACTATAGCGACATAACTACCTCTTAGTATACGTTATGTGGTAGAGACATTATAAATACTAAGTTGCTTCCTTTTTCTTAAACAACCGAGACCGAAAGATTAAATATTCCCCAATAAAAATGTTCTTTAACTAATTACGCAAAAAGTCAATGATTGCAACCAAAATGATGATGGAACTTAGAAACTAAGTTAAGACTGAGCATTAGATACTGTTTGGCTGTCGAAACAGAAATAGGTAGAAACAGTTTATAACCCATTAAACAGTGTATGTAATGTTTACAAGAAATTGCAATTATATGAAGTTTAACTACAGTATTCTAAATATAATGTTCTTGCCGAAGGAGAGAAGCACCATTAAAAGCAACTGAACAGTAAGTTGTTCAACATTATCGGTAAAAGATGGTTAGGATTAATAAGTAAATTCCACAATCTTACCAGTTGTTATAACTCCTTACTTACCCACCTACTCCTATTGCTTAGTATTCTTAAACATTGAACACTTGACAAGGCCCCAAATCAGAGCACGTTTGAACAGGAGCGAAATTATATTCCACAATAACAAGGGTAGACAGAAGTAGGAATTCACAATTAGAGAAACGTTAATATACTTATAATATTTACATATGAAGCTTCTAGAGTCTTCTTCAATAATCTGCTGGGGCTGATTGGTTTAGAAATAGCCAATCAGCGTGCGCCATCACGATCATGCACAGAACATGGTTTAATGCGGTCTTTATCCCATTAACACTTGTATAGACATTAAGACATACAATCGACAATGAACTAGGTTAACATATACCACTCTGAGATTGGTGATACGAAGGCAGAACTTCGTCAACCATACATCCCTCAATGATCACACAACTATCTAGATGTAGGGAATTTACTATTAAATGTTAAATGCTAACTTTAAGATTAGAAAGGAGGTCTGCACCACCTAATGTCAAGTCAGTAATAGTTAACGTCTCAATGGATTTATGTCAATTGCTAACTCCTGTTACTGAGGTAAGTTCCTAATGAAGACGCCTAATTACTCACGAGACTGTAGTTTTATGTAGTTTCATGAAGCCTTTTTATATATAATATGAAATCAACACTAATCTAGGTTTCGCGACTTTTTGGTTGAATAAACGATCTTCTTGTATGAGAAGTTCTGACAAGATGCTCTAAGCAAATCCATGTAAGACACTAGTGGAGCGAAAGGTGAAAAACCTATAGGTAAAATTACACAAAGATTTTGAGTATACGGGTTTTACAAATGTTCTATTAACAATAACTAGAAATAAAACTAGTTGTTGAGTAAGAATACTGTTATCCTAGTAGAAACATCTTCAAATTTTGATGCTACTATCATTGTTGGACGTGTGAAACTCCACGAATAGGATGAACAAGTAAATGATTGTCTTGAGATGATAATACAAGATAATACACGTGACCAGATGCTAGAAGAAACAACAAAATGAAGGAATCAACAAACTAGCAAATGGAAAACATGTGAGGCTTAATTCATTGACGAGTAAGCAACCTACAAAGTCAATACCTTCCAGTTGTCTATGACATGTATATTTGTATTTAATATCTGTTAAATAAGCATGTTATTTTACTACAGAAAAAAATATTCTGCTGGCTAGTTGTCCTGTCTCTTGATAAAGATCCATGAATCTGTTCAAGTCAATAACTCAATATAAATTAAGACTACGTTACTGAATACCATATATCGACTACGATTTTATTAATATAGTTTAAAAATCTCAAACTGTATATCGTCATTCATTAAGAAATCAAAACAAACCTCCGTAAAGGCGACAGTGATTTTAAAGATATCAACCGCATTGAATGACAGGAAATCATCGTGAATTCAGTTGATGTAACAAAAATCTAACACTTTTATTTGTCCTGAAAATATTAAAGATTTTCAACATCTTTGTTATTTTAGTCAACACGAAATGTCAAGAATAAGTTCCGATGAACACGATACTTATAATAAATTACAAGCCAACTGAAATGTACTCACTAGACGGAGACTGTGGAATTGATTGAGTTGGATTGCTTACTTGTGCTGTAGCAACATTTGTAGGATTAGATGTTTGACCTATAGGTATATTAGGATGGTTAAGCAATCCAGTAGACTGTCCGTTTGCAAGGCGCCAATGAAGCATGGCATCAGTAAGGATATCAGTCAAAAATTTCTGACCAGCTAGACTGACCAAACGAGCAAGTCGTGGATCACTGTTTTCCATTTGTACACCAGCGCCCTCCAATATAGCAACCGATAATCGATCAGGAATCTAGAAATGAATAAGGGGTGGAAAATAACTGAAAAACACTGACTGAATGTAAACAGGTGCAGTTAAAGAAATAACAACAATCAATGTAAAAAATCGTAATTATTTAATAGCTAAGCCAACCGATAGCCAGCAACATTATGTGCCATTTAATACACACGAAATATTATTTTGGCGTCACTAGGTAAATGTTCCGAAAGGTTAATCTAGCAATTAAACATCCCTGTTCATAACGACATTTCAAAAATTTTAAGAAAATTTCCCAGTTATGTACACAGAAGGCAAAATCAACATGTTACAGTCAAGATACACTATTAATATAAAAAAAGTCACTCACTGTCGGTTGAATGTGATCAAGTTGAGTCCATAGATTGCTAAGAAGTACACTATTTGTATTCCCAGGACTTGAAGACACAGGAACCGACGATGTTGCTACACTACTTGTATGACAACCATCTACTCCAGATGTTACTACTATTTTTGGAGTTACAGTTTCAATAATCATTAAGATTTTGATCTCAATACGGTAGTCTAGGTTTGAAAAATAACTAAAACAAAATAATCAAAACACCATAAGTAGAGCAAACAAATATTCTGATGAATAATATAAATAATAAATTATGGAATTAAAATAATACTAGACATAGTAAATTACGTAAATACACGTCAACATTTGTAATTTAAAATTATTCAGCTTAATAAAATCTTAACATAGGTGCTATGGGCTATTTCATTCTTATTGGATCAAAAACTCAAACCGACAACAACGGAGGACAAAGAGTAAAAGTGCATCTTACCAAGTCATAACATTTCACAAGAGTAATCAGATATGAATACAATTAAGCCCTTAATGTCTTTAACCTTCGACCACGATTATCGCATGGACCCCAACCAAAGGTCAGAATCGGTTAACCCTCAATAATATTATGAACTAGTGTTACGCTTTGTTCTGGTAGTCCTTAGCATTCTTTAAAACTGTCAGCACGTCAGTCAGTATTGAGCATTGATGACAGTGATGGCTGGGAACATTCCAGATACCTTCGGGAAGAGATCAAAATGTAGTAAAGCATCAATAGGAAATGGGTAACTACTACATATTTGTTTAATAGTTACCAATATTTACCAATAAGTGGTGGAGTAGTGTCTTAGTGGTTAAATGAATCAATTTGCAATTGCTAAGTTACAGATCCGCAACATGCTCCCAGCTAGGAAGTTGAATAATATAACAAAAAGTGACCAGAAACCGACATGGGCTAGTGGCTGGTCATTGAGTTTCATTAGATTTCACAATTTAATGTGATTTGCGGTATAGTAAACATTTGGCCGACACACCCGTTTAACAGCTTTATTCACTTTTCACATAAACTGCACAAATGATATAGACAGCCTGGACTAAAGAACAAGAAGACAATCGTAATTGTGGTAGTTAAAACACAAGACTTTTTGAAAATTATATTGCAATAATGTATAGATTATAAGAAATGAAACTTTCAAATCACTGTACATCATCAGAGGATAAGTGTATTATTCTAGTTCTATCCCAGGATTGATCTTTGGTTAAAAAACTTTTCTTTAGGTGATTACCACATGATGCCTCAGCCCAATTCCATAATTTTTGCAAAAGGCCGCTTGAAAGAATACCACGCATCCAAGGGGTGATAAGTGATCTACATAAATAGTAGTCTGTAGTTCTTGATAAGTTCATATGATCCGTTGAAAAAAACTTCATGTCTTTAAACTCATTAAGAGTTAGCCAACGGACGTCACTGACTTCGTCAGGATTCAGTTTCATTAAATCTGTATCTGCAATATTTTGAGCTAGATAAAAAAAAAGCAAACAAAAACACATACATGAGCATTTATCAAACCAGCTAGACTACATATTTTAGTGTAAAAGTCATTTAATAAAACAAAATAAGATCTTACAGTTAAAGACTTATACAACATTCCTATCATTCATGAATCGGCAGAAGTAAAATACACTTGCGATTCCATATAATACGGACATCCAATTCATAAAACATGACTAATCAAGAGCAGATTACTATTTAGTTGGATTCAAAGATATCGGCGATGTCGGATGATGGTCGTGAAACCCTAGGGGCGGATGTATGAAAATGGTGACCAACCCTATTCGAACATGATAATGTTAGGTAAGCATGGTGAATCTGGTATAGTAGGCTATTGAGCTACATAAGTAATGAAAATCTGAAACCAAAGACGACGCAGCTAAGCATTATGTGTTTAGTTATTGTGGTAGTCTTCAGATAAACGCATTCTCAACAAACGAGTCACTTAAAAGATAGTGAGACTAATTTACGTTCTGAGACTTCTTGACAACACATTTAAAGATTTAAAGGTGCAGAAATTTAGTATGTATGTTTGTATGATCAACCTAGAACCTGGCACATGTGTGCATTGGTTCAAGTTGCCATACTTCTGGTACCGCAAGATTAACACTACATTAGTTGAAGTTACTTCAATAAAAATAAAAGTAATAATAATAGTAACAAGGAGTGTGAACATATAGAATATGGTTCAGGAAGCGTGGAAAGAAAGTTATGAAATAATTTAAAGCTCACAATTTGCAGGAAGACAATGAATGAATACATCTGCACCAGTGACCGATTCTGGGTAATGTCACAGTGTTTCTAGCCGCTGGTCACGGTATTCGAGAGGACCCCATCCAGGTAGTCTGCAGCTACCAACTCGAATCAAATCAGCAGTCAGTGACTTCATGGACTAATGCCATGTTTTAATCTGACTGCCTCTAACTCTCTTCCAGTCTGCTCCTATATCAGCCAGCATAGTGCGTCGAGGCAAACGGTGGTTGGGCATGCGCAACACATGTTCCAAATACCTCAGTTGATGAAGATTCACAACCTTATCGACTGATGTACCATCTTTGCCAAACACGCGATCAATGTTTCGAAGACATCGATGGTCAAAAACGACTAACCTTCGAGTGTCGTCTATCCTCAATGGACACGTCTCACACCCATACAGTAAGACAGAACGAACTGTTGCGCAGTATTTTCTTCCTTTCGTTGAGAGACGAGTATCTTGCCTACACCATAGGTGACGTAAATTGGCAAAAGCTTAACGAGCTTTTTGAATTCGTACTGAGATTTCGTCTGAGACCAACCCACTAGGGCTAATCAGACTTTCAAAATAAGTGAAGTGGTCGACGTGCTCAACTACTTCATTCCTTATCTTTGGCTTAGGTGTTGACGAAGATAAGTTTTGAACTAACCCTAGAGATGAAGAAAAGCATTCCGAACATGCCTGAATCGAAGCTTATTGCTGTTAAAAGATTCTGCATTTTATTAGCGTCTTCGCCAAACAGGACTATGTCATCAGCATGTTCTAAGTCAATAAGTAGATCTGCTGGTAGAAGAAACTTAGTGATTTGGGTAGATGAAGGATAAGTGATGCAAAAAGTAGATTATGCGATGATAACTTTCAATAATGTCACTGAGTAGATCGTAGGTTTGAACTTATAGTCAAATACTTACAGTCCTCTTGTCCCTACCATCACCGAACATTTCTTCACGGCTGTTAAGCAACAAAGGGTGAAATAATAAAGAGTGGGTATACAGAAAATGATCCGAAGAAAAAGAATTAGTTCGTGGAAAGAAATATATGAAATAAACTAAAGCTCATAATTTAGGAACTCCGTCTGGAGCCCCTCAAAGGTTGCTACCGGTCCCAAGCGCGGATAAAGGAGGGTTGGGCATAGGGTTAGCATCCTCATCCCGTACAACAACAACCTTTCTAAAAATAAAAACACACTAACCAGCAAAAGCCTTTATAACCACTTTAACTCTGCCGTGGGAGTTGGAAGTTCTGCTATGACGCCTCATAGTGAAAGCCGAGTTTTTTCGGAAGCCACGAGGCCGATGTCACTTCTGACAATCAGAGCAACTATTAATATAGGTATGTTAAATGTCCACACGATGTGGGAGACAGGGAAAAGCATGCAAATAGCCAAAGAAATGAAAAGATACAACCTGAAGATACTTGGAATAAGTGAAACCCATTGGCTACAAGCTGGACAGAAATATTATTCTCAGAAGAAGTGCTTTTATACTCTGATCACGAAGAAGACGCCTCACACACACACAAAGAGTAGCACTAATGTTGTCCAAAAAGCATGGAAAGCCTTTACAGGATGCAAACCTCATTGAATGAGAATCATTAAACCATCATTCAAGACAACGAAGGAGGGGATTACAATGAATGTCATCCAATGCCAACCAACTGAAAAGAAGTGCACCTCATCAAGATACCATAGAAAGAAGATCATAGCAGTTGCGAGAACTACAGAAGCATCACTCTTCTTTCGATACCAGGAAGAGTTTTCAACAGAGTGTTATTGAACCGAATGAGTAATCCACTCGATGCTCAACTTCGAGATCAACAGGCCGGATTCTGCAAGGACCGATAGTGTATCGACCAAATCGCTACTCTACGGTCCATTGTTGAGCAGTCAACTGAATGGAATTCATCACTTTGTATTAACTTCCTCGACTACGAAAAGGTATTCGACAGTGTGGATAGGAGAATATTATGGAGCCTTCTACGTCATTATGGTGTACCTAAAGAGATAGTCAACATTATACGAAATTCTTACGATGGACTACATTGTACAATCGTGCATGGAAGTCAGCTCACAAATTCATGTGAAGTGAAGACCGGTGTTAGACAAGGTTGCTTACTGTCGCCCTTCCTCTTTCTGCAGGTGGTTGACTAGATCATGAAGACCGCAACATCTGAAGGCAATCTCGGGATACAGTGGACAACATCGATGGAACTAGATGACTTAAAGTTTGCAGATGATCTAGCTGGCTCTTCTATCCCACACACAGCAACAAATTCTGGTGAAGACGGACAACGTAACAGCAGCCTCGGTAGCAGTAGGCCTTCACATACACAAAGGAAAAAGTAAAAGCCTTAGATACAAAACAACGAACACTAACCCAATTTTACTTGACAGAGAAATTCTGGAAAATGTGGAATCCTCTGCATACTTAGGCGGCATCATCGATAAACAAAAAGGTTCTGATGCGGATGTGAAGGCGCGGATAGGAAAGGCCAGCAAGAGCAGCATTCCTATAACTGAGAAACATCTGTAACTCAAGCCAACTGTCAGCCAACATTAAAGTTAGAATTTTCAATAAAAATGTGAAGACAGTTAGTTCTATTGTATGGAGCTGAAACTTGGAGAACTATGAAAAGCATCATCGAAAAGATACAAGTATTTATAGACAACTGTCTGTGTAAGATAATTCGGATCTATTGGCCAGATACCATCAACAACAACCTTCTATGGCAGAGGACAAATCAACTTCCAGCCGAGGGAGAAATTAGAAAAAGATGCTGGAGGGGAGGTAGATAGGACACACATTGATGAATTCACCAAACTGTGTCACAAGACAAGCATTAACATGGAATCCTGAAGGTCAAAGGAAAAGAGGAAGACCCAAGAACACATTGCTTTAGGAATTGGAGACAGACATGAAGAGAATGAAGAGCTCTTGGGAAGAGCTGGGAAGGAAAGCTTAGGACAGAGTTGATTCGAGAAGGCTGGTCGGCGGCCTATGCTCCACATGGAGTAACGGGCATTGATCGGTTGATTGATTCATAATTCAGGGGAGGACAAAGAGTGAATACACCACCGCCATGTCATCCACAGTCTCCAACGATTGGCTACGACGTACACGCATACCCTCAACCATGTAGACTGTATCTACCAACGCGATTCAGATTAGCAGTCTGTGACTTCATGGACTGAGTTCATGTACTGGTTTGGCCGCCCTAACTTTGTTCCATAATACTCGAATATCAGTCAGCATTGAACATCAAAGTAGACAGTGGTTAGGCATACATAGAATATTTCCCAACTACCTCAGTCGATAAAGATTTACGACCTCACTGATTTACCGAATTCCCCCAACACCCGGTGTTCAACTTCATTAAGATAGAAAAAGTGGTTTGTGTAATCAACTACTTCACTCGCTACCTTAAGTTCAGGTGTTGAAGACTAGTTCTAAAGCACTTACTTGCATTTAGAGGGGAAGAAACGTATTCCAAATATGTTTGTATTGTTGTTTAGTGCTATCAAAAGATTGCGTCAATTAGTGAACATTCTGGCAGGGGATCAATCCCTGAAAATTCAGACGATGAAACCTTTATATCCAGCAGTAAATCTATTATGAAATTAAACAAAAATGGGGATAGTGGTTGGTCTTGACAGATATCACTTGAAGTTATAGGTTCAGATGACAGTCCACCACACTCTCTGACTCGATCAGTAGCGTTCGAGTTAAGAGCCTTCACAAAGTTTGTGCTTTTGAGGTACGTCTTTCAACTACAGACAGTCAGTCATTAAAAAGGAAAAACCTGGTATATGTGCACTTAGGTTAAAGTTGTCATACCACATTAGTACAACGAGATCAAATTTACAAGAACGACACGACAATAGAACACAATAGGGGAGAATAAAGTAAACGTGTACATGAAGGGATTTATGGACTAGATGAGGATAAAGAGTGAATACACTTGCGCCACTGACACTGGGATAAAACCTCTCGGTCGACTGCTGCCTTCAAGTAAAAAAAAACAATCGCCTTCGGATGCCAAAAAGTATGTCTATGTTCTAAGACCTGACAAACAGTGAATACATGGCCAATTCATTCGTGACAAGGTCTGAAACCAGCCTGATTTTTTCGCATTTGCAGTTTGAGTCATGGTTAAGCACCTGATAATTATTGAAGCCAGTATTTTAGACACTGTATTAATCAAGTTAATCCCTCTACAGTTATCCCGAAATGACTTTGCCCCTTTCTTATAAAAGTGGAACGATCAACGATCTAGACCAGTTGCATGAGGTTATGTCCGACTCGCATGCTAGCTAAAATATCAGTCAGCCGAATTGCTAAAGCTGGACCACTATCCTGAAAGACATCTGGAGTTAATCCATCCGAACCTACTACTCTTCCTCGCTCTTTGAAATGTTTTAGTTAGTGAGAGCATAGATAAAAACGACGAAGAGGCAATAACATGAGTCCCTATCCTTTAGAGTTCCTAAAAAACCATTTAATCTAACAGCATATAGGCAATAGTTGACAGGGACCGATTGAAGGAGTACTTGTTCAGCTATACCTATACTGGCTAGCCCCTAGAGGTGACTGTCAAGTCGCCAGATAAACGAAGAGTATATTAGAGAGGTTCTTCACATTGGCTAACTGCGGTCAAGTGAACGGCTACGCTAGGACACCGTATGGATGTTTCGGAAACAGTACACATTTATGGAAATAGATCCTAATTCCAGAGAGGCCTGGAGCCAAATTTGACATAGTGGTTCGCTCGTTGAAGGCTCCAGCGTGAAGTTTGCTGTGGTTTCAACAGGTCCAAGATAGTGTTTTGTAAACTAGAATTGTTGGCTTTAGTGGCACATGGAGAGGATGTCGAAGACAAGAATTTGGATTTGATAGTATAGATAGGAAAAACGATGGGAATTGATGGAATTTTATTATTGCGATGGCGATCTTCAGTGCTGTTAAAGATATGAGCGTGGTTACTACTTCATAGTTCCCCACGCCGAAAAACGATTCTTTTTCAAGTACCTGAAAAAGAAGTTCAGTCAATGGGTAGTCTTGACAAGCTGTGCGACCTCAGTGCTCAAAGGACACCTACTTGAAACCGGTCACACGCGATTCCCATACATGTGGTATTAAGTGCTAGCTCAGTACTTAGAAAGGCCTTATTGCCTGAGACAGAAACCCGTGAAGTAGGGCAAAGTGGGGATTTGTAAGTACAAATGTATGAGATAAACATACGTAAAACAGCTATTCGAATCAGTGAAACTGAAAAAGTGTTTATCTAGAGAATCGTATGATTTTGCTCCGATTATGAAAGTCAGAGTTGTAATCGTAAGTTTCGCAGGCAAAGTTTGAGAGCACAAAAGGCTAGATATTTATATCCAAAAAAAAACAAGTGAACGAATAATAAAAAAACCCATTAACATAGTAACTTTTTATAGAATATGGTACTAAATGCAAGAAACTTACTAACAACTGGATCTAGCACACTAACAAGAATGTAGTCCAATTCATGTTCTGCAAATTTACTTTTCAAGTGTGGTTCATTTGGAGCAGCATATAACACTCGACACAAGAAGTGTATTCGATCTAATGGCAGAAAGATATTGCTGATGCCTAGTTCATGCAACAGCTACTCATAATACATCTAAAAGCTCTTCTCACCTTTCGTTGTGCTGCTTTTTTTACTCCGATCGCATCTGACTCGATAAGTTCGTCAGGAAAGTTCATAATAGGATGACTACAGCAAGTGTTTGACCACATGGACGGGAATGTAAGTTTATTAGGAGAACGTTTCTGTACAAGTAGTTTAAGGCTACTGCCAGAACTTTCATTACTTGTATCCTCTCGAAAGAGGAACAAGCTAAAGGCTCGATGCAGCAACGACTTTCCTGATAATACCTCATGACATTTCTAATACCACATGAATAATGTATGCGTTGCATACTTTCTTGTTAGCAAACCCAAGGACACAATCAGATTCATCAACAAGTATGCAAAATTCATTAAGCATATATTTCGACTGCGAACTAAAATACCTTCTGGCTCCTGAAAACATGAAACTTAATGGGAAGGACATCAACATCTTAAAGCACCCATTTGTAGTTACTTGAAATACCGCCGATTGTCGATCTCCAACATCAGTCGTCAATCATAAGAATACCAGAACTGGAGTTATTCTGATGTCGCCCATCAACTATACTTGTTAGAATTAGTGAACTATCGTTTCTTGAGATCTGAGTCTAGATGATAAGAGTGTTATTGGTTTTAGAGGGTACAGCACTGATTATTCTATCCTGTTTTGTTTGGAAATGAATCTTGTTAACCATCTCTTACAATGAAGAGGGCTATGGGCCATATTATACGTCAAGATCATCATTCCTCCAATTAACCCTCCTCTACTGTACGTGATGTAATCGAAATGCCTTATGTCAATCTGGGTAAGATTTACTGATTTTGTCCCACTTCCTTTATATTATCACTAATTTAGATCTGTTCTAAAATAGCAATGTTATTCCTCAGGTAGGGTGACATAAAGTACGAGCTTTTCTCGAAGTGAGGTCTTAAATAAGTACTGTAGGTATAGGTGTAAAAACTTCCGGGGTCAAACTATCTAATATTCTAGACAGAAACCCTAGGTCACTGTTGCATCACTCGCCCGGAAGAAAGCAGTGTTGAGATACAGATCGAAAAGAACTGTTAACAAAATTGTTGCGGAGACAACTGTTGATGATTCTTCTCACGACCTGTACTATTGCAGACAGCATTGAAATTGGACTGTAGTTAGGAGCCTTCACTTTGTTCCCTACCCTTTAGGTATATATATGATTACACCTTTCTTTCACCCAAAAAGTAGCGTGTCCGCAGCTAAAGAGTAACTGAAAAGAATTGCAAGGTAAATATAAAGTAGACGCTGACATTTGACAAGGACTTTGGGTCAGATTTCATCTGAGCCGAAAGATAAACGTGGGTTCTGGTGCCCCAGTATCTCTTTAATAAAGAAGCTCAAGTTTCACAATACTTAGAGAGGGCAGGGTGATTGACAGTTGGTGTCGGAGTACAAGTTGAAGATAAAGTGGATCAAAATTCCTTGGCCGGTAGATCAGCAAACATTGGATGGGATCTGTGTGCTACTATTGCGTCTCTATTCTATAAATCAACAGTCAGACTATCCTTTCTCCTCATGTGGGTGGGCAACAGCTTATTATCGTATTCCACAGCCTTTATCAAGGCAGTCTGATCGGTTTTTTCCATCCCTTTCGATTCTGGAAACGTATTTGTTCGGTAGAACTTTGTATGATATCCAGCCCAAAGTGTCATTGAAGAATTGCTATAAGTTCCAAGCAGTGCGCTTACTTCTGATAATTTTGAAGGTACTAGACTGTAGTCAAGTAATGAGCATAGGTTTATTAAAAGGCTGGTGTAAAGAGGTGTAACTATCGATGGACTGAATGAAAGTATGAATGAGACCTCAGCAGGACATCGTGCAACAAGAGAAGTGTTCAAGTCACCATATCAAGAGAGCTCATTAAGACAGCGAATGTAAATGTTAGACCTTTTGCGTCGTATGATTTAATAGCTGGGTATTGAAAATAAATGGTAAGAAAACCAGCGGAAGATAAATTATACTGTCTTTATTGTTTAAATAACCAGTACTGCATAAATTTACGATGGAGAATGTTAACGTATTTTAGTTCCCTTAGGTGAAGTCCTAGAAGGAGTCCCTAATTTGTTTGAATGTACATTTAAGTTAAGATGTTTGTTTGGCTTTGAAGAATAAACTCTGACACTGATAATTGCAATCGACGTGTTTGATGACTAATCATGAAAAGACTTAGTAAGCACTTCTTAGTTCCCTATCCTCTACTCTGGCAGATCTCTATCTGCCTTTGTTGATTCCCTTGTGGAAGGCGTTAAATCCGCCATATCAGGCCTGAAGCAGGATTGTTACCACTTCTTGGTTATTTAGGCTACCACGCAGTAACCTTGGTCGAGTCGAATGAAACAAATAGGCTGTTCTTAGTGACCTCATAACATTGTTCGCTCTTGCATTCCTAGAAGCGAATCTCTCTCACATGTGACTAAAGTGACGCATGTAGTGGGTTAACTTGTCATCTTGGTGCTCATCGTTTGGTCCAGGGGTACAATGTTTGATGATCGAGAATACACAAGCTTGAATTCCTTTGTTTTTGGGAACGACAATCTTACCAACCAGTGTCTGTCCAAATTGATTCTAATGTTCTAGAATATTTATCACAATTGCGGCGAGGAAACCCTGAGTAGTATCTGCCAAGACATTTTATGTAACCAAATGTGATCTTCATCGACCTTGAAAGTATAACATTTTGAGTTCAGAATGGTTAGGAAAACAATGAACCCAAAGCAGTATGGAAAATTTTTACTAATCTGTTCAGCTTTGAAACCATGCTTCTGACTAAATATGTCGTTACGTTACTTGTAGACACCATATTGCTCACAACCCTGTGGTATCCTATAGCAACAACGAAACGGATTAAGGTAAAATTCTGGGGGCCACTCATTTTTTCTTTTCTTGATCCGTCAGTAACAACAGAATTGTAGCGACTCCAAGCCAGCAATACTTTATAGTTTCCTTCCCCCACCCTCCTCAACATACACTCTAAAGCATCCGTTTATCATTAGCCAGCAATCGACTGACAGTTTTGTACTACTTGCTAAGGTTCTCAATACTGCCGATCAAGATAGCAATATTTCTGGTAACGAAATTGAAATTGGCAACAATACATCAACACTTACTAATATACAGTGTATCACGCATAAACTGTTTGGCATACATGATCACATTGACATAAAAAGGTGAAGCAACCTTGAATCTTCCATGATTCCATTTCAGCTGAATTTATAATGCTCGTAAGTTAGCTCCATGAAGCTGTATTTTACAATACCCCTTAAAATTATCCTCTAATTAGGGTAAAAATGACTCTCTTAAAGACTTGCGGTATGTCCCGAATGCTTATTGAATATACAAAACAAAGAAAAAAGATTGTAAACATATCCATTTCAGATCTATATAGGTTTCTACGGAATTTATTGAATCAGGAAATCGCGAAAAGCTAGTAGTAAATTCAAAAACATATTAATAGGGGCTGACAAAGCAACATTACAATGTAGAGTTCGTAACGAGTATGGTATCGCAGCTTTTAACTTAAAGAAGTCCAAATATGAAATAGTGATTTATAACAAGCTGGGTAAAACAAACCCTACAGTGGCACTAGTGATGGCAACAGATCATCCACACTAACAATCTCGCTGATCAAGCCGGTAAATAAAAGCCACTTTAATAAACCGATTACTTCACCTAGCATAAACAAACAAACTGCAACATCGGCAACATAAGAAGTCGCTACTGACCTTATAAACCCAGACATCACTTCTTTAAGGAGTACGACTGATTCCCAAACTAATGTGATGTATGAGAAAAAGTCATCCACTTCAAACCATCTCATCACTGAGAAAATGGGAAAAAGATCCAAACCGTGGTTTGCAAGGACTTCCCCAGATGAACTCTTCCTCCTAGCGTCATGCATTAAATCTCAAAGTATTGTCACTACCAAAGTAACCCAAAACAAACTGATACCTGACAGGTTTGAACAGCAGATTTAATGACACACCTACTCTCCTTCACTAAAACTAAAGGTTGATTCTCAGTGTGGGAAGTGACAATGTTTCTTATCTCACTCGCATATAAGTGTCTATGAGTACCCCGGCAAAAATAAAGCGATACACTTGACTGTACCATAGCGCCAAATATGATTGACTCATAAAGACGATTGTGTACACAATAGAGTCCCAACTACCACTTACGCTTTCTCCATCCCAACCAGATAATCTTCAAGATTACTAGTACAACTAATGTGGAAGGTTATAAAAAATGTGAGTTAAAAACCAAAATACTGGCCGACGGAGAACTTATTTGCTCATAATTAAGTGACTATAAGTGACTATACTTAGGAGAGTTAGTGAAATAGTACTTATTCAGAGATACGCCTAGGTAACCAAATAAACGTAATTTCCCGAGAAACTTTAAGGTTTAACTACCTACAAATCGTGTTGGCACGTTACTTGTAGACAGCATATTGGTTAATACATTTCTCAGCCCCGAAAGTGCACCTGGAACCGTTGGAAGCCTTGAGTCTACCATAAGTTTAGGGATTGATGCCTCCCTTTTTACTCCTTAGAAATTTGTTGATGATCAGCCACTAGAACTCCTTAAATTGTTCATCTGGTCGCCAGGCACAAGGCAGTGCCCGTATATTTTGAAAACTAGTTTAATCATCCCGAACAAACAACTGGGAACAGAGTACACACGCGTTATTGTAGGCTTATAAGCGTCATCCTCCCTCCTTAGTTCTTCCACGTGTCATGGAGTATATCGTAAAAAATGGCATCTCAAACTATTTGCTAGTTAAAGCTACATATCCAGATCCCCATATATTTTTTAAACAGTCGTTCGTTTTGACCTGCCACTTCAATTTCTTTAACCACATTACAGCTTGCTGCTATTTACGCTAAATAGTCCAAGTCTCACACTTCTGTTTGTCTAAGGCCTTTTTACAAAGTATCACACGGCATACTGTATGAGAAATAATGCTCTATAGGGATTCGTAACTCTTTACTGAGCCGGCTTCAGTCATTCATGTGTGGACTATATCGAATAGCCAAAATTAATACATTAGAATCATCGCCTTAAGGGGTAACCAGTAGGGTTATACAAGTTAGCATACTAGGGCCTCTCTTGTTTCTGATATCCATCAAGTTTCACCAACTCTTTTAGCTCCAAAATAACTATGTTACGCGCAGACGACTTGAAAGTTGTCTACTCATGTGGTAGAAATGAGTTATACAAAGCTATTGAGATCATGCAGTAAGAGTTACACGAAGTCACTCCTGGGTTTAGAGAATATCAACTTTACTTTGCCACTAACAATTGTGGGTAGATGAATGTTAGTTGCCGTGACCTAAATCGTTACTTTGAAGTAAATGAGGATCCAATTTCCGAACGTGAAGCAATTCTGAACTTGGACCAAATATACTCTGTTGACGTTACATTCATCGAGCAAACCGTACCTGTTGCCTCAAAGGAGCGCAGACTTAGGGGTTGTATAATCCATGGTTTTTATTAACTTGGGTCTATATTGGTACTCTGAAAGGTCCGTGTTTACCTGTTGATTCAATTCCGCCAATTTATGCCTAGCAGCCCCTGAATAAGTGACTGGTCAAAAGTTTAAGGTGGACGGCTATACTTTACAAATTAGAAATTGCAGGTTAACTTTAAAGGAAACCACGCTACACGGTGTTATGCTTTAGGCTTAGAGCCACTCTAGAAAACGTCGGCTTAGCTCAACCTGACATCATACTTCAAAGTTGTACACCACTTAACACAATACTCATCCCGCACGGTCCAATATTAGGATTCCTCCAGACATTGCAGCTTCATAAGCCACATAGGAATAGTACAGGTGAAAAAATATAAGACTAGAATACGGTCGAATGTTTTCGTCCACGGATTCACTGCTATTTGGTACAGTTTACAGGCAGAAATCCATGCATTAGATACCGTTTTCTGCAATAAATCAACTGTTTAATAACTTCAAGGCATTAATTAAACTGTTGATGTATCTAGACTCTAGAACAAAAATGACATAATCAGCCTTTTTAGTGTGCAGCGCGCTAATGTTATTTCGAAACTAGCTTGGAGTACCTGAAATAATATATGCCACAATCACTATTATCTTTATGAACACTGAAAGTACCATTGTAAATCTACAACAATAACTCGACGATAGTCATAACCATTTCTCCAGAAATATGACTTTATTACCGAAACTAAACCTATTCCTCATTTTTCCTTTATACAGACAAGGGTATTTTACGTCAGGCTTAATAATAATCGAACATACTCCGTATCAAAGAGTTCTGCAGACCCCGAATACTCTCTGGTACTTCATCAAGGAAATCCCTTCATTCAACAAATATGACCATGAGCCGCCTTGTAGTAGGCTCTCTAATAAAAACAGCATCTCAATTCACTTTGAGCTTGTTAATACTTCTGTAAGGCTCATATTAACTGCCTGTTTCTTTCATTCATACCTACCACCAAACTAACTTGCTATCCCTTTATTATCTACAACACAGCTATCGTTCTGTTAGTTCAATAGCCATATGCTTGATCTTATCATATTATATATAACCTACCACCTACTACCTATCACTACACACTTCCAATAACTTGACCTCTCCGAAATGTTGCAATAGCTTGTGGATATCTGATTTCTCCATGATCACTATAAAAGTCTGTGTCTAATAATAAGATAATTGCTTAGATAAGAAAAGTAAAAACAAAATCTATGACATGAAATATAGAGGGAATCATTACGAATTCCTTCAAACCATTATATCTACGAGCCTAACATCATAAAATGAGTGAGCACAAATTGGCACTCTTATCCTAATTTCAAATACTCAGCCTTATCCCGTATCTGGATAGTCTTTATGATTCATTTTATTTACTTCCAGCCATTTCCTGGAATCACAGCACCATAGACAAAAAGCGTGCGGTAAATTTTTTGGAAGTGCAATATAAAACAAATATACCTCAGGTTCCCTAATACTGTAAACTGTAAACTTTGTTGTCGTTGGCTCTGATCTTAATGGATATCTTCATACATGTAAATAATAATTTGTTTCTTGATATCAGGAGCAAGCCATCAACAAAACGTATCAGGCGGTAAAAAGGTTCATATGTTGCGCAAACGTATTGAACCATGATATACAGTGACAGTAGAATAATAAACTTTATTTCAAATTGTCATTTATGTAGTGTTCTTTATAAACATGACCTAGGGGCGACCTTATGGTACAGGAGAATGACAGGGTAAACTTACGTCACCATTTCGAGGGATTACATTATGACGGAAAACGTAGATGTTCAACTTTTTGTGTAGTATAAGTGTAGTTTCTGGTTACTGATGCACCTTAGTGGTAAAATACTAGGTTCCATGGGCATCCATCATGAGGTATTGGAGTCTGCAAGGTTGATATTCGGGTAAACTTTCAAAAAAAAGAAAGGGAAGAGAAAAAAGAGAGAAAAGAAATTTTTCGTTTGCATTGCACAGGTATAAGGATGGTCCAAGTCATGATCTGATTGATTATAGGTCGTTTTGTTACTTGCGGGTGAATCGTTGGTGAAAGTTCAATGATCCATTGATATCTTCTATTCAGACAAGTCTTCGAGTTTTATGTCTTTATTGTCCAATCTCTTTCAGATATTAAGGGGACCTATTATTTATAGTGTGTCTGAATAAGTCGCTTCATCAGCCAGGGGACTAGTATCTTTGAGAGCTATATTAAGTAGCTTGCAAAATACTGGGAGATTGTCTGCTATGCGTACTTCTGCTGGTCGTTTGTTCCTGTTAAGGATTTCTAATCCCTAAAGATACAATGACTGATTTAATTAAACGAAAGAAGTTGTATTGATTTTTTGCAAGCTTCATTTGTACACTTTCATCACATTAATTTGATTTCAATGAGTTCTACTCTTAAATACAGTTGACAGTATTTTATTGTATTAATTAAATGTTAATGATTTCACTTGATGAATAATCAATGTAAACTGATTGATATAAAAATCGATTTATTATGTAAATACAATTCGCTGGTTCGCTGGTTCACTAGTCTCGTCTCACTTTTGCTCCATAATACAATCTTCCTACAAGCCTAGTCTTTTGTAATAGCTGTGAGCTGGAAAGGGAACAAGTTGCGGTATACGTCTGAGGTACAAGTATCAGAGATAGCGTTCGCTCACGCAATCTTCCGAATTCTTGAAACACAACAGTTCCATATTAGACCATTCATAATCAAATTAAAGTTTACGAGAGCTTTTATTTTGTATTTTCCGATTTCGACTTAAGTTTGTTTCTCAGATAGTGGTTCTTAGTGTAGGTACGGCATGCAATATTAGTTAAGGTGTGGGTCATATTATGCAGCAATTCATAAAAGAGGATTAAGTTTGTACTTAGCCTTCTTTTCCGTAGACGTTCAAGTTCGAACATGTGATATCTAGTTTTGTAGTCTATTTAAGAATTGTCTTTAACCATCTACCATGTTAAGTAGCGTAGCACAATCTCTACTCTCATTCTGTCACTTGTTCGTAGGTTGCTAAATAAAAGGGAACAGTACTCAAGCATAGATATTACACATATTTCTACAGAATGAGTCTTGACTCATTTTGATGAAAGTTTTTAAGAATGAAACCTAGGAGTCGTTGTGATTCGGATAGTTTAGCAAAGATGCATTCAAAGAGGTTAATGTCGTGACAATATTGTATGCCTAGGTCGGTTACAGCATTAAGTTTAGGGAGTTTGTGGTTGCTAAGTACAAGTTGCGTTTCAAGTTTTGGGTCCCCCACACATGTCCACCCACATTTCTTAGTGTTGAATTCCATACACTTGTCGGTGCACCATTTATCTAGCTTGTTTAGCACGTCCTGTATATTTTCGATGCAATGTGCTACGTCCTGTTTTTCAGTCTTATAGACTACTTTGAAGTCGTCGGCATACAGGTATAGCTTTCCTTCTATGAAGCATCTGCATGTGCTATTGATATATATAATGAAAAGCATGGGCCATAGAGCGCTATCTTGCACAACTCCGCTGGTTATAAGCCGCAGTGTTGACGCTACAGTGCCTACTTTCGTTATCTGATATCGGTTTGGAAAAAATGACTTAAACCACCCTTGGAGAGGATTAGTGATTCCTATGGACTGCAGCTTCCAGACTAGTAGATTAGGTGACACTCTGTCGAAAGCGTTTTTTTATGTCAAAGTATAGTATTATCACTAACTTCTTCTGATCAAGGTTTCATGTAATCTCATCAAAGAGATCATTGAGGCATGTGGCCTAAGACATTTTTTGAGAATGCCATGCTGGGATGCACTAATTAAGCTTCCATTTAGTAGGTAGACAAATGTTTGATCTTTGATTATCTTTTTTCATTACTCGTGAGATCACTGGTGTGATATTAATTGGTAGATAGTTCTAGGCCAGGTTCCTTGCTCCTGTCTTATGTTTAGGAAGTATGTAGGTAAATTTCCAGATTTCAGGATAAATTTCAACTTTTAGTGAGAGTGTGAAAATTGTAGGTAGGAGGATAAGAATGTCTAGTCCAGCATGCTTATGGAAGATTGGTGGGATATTATCGGTCCCTGAGCTATAATTTGGCCTAAGCTTCCTTATACCTTCATTAATATTTTTAGGCTAAATGGTATAGTACCTAGCGTTGTACTGCATATACTTTCTAAAGTGACGTCCTGCGTTTGAATTGTGTTTTCGTTATTAGCAAACCCTTTGCTGAGAAGTTAGCATATAACTTGTTGGTCGTCGTAAGTTACTCCATTTTGTAGTATCGAATGAATACTATAATCTTCAGTTTCACTTAAGCGTTTTTCTAATAGATGGCATAGGTTTAGAGACTTAGATAAACCATTGAGTGCTATACATTCCTCATATTTCTGGCGAGTTTTACGCTGACATCTTGCTTCTTTTAGTAAATAATGCATTTGATTCAGAGTGGTGAAATTATTTGAGATGAAGTACCTTTTATCTAGTTAACGCAGCTTGGCCTTAGCTTGAGTGTTTATGTAAAGAAGTACTGCTTTGTAGCCCGTCTTTGTTGGCGCAATATTGTCTATTAAGGGCTTTATGGTACAGTAGAATATTTCTAGTGTCTCAGCAATGCTACCACTAGCAAAGAGGTTGCTGGGATGGCTCCCAGAAAACTCAACGAAGCCTCCAGATCCCTTGAAGGAGCTAAAAACATTCCATCCAATCACTGATCGATAGAACATTCCAGAATCTCGACGTGGCACGTTCTGATTGGGTAATTGTTGAGACTTCTTAATTCGGATTGGATGGATTATAACACTGACTTTTATTGTTCAGAAAACTATAAATATACGAATATTTTGTACCTAACTTACTCTCCGTCTCACTGGAATAAAGTTCCTGTCTACCCGTCTTCTGTCTTCTGATTTGCGACCAGGAGGGTTCAAGCGTTTGGGGTGCTAAGTTAGTCCGCGACTAGTCAAGCATAAAGTACGAGACGTAACAGAGGTAGGCCCATTTAGAGCATCTAACTAGGTTTCAAAAGCTGCCCCAGTCAGCGTGGACAGAATCTTTATACTGAAGGCACTTACAGGTCGTTCTGTACTTGCTACTTTTCACAAGGAATGATATGGTGCATAGGACTGTGTTCTGGTTACTGTTGTAGAGTATTTCGCCATATTCTATGGATGTCGACGTTACATTATGACAAAAATGACAGGATCATGTACAAAATGATACTTCTGAATAAAAATTTTTGTTATTAATAAAACGAATGTGCAGATTAAGTGTCTACACGGCCACTGAAAAACGCAACCTACCACATAAACATGCAAATGGGTTACAAGGAATGAACATTCGCACGTAATTAAGTTTCGTGGGTGAATTAATTGGTGCTCATACATTCAGTGTCGTTATTGTTTCGCTAGTATAAGAGACAATAGTTCGTGTGAACACTTTAAGTGCGACATCAGAAAAAAAAATCACCAGTTTGTCGTACAAATAATTAAAGTGAATCCGCTTCACTGGTGGCTTGGAGAAATTGTTCCAGATTCTTGAAAATTCATACAAAGGGTAGATTTACAATGCGTCCTTTATGTTTTTGGAACTGAATTGCGTAGACAATAGCATAAAGGTTTTGCTAACTGAATTGCATTGGACGATAAATAAGCTAATTTATCCAGCACCTTGTCAAAGAAAACTAAATTTTATTTGAGTCAGCGCCTTCACATAGTGACTAGTTCTAACTCGGCGTATATAGTTTTACAGTCCAGGGTGTAGTTAGCTCCAGGAATACAGAGAGTAAAGCAATGTTGGAAAGATTATATTCTGAGTCTGTCTTTAATGCAAGCATTACTGAGAATAAAATTGCTGTATTTTTGTTGTGATCGAACAAATGTATTGTAAATCAGAACGCGGAAATCATTGATAGAGAAGTTACGTAGTACGTAAGTCAGAGGTCGGTGCGACTTAGATGTCTGCATAGTAATCTGCTTTGTGACTGACTGATTACAAGTCCTAAGCCAACCGCTGATTGAAGTGGTATATACTTTTTTTCTATACATGCCACTCTGGTCAGCGCACAAAGCAGCCAATTGGCTGTGTCTACTTACAAAGACATCTTTTTGCTGCATATGATGTTGCAATCTAATAAATGAAAAATCTAAATTCATTTATATGTAAATATATCACGCTAGGCACGCACAGGAATTTTAACATCTTGAAAATAAATACTCTGCATCATCCATCTACCGTTTGAATAATAATAATGATTCATTCCTTAAAATAGATACACGCCAGTTTTATAGGCATGATCGGTGTGATACAACAACCACAGTATTTATGGCAACTAGGGAATTTCATCAAATAAGATATTAGGAAGCGCAACAAAAGCGTACTAAATTTTGTAGGAGATTAGGTGTAAAGATAATGACCACAATAATAGTTAAATATAACGGAACAGCCACACACGGTAATTTAAAACAAACTGATAATGTTCTACAATGGTAACATAACTGCAGGTGGGAGGATAAGTAAAATAGGCAGAAAACTAGTTGAACAATAACTGAACTGCGTACATGAGTATTGATAATAATTCCCGGATGATAGTGGTACACAGGTTTTACATGCACGACAGGTAAATCATATTTGTAACAATAATAATTTATTTCCTGGTGTCAGGCGCAAGCTATTTTAAAGGAAACATTAATAAAGACATAACAGATCATAACAAAATTAGGTAGTTACGCAAACGAAGTAGACTGAGACAAATAAACTTCCGGAGTCAAAGAGCACAACAATGTAGTGATACATACAGGCGCGTGAAAGATGGTCAGAAATGAAATAATTTATACATATATGTGGGCACAGTAGTTGAAAATTATAAAATATTAAACTCTGAATTGTAGGGAGCAACAAAATTTTACATACAGAAATTGAGCACCTAGTAAATGGAATTGAGAATTATTTTAAGGCCGTAAAGCCAAACAGGAGGATGCTTGATTATCTGACATCCCGTCAGGTTTTTTGTTCCTTGAAGTTTACTAATATATAGGAGGTAAAATATTTTCAAAAAGATCCAAGTTTGTGCTTATGCCCTACACTTTGACAGCTGAGAACGGACAGACAGTATTTTAGAATGGGTCGTATATAAATTTTTTATGGCATTATTCTAGCTTCTTGGCTGTTAACGTTATGAAGAATGTAAATTAAAAGTCTTTACCTGTTAGTTAATACCAAGAGATATTCGGAGAAAGAGAGAGCTACGGATTATATTAAGCCAGGATCAGTAACACTATTATCTTGGCAAAGTCATGGAATGTATGGTCAACTTTATGCTAGTACGTGGTGTGCTGGAGGATATCTAATCACATTGTACGTGTTAAACTGTAGTTTCCAAGTAGTGTACTAACCAGTTACCAGCAACGAGCCACTTTGAAGCATATATTGAAATCGGGCAAGTTCCTCGGACGGAATATAGTATGCGACTTTAAGATCACCATCAAACATAAATTGTTTCCTGTTAAAGAAGTAATCCCATATATCATTAATTTAGAGAGTGAAGAGGAGGAAACCAGGGATACGACGTCCCTGGTTATAGGATTTGAATGAAAAATCATAGAGTCAGACTCACCAAGGAATGACACAATTCAATCTAACAGAGAGCAGGTAATATTAAATATTTTCAGTTTTCAAATTAACAGTAAATATCGAAATATAATACGTGAATTGTATAAGTTATATTGAAGTTATAAGTTACGTAGTTGAAGAAGCTCATGTGGCGTGCAATAAACGATTAAAATTGTAGAGATCTATGTTGACTAGGCGTAATTAGATTCTAAAATAGCGAATATTTAAACATATTCCCACTAATTATTCTTTCCATAACTCTTGAAACGACAGGAATAATAATAATTGGTCGATAGATGCTAACATCCCACGTCGAGCCTGACTTATGCTTGGGAATAATTTAAGAGATTTTCCTGAAGTCGGGGTAAGTGGATGATTCTAATGAGATAGTAAGGAGTTAAAAATTGAATAAATGAAATATCATGCCCTCCATGTTTCAAAACGTGTTTCAGCACGTTCCTTGGCATTTTAGTGTATTATTGGCCTTACTAATATTCATGTAATCACATTCATCAGCGCTAATTGGGCTTATAAAATAAACTCCTGCTATTATTTACTTTTCGTCATTAATCATTTTGCAACATATGGCAGTGATCTTCAGTGTTGAGAAGTCTTTCAAAAACAATAACTACTCTAGAAAAGAAGATTGATACACCATTGTCTTGTAGCAACTTAGGTTGACTAGTTAAGAATTGACTTCAAACCTCAAGTATACGCCAAAACAATAAAGTTCAAGTATCCATTTACTTCCTTGTTCTGCATAGGGAATATATTTCCTATTATCTTATATTGAATGTTGAGAAGCATTGTGTGTTTGAATGACAAGGATCGCGCTCCACTGTTTCCTGCCCACAATAACAAAATAAAAACCTATTCCTTAATAATCTGGTTTCTTCTGCTAAATAGAACGGGACGTACCAAGGCACTAAAGTATTTTAAATCACAGACGGTTATTTAGTACTGTTCATTCTCGCTTCTTCGTTCTGATGTTCATTTTTCTTTCAAGCAGACGCTACGCCTGAGTATAACATCGAATATTTATGCAATGGGCTTATTTTCCGTTGTAGTACATTAATCTGTTATGCCGCCCTTGGCTATCCGCACCATCTTTCAGATGTTCAACAGTTGCTGCCATAAAGTCAAATCACATACCATGCGCCACATATAACGACTTGCAAAAAATTAATATTAATGCCTTGATAACTTCTTGTGTGCAAAATGTGCATCATAATCTTCAATTTTAATTACGTAGCCGGCCATATTGTGTGTTTATCATATTTCTCTCTTATATTTTAATGACCATGCCTGCAAACTAATGTGAAATCCTCACAGAATTCAAAAGTATGCTTAAATATTTGGTATTACGTTATATATATATTTTATTCTCAAGTATCATTTTGTACATGACAGCGTGCCAGTTTACAGACATGAGCAGAATTATATTGGTTTACGTTCATACAAATATTACGACGAAGTGTCACTGTCAGGACATTTATAACATATAAAGATATAAATTGAGAAGCAAACTAAATGCAACAAAGTTTATAGTACTAGGACACCAAGTATTTGTATTGTATCATGGCGCATATATGACTAAGAACCGCGTGCTCCTTGACCAATGCGTCACAATTCCGAAAAACGGCTAAGAGTTTGAAGAGTGAACCACTAAGCATGTTCAGATGCAGGATAAAACCGAGAGTATTTTGAACGTGAGCATTGAAAAAAAATCAGTGGCATTGTGCAAGTAGGTTCCATACTTGCCTTGTACATAATCATCTAGTGGGAAGACGAAAATAGAGGGAACACAAAACAATAGCACTGGTATCCTGAAACAATTGGTCAAAAATTGGTGTCTATACGGGCATTGAAAGACACGACAAACCACTTACGTTAACAAAACGAATAGGCAAAATTAATATTTGTACTTCCGTTCATAAAAAGATTAAAGGGAAAGAACACTGGCATATGACTAAGATAGGTGATTGGTGATTACACGTTCAAAGTCCCTATTATTTTGTTAGTGTAGTAAGAAACAATAGTCAGTGGAAACATTTTTAATGAGATATCAAAAGAAATAAAATTATGAAAATGTAAAAATAAAAAACATCAATCTGTTTCTCAAATAGCTTGAGCCAAATTGTTCCGGATTCTCAAGAATTTATTTGTAAAATAATTAATATAAAGAGCAGATTTTGAATGTGATATTCTTATTTTCGAGGCTGAATTGTGTAGGTTATAGCAAGAAGGTTCCTCAAAATTAATTGTATTAGACGATGAAAATACTAATTTGTTCAGTGTCTTGTAAAAAATGATTAGGTTTAACTTGAGTCGACGCTTCTATAAAGTATCTAGTTGTAACTTAGTGCGTCTGGTTTTATGGTCCAAAGTAGAATCAGCGCAAAGAATATGCAGAGTAAAGCGACATTGAACAGACTCCTGTCTGAGTTAATACTTAAGGGAAACATTACAGAGATTAATTGTGCAGTATTCCAGCGAAGTTTGGACACAAACTTTATGTGACAGAATACGAGAATCATTGCTATAAAAGTTACGTAGTATGCAACCCAGTAGTCTATGTGACTTAGATGTCTGCATATTGACCTGTTCTGTAGAAAACAGATTATGAAAGTATCTTAGTCCGAGGTCAACTACTGACTGAAGCCTAGACAACTTACTACCGTTAATGGAGGGATCGAAATTGAGGTGCTTATTTCCAAAACATATCCAACCACACTTAGAAGCAATAGGATCCAACTTCCATTTTGAGCACCATACTGCGATTTTGTTGAGTTCAGTAGTGGTGCCACAGAATGTGTTCAAATTAGTCAAGAGGTAATTAATACAATATTTAAAGATTGTCTGCGTATAAAAAAGGTCTACCCATACTAAAAAATTCGCGTATATTATTTATGCAAGCTATAAAGAGCTGTAGGTCTAAGACACTTCCTTGTACAACGCAACTTGCAACCGGTTCTGTTTTTGACAAAGTGAAGTTAATTTTGGCAAATTGATGTCTATGACTAAGGAAAGAGTTCAACCATGAAAGTATTGGATTCTTTATCCCATGAAAGGAGAGTTTACTTATAAGAAGCTTGTAGCTAACCATGTCAAAAGCTTTAGGTATATCTAAGTACAATACTAATACCAAGTGCCAAAAGTCTCGCCTAGCAAAGGCTAAATTAAATAATACAAAGTGACAAGTCATACTAGGCCTAGTTTTGAGGAAATCATGTCGGGAATTAAAGGTAAGTTTTACAAAGAGTAGATAATCTGACATTTCGTCACATACTATATTTTCCATTATTCTAGGGATAACTGGGGTGATGTTTATGGGCCTATAGTTATACAAGTTTGTCTTATCATCTGATTCAAATCATGGGCATATGTATGTGGCTTTCTATTTACTAGAGCAAGTACCTGCTGTCAATGAAAAGTCAAGCAAATCTAATTGGATTAATGGTAAATTAGATCCACAGAGCTTGAAGTAAGTGGATGCCATACCATCTACTCCCTAATTTCTTGACGTCCTAAGTGAGTTTATGCAGTTACAAATATTGTCATAAGTGAAGGTGACGGATTCCATATGATCAGTAGCGAATTTGCAATGTCTACCTCAGTGTGCTCCAAACATTTACCCCTGTTAGCAAGGAAATCGCTAAGCAGGTTGGAAATGATATTATGATCGTCAATCATTAATCCATCTCGTAAAATGTAGGAAATATCACTATTCCGGAAGATTTGAGTCGTTTATTGAACAACCGTACCAAGTTTTGTATCTTGAAGCTATTATTGATTGCTGATAACTCCTCATTAATTGCCTTTAATCTGTGGACTTCTTTTACTTTTGTAAAATCATGGTAATTTCCACAAAGTTCTAAAAGTCACTTGACTCGAAATAGCACTTCTGTAGGCGTTTCAGCTTCTTACGGTCATGAAGTAGTACATACAAATCATTAGACTTAATTATATTGCTCAGTTTCATAGGTGTAATGAAGTCTAAACACGAATCATTAACTTGATGAAAACTACCTAGTGCATCTGTGGGACTATCAGATAAGAAAAAATTGTCTCAGTTAGAATAGTTTGGAAGGTTGTGTAGAAGATTTCAGTCCACATTTTTCAAATCTCGATAGTGCCTAGTTTTTGTAAAACTTGACTATTGGAGTGACTAAAACTAAAAGGAAGAGTACATTGAACCATTTTGTCGTCACTGTTTTTAAGCACTTTGCTAACTTGAAGTGACAGAGGAGTGACATCATTACAGAAAACTAGGTCAAAAAAGTTATGGTGTCTCGTGGGAGTGTGTACACACTGTGTCCAATCGTGTATGTCCAATTTTGTAAGGTATGTTGATAATTTGACTGTCCTCTGCCAACATACCAGTGTGTCCTAGGAAGGTTAAAGTCACCTGCGATGACTTTCGAATTATAATTTAGAGCATAGGTTTGTATAAAATCATTAATAATAGTGTTATCGACAGTAGTCGAGGTGTTAGGGATTCTATATATGCATCCACGAAGTAAACTGTGGTTCGGGGTATTGATTGAGGTCAAGACCGACCCTTGTACATTGTCACGTATTTCATCATCGATTTTATTAGACAAAAAATAAACACATACGTATATCAGCCGCGCATCCCGTCTACATTCTCTATTGCCGCGATATAATATATAGTCCCAAATAGCTAATTCTGAGTCAGTTGCAAATTAACATGCCTATTTAGATCAAGAACACTCGAGTTTACACTTATGTCTTGAGTATGTTCTTATGCAGATAGTTGGCATTCAAAACTTTCCGAAGTACACCTGAAAGCTACTTATTATTTACTCCAGCCATACTTTTAATGAAGCACCAAAACTTTTTAAATGACGTCTGTGTTTTATCCATATCTGCAGTAAGTTACTTTATGTGAGAAGATCATCTATTTCGTGGCTCTTTGGGTACCTTTCATGACAACCATCAAATAAATAAATAGCCTTTATTCTCGAGTATCATTTAGTACATGAGAGTATGCCAGTTTACAGTGATGATCATAACTTCCTTACATCTATTATTAACAATTAATTTATTGTTTTCACTTCCAAAGTTCCTACATATTTGTCCTCACTATCATGAACAAAACACATCGTACCAAGTGGTCATTAATTTGACGTTGAACTATTAGCTGCACATACAACATTGTCAGCCTAGAAATTTTTCCATGGCATATTCCATTTGTAGTATCTAGATGTATTCCTCTAGTCATCTATTCCAAAACTTATCGGTTAAGCAATTCGCTTGTTGTATCTTTTCTGCAATATATTCAGGTACTGTTCTGGATCTAGCAACAAGATGAACAATTTAAGGAGTTTTAGTGGCTGATCGTCAACAAATTTCTAAGGAGTAAAAAGGGAGGCATCCCTAAACTTATGGTAGACTCAAGGCTTCCAACAGTTCCAGGTGCACTTTCGGGGCTGAGAAATGTATTAACCAATATGCTGTCTACAAGTAACGTGCCAACACGATTTGTAGGTAGTTAAACCTTAAAGTTTCTCGGGAAATTACGTTTATTTGGTTACCTAGGCGTATCTCTGAATAAGTACTATTTCACTAACTCTCCTAAGTATAGTCACTTATAGTCACTTAATTATGAGCAAATAAGTTCTCCGTCGGCCAGTATTTTGGTTTTTAACTCACATTTTTTATAACCTTCCACATTAGTTGTACTAGTAATCTTGAAGATTATCTGGTTGGGATGGAGAAAGCGTAAGTGGTAGTTGGGACTCTATTGTGTACACAATCGTCTTTATGAGTCAATCATATTTGGCGCTATGGTACAGTCAAGTGTATCGCTTTATTTTTGCCGGGGTACTCATAGACACTTATATGCGAGTGAGATAAGAAACATTGTCACTTCCCACACTGAGAATCAACCTTTAGTTTTAGTGAAGGAGAGTAGGTGTGTCATTAAATCTGCTGTTCAAACCTGTCAGGTATCAGTTTGTTTTGGGTTACTTTGGTAGTGACAATACTTTGAGATTTAATGCATGACGCTAGGAGGAAGAGTTCATCTGGGGAAGTCCTTGCAAACCACGGTTTGGATCTTTTTCCCATTTTCTCAGTGATGAGATGGTTTGAAGTGGATGACTTTTTCTCATACATCACATTAGTTTGGGAATCAGTCGTACTCCTTAAAGAAGTGATGTCTGGGTTTATAAGGTCAGTAGCGACTTCTTATGTTGCCGATGTTGCAGTTTGTTTGTTTATGCTAGGTGAAGTAATCGGTTTATTAAAGTGGCTTTTATTTACCGGCTTGATCAGCGAGATTGTTAGTGTGGATGATCTGTTGCCATCACTAGTGCCACTGTAGGGTTTGTTTTACCCAGCTTGTTATAAATCACTATTTCATATTTGGACTTCTTTAAGTTAAAAGCTGCGATACCATACTCGTTACGAACTCTACATTGTAATGTTGCTTTGTCAGCCCCTATTAATATGTTTTTGAATTTACTACTAGCTTTTCGCGATTTCCTGATTCAATAAATTCCGTAGAAACCTATATAGATCTGAAATGGATATGTTTACAATCTTTTTTCTTTGTTTTGTATATTCAATAAGCATTCGGGACATACCGCAAGTCTTTAAGAGAGTCATTTTTACCCTAATTAGAGGATAATTTTAAGGGGTATTGTAAAATACAGCTTCATGGAGCTAACTTACGAGCATTATAAATTCAGCTGAAATGGAATCATGGAAGATTCAAGGTTGCTTCACCTTTTTATGTCAATGTGATCATGTATGCCAAACAGTTTATGCGTGATACACTGTATATTAGTAAGTGTTGATGTATTGTTGCCAATTTCAATTTCGTTACCAGAAATATTGCTATCTTGATCGGCAGTATTGAGAACCTTAGCAAGTAGTACAAAACTGTCAGTCGATTGCTGGCTAATGATAAACGGATGCTTTAGAGTGTATGTTGAGGAGGGTGGGGGAAGGAAACTATAAAGTATTGCTGGCTTGGAGTCGCTACAATTCTGTTGTTACTGACGGATCAAGAAAAGAAAAAATGAGTGGCCCCCAGAATTTTACCTTAATCCGTTTCGTTGTTGCTATAGGATACCACAGGGTTGTGAGCAAATTGATGCTACTACAGTACTACCAAAGATGGTAATGATTGAGTAAGACAATACTAGAAACGAAATAATCAAACTCAGAGAAAAAAATTTTGTTTTCGAAACTCGTGCACTTTCGAGTTGGTTAGTTACGGATCACTGGAGTAACACTAGTCAACAATAAAGCTGTTTTAATTCAAGTGTGTAATGGCAGACTCATTCGTACGTGACCAGTTGATTAGTTTGCACGCGTGCATGTTTTCTTTAATGTAGACCCCTTTCGAAGAAAAGCAGGCACTAGAAAAGTGAATATTACATTCACTTTATTTTGTTGGTTGCGAGTTTTATTGGAGTTTAACATTGGTACTATTGAACGTTTCTTGGCTCGATCAAGTTTCCTTATTAGTTAATCGTGCCACACAGATACCGTTCATCAAAATAGTTTACAGCAGCAAGTATAATTTGAGTAAACTAAGACATTTCGGAGAAAAGCTGAAGCCTGGTTCAGCTGATAAATTGTTGAGCCAGTTCGTACTCCCACAAAGCCTTTCTGCTGAAGTACCGACAAATAAAATGTCATTCAGAGGGGTGGCTATTGGAATACATAAATAAAAAATATTATCCTGAATGTTGAGTCATTATGCTCAAATAATCCGCGAGGCGTGTTCATTGTTAATAGTACTCTGAACCTTAGAACCTTTTCCACATGGAGATAAGAATTATAATCATATAGTTTTGCAAGGAAACCATAGATATTTATCAAGGCAGATCAGATGAATCTGGAAACAAACAGTGGAACAATTATGGGGTTTCATCAAAACCTGTTGAATGTCTGCACACTTATTGTACGGCTGGATTCCTTGATCGATACGATCAACGTTACCACGGGAGGGGGGACGTGGTGGTACCATACTTCTGAAGTTGATATAAATCTTCATCGATTATAGCATAGATGTGAAAGACTTTGGTCCCTCTGGACAAAAACCTGGTTTCGTTCCTGATTTTAGACAAAAGACTGCTTTAGTATTAGAGCAGCAATATAGTCCAGGTTGAAAAATAGTTAGTATATTACTCAGAGATCCTTCAGTATTATCTCCTGATCCGAAAAATGATTTGCCAGACATCATGCAGAGTTTGGCTGAACTTTCGTTAACCGTGAAGAGACGAACAAATGAAAACGGCAAATTTAAGTCAGCTCGTATTAAATACAATGCTTATATTTATGTGGTTCCTCAAAAGAACATATTACAGTACAGTTGAATCAGTAAGCAGAATCGGCTTCTGAGGTGTTTTTCAGGTACACGGTATTATTGTTACTATATTCTGAAATTTTGTACAAAATACATGCCAGTTTACAGTTAAACTTCAGATTGGTTTTGAGAGATCTCTATCAGAATTTTATAGAGAGAAGTTCGTGGCATAATAACACCCTAGTAAAATTCTAATAAATGTTTAACGGAGGTTCTGAATTCACATACTGTCTTTACAACCCGTGCTAAAGAGAGTGGACATGCAGTATTTTAAAGTAGGACACACACACTATGTATGTCTCAAGCTAAGCCTGCCTAGTATTCAAATTTTTGTGGCGTAAAATTCATTTGCATTTTAATGCAATAAGATGTGTATGTCCTGTAAATTTTAAACTCTTAACGTAAGTAATGCCGAAAACACAGTGATGAGTTTTCGAATTCTGCTTCTGTCTATGTAAAACTCACGTTTATTGTCATAGTTCTAGAAACTGCATAACTCCACACTTACTATGATATTAAAGCAGTTACCACTTCTGCCTTTATTTTTGTAAGCTACCAAGATCGTTGTGTATGTTGGACAAACTTTTATTAAGTGTTACAGGATTTTGGCGCTACACCAATTTTTAGGTCGTTAGTAAATTAATGCAGTCTGCCAGAATGTTTAGATGTACATAAATTGTTAACTACCATGCAAAATATTAAACGTCACAGAGCACTGTGGTCAAGTTATACCTCTACTTACTGTGGGTCTACCGTAACTGAAATGCCCCACCGAACTCAGTGACATCAATCGATTCACTAAGCACTGTTAAAAGTGAATATGTGAACGAATATATGTGCACACACTGAGTTTCTTTCATCTCTTGTAGTATAGACTAGCCACATTTTATTCGTTTCCCTCACATCATAGACTCATAACTGCTAAATATTTATTGCCACCAAAATTCATCCATCCATCTTATTACAATTATTATATTTTCAGTCTTTCATTTTATTACTTTGTAACCTATTTCTACTAAAAAATTACTTCTATATCACATTAGAATCTATGATCTCTGCATCACAACTAGCTAATTGAATGTCCAAAAACGTGAAAGCTGGTAGTTTTCTCAAGCTTCATGCCCTTGAATACAGTTGCCCAGTCTCAAGCGACATCAACACACAGAAGAGCTGCCATAACCGTAAATTATCGGACACCAGATTAGGCTGAAACTCCAACAGTGGATACTGATAAGGACCCGGAACCTTACCTCTACTCCAAGCTCAAAAAATTAGCTGATTTAAATCAGCTTAACACAGAGATATTGGATATTGATGTGTAAATAGCGGCGTTTGTAAACACACCTTGACGTTGGTGCTTGTTTGTAAGTTGTAATTATAACCTTTTGGTCTGTTGAATATTAGGGCAACAAGCAAATGAGTAAAGTGCAGATTAAAGCTGTGTCTACTTTTCTAGTCCCCTTAACATATATTCTAAATTTTACAAGACTACCGAGAGTGCAATCAAATTTAAACATTCCGCTTTCTTTCTGCAAATAAGATAACATAACTTTTCGTACAAAAAATTTTTTTTGAGTAACAGTCAAATCAAATGTCTTATCTAACAGTGTAGAATTTTCCATAAATTTATTATACACAAATGTTGGAGCGAACAATGATTTTTAATAACTTCGTCATTGGGCTTTTAAAGTTATAAGTGACGAAAATTTCATTATAATGGCCAAATTAAAGCAAATATAAATATATTAGATGAATCAGATGGTTGGCGAGTGTTGATTTTTAAAATAGCTAACTTTAACGCCGATTATCACTTGAATACACAGGATTTCTGTTGTGAGTTTGAAAGGTCATTTAAATAAGACTATGAGAACAGATGATTTTCACAAATTTAATCCCAATAACATAATAGACAAATCAAATCATGGATAGTAAAACGTGATAGCCAAGATAGTATGTTTGATTAATTGTGATAATAATGAATAATACCAATGATGGGCTCCTCAATGTATGTTTACCAGTTTGCTTCTAGTTGCCTTAGCTGTACCCAGTGATTTTTGTCACTGCGCCCCTGTGAGCATCTACAGGCATGCTCAATCAAAGGAATAACGAAGTTAATAACACCATATTGCTTTAACATCAAATAGAAATAAAAGATGCATTCCGGGTTTTGTATCTCGTCCCAAGTAATCTACCTAAATTAACAAGGTTACGGCCACTATACTTATTTATAACCATTGGGTTTAGCTCCAGAAAACCAAATATATGCGTCCAAAAGAGGTGTAGTCTACCTTGGCCCACAACTGTACCACCTTGTTGTACGAGTAAACAATACTCCTCTCAAAATACGCTAATTTTTACTTTAGAATTGTTATATGTGATTACTCAATGCTAGCTTACATTACCTCATTAATGTTATACTTGAGCTTATAGTACGGTCAATTTCTACTTTTCAGAAAAGTTATAATTGCTTTCCCCTATACCTAATGTTTAACTGAATATCCAACTTTAGATGAGGGGTAAGTGAAATGCTGGCGATTTCATCCAACAATCTACATAAACAAGAAATTTCATTACAAAACTCTAATTCTTTAAAACGGCATAAACCAAATACATACGAAATCACAAATTCTCCTACCTCTGAAACTAACAACACAATTCAGACACCTCAGCCTCAGTTTTCGATATCAGCACAAGCCTTTAATATGTTTTTAGTTAAATCTATTGAGAAAATTGCCAATGAACGCGAAACCCGTAAGTCTCATAATTCAGCTATCAAAAAGGCATGTGAAGAAGCTCTCATCTTGTTAAAAGAACAGCCACAAGCGTTATCTAGCAACAATCTTTCGTCAACAAAGGAACCTAGTACACATCTCCCACCTCTAAAGTCAGACTGTGGTATATTGCTGAGTGATGAGAGACTCCTTCGTCCATTCCAACTAGCTTGCACAATGAAGTCACCCAAAATTGTCAGCACAGCAGTCGATTCTTTGCAAAAGTTGATTGCTTATGGGCATATTCCAAACACAGCTGTTTGCTCTTCTGGAAAAGTTCGCATAATTGAACAAGTCGTAACAACGATATGCTCTTGTTTTCAGGTAAGTAATAATATTCGTACTTCGTATATTATCACTTCAAACCCTAGTTATGCCAGTATATTGTTAAAGTGGTTAACAATTAATAATTTGCTTTTTTCTCATTACCACAGATACTTTTTAATTTCCTATCAGTTGTAGATGTAAACTATGTATAAGGGATGGGGTATATCGTTAGGGAATAAGCACACAGCGTCTCTTCTTCTGATCTACATAATAAAATAGCTTCGATTGCAGTATCTGTCTACATGTTTTATTATTTTCACTCTTAGTACGGAGCTTGTCACAATAGAACACCAAAACATGCCATAGAAAGGGAGTCATATAAGTGGGTCAGTAGTCACCGGAGAGTGATCGACGTCACGTAGCAATATGCTAGTCGGATTTTCTTTAGAAGTGCCCTTTTCAACACTAAATACGCCTAGTGTGGTTATTAATTAGCATACCATCATATTCACGGATCGCTTCGCCAGAATTGTTGCTAGCAGTGACTTTGATGAGTTGAAACAACTTTCGCAATTACTAGATGCAGTAGCTGCTCCAGACGCTTTGATATACTTTGATCAATAGGTTTTTCAGTCTTTACTTAAGCTTTGTGAAGGTGTATGAGCAGCGAAATACATGTACCAAACTCGCAATTTTTTCGAGTTAGCGGGCGATTACGCTAACGATTCTCATACATAGGAGATGAGCGTGTCGACCACTTTTATTAGATGTCCGGTCAGCCCTTTTGTGTTGATATCTGACAAAATCTCAGTATGTATTCAACAAGCTCTTTTGACCTTTGCCAATTTGTGTCACCTATAGTGTAGGTGAGATATCCGTCTACTAATTAAACGACGAGCATACTACACAACAATTTGTCCCGTTTCACCGTATGGATGTAAAGCCTGGTCATTGTATGTGTATGTCATGTAATAGACTCTAGTTAGTCACATTTTCCAGTGCGATGATAGCTAGCCTTCAATTTAGTTTTGCTTAATGTTTGGTTACAACTTCAGGTGCAGCCAATCTGCACAAATTAAATCTGTATGAGACCATTTATTAGCCACCAAAACGCAAGTTAGGCTTGAGGCATACTGAGTCACGACATAAATCCACGCAAATATTCTAGGAAGAGCTTGATTCTTTCGCACAATCATACTATCAATAGCTAACCTCAATTTAGTGAATCTATGTCCAATCTCTAGTTTGTGGCAAAAAACCTTAAGCACCATTGTAATAATTGTAATGAAATTTGGTGCTGTCGAGAAACAGTTGGCCGTTTGTATGAAGCTGGATAAGGTAGTTGTCGTTATTTTATCTGCAAACATCGAGTTGTCATTGATGGTCTGAAGAAATCTTTATGCCTTGATGCCAAGCCTGCACATCCATTCAGTCAGAACTACAGTATCCATCGAGATCATTATATTGGAAACCGATCTAATCTTTGATTGCGCATAGTGGTGATTATGAAAGAACGTCTTTCCCCACATCAGTTCCTCGTTCCGATCGAGCCTCCTAATTAACAGCATATAAATGACTATTCATGAGAATTTAGTCTGTTAGTGCTACTCTGGTTAAAAAAGTAGGTTCATGTACAATTCGTTCTCTCAGCTCGTGTACTTCGCATTCATCACTACTTTGAGGTCAGGATATTTCTTTGCTACTACGTTTTTCTGACTCGTTTGCCATTCATCTTGTCCCGGTGTGATAAGGCAACTTGAGATAACGCACATTTGTCGCTTATGACTGACTGGTTGACCTTAGATGAGGCTTCCATGTCTATCAACCCAACCTAAGCTCCAGACGTCTTATGTATATCCACTCAAATATTAGGTTGCATGTTTTATGCTGTTAGACACCACTTTCCTAGTATACGATTAGTGTCATTGGCGTTTACGTGGTCAATGTTATTTATCTTTATCGGTAGCAGATATGTTTGTTAATCTGTACTTTAATCATGGCTATTTAGGAACAAATACGTTATTCTGACTTTTTTCACTTTAAGGGTGTGCAAACAGATGATGACATTCAGTTACAAATTTTGAAAGCTCTCTTAACAGTAATAACAAGTACAGTTGTTGAAATTCATGAAGCAGATATCCTTCTTGTTGTAAGAACTTGTTATAACATTTTTATGGCTTCAAAAAATCCAATCAATCAAGCAACAGCACGTGCAACACTTACACAGATTATTAGTGTGTTATTTCAACGGATGGAACAAAATGCATTTGAAGCAGCTGTTGCAATGAATGCACGTGTTTCTTCTATATCTCATCAGACTACCATAGATGAAATAAATAAGGTCGGATCATCGCCTTCAGAAAATTCAACACAGATGCTGCTTGGAAATGGATCAGATTTACGAAAAGTAAGCTCGCATTTACACTTGGCAAAAGTATATCTTTTAGGTCTAACTACTTTGTTTCCAACATATTTTTGATTTTAAATAAAACTTCATCATATAATTTTTCTTTTAATTTTTAGATTTAAGTTGGTTTTCATTCTCTTAGTCTTTTGCTAGGTCATCCATTCATTCATTCGCCTGTTACCCCTCGTGAAGAATAGGCAGCCAACCAGGATTCTCCAACTAAATCTGTTCTGGGTTCCTCTTTTTAGTTGTTCCTAAGTGTTATTCGTTCTGGCTGTCTTCAACCTCATTTGTTACTGTTTGTGAAATAGAAGAGTTAGCTTATTTGTGAAGTCCAAATCGTTTAGCTGCATCTAAGTTGTCCACTGCATCCCGTCCTTTCCTTGAGATTCTGAGGCTTTCATAATCCAGTTAGACACCAGAAGAAAGAGAAGAGGGGGGGGCGAGAGTAAGCGGCCTTATCTGATATGGGCCTTCACTTAAAATGAATTTGTGAGTTGTCCTCCATGCACGATTTTGCAGTGTAGTCCATCGTAAGAATTCCTTGTGATATTGACTATGTTCTCAAGCACACCGTCGTATCGAAGAAGTCTCCATAATGTCCTCTTATTCACACTGTCGGATGCCTTTTTGTAGTCGAGGAAGTTAATATAAAGTGGTGAATTCCATTCAATTAACTGCTCAACAATGGACCGTAGAGTAGCGATTTGGTCGATACACGATCAATCCTTATAGAATCCGGCTTGTCGATCTCGAAGTTGGGCGTCAACTGGATCTTTTATTCGGTTCAATAACATTTAGTTGAGGATTTTTCTTGGCACTGATAGTTGAGTGGTACCTTTGCGGTTCTTACACTTAGCAAGATTTGCTTTCTTTGGTATCTTGAGGAGATGTCTATTTTTTCACTCTGTTGGTACTTGTTCTTCCCCCTAAATCTTTCTGAAAGGGGTCGTGTACCATTTTTACAGTCACTTCTGTATCTAATTTCAGTTCCTCGGCTGGTATATAGTCTAGTCCTCTCATCTCGCTTAACCTCCATCCTTGTATTTATCTCGATGATAATTTTTTTTGCATTCGCGTAACCATTTGACTCTCATATCTGAAAGTTATTTCAGTGATGTTGTCACTCTCACTACATTCGTAAACGTTTTCCTAACTGTATGATTTTCTTCTAGCTACATTATGATACAGTTAGTGCTGCAATTTAATCACTATAGATCCTTAAATACATTTTTACCCGTTTCTTTAAATCAAGCATTGCAGTGTACATCACTATCCGGTTTTCTTAGCGCTTATTGTTTGGTTATCATTGATTATTTTCCTTTTGTCTATCATTTAATTGATAGATGCAGCAGGAAATACTGGTTTTTTCGCGAAAATGCGCTTCAAAGTCCCCATTGCAATCATCGCAAATTAGTAATAAAGACGTACTTGACATTCCTTTTTATCATATTTATATGCTGTTCTAGTATATGGGCATCATTTTTATTGGTATTGTAATGGTTCGGGTTTAGCCAGAAGGTACTTTGTGTTTCTAGGAGTGCATGATCACTTGCGTAGGGAAATTTAGATGCAGCGTAAAAAGGGTAAGCCAACGACTCATTATATGCGCTTATACAACTCCCTGATGAAAAGTCACCGTCCACGCACTTGGTACCTTAATTTTGGTTGGGAATATAACCGTATTTACTCAAGCCGTTTGCCGCCTAGGGATTCGTCACCGAAACAATGGCTTCCTGGTATATTGGCGTGTTCTGGTCTATCCTGTTAAGTGTAAACACATTAAACGTTACTAAGTGATATCAGGTGTTCATCATATCATTTTATGACTATATTTTCCTACAAACTGCTTTGTCTATTGATTCGAAAGGAACAAGAACTGGAATGAGCGGCAAAATTACAATGTAGGTTGAAAAATGTTTTAATTTATTAATAAGCTGAATTACAAAGTTAAAATATGCATAGTTTTAAACATACTGGTTTATGTTTTTACTCTAATATAGAATGAAAATCATGCTAATGAAAAATTATTAAATGGTGATGCCTATATCGACCCTTGTGATTCTCCTGACGGTGTTGATGCTGATATACCTACAAAAGAAAATAGGGATTCCGAATCAAAAGTTGGTAAAATTGTTGAAGATATTCTAAACGAAATAATAGAAAAAGTCACATTAGATGACGAAGATGGCAGTAATTCTCTGTTATCATCAGTTTGTATACAAAGTTCTGAATCGCTTCCTGATGTGCGTAAATCATCCATACAGTCTTCACGTTCCTCATCCCTTTCAATTTCAGTCAATACTAACCTTAATCAAGAATGGACAAGTGGTAATGTTGCACCTAGTATCGCTAATACCACTATTACAACTACCAATAACATACACGAGTTAGATTTCAAAGATCAAAGTTCTGGATTGGTTATGGATTGTAATTCTGATGTTGTTACTTCTGCTCATGTTACTCAAAAGGATGCATTTCTTGTTTTTCGTAGTTTATGTCGTTTGGCAGTGAAAGATTTTACGGGTTCTGATTCAAGTGATCCTAAATCACATGCTGTTCGCTCAAAGTCTTTATCATTGCAACTATTACTTAATTTGTTACAGCAACCTGGTCCATTATTTTTAACAAGCGATATATTTATAGCTGCCATTAAACAATATTTGTGTGTGGCTCTATTTAAAAATGGTACTTCATCAATTGTGGAAATATTTGAGTTATCTGTGGCCATATTTATCGCCTTATTGACATATTTCAAACCACACTTGAAACGACAAGTTGAAGTTTTCTTCAAGGATGTTCTGTTACTCATTTTAGAGTCATCAAAATCATCCTATGGGCATAAATTGGTTGTTATCGATGCGTTGAAGCGTATATGCGGTGATGCACAATGTTTGGTTGATATTTATCTAAATTATGATTGTGATTTAAATATGGCGAACATATTTGAACGATTGACAACAGACTTAGCTAAAATTGCACAAGGACGTTATTTAGCCACTGAACATGGTAATAATGCATCATCATCATCAGGTCAACAGCAACAAATATTACGATCTAATGGTCTGGAGTGTTTAGTATTGATTTTACGTTGTATGACTGAATGGTCTCAAGAACTTTATATTAATCCTGAATCTCAATCGTTCTCGGGCTCTGAACTAATGGCTAACAACGGTAGTAATATTAGCACAATAGAGAATTCTAATGTGGATGCTAATCATAGTAATATGACTGTATTCGGTGAGTGTTTCAAACATTATTTACTCATTGTGTTATATATATATATATATATATATATATATATATATATATATATATATATATATATATATATATCGCAACCGACTAATTTTTGTATAAAGAACAATTGTATATACTATTAGGTTTTGCCTAGTACAGTTGATATTTTGTAGCTACAGCACTAAAATTAAATACCACTAGTAGTTGAGACATGTTTACGCCGTAAAAAATTATTCTAGAAGCACATTGCTGATCGAGATGATCTGGTACGGCCGAAGGTGGGAATAGTTCTCTCTCACTCTCGAAATATCTTCATGTGGTCACTTGTCTGGCCTTTACCAGGGAGGTTCTAGCCACTATCTCGTGGCAGGCGTTTTGTTTACTAAAGTGGAAGGACGAAAGCGAACGTCCGGCGATTAAACCGAGTTGGTGGACATGAAGGGTCTACCTAGGGGAGTCGGAAAATTCTGATTCAAAACTAATGGTGTACATAGGTTCCGTGATCCTAAAGGAACGAAAGGTGTATGAACCAACTTTAGTCACCGGCCACCGTGGGGCTGCATCTCCTGACGACGTCCCACCGCCATGTGGATTGATATGAAGGCTAAATGCTTGGAGTGTGGCCCTCTAAGAAAACCACCTACTTTGGTTTTAGCGTCCAGCAGTATCCCAATCCACACACGACCACAACAACTGGGCATTATGGAAAAATTTCCGCTTATCATATTCCTTCTCACTCGAACGACATTTATATTCATGCGATATTTACTGTTATTTTAATGAGAACGTTTTTATTTTGTTTTACATTTTTGTCCTTCCTGTCTGTTTTTCCTTTGCTCGTATTCACTACTTATTCTATTTTTCCAACAGCTCGTCCATAGTGAAAACTTTATTTTGTCAGTTTCATCTGAAGTTGCTGAATGCTAGACTTTTTGTTTGTTGCCATCGATGTCGAAATTTGTTACAGCCTTTCTGTAGCCACATGTGCCACTTAAACTGACCTCCTTCGGTGTTCGTATTTTGATGCAGATCGGACAGTAGATAGGTTTGATCTTGTCTTTAGAAAGCCTTAACATCGATATTCGCTGTTTACATGAGACTCGTATTTAGGACTCTGGTGATGTACTACACATTCGCTCCCCATCTGTTGATTCAAAGAGTGTGTTCTGCATGCGCTTTTTAAGAGACCTGTAGCATCAATATCTGGTTCTACTGGTGTCGTTGTTGCACTCAGCTCCAGAGCGGAGATGGTTATAATCGACTAGTTCTCCATTAACAGTCAGTTATGTCCTACTAGATTAGAATGTTTCATCAAAGTGAGAAGTTGTCGTGGGGATTAGTGTCTCTTCGTAACTGAAACCAAGATGCAATCAAGTATGAGCTCAACCATCATTTAGACGATCTCAAGAAGCGCGTTCGACAGAGATTGTAGTGCTAAATGGATATTTGATACACAAGTCAGATAACGGTGACCGTCTTCAACAACTTTGTGCAGATCACAACCTATTTCTGACCAGCGCAACTGGTAATTACAGGAAGTTCTTTCAATCTATCCGAGCCACTGGGGACAAGATGTCTGGTGTCAGTTAAACAGTCTGTGAAGCTGATGGCACACCTATCACTAACATCCAAAATCGACGATGGGCTAAATTTTTCGAGGTTCAGTTTCAGCTGTTTCCCCGACAACTCCGATCAGATCGCCTTGCCCTGCATAGCCAATGATGACTATCCGTCTAACGAAGATGAAGTCCACATGGAACTTCAACTTCTGAGTCGAAACAAATCACCAGGCCAAAACGACTAACCCCCCACTTCTTTTTAAAGATGTTTGCAAACTCCTGGCAAAGTTGCTTGGAAAGGTTTGGGAGACTGAGATTTTTATCATTTTGAAATGAAGTGAGTGCTGTCCCCAACTATTGGGGGATAAGTCTACTCTCCATTTCTTCCAAATTGCTAGCTCCCATTATACTTCACTGGTTGTTTACAACGCGTAAAAGGCTGACTCGCGAGGAGTAGGGTGGTTTTCGACTAGTTCAAGGATGTGTTGATCACATTTTCGCCCTCCGCTAAATGTTGGGACACCATCACACCTACTTCAGACTAAAGATCGTTTATTTTCTTGACATCACAGCCTCCTTCAACTTGTTGGACAGGATTGTGCTTTGGAACTGTCTGTTAAAGAAGCGTGTGTCTGAGAAGTTAAATTAACATCTTAAAAGCTCGGTACACAAATACCTCATGCAGAGTGAGAACATACGATCACCTTTCTCCACTGTTTCAACTCAGCAGTAAGGTTAGGCAGGGTTATCTAATTTTAACTTTCCAACTTTACAATCGACGACATTTTAGAAATAGCTCTAAAGGAGGCGCGTGTTGGTGGCATGGAGTTGTTACCTGGAAAAAGTTTTCTGGCCTTGAGTACTGTTATGATGTAAACTACGGTCTATCGCTATATATGGAAACAGTGACCTTGATCGGAACTAATACCGGAAAACCCTTACTATTGCCGTTGTTCTGTATCAGCACGTTCGCCTCGTGATTCCTAGCCTTCAACCCATGTAGAAGAACCAACCAGTCAAATTATACTTCAGTCATTCGTTTATATGCACACAAAACCTGACCACACAAAGAACCAATTGGAAGAATGACATTCATACAAAAGGAGGATAATAATAACTAAGAAGTGAAGTAATAGATGCATAGTTAATTAGTTATTATTGCTGGTAGTGGTGTGTCAGATGAGATCAGCCTACGGATGATGAAAGCCAGATCGGCTTATGCTGAACTAAACCATCTTTGGCGCCGTCGGAGATCGTGTTTACAACGCTTCAGTGAGAGTGGTTCTGTTGTGTTTTTGCGAAACCTGAACTCTCTGAGGACTTTCGACGTCTCTCTCTATTCGACCATCGTTGTTTCCGACAGATCCAGTAGGAACATCATGTTAGTAATACTGAGGCTCAGCATCGTGTTTTCGGCCGCATTGATGAAAACTCAACTTGTGTCATCATCTTGAAACAATGGGTTTGGTGTCTTGGTAATGTTTTACTGATGTTATCTCAGCGGCTTCCATATAGTGCATAATGTGCTGGCTCTAAACTTGGTAGAATCAAATGGAGAGGTGATCAGTCTATAACATGGCGTTGTGGAATAAAAGTAAGCTGTATAGGACTAACCTCTGTCAATTTATCTCAACCTCCTGGTTGGGGTTCTTAGAGATGGTCCAATTCAGTGGCTTGAGACCTTATCAGATATGATACAGAATGGTAACCCGTAGCGATCTTACTGCAGTTTACCATCACAATCTCTATGAAAGTATGATGATTTCTTTTATTAGGGATGAAACCTTCTTGTTTGTATCTCTGCCCCGACTGTTTCTCCTACCTTGTAATTCTCTTGTCCTGTTAAATTTTACATTTTTCTGTTGACGGCCTTTTTCTATATTTTATCCACAACGTTACTTTTGTACTTCTGTGGCGCATATATTTTTGGTGCCGTTTTATACCTAATTTTCTGTGTTTAGACAAATAAATAAATAAATTCGATCAAAAAGTGATATGGCTAAAAATTAAGGATAATTGTCGAATCTTAATTAGTTAATGAGCAAGTGACTAACAGAGTTCTTGACAGAGTTGTGTTACTATTCAGTAAATAACTCATATGACATCTTATTCGATATAAAAGCCTATTCTTTAGGTTCATGCTCTTACCATTGATAACAATTCTTTTAGAAGGTTGAGTAAATAAATCGAACTCCTAATCATCTGTTGTTATAACGGAGGAAAAGATTGTATGAATGCATTGATTGATATCTTGAAATGATTGATCTGACTGATTGATGCAGACGCCCTTAATAAATGTCTTATTTTTCAAAATAATACACCTATATACAGAATATTTTGCTTCAGATAAACTTGACTAGAATTCATTAAAATCACCAATGATTGTTAGATGCTAATCTCGTAGGTCACTTGTGAATCTGTTATATTGAAGTACCGATATCGGCTCACTTATTGATCCCCATATCAGCTACCACTGAACCACTGTCATCTATCGATCAATATTCTATCCTATTCATTCATTCATTCATTCTAACAACCCAAAGTCATCATAATCTTAATCCTTCAGGCTTCTCCATAACGTTAGATCATACGTAATCTGAATAAAAACGTATCAAATCCTAGCGAAATTGGTTTACAGTGATCGAATTAAATTTATGTACTATAAAATACATATCACTGATTTCATTTTTATCTAATTTTATAGTAGTTGATGGATCTCTCTGATATATTTTTTTTACTTTACTGCTAAAGTTAACTTTAAATATACTTATTGAAGTGTTTATGTGTTATAACTAGTCATTCCATATTCGCTTTATCGAAATTTTAGGAGTTAAACCTTATGATGACCCTGAAGCATTTGAATCTCGTAAAGCACAGAAGGAGATTTATGAATCTGGAATCGCACTGTTCAATCAGAGTCAACCTCTTCGTTGTTTACGATTGCTTCAAGAAAATGGATTAATTGGAGAGTCTGTCGAATCAGTGGCACAATTTCTTCTAATTGAAGATCGTTTGTCAAAATTACGTGTCGGTGATTTCCTCGGTGAAAATGAACCGTACAATTTGCGTGTTATGTATGCGTATGTTGATCAATTTGATTTCACTGACAAGAACTTTGTTCCAGCTTTGAGGTGAATTTACTATCATTGTTAACTTTAAAATCAACACATAAACATTTTGTTAAGATATTCGGTTATCACTCGTGTTTTTGAACATATAACCCCCAAAATTGGATTTGATCAGTCAGCCCGCATGTTGAGTATTAGTTTTTGGATAGTTAAGCGGAGAAATTGTTAGCTCTAAAAGAACATCTGTCAAAAAAATTAAATAAAAATGTAGATAGTGTTAATCTAGATGTCGCAAATCGAAATGATAATTCTGTTTGGTCTCTGATTCGAATTAATAATTTTCGAGAATATAGCCTCCAGAAAAGATTTATGTACTTTCGTAGAATGTTTAGTGGAAACTCTAATCTATCTCTTATGTAGTCAGTTACATTTAATAATTATCTGCGACTTTAAGGTTTCAGATTATTATCATACGTGGTCGACTTAATAAACATTCACTATTTCTACTGTTGTTAACAGAATTTCATAAATCTTTCACTTCCACGGACAAACATTCTCCTCAGGTTTCATACTTAACATTAGTCATTTATCGTTGACATTTTCTGTGGAACGTTATTTATTTTTTCATTCGTGGTAAAAGTTAATAATGATCTTGAAGTTAAGCCTTATTCCATCAGTAATATGCATTTGATGAAACAATTAAAGTTACGCGTATATTCGATGATGTCAAATCGATAATTTTAGTTGAAGCGTAAAATATCTGCGTGCTAACTTGCGAAGCCTCTTAGGTAGCAAGTCAGAAGATGGAAGAGGAACAGAAAATGTATGCTTAATAGCTCACATGTATTTTTAGTTTTATTTAAGCAAGGATCATTATATTTGATCTGATTTGGGAACAGAGATTTGTTCCATTAACCAATTGGGATATGTTCAGTCAGTTTCTAGAAATTCTGTAAAAAGGTGGCCGGAGTGAGAAGCCTGAGGGCTTCTCGAAATTTCAATGATTCGAATAAGTCCGTTTTGTGATCAAACTTTATTGAATATCTCTGCATATTGGTTTTCAATTGTCATGAAGATATCCATTAAATAAAATGTTGGTTTTTTTAAATTTGTATCAAAAGGGAATTTTTATCAGGCTTTCGTTTACCCGGTGAGGCACAAAAAATTGATCGACTCATGGAAAAATTCGCTGCACGTTATTTTGCATGTAATCCAAGTAATAATTTATTTGCCTCAGCCGATACTGCATACGTTTTGGCTTTCTCAATTATTATGCTGACTACAGATTTGCATAGTTCTCAAATTAAACCGCATAATCGTATGAGTAAGGTAAGCTGTTTCATAAAATAACGATATTTTAATATACTTCTTTTTTTTCCAGTTTATATTCAGTCATTTATTTGAGCACTATACATTATAGAAGTTTGCATTCAGTTCATCACAGTAAATAGATTAACCTACTTTCTATTCACTTTCGTAATGATTATCTATGATTGTATATTATTGTTTTTTTTCTATGTTTGCTGCGTCTCACAATTCGTACCTGGATCCCATTCCACTTTACCATTATAGAGATGGATTTGATAAATGAGGTGCCGAATTTTTAAAATGAATAAATAGAACAGAATATTGGTCATTAGATGAACGAAATTATGCAATGTGGTCGATTTATAGCTCCTCAGAATTCCGGATTATTTACTTAACTTTCCGAAAGAACTGTTATCAGTAGCAAGACCAATGACCAGAGGAATAGGTTTTTATATCGAATAAAATATCATCTTACATACAGATTGCTAACCAAATACTAATACAATTGCATATCACAAAAGGTTGTAGGATATCAGTTTTGTAGGCCACTTGCTCCTAAGTGAATTAATATTTGACTGTTACCCTTAACCTTAACTCGTTTCAATTTCGCAATTTTCAGATTACTGACCTATTGTGAAATATGAGAACTAAATAACCCTCTTTATAAAATGAGTTATATATATTTGTAAAATTCCAATGAGTAGAAATTAAAATTTCTGACGTTTCGCGGCTTAGTGTAAGTCGCTTCTTCAGAGAAATGAATAACCGAATCCAACCGATCACAATTAAATTACATTCACATTTCATTCACATGAACATACATACAATTTTATTTTCACATAATCTCAGTTCACATCACACTAACATATGCATGCACACATGTCTCACATCAAACTACCTTGACCCAAATGACTTGACATGACATGATCGAAACTCGCAATTTTGATTGTACGAACTTATTTTGATTCTGATTTGTTCCATTGTATTATTTAATCTTGTGCTAATTCAATTCGGTTATTCATTTCTCTGAAGAAGCGACTTACACTAAGCCACGAAACGTCAGAAATTTTAATTTCTACTCATTGGAATTTTACAAATATATATAACTCATTTTATAAACAACCTATCCAATGCTCAATTTATTTGAAATTATCAAAATTAACCTTGGTAATGATGTATACAAAAACCCTCTTTATAAGTTTAGAAAGTATCATAAAAAATACAACGTTCATATTAGTATGTGATGTGTTTGCTTCATTCATTTCGAAAAATGCTGTCATAATACATTATGTAATTGTGAAGTGTTTTTGTGTTACAAGAAGAAATTTGTATTGGTTTAAATATATGTGCTTCTAAAAAATTTCATGTATGCTTATAGTTCTAGAGAATTTGTTTACATACGTGTACTATATTCAACCAAGTTGATTATATGAACTTAAATTACTTATCGTTCAGTACAGAATTGTCTGCGATTTTATGTATAAGTAGGCACCTTCTAGTAAAAACACTAAGAACACAAACTGGGCGATGAGACATTTTCAGTTAACTCCTTATAATGCCTTAGTACTAATATTTAGTTTTGCATCTGATTGCAGAGACAGTACCACTTAATTGGTGGCAAGTAAATTATTATGATAATGATAAAACTGAATACAAAAAGTCGGTTAATAATGAATACTATTTAGTGATGAAGTGTATACATTTTAAAAATAAGTTTAGGTTTGATAATCAGTTAGTCTTTCCCAATGACTATGTAATGATAGTATCTAAAGTGTAAAAACTAGTTGGTGACTTGACTTGACTACATGATAAATGAAGAGTAAGTGTGGAACATATCTGTTAGTTGTCTGTTGCATCACAGGAAGATTATAATAAAAATGAGAATAGATAAATGATAATGATTAAGATCTAAGCTAACTTTTTAACTTAATTTGAATTGTGAGACAAAGAGAAAGACAGCAAAAATATTTTCTGAATACAACGATCAGATGTGTCTAAATGGATAACTATATCCCCTGCTGTTTTTAGGTGGCGAGATCTTATAACTTGTTAAGATTGTAATCGTGGAATTTAATATTAAGAAAATGGAGATGGAAAGAGCAAACATTCAAACAGGATATGATGAATTCATTTTATTTCGTCAGGTTCTCATCAACTGCGTACAACCTATAATGTTTCATAATCAGATTATACATAAACAATAACATACTTTAAAAATGACACTGATTTGAGGACATAGCGTAGAATCATAATGGGAAAAGGATTCAAATAGAGTTAATGTGATTGAAAACGGAGATACATATAAATATTTTGTGTAAGTGAAAATTTCATGAACATCAAGTTACTAACGAAGGGTCATCTAGCCAAATAATTAATCTTTTACGTAATGGAATAGCTGGACAAAATGAATTATGATTAATGAATAATATCATTTGAGATCGGTCAGTGAAAAAAGCAAACAATCATCAAATTACAAGAATTAAGATGATCTAGTCAAAATACGAGAAGAATTAAAAATAATATAGTCAGTGAAACGTCGCCAAAACAAGGGGAAGATATGAAAAAGGTGATGTAAAGCTAAGCCGAACGTTACCGTGGTAGAGATTAGTCGCTGTTTTTTTTGAACGCATAAATTTGGTTTGCATAGTTAGATTACTATTGTTTTAGTGAATTTGAGAAGACTGCAGTTAGACTAATGATTAAGTTGGAGGATTTAAAGGTATCGGCTACATGTCCTGTGTCAACCAGATGTCTTGCTATATCACTAACGGTTTTTGATCCTTTTGGAGGTTGACTTTTAGGGATATGCTCTTGAAATCGAACGTGGACCCTCCCTGTTGTACCGTTCTAACTGATTTAGCAGATACATAAATTTATAAATTCAGTTGGTGGTAACATGAAATAGGCGTCCCTCAACCGTTGGTGACATTAACGAGCTCGATGTTTTGCACAAGATGACAAGTTTGGCAGTAGGATACGTTTTGGTTAGTGCAGATCTTTGTTTTCTGTTGATTGTTCTTAAATTGTCGACACGTCTGAACTGCAGTTGAATAAAAGCAAGTTTTTTGTCCGCTGTAGTTTTTTTCAGCTTTTTATCTTCGTTTTTCTTGTATTTGTCGGTGAATTTCTGTGAATACCCGTTATTTCTTAAGCATTCCTTAACATTCATCAGTTCTCTTAGTTTATCATTTGTACATATTCTTTCTGTTCTGTAAAATAGCATATTCACCAAAATCTTTTCCTGACTGTTCGATCACGGAACCAAAAATATGAAATTTCTCAGAACACATCTTCCTATCAAGAAAGTGTCTACTCTTACACTCCAAACAGTATTTACTTAAGCCAAAATAAATACGTTTCAGTAAACATCATTTTCTTTACGACAAGGTCATTTATTAGAATTGTACAGTCATTTTTATGGTAAATTATTTTTAAAAATACTAGCCTGTAACAAATGAGAGAGTTACTACATCATTTGATAAAAATAGCAAGAATCTAGCATACATTTTCAAGTATTGAATAAAATAAAGTTTACAGTTATTGTTTGTCAGCGGCAATCCATAAAAGTGTTGCGTCACATAAACAAAGCTGTCAGAAATAATCAAGCATTTTGAAGTACCAGATATAAATTAACGTCATAATCAACAAGAGTAATTTAGCAATTGAAGAGAAATGATGAAGAAACAGCTCAATTTTACGAATTAATATGTTATATTTTTCACTATCATGTCATTGTAGTTAAATGTAATTTCACTAATTACTAATTGATTATTTGTTTCTCATCACTCTACATTAATATTATCATCATTTTTATCTAAAAGGAGGATTATATACGTATGAATCGCGGTATCAATGATAGTCAAGATTTGCCAGAATCCTATTTAGCGCAAATTTATGATGAAATCGCTAATGCTGGTATAAAATTGAAAGCCGATGATAACGTTGTTACCAAATTCTCAAAAGTTTCTACGTCAACTGAAATTAGCCCTAAGCTTGATAACCGACGGCAAACAGATGGAGAGGTATTAACAGATTCTATAAGTCATATATGTATTTTTATAAATGTTCGTTTTCAGTAATTTTGTAAACGTTCGTTTTTGATATTAGTCATATCGCTTGTATAACATTACAATTTTTCTTTTGTTATTGATAAAATAGGCTGTACATACACATTATGCCATTTAACTGTTTAATAATGTTCTTAACTTGACATATCAGGAAGTTTTCCTTTGAAACAAATAATTTCTGTAACCTGAAACCTCATCAAAAACAAGTTTAAAAAAATAAACATGACGTAATGTTTACTCAGTGATGATTGTTAAGACATTTTCAACATGGTTAGAACATGCTTCTATACAATATTTAAGTGCATTACTGATTACTATTTAGTACAATTGCTACAACTATTAATCCACCTCATTTTTTTCTTGAATTTGTTTAATTTACTATTTGCAACCCGTCTATTATAGACACCAAACGATGTATGCTTAAATACTTTTGAAAGGAACAATTTGCACTTAATGCATACTCCTTTTGTATAGCTTCACTATAAGAGTCTTTAAATACACACACATCCACAGAGTTGTGTTTATGCATCTTTTTCCAAAGAGGCAATATGAATCTAATCCACATTCATAAATTTACAACTTCATACGAATTACATATTATAGTCAGTATAAGAAAATACCATCGGAAAATTAACTACTAAAAAACATCATAATTATTCCTACTGTTTGTTTGGCACTAAAAAATTGTCTTTATGTAGTAAGCCTGATAATTTTCACTCAGTTGCTACTAGTCTTATGAATGAAGTCTGTTTTGTGATGGGAAGCTAGAATTATTTTTGTTAAAAGTTAATACATTTGTAAGTTACACGATCTATTATTTAGTGCGCACGTATTAGCTCTAGAGTTACTACAGGTGTTCATGTAGCGTTTACGATCTAAAGAACCGTAGGTGATTTAACTAGCCATTCGTGGTTTCATCGTTTTAAGATATGGACTTAGACATGCATGGCTTAATCTCTGAGACAAGTTATGACTACTGATAGGACCAACCAGTTTATTTATACACAATTATCTATATACTCTTCAATATCAGGGTAATTTTAATCAAATTGGTTTTTGAGGAAGTCGACTGATTAACATCACAGTACTCAGGCTCTTTACAACCTGAACACTAGTAATGTAATACAGCCTCTTCCTGTGGCTCAACCACAGGCACCAAGAACCCTAGTGAACCATCTACACCATAACAATAATGGTGGTCAGACACCACTTTACTTTACTTCCGATCAGCCATGATCGCGTCAATCAATTATATACCGCATGAACAGACCAGTTCTGGTCCATCCCATTTACATGACTGTCAAACTAGCTATCACAATTAGCAACAGACGTATGCACATTGATCGAACACCCCAATGACAGTAGGTCCTTGACTACGTCAGTAGGTAACCACCCAGATCAATGAAATCATCTACCCAGCAAACCGTTTCTGTACATGACAATGGCTGGCAAAATCTACTAAGACAATACTCAGCCTCCGGTTGCATAGTTACCTTCATCTCCGTTTATCAATATCACTCGTGATTTCCTGCACATAGTATAAGGTGATAAGCAAGGCGGCCTAGCTTTAAGCAAAACGGCCCAAACATGTTTATAACCCCCGATTTTATGATGAAATATCATTGTTATAACGTCCCAAGCTGGTACAATGCATTTACGAGATTTTCATTTTTCGACGATCATCTCGAAGATTTCGGATTCGATTCTCTTTTGGGATCAAGAGTGCACACTGATGAAGAGTCCCAATACTAGGACAAAGCTGCTGTCCACTGCTCCCTGTTTTTCAGTGGCACCTAACTAGCATCAATCTGCTGTGAATGCAAGCTGCTAAATTGAATACCTTTCTCCAGAAGACTACTTTAATTCAATTTAAGCATTATGTTGAGTGATGTCAGAACCAATAATCAATTTGTAAAAGAATAATGTGCTGTTTCGTTTCATTGAATCGGAAAAATATAGCGTATATATTCTGACGGATACTTCTGTGAAATATTTCATTTAAATAAATTTAGGCGTTAACTTTCATGTTGACCAGTTTCGTTCATCATAGTTAGTTTTCTAATTTCTATAATAAAATATTTAGTTAAACTGTTTGTCATGAGCATCGTAGGACCTGACAACTGAGTAGCATGTTAAGTTGCCACATCACATCAACTCAGTGTAATGAATTTATAGGGACTAATACTAAAAAAGCTGAAAATCCAATCAAGTCGAATTACGATGACTGTAATTATTAATCGCTTTTTTATCTGTAATTTTACTTGCAATTTAACTTTTAATCCTATCTAGGCTGTATCTGGTTCATCTGAGTTCACTTGTGCAACTCATTGTGAGCATGTCCGTCCAATGTTTAAATTAGCATGGACACCGTTTTTGGCTGCATTTAGTGTTGGATTACAGGTAAAAAAAATGTTTCTAAAGTAGATTGTTAACCTCCTATATTAAAGTAAATATTTTGTTTTACCGGCTTTTATGTTATCGTGATCCTATTTGTATGCTGCTAATATTGACACTCATCACGGTAGTGCGTGGTGAACTAAAAATCCCTCTTGTATACAAGTTCGGGTTGATATGACGAAGACCTGCTTCTACATGACGTATAAGTTTGTCATTATTCTGTCCGTATACTATTTAAAAGGCAGTATCAGGACTTACTGTATGACCTGTGTCTATTCTGTATCTTCCTATAGCATTACTGGCCAATTCGTACTACTCGCTATCATGTTGTTTTGGTATATGTTCTGAGATTCTTTTAGACAACGCCCTCTCAATCCATGCAACACACGTGTACAATTAGGTGCAAAGTTTTAATGTTTATATTCCGATTGAATAAATCTATGTTGCCTTATTTAGATAAGTCCAGTGTGTGTGAAAAAATGCAGGATTCTAACTGACGAGAGAAGTTAAGGAATTTAGTCCTCAAAATAGGTTTTAACGTACTTAACTCAAAAGTGGTACGCTTCATTGTCTTCAGTTATTGAGAGAGTGAATCATTATGTTTATGAATTATCTAATAGATCAATCATATTTATTCGTAAGTTTCAAATCAAAACACATTTGTATATTCGTCGCTTTTTACTGCAAATGACGCTATTGACTGTACCTTGTTTTATTAGTCGACCACAAAAACTTAAAATGTATTGAAATGGACTTTTTCATTCTAGTCACCATTATTTTCGGGATTCGAACCGACCATTTACAGAATTATGTTGTGATACAAACCTCTTGTTAAATAATAAGTTCCTATAACCCTCGCATGCACTTATTTCAATTCTTAGCTTGATTTTCCCTCAATACACACAAACAGCGATTGGCCTACTTAAGTAATACAGCTAGTGATCGCTCGACTAAGAAGTTAACCTATTAGCAAATATGTAGCGTTTTACGAACTGTAACAACGCATGATATGCCTTATGTGTACAGTATCAAACTACGTTTATTGAACTTTTCCTTATGATATATCAGGATCCATAAATAATCTTTTTAATTATCGCTTCTCATTCCTTATGGCAGTCAGGTGTTATTACTCTGTTTGGTGATGAATTTGTTCTTGATGTAAGGCATTATTATTGTTTACATGAAATTTGAAATACAACTGTTCTTCATGAATATATATTTGCGCTTTTGTCTTTGAAATTATTTATCACTTTAAAGTATCAGGCACCCTGACCGATGAGATCTTATCAGGATGTAAGCATCTGTCTTGTCTACTGTAAACTTGTTTTGTTTGTTATTCATATGGAATGTTCGTTCGTCAATCAATGTACGTCTGTTTTCTAAAGCGGTTTGCTTCTACTGCTGTAAAACATGATCGATAAAAGTAGAATATCCGTCAGTGAGTAGTACTTTGTTTAATTAGCAAGTTAGTTGATGAAGCTACTAACTCTCGTCGTCTATGGTGGTCAGTATATGTTGACCTATCACCTACCCGAATGCACAATGTGGTCTGACAAAGTATTAGTTTGGAAATCCAAAGTTTTGTAAATAAGACGTGAAACCATAAAATCATGTTAACTAACCGTTGGTATGAGTGGTGTCAGTAGTTGAGGACTTCTTTGGTAAGCCTTCATAGTAGACATTTATAGTTAGGAGTGGCAGTGATATATCTGAAAACCCGTCACTAATTTTTCATTCATCAACTCTCCTCTTTCGTATATCTTATTCTTTAATCTCATTTGTTTCGTCTGAACTGTATTTCTAATGCTTAGCCTACTGCTGCTCTGCTTCATGTCCTGTTAATTTTCTTTCGCGATTTTCTAGTGTGTAGTGTAGCAGCCTGGACTAATACATATTTCGTAACTGGTCTCACGTTGCTTATAACCAACTGAATAATGTTCTATAGATGTGATATTCTTTGAGTAAGCTTGTTAAATCGTGAAACTTCATTTTTTTTAGACATTCTGCTCAGAAATGTATATATAATGATTGAGTTGCTATGGTTGAATGTTATGGGATTTGTTGGATTTGAGTTTGATATCACTAACCAACCCGAGTTTTGCAAGCGGCATTCAATGGTTGTCGCTTTTTAACTTTAGTTAATTCATGATATATTGTTTGACTAACATCCATTGTCAGTGGTGGGTAACTGCCACACACTGTACATAATTTAATTCCACCGGCTACATTTTCTCTCTTGAACTCTGGAATTACTCTCTGAAGTTTATTACTTTCGATCTTACTTTGATTGTGACTAAGTATTGTCGAAATTATTGAATTTGATGTCACAAATTGACTTGGATTAGGCAACGATTGAAATCCTGGAAGCACTGGATAGCTCTTTCATTCTTTTATAAGTTTATTATCCGCAGCTAAACTTGATTGAACCTCGGTTCGACAACCAGTAGAAAAATGGACATACGCTATTGATGAGTCGTATGCTACGACAAAATAGCTATTAAGTACTTCCTATTTTTCAATTGTTTTTTAACCAAAATCAATTCTTTACATCAATTTTAGTATGTAGTCATTGATCATTGTATTTTTGTTTCTTGTTATTTATAATAGATTATAATAAATGAATCTTTTATTGAGCGTAAATCAATAGTCAAATACTGTCTAACGATTTTTGCATTCTGTTTAATTTCTTCTTAAAGAATTTGTCTTTATTAGACATTAATCAATGGTTTTATACAAAATGTACTTATATGCACGTATGCATACATTACACAATTTATAGTATGCACAATATTAGCAATAATATGGTCTCATAGTTTATAGTTTATTCTTTCGGCTTGAATTGTTTGTTTTATGTTTTTATTATTATTGAAGAAAAGTGATACTTCTTTTACATTACACCCATATCCATTTAATTTTGTATTTTGTTTTCTTTAAACATCACTTGATAGTCTAGAATAATATTAATTTATCTCGAAAATATTAGCCTAAGTTTAAATAAAAATAATCATATGGACAAAAGATTTTATCAAGATATTAGCTGCTTAAAAATAAACATGTGAAATTGTTATCCACTTCTAAAACTAGTTTGTATGGATTGATTTAATTTAGTTGAAATGCAAAGAAATGTTTAAATCAATGAAGCGACTTTATGGCAGTCTATGTTATTACTGTTAGTCTTTTGGTTTCCGGATTTTTAGTTTAGCCTAAATACTGTAAAATTTCAGGATGTCTCTATGGTTACGATCAGGGTGACAGGGGAGGGAGGAGTGGATTCAATAATAACCATCTTAGAAAACATCTACAAGATTCTGTCGTTTACTGTGAATCGATTCTGTAGATAATCAATTGTCATTATTAATTGATCACTGATATGAACTCTCCATCTTCGCCTTAAATATATGGCAAAAATATGGCAAACCTAAAACGGAGAAAAACGATGTTACGAAATATAAGTCGAAGTAACTATGGTATAGAATTTGTGTGTAAAACCTTAAACTAATATTGATGTGACTGACAATGATGGTTATACTTTTAAATTGATTAAGCAAACAATATTATGAATACCGATAATCTGACATGACATGACAGATACAACGTAGGACCAGGCACATAAGTGCATCGGTCCAAGTTGCCACACCTCAACAGCATAGCAAGATGATCACCGAATTCATAGAATCAGTTACTTTAATGGTAGTAATATATAAAAGGAAGATTGCATATAAGGATATAATATGTAGGGAGAGAAAAAAAAATTTAGTTTGTAGAAAGAAAGGTAGAGTAATTTTAGTCTCAAGGTGTACGTGAAGACAAAGAATGTATACACCAACGCCATTGTGATCGATTCTGAGCCATGTCACCAAGAGTCTCCAACCACTGGGTACGGCAGTCACGCGGACCCCAACCAGGTAGTCGACATCTACCAATGTGGCTCAGACCAGAAGTTAGTGACTTCAACGACTGATGCCACGTTTTGGTTTGGCCGCCCCTAACCCTTTTCCAACCTACCCCAATACTAGTCATACCGATAATCTAAGCTGATAGAAAACATGAAAGCTAACAGAAATGATGAATTTCAGCATAACTACCAAACAATGTCGAACATACTGATAAAGGTACATTTCCACCTCAGACTATTGTAGGATTAAACTCTTAATCTGAAACCTTAAATTTTGCTAAACGTTCAATGGTGATATATTTTTAGACTTATAAACTTAAACGAAATTATTGATTTATTCAACGCTACCAGTATGCGAATTTTTTAGATATGTAATTTCATTTCGTCAAGTATAAATTATCAGCATCAGAGTACATTTTAAACTTTTCGATTGAAGCACATGTGTGTTAATTAACATATGAAACAGATCTATGCATGTTTAAACTTGCTACTTTGAAACTATTTGTAATCAACTCGTAAAAATTTTTAAAAGATGTTTACTCCGCATCTTATTGATGAAAATCCCCTCACATTTCTATTTATTTTACGAACCTTGACTATACAACTGTGCTATAAATTATTATTCCTATTCCTAGTTTTTTATCCTGTTAATATACTGTAATGTTTTACATTTTCAAGTGATTTCTTATCTGCATAGAGTGTATCGATACAGTACAATTTCCAATCATTCTACTTCTCCGTCTTCCACTCACGCGAAATATTAAGTATTATCAGTGACTGATTCTTCTGAAACGTATAATCTTTTCAAACACAAATGTGTAGAACATATTCTTTGGAAGGTGACAATTAGACCACAGTTAATGAGCTTGACTTTATCTTATAGCACTGGTAAGGGCTGTTTCTCGTAAAAATGTCCGAACTGAGTAGCATGTTGAGTAATATTCGCCAAGCGTCTTAGCACAAGAAGTTCCTCTAATTTTTTTTCATGGAACCTCCGTTGAACGATTGAATTGAAAGCAGCAATAAAATCATTATTCTTTATTAAGAAACTGAAATTGTAGTTGTTAGCCTTTTGAATTCTACAGAATGATTGATAATTGCAAAATTGGTTACTTAAAGTAATGAAATGTAATTGCAGAGCCATTTAAAATGTAATGTCTTTGGTAAACCACAAGTCAAGATCGCAGTATTAGAGGACTCCTGAAATACTAAGAAAACCGAATCTCAGTGTCATTAACAGGCTTCTGTTCACGTTGTAGATGACCTCGAAATCGGACTCTTCTTGCATTGAAAAATTCATATCCACAATGTGTTCAATAAATGGGTTTCTTATGGATCACCCTGTTTTTAACTATGTTGGGTAATATTTTTGAATTGTCTTGTATAGTACGCACGTCGAACGACATACGTACCGAGCTCAACAAAAACATGTTAGGAATCCAGTACAAAAGCTTATCTCCTAATTCATTGTTTAACTGAAGAGCACTAGTCCTAAGGTTGATACTAAAAACGTTTTTTGAGGCAGTTAAGAACGCTTCTATTGTAGATGTCTTATATTTTGTAGTGAATCCTTCAATTAACTACAAAATTCTTCAGATGGTAGATGTTGGTTAAATAGTGAATTACCGTTTCGCTGTTTTAATCCAATTATACATAAACAAGTTGTTTAATAATTCGAATTCCCACAACTTTTAAATCAAAATTGTGTAACTTCCTTTTAAGGGTATTCACACGGTGCATTATGCGTCATCTACTCACAAACACCTTGATTGATTTCACTAAATGCATCCATAAGCATGTTATGTAATGTCGTGTAAGGTTCTACTATAAATATTGACTCACAGCCGTCAGAAATTCATTGATGAATTATTTATTTTGGAGTTTGTACGTTCCTTTGAAAATTTAATTCTTATTTAGATAAACATTAAATTCATTGTTTGCTAGTTAGTCGTTTTTCTTCATCTCTACGTAAGTTTACATAGTGTTCTACCAACGACAGTAATTAACACGCCAAGCGTTGATTCACTTATTTTTCTTCGATTATTCCTTGCATAACAATTTTGAAAATGAAGTTAGGAGTGAACATATTCTGACAGACCTTTATGAAGTCGTATCTTTTGTACCTTTAAATGCTGTACTCATTTCTCGGTTCGCATTTTACAATTAGATGATAAATATACTAAATTACTAGTGTTTTTCAACATGTATAACATCGCAACATTTACTATAGTTTGACTGATTCGTTTAATTAATGTGTACTAGAATAATTAATTTACGATATCAGTCAGTTGGTTATGTTCAATGTAAAACCTTACACAGTTGTTCGTTGGCTCAAGTTCCTATACCAAATTATCACGATAACATCACATTAAAAAGATTAGTACCAGAATATAGTCTAACAACAAGAATTTGAAAACAGTGTGTATGAAAGAATAGTGGAACCTAAAATTTAAAGGGAAATAGAGTGAATGCACCTGTGCTACTGTGGCCGATTCTCAGCCATACTACCCAACGTCTCCAACTATCCATCACAGTTATCACGCTGACCCGAAATAAGGTAGTCTACATTTACCGAACAGAGCTCAGACCAATAGCCAATAACTTCACTGACTGGCACTAAGTTTAAGGCTAATCACCTCTAGCTTACTTCTGCTCTATTTCTACACCAGCCGACACCGTGTATCTGGGTAGGCAGTGGTTGGGCTAACCCAATACGTGTCTCAACCACGTCAGTCAATGATCGTTTAGAGCTTCATCAACGGGCTTTCCATATTTGTATAGTACTCCAGGTCTGATGTCACCAGCCGTCAATGTGTCTACATATTCATTGAAATATTTAGTCTTATATTTCAAACGGAATACAAATTGTTGACAGTGTTTTCGAGTTTATTTTCTTACGATATCTTCAATTAAAGGTTATAAGTTTAAATACTTATTAAGTGATTGTTCCTTACATTGAGATTTCTAATTACTTGGCATATACTTTAATATGATTTGGAGGGGGCCTTTACGAATTTTATGTATTTTATTAATCCATTTTCAGTCGAGAGTTTCTCCAAACCCCTATCCACGTGTCGACCTCAAGTTATTTTAACACTTAATTATTGTATTTTTTCGCAATGTAATACAAATTTTAGGTTTTTGTTGTTTTATATTGATATCTTTTTTATCGTCTGCCTAATGAGGTAAGCACAAATTTCTATCTCACTGTCTCTAATTTAGTTTACGCAGCCGGCTGGCATCACTATCTCTCACTCTGAAAGAAAATGAATCTCAAACGTGATTAGTTTAGGCATAACTAATTTCAATTATTATGATGTTTACTGACGTTAACTAAATGACCTATTGTCTTTAATTTTCACATTTACATTATTTCACACTTTTTTGTTCATTTGTATATTCAATACTTTTTCATTTTAAAATATTCATATCTTTCATAGGATTCTGATGCTTTAGATGTAACTCATCTGTGTTTAGAAGGTATTCGATATGCTATACGTATTGCGTGTATATTTCATATGGAATTAGAAAGAGATGCTTATGTACAGGCACTAGCTCGATTCACTCTACTATTAACCACATCACACGTAAATCCTAATACTGCAAGTGGAAATTCATCTGGTGTAATAAGTGGAAGTAATCATCAAACTACTAGCTCTCGTCGTTTACGTTCGGAGAAAATCAATCCAAATACATCAAGTACACTTAATACTGGCTATACAAATGCACTGGGATCAAATGTTATCAACTCTGCTTTATCTACACCAGAAGCAATGAAACAAAAAAATATTGATACAATACGCACATTGATTACAGTTGCTCAAACAGATGGTAACTATTTAGGACACGCATGGTTAGAAATTCTGCGGTGTATTTCTCAACTAGAATCAGCACATTTGATCACCCATAGTGTTTCTTCAACAAATGGACTTACCACAATTAATCCTCATTTTGTTAATCGTTCAACACATTTCAGTAAGTTTACGTAGATTGATTTTTGATCATAAAATGGTTACTGGACATAAACTGAATTGGCGAGTAAATATCCAGTTAGTTTAGGTCGTTCAAATACAATCGAATTTTAATGCAGTACTCCATTTTTATCATATTAATTGCCTTATTTTCATGTTCTCTTATTTCTCATATTGATGGGGTTTCTGCGAACGAATTTGTTGGTCAGTCTATATAAGGAAAATTAGCACATAATCTTACGTCAGATGTTACTGTGTTAAGTTGCATGCACCGAGTCAATTCAGTTGTATAATTGCTGAATGTTGTCGTTGACCTCTGCACCCCGTGCATATCACTGCCTACTTTATAAAATCGCATTATAGTAAAAATCTTATCAACCATACATTACTCAAACAGTCAACTGATTCACAGTATTTCATAGTGCATACGGATGGTGCATGTAGCAAACCAAGTTAATTCGTGTAGAAAGTTATTAGCTAACGTCGCTTATGTGGATATATCTGTTGAAATGCTAACTGATTTCATATAAATGATATTATTACTTCAGAACCGTTACTATTTTCAGTATATGCTAGGAAGCTTCATTTTTTTAAATAGATTTTTTATTTCGCTTACATTACTTTTTCAGTTAATTTTGACCATATGTATCCGTCACCATGGTTTTCCTCTTTCGTTGAATAACATGAACTTTTCCATTATATTAGCATCCATGACAACTGTTTGTTTTTATTGTTTAGGAAAATACGATTTGTTGATCATATTCAAAGTATCCATTTTCTAATGCTTATAGTCTTAGGTGGATTTTTCTAATCCTACTGGTATACTTTCTTTAGACTGTTGATCATCCTTCGTAGGAAAATAATCTATGGTATATATTTTGTTTTGTTTCGATTTCACTGGTTAGTTGTTGTATATTTTCAGTTATTGTAGAGCAAAATGAAAATTATTCATGGTCCTCTTGGTGAGATCATCTTTTTTGTTGCCACATTGCTTTCCGTTGAGCTGTGACTTAGTGGTTAAAACCATAGGTTGTCAACCAGAAGGCTTCAGGTTTGAACCTCACTTCACATTTGGTTTCGACCACTAGATAACCCTGGCACTTAAATTGTAGCTTCGAGACAGGTACTCAAATCTGTACTAAGTATATAAATTGGATTGTATTACAGTCTGGTTAACATGTTGTTGATACCTCAACTTTGTTACAATCGAATCTTGATTACCAAGTCGAAGCCTATGGCAACGATCACGAGAATATAATAAAGTATCCAAACCAATGCTCAATTTATTTCATATTATTAGGTCCATCCTTGATAATGATATCTATATTACGAGAATAGTCAATCTCAAGTAGTATTTGTGAGGTCTTCCACTCATCCTCCTTCATTAATTTTGTCATAGACATCCTTTTAGAAATTACACTTTCATCGTCCGACTTTCCAGGAATTAGTTTCTTAGGAGGCTCATTCATTGGAATAGAATGTGGAGGATGTGTGACATAGTTCTATTGGGTAAAAACGCTAACAATGCAATCATATTTGGGATGTGTTTCTCGCTCTCTAAGTGCAAACTTTTACTTCAGGATTCGTCTGCCTAGATTGATAATAGGGAGTAAAGTTGTTAAGCGTGTTTACCGCTTCACTTTTATTGTTTTATCATCCCTAATACACTGGTGTCTTACTGAATTTCTGCACGAATTCAGAAAGCACCTTTGACTATTAAAAAATCATATCACATGTAGAGGTGGTGTGATATCCATCTGCAAACTGAAGGACGACTTTACTTCTCTGGAGTCTGGTCTGTATTAACTTTTGAGCGTGAATTGTGCTCTCTAATAGTAGAAGACATATGTGGACTTCAAGATTTTAATCACATGTGTCTTAGAAGAGCCGAGTAAGCAGTAGTGAGATTAAGCACTAAGTACAAATATGGAAAGCCCGTTGATGAAGCTCTAAGCGATCATTGACTGACGTGGTTGAGACACGTATTGGGTTAGCCCAACCACTGCCTACCCAGATACACGGTGTCGGCTGGTGTAGAAATAGAGCAGAAGTAAGCTAGAGGTGATTAGCCTTAAACTTAGTGCCAGTCAGTGAAGTTATTGGCTATTGGTCTGAGCTCTGTTCGGTAAATGTAGACTACCTTATTTCGGGTCAGCGTGATAACTGTGATGGATAGTTGGAGACGTTGGGTAGTATGGCTGAGAATCGGCCACAGTAGCACAGGTGCATTCACTCTATTTCCCTTTAAATTTTAGGTTCCACTATTCTTTCATACACACTGTTTTCAAATTCTTGTTGTTAGACTATATTCTGGTACTAATCTTTTTAATGTGATGTTATCGTGATAATTTGGTAGATTTGTAATCGAAATAACTACTGAATTCATATAAACTTCTATTTATTAGGAATTCTTACTGCACAATGTATATTTTCAAAAAATTACACTAATTTTGACGTGCTATAGTGTTTCGCGTTTACATTCTCTTGGTCGTACTTTCAAATCTTATAAAACTGCGGTCTGTTTATTGGCAATATTTTTCATTTAATAGCCCTCAATGCAAGTGAGGAATTTCACAGTAACGACTTTGTGAATTATGGAACTTTTTATTCGAAAATAATGTTTTAAGTTTATGCGATTCTCAGTACTGCAGTTCGATTCTTTGGATTAAAGCCATTATGCTTTTCAACAGTTTATAAACTTTTTTTTGGGTTATATGGTTTAAACTCATAACTGGAAACATTTAAATTATTAACTAACATATTGACTTTTTACGTCGGTTATTATTCTCGAAACGGAAGCATCTGAACTTACTGAAAACAGTGATTATTATTACTATTTTTTACTATTTCCTAATTTAACTAACTTTGTCTATTCTTATTTTTTAGTTTCTGAATGACATTATAATTGAAATTTTGACTGTAGTTTAGTTACTCAGCTTCTTAGGCTTCTATTATTTGTCACTAGTTGTCATCACTCGGCATTAGTGACTCGACATCTGACTTTTAAACTACTTTGTGAAATTACATGTCCATGATCTTGATTAGCGATTGAATCGTTGTTATGATTCCAGGTGGCTCTTAGCTGAAATGGCTTTTAAAAGTATTTGATTACGTTTAGTTTAAGCTGGGCGAGTATCAAAGGAAATTATGTTGAATAGCTGCTTTTATTTTAGTGGGCACTTCTACAGCAATACATCTTCGATTATATGAAGTTAAGCTCTATCATAATTTCTCAAAGTAAACACATCATTCAATCAAAGGCTTTAAATTCAATGGTGGATATTTGGGTAATTAAGTCACTTTATGATTCATTACAACCGTCGTTCTATTTGTTTCGGAAATTTAAATTTATATAACTTTTGTATAGCAAGCTAGAAATAAAGTAAACTTAAGCGTATAAATCACTGAAGTTTAAAATTTGTTTGATAGCTTTTCATAATTGATCCTCTAGTGGGACAAAGGAGGCGCAAACATAAACGTCCTTGTTATTGGACACAGTTGTTCATGATCCCCTAAGTTGAATTAAATGACACACAAGCCAGTGGAGATATCTATCTTCAAAAGAAACCATAAAAGTATTTTCAAGGCTTAATCAATAAAAAATGTCCAACCTAATACTGTTTGGCTGCTAGAATAATAAAGGCGGTTATGCGGTCCTATCCACAGAAAGTGGTCAGCTTATGCATGATTTCGGGCAGTCAAGCTCTGTAAGCAATAGTTAGTCTGTTAGAATCGCATTCATTAGAACATAAAATCAAACATAGTTTTTACTTTATATCTCAAGGTATGCTTGCACTAACTCTGATTTTAAACATTTTACTGTACACTTAAAAAAGTGGCCAAATTTGATGTGGGGGGACTTCATCTCTCCTTAGTTTTGTCGAAGTTTCTCAAATCCGATAACTTTGAATCTGTAATCATTTACGTAAAACGTGTTTGTTTTATATTTTATTCAACGGTCACTTTAATTTTTACACTGTGGATTTAATTTTTCAGATTCACATAACACTTTGAATGGTCAAAATTCGAACGAACCATCTACTATTACTTCACTGTCATCAGAGAGTGGATCTCTAAGATCAGGTAATTTAGTGTCTCCTAGTTCATCAGTTACGTATAATCATACTATGGGTCTTAATTCAAATGAACCTGTTGCACCAGGTAGTTTGGCTGCTGCTGTTGTAGATTCTAAAAAAGCTGCCGTTCTGCAAGAAGTAATGGGTGAGACTGGTTCACAAAGTGTCGTAGTTGCTGTTGACAAGATTTTTACTGGGTCAGTCCGTTTGGAGGGTGAAGCTATTGTAGAATTTGTGAAAGCTTTATGTCAAGTGAGTTCTGATTAATTTTTCACTTTTTCAGCTGTCATATTCCATCTTATATACTTACTTTGCAATGCGATTACTAATTGCTTTGTTAATGTAACTACTACTAGTTAATTTAACCGTTACTCCAATTGGACATGAGTTATTTTGGTTAAATAATCTATCATTATTTTGGTCCTCATAGTGAGTGTAACTTACAGATTGGCATACAGCCTTCTGTTTACTTTTTTGGTACCCCTGTTTCAACCCTTTCATAAATACAAGCCTAAGATCTATTCGTAGTCGAAGATATTTACCAGATTGATTTGATGTATCGGTTTACAAAATGTGCATTCGTGTTTTGGATTTTGGAATGGTAATTTACCGAAAAACATATCATGTTTTTTATTCTTTATGATTAGTAATCCTGAAGTTGTCTACCAGCTTCTGCTCGAACTCAGTGTTCGTATGTTTTCATCCTAATACTTATATTTCTGTGCCAACCACACTACTTTTCTGAGGTTGAATTATAAGTGATAAGTTAAAAGCTGTAAATAGTCACATCTTACATGCTGCGTATCTTACCTTGTTCTATATCTATTAGATAAGAAACAACCAGAATGATATATGAGCAAATTTTTCTGTAATTGGTATAGACTTGTGATCGGCGTTTATTGAACATTTTCTGTGCTTTAAATGTTCACATTTAATATTCCATTCAAGTGTCACAAGAATATATCACCATTAGAATTTGAGGAACATGCATTTTCATAAATGCCCAATTAGATTTTTACTCGAGAACCTAACCACAAAGAATTGACTTCAGTTTATCAGTATTTTCAGTCACAAAACAACTTAATAATTTTTTTATTTATATACACTTACACTTATACAGTGTATTTTTTAACAATCACTGTTTTTAGGTTAGTCAAGAAGAATTAAATCTTCCTCAGCCAAGGACATTTTCACTACAAAAGGTCGTGGAAATCTCATATTATAATATGGGTCGTATTCGACTACAGTGGTCACGTATCTGGGAACATATTGGAAGTCATTTTACGACAGCTGGTCGATCAGTTGATGAAGATGTTGCTGAATTCGTCATTGATTCTCTACGACAGTTATCACTAAAGTTAATAGAAAAAGGTGAACTGCCTAACTTTCATTTCCAAAAGGAATTTCTTCGGTAAGTATTTTGTCTAAAATTGTTCTTTCGTTTCTTCCACTGTGTGGGCAGCCGGGAAGTGACAACCGCCCTCATACCCGCAAAAGCACGAGAGTCCAAATTAGTCAAAATCAAATCCTTTCTACACCTAATAATATCTCTCTTATCTCTACGACTAACTCTACTCACATCCCTTCACCTCACTGCACCGCTAATGCAAACGATGCGAGCTCACGAAAAGTCATTCCTGGTCTCTTGAAACCCCGTTCTAGACTACATGTTGGAGCTTTTAATGTACGGACATTGAGTCAAATAGGGCAACAGGCTTCCTTAGCTATGACTTTAGAATCTCGCTCAATCGATGTATGCTGCGTCTCGGAAACGCGCATACAGGATCCTAGTAAAATCATTAACCTGATTTCACCGTATCAAAACAAAGAAGCAGCCCGATTTACTCTTCGTGTATCCGGTAGCCCTGATGCTGCTTCCCGGGGTCTCGCTGGTGTAGGTATAGCATTGAGTCGTAGGGCAAAACTAGCTCTCCTAGACTGGATCCCTGTAGATAGTCGCTTGTGCGCTGTCCGACTGAACGGGACAGTTAGGACTCGGAAAGATAGGGACACTTGTCGTTGCCTCTTCGTCGTATCTGCCTGTGCCCCCACTGACTGCAGTTCAGACGAGGTGAAAGATGAGTTTTACAGCAAGCTTTCGGACCACCTCCAAAAAGCTAGGCGCTCTGATATAGTTATAATGGCTGGTGACTTTAATGCTCAAGTAGGTAGACTAAGTGAAAATGAGAGACACTTGGGTGGATGTTATGGTGTCGCAGCTCAAAGAACAGATAATGGCGACCGTCTGATGCAACTGTGCTCAGATAACCGCCTGTTTCTAGCGAATACTAACTTTAGGCATAAGGAAAGCATCTTTTGACCTGGCGACCCCCAAAATCGTCTCAACGTTGGACTTAACTAGATCACATCGCCATCAGCCACCGATGGAGGGGTTCGATAGAGGACTGTCGCTCGTTCTGGGGCACATGTTTAGATTCAGACTATGCTTTGGTGCGAGCGCGTATTTGTTTGAGGCTTACTGGACGTAGGAAAGACATTGCAACGAAGCCTCTTAGGGTTTTACTTAATGATAATAAAGCTAAGAATATATTTCAGGAACAGCTAGAAAAACAGTTAGGCGACCATGTAAGCGATTCCCATTCGGAAGCAGGTTGGAATGATATCAAAAAGACTGTGGAAACAGCAGTGATATCTGCTAGTAAGGTAAATCATAAGGCTAGGATGAAGCCGTGGATTTCAGTAGCATCCACCGAACTGATGGATGCTCGTAAACTCATCCCACCTGGCTCTGAACATGGTGAAGAGCGAAGTGAGCTTAAGCGCAGGCTGATGAAAAGCCTACGCAACGACTGTGAACAGTGGTGGGTGGCGAAAGCAAAAACGATGGAAAAGGCAGCGGCGATAGGCAACAGTAAGCAACTTTTTCGACTTATCAAGGAACCTGGTATTACGAATCCGAATGTCAGTGAGACTATCTCGGAAAAGGATGGGATTATAATTCATTCTCAGTCCAGGAGATTGGACCGATGGGCAGAACACTTTAGGGATCAGTTCAACTGGCCTTCAGCCACACTTCGGTTGCCCACGATCCCCAGTCATCCTGAATGGCAAATCGACTTAACTCCTCCTAGTCTTTATGAAGTTGAGAAGGCTATAGGAAATCTGAAGCGAGGTAGAGCAGCACGTCCTGATAGGCTTACCCCTGAAATGTTTAAGGATGGTGGTCCAGTTTTAGCAGCTAGATTGACTGAAATCTTAGGTAGAATCTGGGAACTGGGCGTAATACCATCTGACTGGTCTCAATCCCTGATTGTCCCAATTTATAAGAAAGGACAAAAGTCTTCCTGTGACAATCACAGGGGAATCAGTCTGACTAATATAGTTTCTAAGCTGTTAGCATCGATTATACTTAGACGCCTAACTAGAGCTCTTGAAGAGCAGACTAGAGAAAACCAGGCTGGATTCAGACCTGGACGTGGCTGTATAGACCACATCTTCACACTGCGACAGGTCCTGGAACACAGACACACATTTAGGCGTCCTACAATAGTTGTCTTCCTGGACCTAAAGGCGGCATTTGACTCTGTTGATCGTGAGGTTCTGTGGCAGTGTCTGTCATTGAAAGGCGTACCGGAGAAGTACATTAACCTTATACAAGCTCTCTACTCGAACACCACATGTCGAGTTAGAGCTTATGGCAGATTGTCTTCGGAATTGACCACTTCTAGTGGTGTTCGTCAAGGTTGTCCGCTATCTCCATTTTTATTTAATTTCATCATGGACATACTTTTAGATTTAACATTGTCATCGTCTGATTTCTCTGGGGTTAACCTCTTTCCAGGAGATAAACTTACTGACTTAGAATATGCCGATGATATAGTTCTACTGAGTGAAGATGCTGATAAAATGCAGAATTTTTTGACTACCTTAAACTTGAACGTAAGCATGTTTGGGATGCGATTCTCCCCATCCAAATGTAAAATGTTACTTCAGAACTGGCTTAATTCGGCACCAAAGTTAGTGATAGGGGGTGAAACTGTTGAATGCGTTAACCGTTTTACTTATCTAGGGAGCCTCATCAGTCCTAACGGTCTAGTGTCCGATGAAATTTTGGCACGTATACATAAGGCCCGATCGGCTTTCGCCAACCTGCGTCACTTGTGGCGTAGGCGAGACATTCGTTTAATGACGAAAGGACGCGTTTACTGTGCAGCAGTCAGATCCGTTTTACTTTATGGATGTGAAACATGGCCTTTAAGGATAGAGGATATCCGTAGGCTCCTAGTATTCGATCATAGATGTCTCCGAAACATTGCTCGTGTTTGCTGGGACCACCGAGTAAGCAATGCATGGGTTAGGAATAAAGTACTAGGTAAATACGGTAAGCCTATTGATGAAGTAGTGAATCTTCACCGGCTGAGGTGGTTAGGACATGTGTTGCGTATGCCTGACCACCGTCTACTTCGACGAGCAATGTTGTCTGGTGTGGGAGTAGGCTGGAAGAAAGCTAGGGGTGGTCAAACGAAAACATGGCACCAATCCATGAAGTCATTGACAATTGGGCTGAGCCATGTTAATAGATGTAGACTACCTGGTTGGGGCCCACGCGATAATCGTAACAAATGGTTAGAGACTTTAGGTGATATGGCTCAAAATCGATTGCAATGGCGCAGGTGCATCCACTCCTTGTCTTCCTCCAAATTCTAGTTTTTGAGCTTATTATAATTTTCTCTTTACTGAATCACTTTTTATTTCAAATCTCATCTCTTATCTCTATGCCATTCCATTAGTACTTACTCTGTTACTACCTTCCCCTACTCTGTGATTTGGTCCGACAATTTAATCTTTATCTGCTAATTGAGGCATGGCAACTTGAACTGATGTACGCATGTACCAAGTTCTACGTTGTAACTGACTGACTGACTTATGGCGAACTGTCATCGGAATTCCTCACTTCAAGTGGTGTCCGTCAGGAATATCCACTCTCCCCATTCTTGTTTAATTTTGTCATAGACATGGTCCTAGATATAACCTTATCATCGTCTGACTTTTCAGGAGTTGACTTACTACCAGGAGCCTCGCTTACTGACTTAGAGTATGCTGATGACATAGTCCTATTTGGTGAAGACGCTGACAAAATGCAGAGTCTTCTGACTACCCTGAGCAACAATGCAAGCATGTTCGGGATGCGGTTTTCCCCCTCGAAATGCAAAATGTTGCTTCAGGATTGGGTTGCATCGGCACCTGAACTAGTGATAGGGAGTGAAGTAGTCGAGCGTGTAGACTGCTTCACGTATCTGGGGAGTCTCATCAGTGCTGATGACGTGGTGACTGACGAAATCTCAGCACGGATACAGAAAGCTCGATTGGCTTTTGCCAAGTTGCATCACTTATGGCGCAGGCGAGATATCCGCTTGCTAACCAAAGGATGAGTGTAATGTGCAGCAGTTCGCTCTGTCCTACTATACGGGAGCGAAACATGGCCGTTAAGAGTAGAGGACATTCGTAAGTTACTGGTCTTCGATCATAGGTGTCTCCGAAGCATTGCTCGTGTATCGTGGGACAACCGAGTGAGCAATGCTGTCGTTAGGAAACGGGTTCTAGGAAAGGAGGGCAAATCAATAGATGAGGTATTGAAACTTCATCAGTTGAGGTGGTTGGGACATGTGTTACGCATGTCTAACTACCGACTGCCTCGACGAGCTATGTTTTGCGGTGTAGGAATAGGTTGAAAGAAAGCTAGGGGCGGCCAAACCAAAACATGGCAGAAATCGATGAAGTCACTGACAAGTGGACTAAGTCATATTGGTAGATGTAAACTGCGTGGTTGGGGTCGGCGAGACAAAAGTCACCAATCGTTAGAGACCTTGAATGACATGGCTCAGGTGCATCCACTCTTTGTGTTCTCTCAAAATCTAACCTTCTGAATTCTTTATCTTTCTCCATTCAAATTTATCTGACTGAATTATACTTTTCAAATCATATCTTGGCTCCCTGCTCCCTGCTAATACTTCTACTATCGCTATCACTCTTGGATTTGAACTGACAGTTGCGTCTCTGTGCTGATGTGGTATGGCAACCTGAACTGATGTACGTACGTACGAAGTTCTGCGTTGTATCTGTCTGTCTGTCTGTTCTTTCGTTTTATCAAAGTAAAAGTTTTGTGGAGATTGTTCATGGTAATACTTAACAATACCGATGATCTTCAGTAACTCTTAAAAATGCCGTCGAGAAATCCCTCACCATTTTTTAGTTTATTAGAAATCAACAAATATGTGTGAAGAGCTCTTAAAGAAGATAATGTCTTTGCATCATTAGTGTTCCTAAGTTGACGTTATTTTCTTTCTCGTTAGTTTTAGGGTTAATCTATATATGCTGTTATCTTAGATTCTAACCGAGGGCGTTAGACCTAATATTTAATGATGTTTTTATCATTAAAGTTAATCGTTTTACAATCGACATCCTACATTCTCGCCAACTATATGTGGTGTGACGTTTTTGAGGCTTGTTTATTCTTGACTAGATTGTCAGTGTAATTAAATCTAACCAGTTGTTCATTTCGGGAATAGTTGTAATTATATAGGGATATCAAGAATTAAACCATTAAGAATATAGTGCTGTTGGTGAGGCAAGCGTTCTTTGATGCATGTTACTTTAGAGTAAAGAACACTAGGTATCAACAATCGTTCGATTCTTTTTGAGTTTCAGTGATTGTCTAAACGAGTTTTGTAATTGCTACAATATATCCATGAAATACTGATCTATGGATAAAATGAAATAATACTATATAACTAAGTGATAGCTATTTAATAAGTCTAACTGTTTACTGAAATCTTCGAACAAATAGATATTAAATATAAGACTACTATCCAGAAGATTGGATTATTTATTTAAAACAATAACATGCTTATCGGCAACTTATTAAAACAAGGATAAAACAGTTAAAAGAAATCGCTTTTGTCGGTTTCAGGCTCTCATATTAAGATTTGATTGTTTAACAGTAGAGGGTCCCCATATTTTTTCACGATTAAAAGAACGCTGATTAATGGATATCGATGTACATGTACCGGTAATAACATCCGATGGTCACTTAATGTAAAATACCCGTCAAAAAGATTTCATAAACCTAAACAAATTTACTACAACATGATGTTTAAACTCATTTGTCATCAATGGATATTTCAACAAAGACATAATCAGTCTGTTGCTAAACTACTTAAACTTTTATAGAGGATATAAAATCAGTAGATCATAGCTTCAAGTCGTACCTATCAATACATACTACTTTAGATAATATTGTTCCATTCTCTATTTAAATATTTCGACTGGGATAAAAAAATTTCAACAGTTAGCCTCTCCGGTCTTCGAAATATCAGTAACTAAAATTAAGTCTAATTTATTCAACCTATCACTAGTTCATTTTCATTTAAAAGAATATAGCAGAACAAAATGAATTCATTTATTTCTCAGTCTCTCTTCAGCTGCTTAGCAATCTAAATAACACTAGTAATAATTATTATTTAAAATTATTGTACATACTTTGTATCATGTAAATTATAAGGATTTCGAAGGAAGGCATCTTCAACTTCTCAGAGTTGTGCCAGCGAACGACAAGTATTTCACCTAATCAACAGTTACTATCAGGTTTATCACTTGTGATAGATTCAAGTTAATTCCTTTAAAAAAAATAATAGCTTGAGGTAAACCTATTTTCTAAAATAGGAAATTCGATTTATAGTTAACAAAATAGACTTTTTTTTACCTAACTCGTCAATTCTCAAGTAATTAGTATCTAGTAAATACATGAATCATTGTATTAATTTGTTATGCCTTTAGAAGGAGCTGATATGATCGATTCGTATGACCAAGTGGTTGATACAGCCTTGCACGCACTAAGTTACAATAACGAGCGCTAACGAGAGTTTCTTGCTGGTCACTGCATTTCTGCATGTAAGGAAACTAACATTTATACAAAATAGGAATAATAGTGAATGTGAACTGGAGCAACATATACACAATTATTTAACCGTAGTTATAAATGAGAAATGATACACTAACAGTTAGTGTGTTAAACAGTAGGATAAGGATAAGAGCAACGTAGTAATAATAGGAACAAAATGTTTACTTTGTATACAATAGAAAATAATGAAATAATCTACAGAAAAACAATTCTCGAAGATAACCAATCTTTTTTAGGTGCCCTGGCTTATTATAATTCACTAGACTTGAAAGATTAGTAATTAAAACAATATGTGAATCATGAATACTCTTGCCAATAAATTCTCATTACGTCCTATAGTTATCAGTTTAAATAAATGTTCCAAAGAAAATGGCGAAGTTTAAGACAAATGCGTGTTCTTAGAAATTACGGCTTATTAATTAAGGATTACTAAAATAAACTTATTACTATTGGAATAACCAGTACATTATTTGACTGGATTTCACTGACAGTTATCTTTTATGAACATATCTACTGCAGTACAGCCCTATATGCTGGATGATAACCATAAGTCTAGTATGGATTAGAGCTTGGAATGAAAGCCTTAATAAGAATTTACTATCCAACATACATCACTCATTCACTTAATGAACAGGCTAAATCGTTAAAGCACTGAGTATAGCATTAGGTAAACCTAAAATTGCCCATTGATAAATTAATCACGCGACTCGAGGATATTAATATACACAATGTCTTAACAATTAAGAATCCAGCAGAAAACTGACTTATTCATTATTTGTTGACCTTAAAACATTTGAAATATTATAATTTTACTAAAATCATGTTGTTGGAACAAAACTTTTAAATCGACTGCATTGTAATCTGATTTTAAATAAGTTATGTGTCACATTTTTAACATATGACAGCTTCTACAAATTTATATGTCTTCCTTCTAGTTTCCGTATGATCCTAAATTTTTTTACCAAATGATTCATTTTCTCTTCATTAAGACTTTACAAATGTATCAATTATTTGATAAACAGGATATTATGTATTTATTTTGTTGTATAACCTCTACTTCATCTGAAATATGTTTTACAATCTATGTCAGTTGATATACGTGGCATGTTTCTTCATTGTTGAAGATTAAATCTTTGACATAATATTTTGATGTACTGATAGATTAAATATTTGTTTAACCTTTCTCGTAAAATACGATTGTTAGAAAATTCATCAGCAAGAGATACTTCCGCTTATATATGTATACTTATTTGACTTCGCGATGAATTGTATCTTAATCAACATAAATATATTGTCTAGTATCCAGACCTAAAGGTTTAGGCTTATTAACCTATTTGGATAATGGCTACTCTCTTGTGCTTCTAGATTTTTAATGGTTCAGGAGATGATGACGATTCATGACGAGAACTATCTTATTGTTTCATATATTTGAGACTCACTTGATTTATGTATTTAACTGTGATAACTACAAGGCTGAATATTCTATTATATATAGCTTAATTCGATCCAAGCAGAATAGTACTCTTTTTTCTGAAGCCTCATGCAATAAATATGGTTGTTTTCAATGCTAAAGCTTCGTAGGTCAGGTAAATGTTTTCTGTGTTATGTAGTTTACTGGACTAGATGGTTTATTTTCAGAGCCCACTTTATATAGACTTATGTAAATTAGACGGTGATAGTGTTCTTCAGAACTACAATGAAAAAACGCAGTTAAGCCATCTTGTTCAGAAAACTCAATAACACTCAAACAATTGACTATTCAGCAGGCGACTTTACATGCAGCTGCTAGTAAATGTTTGGTATAATTTCATATATTTTCAGTATCATACCTTAAAAAGTATACACAAACTGATGTAGCATTATTTTATCATTCGTGAAATAAATTATGTTTGGTATAAACATTTCCTTTGTCGTTAAGATTATTCATTTTTTAATCTACGTTACCCTAAACTTTATGATATTCTTCAGTCCGTTTGTAAATATTCTGGAAGCTGAACCAATTGTAAGCCAAAAAGTTCAAGATATGATAGTTCGCTGTGTCTATCAACTGGTACATTCACAATATGTTAATATACGATCTGGATGGACAAATATTTTTGCTGTCTTACACTCAGTTGCATCGTCTTTAGATGAAGGGATCGTTGATATGGCATTTGAAACTTGCCTCTTTACTGTGAAGGATGTTTTCAAACAACATCTATATGTTGTGGTTGATGCTTTTCAGGTTGGTGACGACTTGATGCTTTAATAATAAGTGAAAAATTGTTTAGTAGGCTACGTTAACGTTCACACATTTGCTGTTTATATATCCTATGGTTATAATATTTGATGCTTTAAAGTAGTTTAACTATACTACATTTTACAATTGGGACTATGGCTTAGTGATTAGGACGTTTAAATTTCAACTAGTAAGTCACATGTTTGAGTCTCGTCCCACCTACTAAGGTTTCAGACGGCGGGTTGTATTTGTAACCCTCACATACAACACGGTTCCAAGCTGAGTGAATTCCATTGCCTTCAGAAAACTGTCAAATAATTTGATCACATATTGTGACCGATACGAGATAACAAGATTCACCGACTGAAACTAAAAAAGTCATGTCATTTGCAGATGATAACCTTCAGATTTCAATACTCGATGATTTACTGAATCTTATTGTGGTATAGTATTTTAGTTTAGGCGTATATCAGTCTGTGCCCAGTAAAAATGTATTTACGACCGCCTTTTTGTATCTGTATAACAGATGCGAAATAAGCGAGCTTGTGTTTTCGTAACTTATCTGCTAGACCACCGATACATAATTGAAAACGCAGATTAATCATTTTCACCTAATGCATTTAAATTTTATAGATTTTCTGATAATATGACGTATTTGGTTTACATATCTCGCTCATTGGTCAAATATATTGACTACCGGATAATCAGTCAGTATCCCTCGTGGAGCATAGGCCGCCAATCAGAATTCTCATGCCAACTTTACTCTGGATTTTCCTTTCCAGTTCTTCCCAAATGCTATTCATTCTTTTGTTATCTGCCTCAAATTTCTGAATCAAAGTGTTCTTTGGTCTTCCTCTTTTCTCTTGACGTTGAGGATACCAAGTTATAGCTTGTCTTGAGATGCAATTTGATGATGCTCTACTCACCCGTTCCACTGTTCTTGGGTCTCGGATTGGTTAACCTTTCTTGTTCTTGACTGATCCTAAATATGTTGACTAACCTTCTGTATATTAGAAATACCACTAATATCATTTTCATAGTGCACTTTGTTTTCTAGAATCAGTATTGACTCTTCCATTTGTTCAATTTCATGTGTTAAATATATTTATATATTTTAGCCTTTAGTGAAAGCATTAGCTGAGTTTTCATGCAATCCACGATTTCCTGATACAGCCATGGAAAGTATTCGTTTAATTCGTGTTTGTGCAGCAACAGTGGCAGAACAAGAATCTGTGTTTACAGGTTTACAAAATTCGGAACTACCTTTAGGTAGTAATTCAACAGGATCTCCCAATGCTGGATTAAAGTATGTATATTTGTTGCCTGAAGATGATCAGATATGGCTGAGAGGTTGGATGCCTGTATTGTGTGAATTGTTTCGTGTAATCAATGGGTATGTGATGTCTTAATTGTTTTATGTATTATCCTTTCCATTTAGATTTAACGAATTTTTCAATTTTCACTGTTTCCTGTATGCTTTATTAACACTATTATAATTGATCTCTTTAATCATAAAGCTTAGGTTAACTACTTGTCAAATATCTACATAGTGTATCGTACCCAGCATTTACGGTCGTTTTTTCGTTACTTTAGTGAATGAATCTTTATATTAGGATGTAATATATTTATTAAACTTCATTTCAGGCCCTAAGTTTTACTATTTGTTCATAAGCGCTTCACTAGACATGTCCATGACAAATAATCGTAGATTACTTTAGCAGCTTAAAATAAAATCTTAATGAATATTACGCTAATATGTTGAAGTCATCCATTAAACGAATGGAGCAACGACAACTTACTTTGTTCAATACTAGGCGAACATTTAACATGTCACCAATAATCTCAGCCGCCAGAGATATTTTGTCTTTTGCTTCCGCACCAGATTTTTTTCACTTTGAATGATATATATATATATATATATATATATATATATATATATATATATAATTCTGTTTATTCTTCTTTCAAAAATATTGCTTACTTGATTCACTTATGAATGACAATGTGATTGAATAGTTCGGTCTATATTCCGGATGCGAAGAGTAGTTGTGGAGTTGCTGGCAAGCTATTTGTACATTTATTTCAACCTGCTTTACTTTCAATATTGTTACGAAATACGCTAATTTTTAAGTTTTATTCATGTCATAAGCAACGTAACGATTGATGTATGCCCACGCATATTGTTCAAGTTACCACACCACTACTGCTCAGTGAGGTAAGATCATCAAGATGGGTAATGCAGTAGGACTAGTAATAAAAAAGATTTAGTATAAAATATATGAAACTTGGAAATATAAAAGACATTTTAAAAATCATGTTGGAGTTGACAATTAAGAAGTGCACCTACACTATAGTATTCGATTCCCAGCTATGCTACCTAACGTTTCCAACCGCTATTCGTGGACGTCGCGCGGGCCCCAACCATGAAGTCTTCACTTGTCAACATTTCACAGACCACTTGTTCATGACTTCTCGTACTGAGGCCACATTTTTGTTTCACTCTAGCTGGCTTTCTTCCAACCTTCTTTTTTGTTAGAAAGTATTTCTTATTAAGGTCTAGGTTGATTTGTGATTTGTCTATTTATTTTATTATTCCTTGCTTAAAAAGTAAATATATCTCACTATTTTCTACATTTTACTTTTCGTCAGTTGCAAATTAGACGTACGTACTCGTGGTCTTACTGTGTTTTTTGATATATTAAAATCACATGGGGACAAATTTAAGCCATTATGGTGGCGTGAAACATTTGCTATAATCTTTAGAGTTTTTCAACATTTCCGAAATTCTTCAGTAGTATCATCTGCATATAGCAATACTACAAGTGTTGATTCAGAAGGAGTTAATCAACATATTTCCTCAACAAAATCATCGTCATCTTCAGTTTACCCTATCACATGGAATAATGAACAATCTACTGTTAATGATGGTGTTTATCGTCAAACTCTTTCAAATATGGAACGCACTGAATGGATGAACACAACTTGTAATCATACTCTGTTTTCTATTGTGGATATATTCACTTACTTCTATGATGTGTTACACAATATTCTTTTAGGTATGTAAATTTACATTTTTTTTAGTGAATACTGTAATTATTAAACTGTCTTTTTTAGCATAATAAGATGCAAGAAGCTCACATATTTCCTTAACAGATAATTTAACCGTTTGATTTTATGGCGTTGACTCTATTTAATTTACTTTCAGAACCTACACTTGAACTGTTTAGGTTCGGTTCCATTGATTTAATAAGGAAATCAAATCATTAATATATTTCGTTTTTAAGTATTAATTTTTTAAGAAACAACGCTAATAAGCTCGTCTGATATCAACGCGTTGGTTATAAACCACATACCCAGGTGCAGTTGTTCTTAATTTTGTTAATCGTTATATTTACTGTAGTTTCGAACAAATTCATTGAATATGTAGAACACTGGATTCAGTCTGATAGGTAACTATGTTCTGTACAAAGTTTGAAAACTCCATCGATGTATTCTGTATAAGATCATAAGGGCACTACTGTTGAGGTATTTCAGACTAAACCAGCATACCAGCTAACTCTTATGAAACAGAAACCATCTTTAAAGTTTCCATCTTTGTTTGGAGGTACTGTATTCTTTGAGTTGCTCCCTCAACTCGACATCATCATACTCACCAATACACATTTTCAAAAATATCTCGGCACTCAATCTCTTCGTCACAAATAATTTAGAAAACTATCTACGGAACCTAAATTATCAAGATAAGCAAAACTTCCGAAATAATGTTAAGTGTATTCAATCTTTCTGTTAACTGCACAGTTTCGACTTATTATTGTTGTGTTAAGAAATCCTTTGCGTATTTATTTTATAGAAATAGTTCTTCTTTTAAAAAAGTTATGTTAAGTATTGCTTGTGTAAATTTATTCCATTTGTTATGATCAAATGTAACTTTACAAATACATATAAAACCTGACTTTTATATTGATTTCCCAAATGTATCTGCTACGCATAAAACTATTTACAAAAATGTCTCAGTTATGTGATTTATTACCTCAGATCATTACTTTCTGTGATTGACTATATTTGACTTTATAATCTACTGATCCTGTCATGTTTTCTTCCAACTTGATCTTACACAAGCCAACATAATGCTCCGAAGTAGACAGTAGTCGGGAGTACGTATCACATATTATAACAGCTTCAGTCTATGAAGGTTCATGACCTCGTCAACGAAGAAAATGAGCTTCGCTAATAATGTAGCCGACGGCAAACGAACGTACTTTTTATTTCAAGGCTAGCTTCTATCAAATAACAGTCGATTGACTTAATGTAGTAGTCATTACCTATTTCTTTTTTGTAGATGATATTTACCAACAACTTCGATGGTGTTGTTTGCAAGAACATGAACAGTTAGCTCGTTCTGGAACAAGTTGTTTAGAAACCTTAATTCTGTCTACTGGTAAACGATTCAATGATAGAATTTGGGAATCAACGGTAAATTTAATTGTTGATCTCTTCAAATCCACTGTTCCTCATCAATTGTTAACATGGCGCCCAGTAAGTGTACATTTTATATGTCTTGTTAGCCGTAACAACATTAACATAAAGTGTTATTAAAAATTCTCAGTTTTATTTGCGAATCGAGTGAGTCGATTAGCAGTGCGAATTTCCTTGATAGTTAACAAGCCAGTGTCACTTTTAATAATAAACAACGAACAAAATATGCTCTTATCACCCCAACCTTAGGATATTTAAGTTTGATTTAATTGACATATGTGCTTTTAGATATCAACAGTTTATTATGAAATACAAATACACTCGTTTTATTAACATTTTACTGTTCTCCTGAATTTGTAAAGTTCAGAGATGATGAATTTGATTTTCAGAGAATAGTTGCGAATTTAAAATAAATTAATGATAAAAGCCTCAGCTTTTAGACTTATTTTAGATATGGTTGACGTCTTCAATCACGTTGTTGATGAATGAATGAAATGAATGAGAAATCCTCAGAATTTATTGAGTCTGCTAGTAAATTTTGTATTTTAAGAAAATATGTTGAACCTAGACGTTTGTGAACTAGTATCAAAGTGAATCTAAGTTTACTTTGCTTACTACAAACAAATTATGTCGTATTATACAAAAATGTTGTTCTGTACAACAAGTGACTGTTTACATTCAGACAATAACTGTATCGTTTTATGTATTGTAATTGAAGAAGTCAGATAACTTTTCCAGCAAGAAGACATTTTTCCCACTCGTAGGGTAGTACTTTCAAGATCCTTGTATAGTTTTCGTTTGATATTTAGCATATTTTTCTTTATTCATTTTCCATGTATGGTTTATCTACTCTTGCACGAGTCACCATTCCTTAGAGTGTGAGAGTTAGTAATACTACAGGGCTATTCAAACTACAGTGATGTTCGAACCTGCAGCCTAATGATTACAGTTCATAGTAGGTTGTTTTACTTATCATGTACAAATTCATGTACTTGACCTAGATCTGTACTATAATTATAAATACTTGTATAACTACCTAATTACCCAGATCAGAATTTGTGGAGCAAGACTCAAAAGTGCAGCCTAGTGGTTGAGAGTTAAAGGACGTAACTACTGAACCACCATTCCATGCAAGCACCATACTTTAACCACTGACCTATAGACTCTCCTTTACTATATAAAGTAGTATTAAGGATATCCCCTGTATATGCATAAGTTGCTTAGAAACAACTGAAAATTTCATTTCACAAATCAAGTCACTACTTTCAACTCAGTACATTTATAAAATATATCAATTTGTTAAAAATAGCAAGTAAGCATCTAGTCCTGTCAAATTAAACGTAAGGGGGAGTTGTCTTTAATCATTACTTCTCTTCTTTATTTGTTTCTATTTTCGCAAACAGGAACAAATGCCAATTGAAATAAATGATCAAAGTATTACCTCAGCGAATGGTAATCAACAACAATCTTTTCCAGGTCAAGTTGCTAGAGCACATTTATTCGCCGATTTGCTCAATAAATGTGTAGTACAGTATGAGTTAATACAAACAGTCGATCATATTTTATTTTATTCAGCACATAGTAGAAACGAAGATATTCATTATTTACACGAAGCACGTCGGTTAGCTGCTGCATCTTATCCGGCGTTTGAAGCTGCTTTACAAGTAGCCACATCATCAACAACGGCTCCAACACTATTCACTCCATCATCTTTCCTTACTAAAGAGAATAGTACAGGGAGTAGAATATCGGTAGATATCATTAATCATGATTCAAGCATAAACAAAACTTCGACTTATAAGGATGATCTACGTAAGTAACCGTATTAAGTTTAAAATAAACTGTGTTAGTCCTACTTTGATAAAAAAAATCTTCACATTATTTACTTGAGTCAGATGTATCTAATCGAATATGTATGTAAAACATTCCATGTTTAACTACGTACAAATGATCATTTTCAAATGACCGTGTGCGTAGAGGAACTCGACTCAATGACAGTCAACACTCAAACAGTATCTGAAGTTTACTAACTGAACCAAACTATTCAGTACACTAATCAATGGTTTGCTAGTAGGCTTATTACGGCAGTAAAGATAAATCAACTATCTAACACTACTCCTAATGCGAATAATTTATCTCTGTAAATACGTGTATACTTCCACCTAACTTCACTTTTTTGAAATGGCATCGAACGTGACTTCTTATAATAATACTAGTAAAATAAATTTCGATATCACGAATTGATCTGAATTAGACATCCATTGATCACTTAGAGACACTAGACAGCTGTTTCGTCCTAGTATGGAACTGTTCAGCAGCGTGTGTCCACGACCCCATCGAGAATTGAACCCACTACCCTCAGGCTCCACGGCGAACTACTTTACTATTACACCACTGAGTTCGGTTTCTAACAGTTGATATTTATAATTTATTTCGGTGAGAAATTTTAGACTCCAGCTGAAAATATTTGAGCAGGTCGCTTTATTTAAAGAATAGTAGTAAAAACTAGTTATGAAAAATCAGTCATAGAGAGTAATCAATTAATACGACATCCACATTTTGAGATTCCGAAAGGTATCGTATAGGTTAGCTTAATTTATCATACACATTTTCTGCACCTATTTAATGAATCATCTACTTGCTTCTTGAGATATTCCACATTTAGGTTCACTTCTTTACTAAACATATGTTAGTAAACTAAAGTCGGAAAACACAATTACAACAAAGAGTATTGTATCTCTTAAAATGTACCTCAGTATTCAAGTTGAATCACTCAATTAAAAGGACATATATTGCTGTGAAGTTATACAGAAATAGTTATTTTGATAGTATCTGACATTCTACATATTATACTTTGGGCTAGTTAATCATTACTTTAGGGTGAATTGGCTTCCGTCAAACAGAAACTTGATTCAACAGTACTATCTTTAATTAATAGGATAGCTCAATAAAGCTTATCTATTTTATATTTTGTTGTAGATACTTCAGATTCTACTGAGAATATCAGTGTAGTAGAAAACGGAACGGTTAATAATCAATTTACTTCTGAGACTAATTCAAGTAACTTTACTCAATTAGTTGGAGCGAGTCCTTTACCATTTGATTCCCGTGGTATGTATCCACGTCTCTCACCACAACAGCGTCTTACCTTAGCAAAGTGCCTGTTAGATTCACACTCTTTTGCTAAACGGTTTAATTCAGACGACGAACAGCGAAATATTCTGTTTCAAGCAGGTTAGTTTCTCTCGTTCAACGTTTATTTAATAAAGCTGTCGATATTAATGTAATTTCATAATATTCGTTATTGATATGATAATTTTAAATTAACCGCGAGACATCATTTCTACGTAACATGCATACATCTCATTAAGAAAGTTATCTTTTTACAACATGTAATATCAGTGAGTTCTATTATGTAAAGTTTTTGCAACTAAACATTAGATTAGTTATTAACTCGTACACGTTGATTTTCATTATTATTGTTGACACTTACCTGCAAGTTTAAGCTATCACTGTAAAGCTTAACGGTCACAAACTGTTAAGCATGATAGAGATTCCTGCAAATTACTAATAATGAATAATTCACTGTCATGGAACTAACTTTAAAGTCCCTACGAAGTAAATTACAGTAGATAGAATCATCAGTTGACTGACTGGCAGTTTATCTCTTAAAAAACTAGAATTATTATTTGTATGACAACATTCAATCGAAATAACATAACTGTGTTACTAACTAGGTAGTAGTTCGTTCCCCCTATCAGTTTGCCCGATCCAAGTGCTATGGCGTCAGTAGGCTGTTATGATTGGTGCATATAACTAATTACTTGATACGACTTTGTACGCATGAATTTACAATAAAAAACGCTGTTGAGAGTCCCTAGCTAGTCTCTGCATGTCTCCCTAATACCCATTCAGTCCCAAGCCGAGATAGGAAGAACACATGATTTATGAACAACCAGACAGAATTCAAACTATGCTACACAGAATCCATTATATAAACATAAAATGTGACCACCCAGTTAACCTATTAGAAAATTAGCTTTAATATAAAATAAGAGTAGCAGTGACTGTGAACTAGAATAACGTGTACACAGATGACTAGCCACATTTCATACAGGAAAAATGATATACCTACAGCTAATCCAATAAACGGGAGGATAGGTAAGGGGAACGTAATAATAAAAACACTAATAAAATGTTCACTTTGCATACAACCAAAGTAAATGAAATAATCTACAGAGAAACAGCTCTCAAAGATAATCGATTTCCTTTAGGTGCCGCATATCACCAAGTAATTGTGTTTCGCAATACCACCCCTGACTATTATTATTGCTATCATGAGTAGCTTGGTTATTATTTTACCATGGCTATTTGGTAGATACTATCAATTCTGTCACTTTCATCTTCTATAATTAGCAACAATATTTACATGTTTCTTATACTGGTTCACGGCATTATAATAATTAATTAAACTACTATTGCACTATCTTGCCAGTCTAAATAACTAGCCTCATATTATCAATCGAGCATAGATTCGCTTTTAAACACTATGATGCATTGTTGTTTTTATTCACATTACTAGGTGGTTTTTCTTGTTACTAGTTAAGTAGTTTCTTTTCCTTCAGTAGATGTAAATGGTCCATCGATGTATTACGTGACCTCAGTAGTATAATTTGAGTTTGATCTGGATTAAACCATTATAAACCCAAGAATTGTCAATCGATAACTTTCTCATCTTAGTATGGGAAGCTTATGCAGTGCAGCAGCCTTACCATATTGGTGACCATGCACAGAACCTTCGTGCTTCACGACGAACCCTTAGACCACTGAACTGAGATCTAATAATCGACATTCCCTAACGTCAGTCAATTGATTATAGATTACCTGACCTGACCAATTGTCACTGGTGGGTAACTATAACTTGCTCGGCGTTGTTTAACATCATTGTCAGTGTTTTCTTATTAGAGCTAAATGAGGTCACTCAATATGTCGTGAATCCACCGAAGTTAAATTTGTCATCCATTGTATACGATTTGAACGTTTAATGTTCATTACATAGCCCGAAGGTCTTTGATATGTTTTCTCTTAGATGAGACAACGCGTTGGTTCTTATTGCCTTTGTACAGGTTCGTGATACGATCTCTAGGGTAGCCGGATTGTATATCGGATCCACTTGTTAGTCGATACGATTAATGCGAAACGCTATCTCTGATACTTGTACTTCAGACGGATACCGCAACTTGTTCCTTCCTAGCCCACAGCTATTACAATAGACTAGGCTTATAGAAAGATTGTATTGTGAAGCAAAACTGAGACGAGACTAGCGAACCAGCGAATCGCGAATTTATTCACATAAATACATCAATTAAATTACAGTGATTATTCATCAAGTGAAATCATCAACATTTAGTTAATACAATGAAATGCTGTCAAACTGTACTCAGGAGTAGAACTCACATTGAAATTAAATTAATGTGATGAAAGTCTACAAATGAAGCTTACGAAAAATCAATTACAACTTCTTTCGTTTAATCAAATCAACCAGTTGTATCTTTGGGGATTAGGAATCATCAACAGTCTTGACCTCATTACTCTATGAAGGCGTCGGTACGCTACTACAGAAAAGTCATATACTTGAAAAAAAAGCTGCTTATTAGTTTTAAATGGTTGTCCATCGAAAATCTCTTCAGTATTATCTAACTCAACAATATCTCTAACACCCATTCAAGAACAATAAAACGAATGAATTGTTAAGTAGCTTGTGATGTACACATTTTCATTTCTTCGTTTTATTAAGAATCTCTTTTGTTAACTCTTTTTTAGCGTCATGTCACGATACAATTTCAATTGATGACTATGACTATTACGTTTATATACTTTCATTTCTAAATGCTATAAGGCAGTGATTATTTATTTTACAGGTATTTTTAACCTCATGTAATTTATGTTTTTAGGCTTTAAAGTGAAAGCTAAACCAAACTTATTAAAACAAGAGACGCATAGTTTACTCTGTGCTCTGCGTATACTGTTTCGTTTAGCTGAAGAAACAAGTGATATACGTGATCAGGTAAGTGAACAATTTAATTTATTTTAATTAACTAATCAATTGATTTTTAATATCTGTGGTTGATGTTTGTTTGTTTTTTGAGATATTTTGAATTTATTGATTATAATCTGTCATTTATTTGTTATTTTCTGTTTAAATTGTAGTTTACTTTGTTTTAATTAACTTGTGTCAATCACATTAATTTAGTGTGTTTGTTTATGCCAGTCGGTTTTCAGTATTAAACTTCTTATTTGTTCAGTAGGGTCGTGATTATGCTCAAAAAATGTGACTGAGGTTTCAGTACAGAAAATTGTGGGTGGAGTGTGGAGGAAGTGATGTAGCTCTATTTTTATGCTTTTCATGACGAAGTAGGTAAAGGTGGCCGAGTTCGAATCTGTCTTTTTCTTAGCAGTTAATTCATTTGACTTCTGATTATTTAATCATTGACTTGTAACTTACTTCATTTATTTTGGTCCGGGATACCTGACACTATTAGTAGTCTTTACTCAAAATAGTGTTTTTTTTTACTCAGTTACCATATCTTCCGATCTCTTGTGTAAGAAAATTACTACATTCAGTATATAGTTACAGTTCTTTCCTTTATTCAGTCATTATTCATAAATAACGCTTATCTATGCAGCAGTTCTCATGTCAAGAAATCAGATTAGTTTCTTTTCCATTAACTTACAGGTCCTACATTAAATTGATGAAGTCTGTATCTTAAGCTCGCTTGATGCTTACGATGATTCGTAACGAGCTATTTAACATTATTTTATTAAGTAATCAAGTCGAATCAGATTAAATTTAATAATTTAATTGACTACCAATTTTATCGACATGCATTCATATAAATATGACATTAATGAATCAGTCAACCTAGTTGAAATTGTTTCCTGTATATCTATTTTCAAATCTGCGTTATCATATAGCTACTTAGGTTTCGACTGACCTCTGATACTACTAAGTTGTTTACTGCTTAATGATCAACCACGGTAATTTTCATTTGTATACTATGATAATAAATATTTTAATATTCTTCTTTTTGTGCTTTATCCTCCCATAGGCTGATGATTTACTGGATCATGTAATATTGGATGCCTTTCATTATTATCATGGTTTGATTATTGATGGGCATAGACATGCATGGGATCCTTGCTTAGTATTAATTATTACACAGTTAATCCAGTTGTCACCATCACGATTTCACAAACATGCTGCTTGTTTATATCCTGGTCTATGTGATTTAGTTGCAATGGCTGGAGGGATTTCTCCCCAGGTTGCCGCTTTAATGCGTATATTTCTGTTACGCTGTGGAGCCTTCTTTATACCGACAGGTAGTGGAGGATGTGCTAGTAGTTGTATGAAAACATATGAATCCTCATGAACAATATATATTTATACCTGCTCTTTTATTTTAACCAATTATCACAAAGTCCACCTGAAGTACTGGATTGCCAAAAATTTGTGCGTGTACGTATATGTATGATTCATCGCTTTATGTATTCTACTCATATTTCCTTATTTTTTATCTTTCTACTCTCTTTAATTGTTATTTATTGTGCTTATTGTTATTATCTTAATACAAGCTCAATAAACTATCATTATTTTGTTTATTCGTCTTTTTCTCGTCCTCTTGGAAATTGTTTAGAGGCTACATTCCGTAAGATGTGATATTATTAATTAATATTTTTATTTGAAACTAACTCACTATGAGTTCCATTTTACAGTAATAGTATACATGTTATGTAACAAAATGTTTTGTCACCCAGCAGCTATATTCTCAAAATAAGTAGTCTTTATACATATTTACACATTTACTTATACATACATGCTTCCCTTATTCATTTTTGAATTGATCAATCCAGTGCCTTCTAAAGAAAATTCTTCTGACGGAATAAATACTTAATATATTGTGCTTGAATGACAACAAATCACTTTTTTGTGGTCGTGTGTTTTTTCTACTGATAAATAACTTGTTTGTCACTTTTTTTCCCATAATTATTGGCATTACCTATTGTTTGAGTCAATATTGCAGACAAACTTTACATTTAGTTGCATATCATTATTTGTTCGTTGGTTTCTTCTTCTCTCCCTTTCATTACTCTGTATGTAATTATATTAAGAAGAACAATGAATATTCTATCTTACATAACGATGGTATTTGTTGATTCACTTTTACTTTTCGCGTATTATTCGATCAATTTCTTTTTTTTTTCATAATGGCTGTGCGATCCTCTTTTTATTATTATCCATTATCACCTTTAATACATATCTTTCTACAGGTCGAAAATCTATGTCCGTTTGCTTATTATTCTTTGTATTCTTTCCCACTCAGTAAATAGAGCTACTCTGTTTTGTCTCTCATCATACTGTATTTTCTTCTCTTATGATGTGAACATTTAATTATCTTTTACTATAACCAAATAAGTAAACGTATACATGTACCTAAGACATCATATAACTCCAGATTTGGTAATAACATACCATTCTTGTCTTATGTTCATCATTAGTGCTACAATTACTCAATCATTTTGACTAGGAATAATTTTCGTTCCTTTCAGAACTACCTTTCACTTCTTTATCATGACAGTGATTAGTTTGGCTATCTGTTGTCGTTATTGTTTTTATCGTTGCCGGTTTTTCTTGTACTGTTTTCGAAACCCACTTAGATAAATAAACCTTCACTCTGTTTATTCATTTATTTGTCTATTTCTTCTCACCATTGGTGTTTTTCCGTGTGTCTGTGACATTTCTTATGTTAATAATGTTCTAATTGCATTCATTGTATGCTATTCATTATTTTATCATTTTAGAGAAGTGAAAAGTTAGCCTTTATATATTACTATTATGATCAAGACTTTTATTGAATATTATCTTTCCAAATTAATAATAATCGTCCAGTGTAAACCAAAAAGAGTCATTTCAAAATAAAAAGCAACATCTTTACAATTATTATTGAAAGTTCATGATGTTTAGCTTAACATTTAACCCTCATTACTAGATGGGATAATCTATTTGCTGACATAACACCCAGCTTATTTTAGATATTTATCATCGTACTGTAGTGAAATAACTACGAATAATCAATTGAACCTGTACAGATGGAATATGTATTCAGTGTAGTACTAGAAGTTTTTTATGTGACGTTTAGCTTTCATCTGGATAGTTAGTTGTTGTTCAATGTAGATTTCAATTGTAGCATTAGTCCTAATCAACTTTGGACCTAATAAAAACATATATTGATCCATGTTGCCACATCAAAACACAATGAGTTGAAATTAACAAAATGTATAATCAATCAGTCGATATAATATAGGTGTACCAATACTATAAAATATTAAGTATGACTGGTGTTCGAAAAAGTGGAATAAAATAGAAGGATATGAAGAATTGGAATAATATTAAAACTCATTATCTTATGGGACTATTTTTGAGCCATGTCGCTGAAGTTCATGAGTGTCTATCGGAACCTTAACTACGTAGTCTGTACTCCTAAATACAGCTCAGACGGACTGTCAGTGACTTCATAGGACGATGCTACTTCCTAGTGTAAACCTTTTTCTTTATCCCGATCCGCTCCTCGACTAGCATTATGCATTGAGGTAGGTAGCTCCTGGGTATATATAAAACATGCCTTAACCACAGTCAGTGAAGGTTTACAATCTCAACGACCAGTTTGACATATTTACCTGATAGTGATGAATTAAGTCAACATAATTGAAAGCATAGACTTGTTAGGGCTTCTCTTATGATTGTACTTTGAGGTCACAGAGTGTATATATTACGTGGCTGGCTGTGTAAATATCGATGACGCAGCTGATAAAATATGCTCATCTTGGATACTACAATTTCAGAAAATGTAATGGAACTTGTTCTGAACGGTAGACGTGATTCGGTAAAAAGATGTACTAACATAAGATGTTACATAGAATTTTCAAGCTCCAACGACTTGTGTTATAGTAAGAAACAAAGTGGAAAGATATTACAATAACCAAAACGTATGTTTACTAAATAGTGAAATAATCATTAGTTTTAATAAAAAAAAGTTAATCAGTGAATGGGTCCGAAGTAGAGTCATGTATATTTTGCGACTACTTGTATCTATGGTACCAAGAGTTTCATTCTGTAACTTCAAACTACCAAGGGTTTTTCAGGTACTTTTATATGATTTTGACCAGTTACCTGGATTTCCCAGTGTAATCCTCAACAAATATGGTATTTCTCGGGTATGTAGGTGGTTACCACTCCCCAGTCACTTACACCTTGGAAGGATTCTTATTAATGTATTGAAAAAGCAAATCGGGTTGAGTTTAGTGTTAATGATCTGAAAACACAACTTCACTACCAAAGGACAATTGCTTTAGGCATGTTAAACACTGTCTTTTTACGAGTGAATTATGATTTATTAGCTCCGTTCTTGGAAGCGCCTTAGTGCCGGAGACAAATCAGCTAAGTATGGTGAGGAGTGCATTTTTAGGGCCGGCCTTTTCCGACCACTTCCTTCTATTGGGGGAAGGTAGCACTGTGCTCGTGTTGGTTGCTTGAGAGCAACGCCTTCACTACCGTCACACCACAGTCGGCGGCACGACATTGCCAGTCTGACCTTAGATTTGCTTCTTTTAATCTTACCACCCTCCATCCGACTTACTTAACATCGTAGTTTCGTAGGGAACAATTGTCCCAGTCAGTATGACCTGACTGGTTCATCACGATAAGCAAACCTGGCCACCAAGTCAAGGTAGTAGCAACTGTCGAGAATATTGCACATCAGTTTAGTTTTCGATAGGTCTGCTTTATTCACATAAAATTATTGCAAATTAATTTACTTGCCTTAAACTTTCTACTTAACAATATTTCCACTACAAACTAGCGATACTTGTAAATAGACTTTAGGGTTATACATATCCTTCACTAATAAAGATTGTTTCCCAGATTCAGCGTAGTACATAAGCAGTCTAGGAGAATATTGTCCCTTGAGTTGGTAAATACTATAGGAGTGTGTAGAATAAACCAACTAGTCTTCACAGAATACAAATCGCTTGTTATCATGAACATAGTAAAACATTATTTTACTGTTCAGTAGATTTAATTACCAAGTAGTAGCTTTATTTAGCAAAGATATATAAATTCCAATTCACGTATCTTATAAATAAACTTAACAGAAAGTTAGTAAAACTAACTCAACTGACTATATATAAAGTATGTTGTATAAAATGTGTTATATCAGTTACATTGTGTTCCTTATTGACAATTCATTATGAACACATTACAAGATCACTTCCCGTTCATATGTATTTATTCTCAATTACGTCGCGATATAAACCGGTTCTGTTGACGTATATAATAGAATGCTAATATAGATATAACAAGAATTAAAATAATGATAACTGGCAATAAAGTACATAGTGTTGCAATGAATGCATAGTGAATATTTTGTGATTTAGCATATAAATTATTATCAGTCTTAAGCTGATCAGGTTCTTCCCAACGACCATTTATTTTCCGAATCATATTACCATTTGTATCATGTATTACATCAGAACTTGATCCAATGAAATTGTTCGAACCACCCAGTTTGAATAAATGTGAATCGAATGAGAACTGTTTAAAAATATAAATTAATAAAAATGATAATTTATAACACTCCTACATGTAGTTTATTTATTGGTTAATGTAAATGTGTAAATAGAGAGGAGTAATTTGTACTATTGAAAACGACCACGGACGACCTTTCTAACCAATCACATGGTGACATCTATTTATAATAGGGGTTATGATACCTATGACATGTAAATGACAATGGATACGGAATTTCTAATGTGATGCAGTGTATTATTTATTGTAGTAAACAAAATCGGTAACGGGTTAGTAGATGGGATTATGAATATGGGGTTAAACACTAAAGTTAGCCTGTTGGAGTAAGACTTATGATTATATTTGTAGTTATACTGACGAATACTTACTTAGACTTTTGAATAAACTCATAACCTAAGTTAAACTGTTACATACATTTCAGTTCTATTAGTTTTCTGCTGTTTTTTTTCCAGAAAAGACTAATTACTGTCTTTCACCACCTTAATAATTTTTTTTAATTTCGCATGCATTCTTTAGTCTTGCCATGTTTATTAATTTTCTTCGTATTTAGAACTGACTTACTTATAGATTCTATTTAGCTCTTAGCATGATTTAAGCTGTCTGTCATATCTTTCTGAACTTTGAATTACTATTTAATAGGTGTTACGCTGATTGTTGTAGTATATTGTAGACGATAAATAGGAATCAATAGTACAAGAAACCATATTTAGCCTTAATGAGAAGAGCTTTTACTAGTAGAAAGGATGGAAGACCACCACATTAAAAATAGCTGATAATTACAATAATTTGTAGTTTCATCTTCGTTTACTAACACATTATAATCAATAGTTAACTGATAGACTGGCGAAGTACAAACACAATGTAGACTAAAATTGTTGCAAGGTAGACAGAATATTTATTTGAAAATAATGTTGGCTAGAGAAATGCCTATCCTAAAGATACAGTTTGTCACTCTTGAAATTGGCTACCTGGATATATTTATCGAGAACAGGTCAGTATGTACGTTAAATGCTACAAGCTTATATTGTCACCTCTAGCTTGAATGTCAAAAGGCAAATGAAAACCGATGACTGAAGTCTATCAGGAATCTAATGACTTTTGTTATTTGTAGTCCGAGTTAGAATCATATACAAAACAATTTTGTAGAACCCTTAAAAATGCATTTAAACAATCAGTGACAACCACCAACAGTCACAACCTCTCATTAGAATTCCGAGTATTCTCCCCGAATCAGACCACGAACATGATACTTAGTATGAACAAGAGATTTGTAGAGCTGTTTAATACAAGTATGATGCTTCTTAGGAGTGAACATAGAATCTCAGGATCCTGTGGGGGGTAGGCGGGGGGACGATTACGTTACTTTTAGATCACTGTGTTGAGGTCCAATAGTTTACATGTCAAAACATATTTTCAACAAACTGAAAAATATTCCTTGTCTACAGGATACGAAAATTTAAATTGAATGAATATTTTAAACCTACACTTTCTGAAAAAAACAGAATGATGCAGATCAAATTCCAGTATCAGATTAGATTAGTAAATTTATGTGAAAAATTGCTGTCAATTTTGGGTTCATATTTGTCCTTTCAATCAGTAGTTATACGACTGATCTATGTAAAGATTAAATAGAAGTAAATGATCTTACTACTCAAACTATTTGATTAATTAATCGCTAACCAATGTTACGTAACATTTTGTGATGCTTTAGACGCGGTATTAGAGAATGGTACATCGAATTCTCGCATTAAACAATGCCTCAATTTTTAATTTTTTAGCATAAAAAACCAGCAACGTCTAATTTCACAAAATACTCAGATTTCAAGGAGTATTACTTTGAACTACAATCAAGGAAATCGTTGATGACGTTGATATGTCATGACTAATAATCTGAAAACGTGGATCCAGTTTAATCACAATTTGCTAGGTTTTCATGTGTAAATAAAACAGTTTACTTGATCAAAAATATTTCTAAACAAGTGTTCTTTTAATTGATTATTGCAATTAGTTCCTGAATTAAAATACAGTTACTTCTGAATTCTTTTTAATGCATGCGAACTGTGTTTAGAAAAAAAATGCTTTGACGAATATACGATTGATTCAAATAATAAGTTTTGGACAAAAGGAACAAATATCCAGATTGTTGGAGAACAAAAGTTCAGTAAGTAAGAATGATATAATAAAGAATAATATTTTCGTAATGTATGCAATCAAAGTAGAGTAAGTAGAGAAAGTGATATGTCTTGCATTTCCAAGACAGTCGAAGACTAATTATTTACTTTTCCCTTACACGAGGGTCAAAGTTTGAACAGATATAAGATGTTATTATACAATTAATGACTATTGATATTTCTGAGAGTGCATTATAAGAATAAACAGTTCTGGATTCGAAATAAGTAAGTTCTGTATATCTTGAAAATATCAACTGATATATCCTCTCGATTCGCTTGCTCGAAAACAATAAAAATGTTTGAATAAAGACGTGCTACGTTAACCCATAGCAAGACTTTCAAGTACTTATAGTAGAAAATAAAACGATTATCATAGTATGAAAAAGTTCTTTATATTTTGCTCTAAGAATGTGATAAGTGAAATAAAAAGGTTGAAAATAAAAGTAGGTTTTAGTTATTTGGTCATGTTTCTGTGAAGTGTTAGTTGATGATGATAGAAATACCATGTAACTAACTAATACTAAAAGTAAGTTTCTAGATTCGATGTTAACCCAGCTGATGAGACCAAACTTTCTTCCAGTTTGACATGTTAGCATCTATGTTATATATGCTTATCCACCGCTAATCCTGATACGCTATACTAGTTAACATTGGAGTAAATGGGAATAAATTTGTGCATCACAGACATGAATGAAATCAAAGACATGAACTATAAGTTCAATGACTGTTTTTGGGAGTTGCTATCTGTTTAGTTAAGATCAAAGATGAAGCATTCATGATTCAATGTTATGTATTTAAATAAATATGCATTAATTATTAAACCATTTATTTACCATCTCATTATGGCATTTTAAAGTGTTTATCTCTCTTTACCATTTACATAGTATTCCTTTGTAAATATCAGTATAAACTAATAAAGCAATGGTCTGTCTTTCGTAATTCGTTTACCACCTAGAGTTTTTGTTGTCAAGATTTGTCTAAGTGAGCGCTAACGGCATTGCACAGTTCTTCAAAACAAAGTTAATGAAATTAAGTTCAAACTTGTACATCAGAAGTTAAGAATAAAGCCTATAAACCAGTTGACGTTAATTTTATCATATAATCTTGTTTTACTTAAGATAAGAACTATCAAGTTAGTAGGATGAAAGGTAGGTTTGGGTACTACATACAAAAAGTACAAATACGTGGTCTAAAATGCACCTTTTCAAAATAAATATGTGATTAATATCCAAATTCAACTGATATAAAACCTCACACCTATATATATATATATATATATATATATATATATATATATATATATAGAGAGAGAGAGAGAGAGAGAGAGAGAGGTGAAGTTTTACACTAGTTGAATTATATACTCGTTATATACTCACACCTACTATAGTAGTCGTGCATAACGTTTTAGTAGTGCATAGTCATTATTTACTTACTTCATTCAACCCAGATCTACCTTCTAGATAATTTTGAAATGGTGGTAATTTCTCTTCTTTTGCATAGATCTGTAAGTATTTGTTAGATACATTTATGTATAATTATATCTTCGTGTATTTACGACTACTTTTATACATAAATATAGTTTTAAAATAAAGTTATTGGTCTTGTTTAAAAACAAATTAGGACTGCATGTAGCTAGAAAACCATTGAGAACCCAGAAACATTAAACAATTGTATCGCCTTATCATTGTATTCTTTACTTTCTTCAGCTGGATCTTGAAGTCTTACTGTAAACGTTTGACCTTATAACCATTGTGTTGGCACGTAATTGTTTACATTTATAACTTCAGTCGATTCTTGATACCGTGAGAACATCATTTAATACCATTTATAAAATGTAAGTGCTTTATAATATTATATTCTTGACTTATGGATCTATAATAAACAGAATTTAGCAAAATGAGTGAGTTCATATACTACGGTTATCGATTGTGTTTATCTACTTGTCATTTTACTGTATATATCCTCCTAAATTTTTATAGTGAAGTTTGATTATGATTTGGTACTGCCTCTAATCCACCACTACTCACCTTGGTTTAGAATGCTGTATACAGATCCAATTAGTTTGGAAAATGTCTTTTAATAATAATAATAATGGCCTTATTCAATATTGTATTTCGTATAACATGCATTATGAGTATACATGTCGAGACTAGGTCATAATCTAATTTCATAGATTCACTAAAGAATAGAATGGATAGTGTTGGATAATAACAAGCCGCCTGATAAATTTACAACACATCAAATTATTTAATCATAAAAAAACAGACTATTGAATTTTAAAATTGCTTCCCAACTTATGATTTTGGATATCCGGTATGTTGCTAAGCTATTCGAGTGTATTAAGTAGACAGTGTTCTAATTCTAGTTCAAGTGAATTCAAACTATACTGAAATGATTGGACAATATGCCGGATAACCTGAGTCCTTATATTTATACTGATGCGCAATTTCGTGTGTGTTTCAATCACAATATTGAACGTCTAATACACGATTTAAATATAATTGCACTTTCTATAAGTTTCTCTCACTACCAATCAACTCAATAAAATAATTTATTAGTGTAGCCAACATTGACCAAATATAATAAAATATTCATTGATTCCAATGTATATTGCAAGTGGAAAAAGTCATTAAACATAAGAGCTAGGCCAAACATTTTGTCTTTTTTACATGAAGTTAAGTTTGATCTAATAAACATGTGTGAAATAAATGTCAGTCAACTTACTGGCATAACAAACGGAGGTCGTTTCAGTTGACGTCTTGTTTGTTCTTTTAGTAAGTTCGCTTCAACACAATAATTAACCTGTAATATTTATTAAAGGAAAAATATTTATGCAATAAAATGCGAACAATTTACATACGTTTTTTTTTTTAACTCAAAACTAACAGTCTCCTTTTACTTTTGGTGATTATTTAACAGTCGAAAAGCGTACACAGTTATAAAGCTTAGGTTTCATATGCAAATTCAAAGACTTGACTTCATTTAGAATCATAGATAAGGGTATGCCAGAGAGGCATGCCATTTAATTAAGTCATTCAAGTGTATAACCCGTCTCATTTTAATTACATGTATTGACGTTTTAACACTTCAATGTGTGGTATTCAGCCAGTTTTATAACAAAGTGCCTAATGGGTCATGGAAAATGAGAATATGTTTCATCGAAATCATTTACATCTCACAATTGCGAATATATACATGTTATTTCGATCAGTCAATCATTCTTGTCAATAACAAATAAATGAACGTAGTGACTAGAAAGATAATGAAAATGTTGCTTTTTATTAAGAATTTGTAAATGTAACTGTTAAGGACACTATATATTCATCAGAATGTCATATTTAAAGATTATTAATTACAAAAAAGCTGTAATGTAACTCAGTGAGCTAGATATTCATATACAGTGTATATGTGGATCATATATGGACTGATTCAATTCACCGCACCTCATTAGCGAATCAAGGTAAGACAATGTTTAAAGCTGAGATAAAATGTGTTCATTAATGATTATGGAAGCATTAGTTAAAGTAATGAAATAAAACTACAATAGGATAAGTTTACGGAGGGGAATAGTGTTTAATCTCTTTTTAGAAAAACAGCTAGAACCTCAGAATTTAGTCAGAAGCAGATGCTAAGTAAGAGTTTCGGAATATATAGTTCTAGCTATTTTGAATGGTTGTTAAGGCTACATAAATTCTAGGATTGCAGATTCTCACAGACTGACAGGCTACTGTTGACTGATATGGGTGACTTTGAAAGCTGAATCTATTTTATTAAATGGCTCTTGTTCACTTGGTGTTTGATAATAGAGCTTCCTATGGACTCGTCGCTGCTTCTTCCCAACCATACTGGACAATCTTATTTAATTAACTTTGATAAGAAACTAATGAACAATCTTTATACTTAGCCCTAGAAGAGCAAATGAATTGATAGATGTAGTTAGATTAGCGAGATTATCCTTAAGGTTATTGATGAATATAGTCTGATTGGAGAATAATAAACCTCTAATATTGCTGCAAAGAATACTCTTCATGAAGGAACTAGAAATTATTTTCTTAGGATACGTTTTCATTTTTATCATCATCGATATTAACTATATTTGGTATCAAAATCAATATATAATAGGTGTAATCTTGATACAATTAAAACAGTCAAATAGGAGAGAGTTGTAATCCTCTTTGTTGAGTCAATAATATTTTATAAGTTAGCTACAAGTTTCTCTTTCAAAGGTTTCTGTAATCAACGTATTCCTGTTCCATTTAAGCATAATGCTCTTTATAGTGCGAGAAATAAAACAATAACTGTTGCTACCTAAGTTCATAAAACTCAGTCATCATTCATTTTCGGTAATTTCTCATTTCACACTGAATTATAAGACGTGCTATTTAATTCAGTATAATCTTCATACACTACCCATTTGAATAATTATGACTTCGATCACTACTCAGTAGCTTCAACATAAATTTTTCAAATTGTTAGTCGCAATCCATAAATTGTGACTGCTACCAAAGTTGAAATCAAAGCAGTTAAAAGAAAGTAATTGAAGTTGATAAATGTAAATTCCGGAGTCTTAATTCGGTGGATAAATCGTCCCATGTACAAAATGGAATTATGTTTCACTCCAGAAGGGGTTCGTGAATGACAATATCACTTATTTACTTCTGGTTTTCTTTTAAGACGTGATTACTAGACAACTGTTTCATCCTAGTATATCATCTCTTGCAAGTGAGCAAGGGATAAACCAGTTAAGTATCGGATTTTGAACCTTCAGGTCATACAGGGAATGTCTAACCAACAGAACCATTGATTTGGCATCGAATGGCATAACTCCAATTTCAGTTCATTTTAAAATATAGCATAAGGATTGTCCAATACCAATAGTGATGACTATTTCACTTTAGATATATTTGAACACATCTACTCAGGTGTTTTCATTAGAACCTTAAGTAACCCATCTTCATGTAAATTATTAGTAACCTGACTAAATTTAATACAGATTACAGGTAATTTATTTTACTGTATATATAAATAATTTCATTCATGTTTTAATGAATAATGATAACATGAAGAAAGAGAGAAATCTACATAAAATTAACATTCGTTATAAGAATATTTTCAATCCGATCAACCGATGAAATGGAATAGAAATATGACATTATTATCATTGTAAGAATAATGGAAGTTTATAATAAGAATTCTTGAATTATATCTACTAAGAAGAAAGTTTTTCTTTATATTTCTTTTAGGAAATAAAACAATGGCAATCAATATTTCTTGTCTCTTAATTTCAGTGAAGTGATCATTACACTGATTAACTATAAAGTGACTATTCTTTAGTCAAATAAAAGTTGAATAAATATTATTACCATTACGAAATATATTAATAATGTTTTGTATTCATTCGATAGTAACTAAAATTATTTGAATAGCAAGAAAAGAATCTACATCATTTAGGTAATTTTGTTTCCAATAAAAGTTAACTCTCATATAACTTTGTTAAACAACTTTTATATATATTTAATTTGAATTGTGACTGGCAAGTGGAATCCAGCAAGCACGTTTCGTCCTGTTTGGATGAAACTTTCTGGACATAGTAGCCTAATTGTAAACGCGGTGGCGTTTGCCACGAAACGGATTGAGATCGAATCCCAGTGTGAACATCAACATTGGGATGCAGATACATTCAGCCGATAAGTCCCAAATAGGACGAAACGCATGACTTGGATTCCCTTTGCCACTAACAATCCAACTTAAATATAACTTGTGTACTATCGCCATATAGAGGCGATCTGCTCAGGATACACATATGGCAACAGAGACTGACCAGTTTCAGTCCATTACAAATCAACGGGAAGATACAAGCCTATTCTAAACTGTTATATATTTTGAAAGTTTATATAAATGAACATAATGAATTAGTGGATTGAGGATTTTAAATTTAATTACTAGGATTCCAAGTACATTTAAGAAATATCGTTAGTATCAGAGACCCCATAGAAATATTGCAGCTTCTAATTGAAAGCTAGGGTATAAGAATTCCTTCTATAAGACAAGTTATAATAATTTATTTGTAATTAGAAAGGATTATTTTTCATTCTCTAATCTAGACTGTTTAATTTCTAAAACTTTATTGTTGTTTTGGATCTCACCATCCGCTGCTGTTTTACATAAGAGTGTTTTTTCGGTTATTCTGTAAGTGTTAAATCATTTTGCTTGTGATTAGTTAACCTTAAAGGGTAATTTTTATTTTGTTCTTAAATTCCTGTTGAGTGCCGTTTCAGTAAATCTGTGACTATGCAATTGAATGAAATATATCGTCTGAATTCATAGATTGTGTGTTGTGCTTACTGATCACTAGTTTATCTGAATTTGTTAATGTTAAAGTTTGATAACATTTCAAAGGTTTTTACGATTCTCAATTAAATTGTTGACTACTTATGTCTGTGTGCATTTATATGCATTTATAATGCATCATTTCGCCTGATTTCTCGTACTTTATGCGTAGGGGGATTGGGTGTAGTAATACGGTCATTATTAACAACCAGTTGTATCACATGTCAGTAGAATAAACTCTAAAGAGATTAGAGTGGCTTTCTGTTGACATTACCTGCTGGTAATACTGTTCTGAAAGTCATTATAGGTTTCATCCAGATTTAAGAACGCGAAACCGCTTAATACAATTTGTTCACATATATATAGCTTATAAATCAAGAACAATATGCACTAGTAAAACAAATTGAATTGTTCTAATTTCGTATTTCATTAATCTTTCCAATGCTAACTAACTTTATAGAAACAAGGTTTTGTAATTATAGTCTTCTTGAAAAATGTACATTAAGTCATTAAGTTTATGAATACCTTCTTATTTCATACGCGTCCAAGTTTTGTAAGAGATGACGAATGTGGTAGAGTTTATGAAGTATTCAAAAATGAAAGAAGTGATTGTTGTGACAATAATAGTGAATCGCAGCACAATTCGCATCATTGAAGTAAAATAGTTTATGTTTACAACTTAGCTTCTTACTTGGCATATATCTTCCATAGCAGCTAAATGCGCTGTATACCCAGGAGGACACTTTTTTGGCCATAATGCTGAAAACTAATTGAGAATAATCATTCTGTCTAGATAGTTCACTTATAGGAAGCAAATTATCGTTATGTAACATAGACCGACCAGCTGCATACTTTTGTGGTTGTTGTTGAAAATTTTGACTGAATACCTTTCGTCCTTGTTGTTGTTTAAACCATTCTGGCATACCAGCATGTTTCCCTTCAGCATCCATTTTATTCGTTACATTACCATTGATTAAACCGGTTAAAGGGTTACCAGAAAAGCAACTATAGAAACCGCCAAATGGCAATGAATACTTCCCACCTAATTCACGATCACTTGACAGACATATACGCATACGCCTACCAAGTGCTATTGGCCAGTAATATTGTGGACAATTATATTGTTTAGTTAAACTATTCACCTCTTTATCTGTATATAGACCACCGAATAAATAACCATTCTCATCTATATCCAACACTTTAGGCGACGAAGATAATGATGGATCACGTGAACACCAATATGACTCAGTAATAGCGCAATTAGTTGTACAATCACGAGATTTGAACCAAGATTTTTCATTGCAAACACTGTAACATCGTCTAATTTGTTGCGGTAGCAACTTGTACCTGGAGTAAAACCTTGTGAACAATGTCAAATCACCAGTAAGGGGATTGGCTATAGTTTCACTAAGACATAAATCCTCTGGACCAGTACATTTTTGATAGACTCCACCAAGATATAACGTTGAATTTGTGATTTGTCTGCCGTGAAGATCACACTCAGTAGAAGCTACATTAGCCTTCATTGTCATAAAACATTGATAAGGGATTCATACATCCTGGAAAAATCAATTAGGTTTTCAGCATCATTGATTGCAATATAGTGACAAAAATCATTATTTTTCAGTGCAATTCAATTATTTTTTCTTTTATTTCTCACAAAACTTAAGGTATTCGGAATTCATGGTGAGCTGACTAACTTGGTATTACTGAGTTAGTATTCAATGGTTTATACTTCAACTTCATTAACTGCAAGATATTAGGATGACTAATATTTTTTGTAACTGATTATACTAGTCTCATGTTCATTATAGAGATATGGTACTGGTAAAAGTACATTATCAGTTACTGGTGTTATATCATCAATTTATCGAAGTTATAAATATCAGCTACTGGCTACTAACTTAATGCTTAAATGCTTGAGGGACTTCGGTAGAATAATGGGTAGTTACAATCAATCAAGACATCCGTTTTTTGAACAGCAGAAGTCATTCGTCTAGTGAGGGCACGGAAGTATGAATATACGGACAATCAGCGCTGTCTTTTTAAAACTAAAGAATATAATACTATGTACGATGATGGAACCACTTAGCTCTCTGACACTCTTCTAAACTTGGTCAAGTCTTTGAATGATTGGAGAGGACAAAAAGTATAATAATTCTTCAGTGACTAAATATAATAAATTGTTTTGATTCAACGCTGTGTAAATGAAGGTATCCAAATTAATTGTTTCCACTTAATAAACAAATTAATATCTGGGAAAATAGTTTTGAAACTGATAAAAACTAAAATGTATGCTCAAGCAGGACCTCTTATTTTAGCTGTTTAAAATATCATCTAATAATTAAAAAGCTTTTAAGTTGAAAGTAATCACAACTTTAATTTTTTTAGTCGTTACCATACGACCACTGATTTTAAACGGATGGTTTATTGCGAGGCAATTATATTTCTATCTTCTAAAAGTTCATTTAATACAATTGCATACATATTTGTCGGGAACCATAATTTGTAATTCGGTTTTGAGATGACAACTTGTAACCTGGAAATTGAAAAAAAGCCCAGTTGATTACTGTCAAAAGTATTAAACCTCTAATTCAGGTCTTTTAGTCAACGATCTGATAACTCATTATAATGTTACAGAAGCTTGTAAGCAGAAAAAGGCAAACTTAATTTCAGTTATTCTTTGTTAACTCTTATTATCATCATTATTATCAAATATCTTAGACTGCGTGAATGAATTCACAGAAACTTCAAAACCTAAGTACATGAATTACAATGAATACAATGTACTTTTAAGTCAGTATTATTCGTAGTGTTTCGAGGGAAACCAACTGCATAGCATTTCATATAATTCCAATTAAATTGTACAAAACAAACTAGAGTATTTCAAAGGACGTATAAGAATATGTGATATCAGGTACAGAAATTCGTAGATAGTAGTCAATCGAAGATTGTTAAAGAGGGTCAAGAGAGGTTATCATACGGCTCAATATATGCCGGCTATAAAAAGTATACCAAAGATAAACCAAATTTAATGACTGTTTAAGTCATTCATTAGAGATTAAGGCAACCAATTATTGACCAAGTCAAATACCATATATACTACAAGTCTTCAGTGTGGTGTTAATGTGCTATTAGGATTGTGGTAAATACGCTATTTACAAATAAAAAGTTAGTCTAAAATGTAGGTGGAATATGTATAACACCCATTACAACTCCGTAAAATATTAAGTGAATTTAAGTATGTTAATGCAATTATTATGAATAAATAAACTTGCCAACTACTGTATTTGCTGTATAATATCTTTCAACAGCTGATTTCAACGTCGCAGTTAACCTAACTATCATATGACCAGGTAATTCAGGTAACGATCTATCTGTAATTAATTCATAAATTGGCTGTCCACTTCTGTCAATAGCAACTAGTTGATTATCTAAACTAGATTCCCATAGCGATAAATTTACATTGGACATGTAGATAATAGGACCACCATAGGTTAAAATTTGACTGTAGGTTACTTTGCTTTCATAACTTTCAATCTGTGAAAAGACAGAAATTCATAAATAAATAACAATGCAACAATGAAATTTGGAAATTATCAAACTTCAGAACAGTTTCTTCTTTATTAAAAAGTTTTATGGTGATTGATGAGTTTTTAAGAAAAATTAATATAAATGACTGAGTTTAAGAAGATACCTATCAAAAATCAGAGGATATTAAAATATAGTATTGTCCTATTATGGGGTTCTTTCGAAGTGTCCATGCAATATCCCTTTAATAATTGAGCCTGGAAGCCCCATGGTTTGATGAATCGGCTTCCAGTCAGAACACGAGTTCACCGAATGCTAATTCAGTAGTCTAAAGACAATATGTTCGTAGTAAAACTTGAAATACTTGGGCTGAATCTCTGATTCCACCATGAATGAATGCAATGGAAAGTCTCATACTAGGGTCGAAACAGCATACTTTAATTTTTAATGATTGCTTACCTAGATTTAGTCCGTATTACACTTAGTCTTTAAATACTTCAATCTGTTACTTTGACATTATACAAAACTTTTAAAATTAAAAACCAATATTCTACTCTTATCGATTAGTACACTTAAAAGAAACTATGTTTATCTGTTTACCTGATCAATAAACAAATAGTTAACCTAGCACTAAGCAAATATAAACAAAACGAATCAATCATGAGTAGTTATTGTTCATGTATTTATGACTTTTGAGATTAGAATATGGTCATTTTGAGAATGATATGGAAAACAAAGGTGACTCAATAATCAATTTATTACTGAGCTCAATATGAGAAATAATTCAATAAAGATAGAACGATACTGTTTGCAGAATACAATAAACTTATCCAGCTACATACAAGCTAATAAGTCATTTCAAAATATTAGCATAATATAAATTTTGAAAAAATGCGTAGTCTATAAACTAATTGAATAAAATAAAAGTAGCTATTACTATTATTAATTCAGTCTCAGGTTTCATTATAGAATTCTTCTAGAAAGAACAAAGTCAAGTTTAAGCTTTCTAGTCGTTATGGCTTTCTCAGTGGAATTTCATTGTTTATTGAAGACTATGAATGAAGTTATTATACCCACTTCTGAGTTTAGACGCTGTAATGTCAAAATGTGTAAACAATTCTGCTTTCAGAGACATAGGTTCTTGTGGACATTTTCAATAAAATATGCAGATATTCATCTTTCTGTCCTTACAATGTATGTATGCTAAATGCTTTGTTCTTTTGGTGGTGACTTGAAAAGTGATATTCATCAGTTTATGTTGACGTTATTGAGTATTTTGCTGTGTTCAATGAAATTAATCTATTTATTATAATTCTGAATAGTGTCAATATTTAGAAATAATTAAACTAATTTTCATGCATATAAGTGATGATAAAATAATGAGTTACTTCATAATCAACGTGTTCTGTAAAACTTTGTTGTTCTTACTTTATGTAGATGTATGAAGATAACAAATGGAATGAATCCAAAGTAATAACTAATTCATACAGAATTTTTCATACATATTTTATAGTTTTGCATTAAAACTGTTTTAATCGAACTGACAGAACCTAGTGTGTTTAGTAATTTTAAATGTAGTCATGAATAGATCTCTACTAATCCCTTAATAATAAATATAATTTGTCCATTTTTATGTTATTCACTAAGGGTATAGTGTACTTTTATTTTGAATTCGTAACATTGAAATACTGAACTAAAGCAAATTTCTTTATTTTTTCACGTACACTCAATCATTATAATTAAGAGGTGGATTGTAGGTTTTGTTTAATAGACAGGTATGTTTTGCTATTCTTCATCAAATATACATTAGTCAAGAATGAAACATTATTAAGAAATAAAACATTCTGTGTCGATGATAAAGTATTCTAAAAAAGTGGTTTTCCGAGTCAAGAGCAGTGATTTTGTAATTTGTATTACAGACTGATTGCAAATAGTCATCCAATCTAAAAGATTGATGTACTGGGCAGCAATTTTGTCTTAGTTTAAGGTAGTTCATAGAAGTGTATCATGCATCAAACCCATGACTTTCGGTTCTTTTGGTAAGCGCTAAACCAACACACCACTGAATTAGAATCCAGTTCTTCACATTTCTAATTTCAACCAATTTGGGATGTTGCATCAGATGGATAATCACCACATATTCGAAATATTTGTACTTCACTAGTTATGTCTTCTAACCTAAGAATTACCCCTCAAAATTATAACTACAACTTTGATTAATTTCTCATGTGATTCACCTTGAACTTTGTTAAATACTATTAGTTAGAATAACTAATAACTGAACTTTGTTTTTATGTATTTAATTCACGATTTTAATTTCATAGTTGTCTCCAATATGGTATTTCATTTAATGAGTCCAAGGAAGTTGCATAGTCTAGGCTCAAACACAATGTAACATATAAACCTTATTCAAGCAATAAAATGTATTTGTATGCATGATCAGTAAAGTTCATATCCAATTTTAATCGCAATCAGAGGTTAACTAGTCATTAAATATGAAGAAGAATCAGATTGTTCATTGGTAGTAGCTATTAGTAATATATATGAAATATTATACTTAGTTTCGATTACTAGATTGACTTAATTTCACACTTGTGTCACAGTTCATTGTGAACGATTGCTTTCATTATTAAATGCAAGTATACACTAATAAAATCGAATAAGATTGAAACCAGATCTGACATCAAACCTAGTGTTACTAGACTACTATTTCGTAGTCCCACGTGTCCACATTTTTAACCTTCATTAAACCAAACAAGGCGATGCCATTGTCATTTAGTACCATCGGTGACTGGCAGATTATAGTTTCTTAATTTCCTAAATTTATTGTTTTTACTGTTAGACGTAAAATGACATGTCTGATCATGGATCAATCGGGCCAAATAGTAAAACCTAGTACAAAAACGGCTCCTTGAATATTTTCTGGTCTTAAATAGCCGATTATTTAGCACCAAAGCTATTTCAGCACATCATCATAAAGCACCTTAATATATGTGTTTAAAATATTGTTTATGCATCTGTCAGTGTTACGTATCCCTCACCTGATATATACAAATATGAATTCTTAAGAATAATTATGCCGAAAAATATTTCAACATTCACCATAAAGAAAAATCAGCGTGAATATAGAACTTCGTACAAATATAATGAAAATAATACACAATTCCTTTTTAGAACTTACTGCTGTAGTAGACCTTGTTAGCCTTAATAATTTTGATGTCTATTATTTCCCTCAAGAAACTTGGAATACATGGCTGGGCGAAATGCTAGAATTTATCTGTTGAATTTTGAACTGCTAAGATTTTTCAAAAACAGCTTTAATCTAACCTCACATCTTTATCTTTAGAATTAGTTGGATTAATCGGCATACTGGAGAATCATAAATTAAAAGTTGTCAAGTCTTAAATGATATTTTCAGAATTTCAGTTATCGTAAGTATTTGTGTATCATACCAAATACCTTAAAGATTAGCGAATCATTCCATATTTCGCTGAATTTAATTAGCCGTCTCCTATTCATCGTTATTAATTTTTAAAGTTACTCCTCTCTATGGTAACACGAAAATTCTCTATGTTGCACCCAAACTAAAGTAACTAGTCCAAATGTTGAATATGTATTATTTGCCCACCGACAAACATCACTGTTTGTGTATATTATTACAGGTATTTCACTCGCCTATTTCATTGTTCCTCCTCTTATCTTTATGTGCTGCTGACACTGAACTAATATTTGATGTTTGTTGAATTCATGGTTTGTCTTTTAGTGTGACCCTTCACAAGTAACATAGACAGCAGAAGAATATGATCAGTTTTAGCGCCTTTATGCTGAGTATAAAGAGTAATCAATTTGATCGTATTGTTTGCTTAATCATTATTTATTGATTCGTTAGAACCAGTTTGAATAAAAAAAACTACTCACTTACAAAATTCTAGGGTTAATCAGCACAGAGAGGTACGACTATGAACCATCATTAATAATTTACACACCATCATAAAATATTTAGTAGCTTCTATTTAATTCTTTATATATTTTGTAATTTCACTGAATAAAATGTGAACTTACCGATAAATTGTATGATTTTACTCCATATTCTGCAGAACATATGCAAAGTACTCAGATATAATATTTTTCTAGTAGTAATAGTGTATAAAAATCTGTAGTACAAGCACTGTACTAATCTTAAATGAGTCTAAAAATGACCCCCAATCAATTTTACTTAATCATGAAGCTGGTTATGAAAATGAATGATAATTAGGATCATAGTTTAAGAATTTGGTAAGATTAAGTTTCAGAGTTAGGATTTAGGTTCATTATTAGCGTTTTGCCTAATAATTTAGACAAGGTTTATCATAATTTATCTCTCCCTCCCCCCACTAAAATTTGTGGTGAAATATGCAAAAAAATTGTCTACCAATAAGAAAACACCTGTGATAAACACTTATACCTCATACTTAACCCTAACAGTAATCTTATTTCATGATCTTAATACTAGACTTATAGTCTAATGAATAGACTTAACTACATAAATCTTATCACCACAGTAACATAAAATGGTAAGGAGAAACAGCCATTTTCCTTTAACTGCTTTATAATCACTTCTTTAGCTTGCGAATAATCGACAATCAGCATGCTTGTTTCATTTATGCACTGTAACCTCAAAGTCATTTTCTGAAACCTCATTGGCTCAGCACCACAGAGAATCATAATGAAGTTAATCATTTTATTAATTCCAAGCGTCAAATAAAGTGTTTCAATCATTATTATAATTTAAGTGTATAGACATGAGTGAATAGTGTGCATTAGTTTTATTTAGATTGAATTTTACCATAATCATGTTTAACGTCTAGTCAACATTCGGTAAATTAAAGTACAAAATCCTTCCGGATGAAATCGCTTCATTAGATTATTATTGGTGCAAGTACATGTGATTACACAATAGTGACAACAACTCATACCTCCGAGTAGTTTATTAAACAACCAGCACTACATATTTAAGGAGTGACTTCATAAGCAAGTGGCTAAACTATGTGGTGATATAGTTTAATGATTGAGACATTCAGGATCCAGACCAGTAGTTCAAAAGTTCTAATTATTTTCTCTTACTTAGGTTTGAATAGGGATAGTATAAGGTTATAATGGGTAATATTACAAAGTTATACATTTAGTACTTTTCGTAACCATATGAATGAATATGTGCCTTGTAAATAATTTCCACCTGATTTTCATTTCACTGTTTACAAATGTTAGTATTTTGTTAACATAAAATTTGTAAACTCTTTAAAAATCATGTATATTGATTAGTCATTTCAGTAAATATCGGTATAGATGTTAAATTAGTAACAGTAACTGTAATACATTGCTTTTGTCACTATGTTTAGATTGGGTACTTTTCTTCATTTCTCTGTATGAGGTGTACAGCGGTGTTCTCTTTCTCTATGGAAAAGAATTTGTATGCAGCTGATTTTAGGAGTTATTAAATTATTGTTACTGATAATCTATATTGGTTGGTTTTCAGTGAGCTTAAGTTCCCAGTTTTCCTAGATTGTTTCTAGTAATCAGCAAGTAAATAAATGATGGTTTGTTGTTTAAATCCTTTTTTAATGTAAAGTGTACATTCAAAAGACGTTGTTATCAAACCGCAAGTTCCTTTCAACTCGTTCACGTTGAAGACTAAGGTGTCGTCTGCATAGTTAGTCCAAGTTTTGGTTTGATAAATGGTGATACATAAATTTTGGGTTATGTCATCACAGCATTTTTAGTAAGTCTGGATATTGGTAATCCTGTTGTGTTCCTTTCATTTATTTGTACCAAGCATTTCCTGTTGCTTTTCATTCATTGTGTGTGAGTGAAATGTATGAGAGTGTAATTTTCAATAGAAATCTCATTCCAAACTTTAATTTACACTAGATTTGTTTATTTACCATGTCAGCCATGCTTCATTAACAAAAACATACCAGGAAGCTAAGGACAATTCGGGGCACTTACAGTAAAATTTTTAGATAAAGTTACATTTTAAATGAACGGGAAAATGACTAAAGTCACTTAATACAATGCATATATTGTGCATTCAAAACTTTGCTGATGGCTTCAATTTTTTAGAATCAAGATTATGAAATATGTCATTATTTAAATTAAATCTTACTAAAGAATCGTTATTCTTCACAGATCCTGCAAGTTTAACTTTGAAAAGATTAGCAAAACTTGTTGACGCTGATGCACCCAAGTGCCATCTGTCTTCTTTTTTAATATTTAATGTACTTGTATCCAATGTATCAATTTTTGCTAAAACACCTCCAGCATGAATTGAATTTACACAATGTGTACCAAAATCTCTGTAATGTGTTTACGCATTCAAAAAAGAAAATATATAAATAAACGTGTACAAAGATTTGATTTTGAAAACAATTAAAATGTTCTGAGTTACATACAAGGATGTATGTAATAAAATGGAATTGGAAATCAATGCAAATAGTTTGGCCGTTTTTATTTTTATGTGAAGGTAAATGTGTATATAAGTAATTTTAAAAGTGTACAATGAAGTTAATTAGTCGTCAACAGTTAACTCACCATCTACGGAAAATAACAAACATCAAGGGTACCCTGCAATTAGTTTGTTCTAGTTTGAGACTTTTCAACATTACTTATCTATGATTCGAAAGAATCAATACCAGAATACAAATATTAACCATTAGGTTTCAGCTTACTGGACTTAGATGTAATGTGGTTGCAGCAACATTATTCCATGTCCTCTTAAACATGTAGCTTAACTGCTAAAAAATATACTATGACGCTCTTATTGTGTTATTTTGACTGTAACAGTTACGACTTTCAGTACCAAAAATTACCAATGACAATAAGACCGTAACATATAGTCATGCTTATTTTTAATGAATAATTATTGACTCTTTTCCGTGAGTGTGGTTTGTTTTGATTCATTAGAGTCTAGTTGACCTTCCCTGACTAAATGAAATAAACTCTCTCCGAAATCTTGGTCGAAAAACAGATCACCTTTATGCGGGTCATTTAGCAGTGTGATGTAACGGTGGCTTTTTAGACTCGAACCATATAAAGGCATTTTCCAATGTAGCTACAATGAGACCTTTGGCCCTAATATTAAATAATTATGAGATCGTGAGTGGTTATTCCTGAAGAGCTGCATAAGCGTTAACCAGTTAAAAGTAGTCTGTTGGGAACATCTCACGAAACGTTACATACTTCTTAACACATTCAACAAATGTGTGCATGTGATGTTAGTGAGACTACAGTTTTTCTTGCGATATTGAACCAACGTCATTCAACTTTGCAGTTCAGCTGTTCATGTTGTAACAGGCTTCTTATATAACTAACCACTTTATAGTTTTGAATGTCATGTTTGTCTATCTTTTTGTAGTTATTGAATTCTATTAATTAAGTTGCTATGCGGTAACTAATATTCTACGTGGCTTGACATGGCACGTAAAATGTTTTTATGTATGATGGCTTTTGATAATCTAAACCACTGGATGTTGACTGGATGATCTAAAAGTATATGTCTACTGAGAGACGTGAACGATAAGTATCATTGCAGTGTGTGTTCGTCAACTGGTACCAGCTTATAAGTAGCAATCGTCAAGCCACTAACTAGTTAAACCAGATTAGGCGTTTAATAGCTTTATAAAAATTAATCATAATATTTATAACCAACTATTAACCCAACTATTAACTCACCGTATAACTAGATCAGCTAGATAAAATGCATTCATACCCTCCTTTAATGATTTAAAATTTTCATTTGTTAGTGAATCTTCTAAGGTATGCCCAATCAAACCATTATTGAATAATTCAATTGTTTCCATTGTTACATTTCCACGTTCTAAAAATGCAGCTATATCTAGAAGACGATTTTTAAAACGTGAATGCAATTTAGGATCAGGTATCAATTGAATAAAATAACGATTATGACGTATTTCACTTTGAACAATAAGTCCCAGTTTCTGACTCTGTCAAAAAGCAAAATAGTTTAGACATTTCAGTTGAATTTATTGGACAAACAGTGTCAATTATTATAATGCTTGATAATATAACAGTAAAAGTTAAATATATAACAAGGTTGCCTGAAGCTAGTGATATAAACTATTTAATGCCAACTGATTTCAAGTGCTCACAGAGAAACATGATGGTCGTCGGCTTGATTCTTGACACGATTGTACAGTCACTGACTCATAAAGTTCCATACTAAAATCAAAGAGTTATCTAACACTATTTGGTTATCAGTTGTTGTCCAGTTAAAGTCAGTCTTTGATACAGGCTATTTTCAAATTGTATCTTCCAATTCTACAAAAAACAGTCATTCATGTATAGATTTATAGATGGTAGAGTATTGTATTCCTATGATTTATTTATATAACCACGTGATTCATACGTCAAACAATAGAGCACTTGTACCCATTCTTATCATTCTCTTATATTCTTGCAGCTGGATAATGAAATTAAAGTAGAATGTCTCATTGTATCAAAAAGTAGTAATGAAGCTGAGGAGATAAATGCTATCGATAGCCCGAATGAATGTAGGTAGGTCAGATCCCGTCTAAAGACCATATCGAAATGATGTATGGAAAGTAAAGGGGGGGGGGTTAATTGTAAGTAAATGAGATTCCTAGCTTACTTATTTTTGTCTTGACCATTATGCATTTATATGCATAGTTAAAATACGTGAACATTCGGCCTTTCCTATTATGTTTTCCATAGACTTTTAATCTCCTACTAATTGCATATCTAATCAGATCAAGCTTTTGGAAATGTGTCTGTTATGAATGAATGAGACTAAAAAATAATAACAGATAGTTATATTTTCATTACGCAGATGAGTGTGGTGTTAGACTATTACAGAAAGTATACAAACTAACATTAGTAGTATTCCAGTAATATAGTAAGGACTTACTAATTTTTGACGTAATGTTTCTTTATCCGAAGAAAAATCTCCATTAATACGAAAAAATGAATATTCACCACCTGACGCTGAATTTATTGAATAGGCAACTAATGAACGACATTCACTAATTGATTCGTAAACTTCAGAAGATAATTTAATTTCCGAATTCTTTAATGGCTCTATAAAAATGCACAATAATATCGCGCATACAAAAATTTAATTATAGATGAAACTGTAACAATACGAATAAATAGTTAAGAAGGTGGCATAGTTAATCAAATGTTTATCAACTAAGTTATGATAATTATGATCATGAAAAGATATGTGAATCTGTTATCATTTGAAATGAATCATTTGATAATATTGTAAATTTTAACAGTCCAATATTTAAGGATGTATGAATAGCTTAGACATTATTGATGTAGTCATAGACTGGAATAGAAAGTTATTCATAATCCATTAAATGTATAGCTTCTCATAAATAGGACACTGCTGAGTTATTATACATTATGTTGAAATATATTTGTCTATAGGGAAATTTTTTAACTTAATTAAATGCATTACAATAGCAAGGTGAATTCTCATTTGTATCTATGTCTTTTATATACCCAAAGTAGATGAAAAGTGTAACTTATAATGATTTAAATCATGCTTCGTGTTTATGTAACATATTTTAGACCAGTATGATGGCACTGCAAATTATGTATAAGAATAGAGGAAACTTAGGTTCACATAATGTACATATGTAACATTTTCGGTCATGTTTCTGTTCAATTGGTTGATAAGCGCTAAATATTTTAGTGTGATTTTCGTTAAAGATTTCATTTCAAGCATCTGTAACGTATCCGCTACGAAGATATTCAGTGTTGCGTAGCTCAATATGAGAATTTGAAAACACAAATATAGTACAAGGTAGGTCTTAAAATCAGAACTTTGATGTACACTACGTTCGACTTTGCTGTCTTTATCTACTTTATGAACAGAAAAAACGATGGTTCTGCCAATTGAATGTAATATGAGTAGTAAACAATGAAAACATTCACAAAATCACTTATCTGGAAAATTATAATGATGTAAAATGAAATGACAATAAAGGAAACAATTTAGAAGGCTATTTAGTTAACGTTCTGGTGGTGATGAATATGGTATTAAATCAACGAATAAATAATAATGGAGGTTTTTTAAGTATCTATAGTCAACATAAGTTTACGATCATTTATTTTATTAGGAGTTTTTCATAGGTACTTGAAAGACACATTTACACTGATTCTCTGGCATGTGTCAATGACATGCTCTTGAGAATAGAATACCTATAAACTAGATGACATTCTCAGCTGACTGGATATGAATTCTGTGACATCAATAAAAAATGGCAAGTATCAGGTTTAATTCTATCATCTATATGTTTACTGACCATATACGTTACACATTTAATATAAAAAAGTCGATGTAATGTTCAATTATTTAAGTTTCACGTTCCGCTGAAATAGCTACGAACAACTATTTACTTTTAGTAGGAAAACACACTACATTTAGAGCAGCAGAAGTTTACACTCATTACTTTTAAAATGGAAAAGCACTTCATTATCGTTTACTACTTACAAGTAATCTAACACAATCAACTAAAAAAATGCATGCAAATACTTCTGAAAAACTATAAAATAAATATTGATAAATGCAATAACATACGAATCGTTATATCATCTGGTAGTAGAAACTTTCCATCTACAGAACGCCGGCATAATGAATAACTTTCCACATCTATTATAGGACCTCTTTCACAGTTAACTAGATTATCCCATCCGCTCCCAGGTAACACGCTAAGATATTTCTGATTAGGTAAGAGTGTGCATTCACTTGCTGAAGATCGTGAAGCAAAAGGTCGTTTATTTGAATTTTTATTCTGTGATTTCTGGATAACCGTTGAATAACCAATTGGTATAATTTGTAATAAACTAGCAAACAGGATACAGAAATTAATTATGATATGTGAAGCAAATATTACTTTAAATAATGCAGTAATATCAACAATCTTATTAGATTCTGTTAATTACCATCCTTTAGCTTGATTTGTAATGCTTATTTAATAAAAATAAATACCGTTATTTTATTAGCATGATTACTGATATCATAATTTCAAGAAGAACATGTAACTAATAGCTTCATTATTTACGGTTATTCACAATGTCTTCAATCTTCACTAAGTATGTTTATACAGTATTTTCGTTATTTCCTCATTCATTTATTAAATAAGTGCTGTATAGAAAGGTCTGACTCCTATGAGGAGTACCATTTGTAGAACTACATCCAACTATAATCGTGGTTCCCAGCCTAAAATTCGAGTTGTACTCGAACTATCATACACCAAGTTGTTTATAACATACAGAGTTGAAGATAACTTCAGGCACTTAAAGTTGAATCCTTAATATAAACAAAAGTAACCTAATATGTATGAATGATTCACTAAATGAGCAGGAGGTGGCCATTAATTTTTTAAGAGAGAGCCGAATTACTTCACTGTTGTTCCATAAACAGTTTGAGTGCCAAGCCTCCTATCAATAAAATTAGGGCGTATACAAACAAGTTTTAAGTACGCTAAGTGCAAAAAACTTCATTTTACCTAACAGAGTTTGCTAATTTATTTACAAAAAGCTTATCAATGTTCATAATTTCATGTATTGTCAATACGGAGGTTTAGTTTACCACAGGAATCATGATTATCACTATTATTATGCAAATGATGAATTTAGTAAACAGACAATAGAGTGAAGAAATTATTTGAAAAGAAATATTTCTTCACTTCGGTGTTAATTTATTAGATGACCAAATGGTGGTATCAACAGCCTACTATGGGAGAAAACAAACCAACTTCCAGTTGAAGAGGAAATCAGGAAATAACGTTGGAAATGGATAGGACATACATTTCGGAAATCATCAGACTGCATCACGAGACAAGCACTAACATGGAATCCTGTCAGGAAAAGGAAAAGAGGAAGGCCAAAAACACACTGTGTCGAGAATTGGAAGCAGATATTAAAAGGATGAACAGCAACTGGAAAAAGCTGGAAAGGATTGCTCAGGACAGAGTTGAATGGAGAATACTGGTAAGCGACCCATGCTCCTCCGAGAGGGGTAACAGGAGTAAGTAAGTAAGCAAATGGTGGTATGCCTTGAACTTTGGTCAGTCAAGTTATATTGAAAACGATTACCTTGATTAGAACCAGCACCACATAAAGACTGTTTGTTGTATGCCTGTACGTCTGCTTCGATACTACTAGTTCCCAAGCCAGATTAGAGAATACAAGTTAAATGAGCTAACAACTAGAGAGAAACAGCCAATTATGATTCAGTCATTAGTTTATATACATGAAAAATGACCATAAAGAAGACGAATAAGATAAATAACATTCATACAAAAAAAGAACATTAATGACATGAAACTGGGACTGAGTGAAGGAACAGACACATTGTTTATTAGTTATAGTTCCTGAATGGAAAAGGATGTGACAACAGTTCATGAGTATAATGAAAGGTTCGTGATAGGGAAAGGTAATAATGATAATTATAAAATGTTCGGTTTATATACACTCAAAATACATGAAACAGTCTTCTATAAACAGTTCTGAAAGTTGCTTGTTCATCTTCATTCTCCTAATCTGACAGATAGGAATTTCCAGTTTACTAAAATAATAAATTATTAGCTTTATATTTGACAATTTTTGGTAAACCAGAAATCACATTTATTTTCTTCATCTTCTACCAGACATTTAGACAGACTTACCAGATGATAAGTTATTATATTATTATATATCCTAAGGTATTAAAACATGATTTTTAACACTGAGATTCCCACCCCCCTGCCAAATGAGAAATGAGGGTATTTAGTCACATGTAAACATTAGTATTTTTCATTCTGAGGAAGCTGTTGGGTTATTATTATTCAAGTATATAATAGTTTCCTATAGTTTCGACACTACGTGACATAAACAACCTTATGCACTAAAGGTAAGTCGAACGAAATATACAAAAATCACAATTCACCACTAGATATATGTTGAAGTAATTAAAGGTTTTACTCACTGGAATATGGCAAAAATTCATTCATAGATTTCTAATATTTCTTTAGAACAGCAATGTAAATATAAATAAGTTGAGTTCGTATGCAACTGTACCGAAACGTTCACGGCAGTTTGACCAAAGCCACATTATATTACTTTTCATAGGTCATGCTTGTGGTTGCGTCAAAATAAATAAAATTCATGGTCCTAACTAGCTGAATGTATCAACAAAGAATTCTGACCTTCAAGTTTTGCTCCAGCCTGGTGTACGTCAATGTGGTGAGCCTTTTATCCTGAATGAAGTGTTCATTATGCAAATTTGAAGAGAGTAAACTAATTATATAACCGGATACGTTACTGCTAATGATAATATTTGGTCTGTGACTGACGTGAATTATGAATAACTCAAGGCCTGTAGTAACTGTATGTTATATAAAGTTACCATACGTATACAAGTATGAGATCAAATTAGCATGATGAATAGTAAAGGAGTCAAAATAGTAACTCAATAATTACAAAAAGATTACATCCAATTATTCTTGATATCTAAATGATGTTGTATTCGCCTCAGAACTGAGTATTTTTGTGACTAATACTTTTGAACTAATAGATGTAGAACTTCATCTGAGAATTCATTGAAAAGAATATCCTTTCGTTCAAAAGTCTTCTGTTTTTATATATTCATCATACAGAAAACTGTATAAGGTAACTTCATGACTTCATTTCATATAAATAGCCTTCAAAATTTGAGCCGATAATCAACGATTGAGTGTAGTCAAAATCATCTTAACCATCATAACATTTAATTTTCAGTATAAAAGATGAAAACTCCGCCCGCAGCTCTTCCAGGGTTGTTGCCGGTCCCAAGCCCGGGTAAAGAAGGAGGGTTGGACATAGGGCTAGCACCCCTATCCCGTAAAACACAAGTTTGCTAAAAAAACGCTAATCAGAATAAACAAACTTAACCATTTAAACTCTGCCCTGGAAGTGGAAGGAATTCATATGACGCTTCATGATGAAAGCCGAGATTCTTCGGAAGTCATGAGGCCAATGCCACCCCTTCTAACGATCAGAGCAAAAATTTTTATAGGTACATGGAATGTTCGGACAATGTGGGAGACAAGGAAGATCAGCCAGATAGCAGCAGAAATGAAGAGATACAATTTAACTATGCTCGGGATCAGCGAAACGCATTGGACTCAAACTGGACAGAAAAGATTAACTACGGGAGAGGTGTTACTATACTTTGGGCACGAAGAGGAAAATGCCCCACACACCCAAGGAGTTGCTCTGATGCTGTCTAAGAAAGCGCGCAATGCACTTGTAGGATGGGAACCACATGGACCCAGGATCATCAAAGCATCTTTCAAGACAATGAAGAGGGGGATTACAATGAACATCATCCAGTGTTATGCACCCACCAACGACGGCAACGACGAGGACAAAGATCAGTTTTATGATAGGCTGCAGTCAATTATATCGAAATGTCCAGGAAAGGATCTGACAATCCTAATAGGGGACCTAAGCGCCAAAGTCGGAATGGACAACACCGGTTACGAAGACATCATGGGACGACAAGAACTGGGAGAAAGAAATGAAAATGGTGAAAGATTTACAAATCTTTGCGCTTTCAACAAAATGGTTATAGGTGGTACAATATTCCCCCACAAACGCATACATAAGGCTACATGGATCTCACCGGATCATACTACAGTGAATCAAATCGACCATATATGCACCAATAATAAATTCAGAAGATCAATGGAAGATGTGAGAACCAGGAGTGGAGCTGATGTAGCTTCAGACCACCACCTAGTGGTTGCCAAAATGAAACTGAAGCTAAAGAAGCAATGGATAACTGGAGCAACAGCATTAAAACGGTTCAATACAGCCTCTCTTCGGGATACTGACAAACTCAAGGAATTTAAAATAACTCTTAACAACAGGTTCCAAGCCTTACAAGATCTGCTGAACGAGGAAGAAACCACTATGGAGGACAACTGGAAGGGAATCAAAGAGGCACTTACTTCAACTTGTCAAGAGGCTCTGGGCTGCAAGAACTACCATCGTAAGGAATGGATTTCCACAGAGACCCTGAGCAAAATTCAACAAAGGAGGAACAAGAAGGCAGAAATCAACAACAGCCGAACTTGATCAGAAAAAATCAAGGCTCAAAATGAATACACAGAAGCAAATAAACAAGTAAAGAAGAGCATCAGAGCCGACAAACGTAAGTATATCGAAGGCCTTGCAACGACAGCGGAGAAAGCTGCAAGAGAAGGAAATATGAAACAGCTATACGACACAACGAAGAAACTGGCAGGGAAATATAGTAAACCAGAGCGACCGGTCTGGAACAAAGAAGGCAAACTAATCACCGAGATTCAAGAACAAGAGACAGATGGGTAGAACATTTTGAGGAACTCTTGAATAGACCAGCTCCACCAAACCCACCAGACATCGAAGCAGCATCTACAGACCTCCCGATTGATGTCAATCCACCAACGATGGAAGAAATCAAGATAGCTATCAGACAGATCAAAAGTGGGAAAGCAGCAGGACCTGACAATATACCAGCCGAAGCACTCAAGTCAGACATAGACATAACGGCAAGGATGCTCCACGTTTTATTCAAGAGGATCTGGGAGGAAGAACAGGTGCCGGCAGACTGAAAAGAAGGATACCTTATCAAGTTACCAAAGAAAAGGGATTTGAGCAAATGTGAGAACTATAGAGGAATCACACTATTGTCAGTACCAGGGAAAGTCTTCAACAGAGTGTTGTTGAACAGAATGAAAAATTCAGTGGATGCTCAACTTCGAGATCAACAGGCTGGTTTCCGCAAGGATCGGTCATGCACAGACCAAATCGCAACATTACGCATCATCGTTGAACAATCAATTGAATGGAACTCGTCACTGTACATCAACTTCATCGACTATGAGAAGGCGTTTGACAGCGTAGACAGGAGATCACTATGAAAACTTCTCCGACACTACGGTATACCAGAGAAACTCGTCAACATCATCCAGAATTTTTACGACGGACTACAGTGCAAAATCGTGCATGGAGGACAGCTGACAAATGCATTCTCAGTGAGAACCAGGTTTCAGACAAGGCTGTCTGCTCTCGCCCTTCCTCTTCCTCCTAGTGGTCGATTGGATCATGTAAACCTCTACATCTGAGGAGAAGCACGGGATTCAATGGACAAGTAGGATGCAACTTGATGATCTGGACTTCGCAGGATGATCTAGCACTTCTATCCCGTACACAACAACAAATGCAAGTGAAGACAACCAAAGAAGCAGCAACCTCAGCATCAATAGGCCTGAACATACATAAGGGAAAGAGCAAGATCCTCAAATTCAACACCGAGAGCACCAACCTAATTGAACTTGATGGTGAAACTCTGGGAGTAGTGGATACCTCTACATACCTGGAGAGCATCATCGATGAACAAGGAGGATCCGATGCAGATATAAAGGCAAGGATCGGCAAAGCAAGGGCAGCATTCTTACAGTTGAAAAATATATGGGACTCCAAACAACTGTCTACCAACCTCAAAGTTAGACTCTTCAATTCGAACGTCAAGTCAGTTCTTCTGTATGGAGCCGAAACGTGGAGCACTACTGCAAACATCATCAGGAGAGTACAGGTATTTATCAACAACTGTCTACGTAGAATATTTAATTTCTGTTGGCCGGAAACCATCAGCAACAGCCTACTTTGGAAGAGAACAAACCAACTTCCAGCTGAAGAGGAAATCAGAAAACGACGTTGGAAATGGATAGGACATACACTGCGGAAATCATCAGACTGTATCACGAGACAAGCACTAACTTGGAATCCTGTTGGAAAACGGAAAAGTGGAAGGCCAAAGAACACCCTGCGTCGAGAACTGGAAGCAGACATAAAAAGGATGAACAGTAACTGGAGACAGCTGGAAAGGATTGCTCAGGACAGAGTTGAATAGAGAATACTGGTGAGCGACCTATGCTTCTCCGAGAGGGGTAACAGGCGTAACAACTGACTATAAAAGATGAAACTCATGATGTGTAATTCATGAAGTAACCTTGCATAAGTAGGGAGTTTATTTCTAAGATTAAATAAGTATTCGATCTTTGAATTGATTACTGTGATACTGTTTGTTATTTTTACATTAATTACACTATTTACTAATGAAATATGCTCATTTGTGAGTTGTATTATTGATGTGTTTTAGGTGATGGTCGATATCTGCTTGATGAATTCAAGCTAATCAATAGACACATAACTTTGATGGGTGAGTGAATAATGTACAGCTATCTAACAATGACTAGGTATTCTCAGCCTATCATCGATCTGATGATGAACAGAGCATGCTTTATTTACTAAAGGTTTCATATGATCATTATGGTAATTCTTACTTAATTGGATGCATAGAACAGTGTCTGTTTAAACGTATGAATTGCATCTACCTCACTAATTAAAAAAAAAGTAAATATAAAAAAGTACCAAGAAGTAATCTTTCCTCAACAGCCTTTCTTAGTAGTTGTTTGCATTCTTGAGTCATAAGTCAAAACCACATCCAACTATTTTATTTAGTTTATATTGAAACTGTGAATATCACATGTTATGAGTCATTGTTATCTGTTGATAATTTTTTTATCTTAAATAGTAGAAGGTGATGAATTATATCGCCCACTGTTTAATCAGACCTGAAATGAATGTTGTTTAATACTGTCTACACTATACATTCGATGTTTTTTTGTTCTTTCTTTAAATCTAAGCTACATTAATTTGTTCTAGACAAAATTGTGTATATACCTTTTATACAAATTAAAAGAATAAATCATGATGGGAAATTATACAGTGGCTTTTATACATTGACGTTTGAGTCATAGATTAGTTAATCTACACAACTTTGTGAATATATACAAAAGTATTTTGTATTGTGCTAAATGATCTGTGGGTACGGTCTAAACATTGAAATCCTTTTATTTCATTAACATTAAACTACCTAGAAAAATTAATCATTGTGGATTTGCTTCAGGTCTTACATAAATTTGTCAGTTAGCTCATCAGTCTAATATATACCTGTTTAGACCTCGTGTACATGTTAGAAAACACTACTTTAATGGACAAAATACGAATAGTTCGTGATACACAAAGAGAAACAGATTAACCTGACTTTTAAAGCTATGCCAACTTCAATCAAATAGTTTTCAGTGTCTGAGATATATGTTTTATTCCCATATATCATTGATACAAGTAGTTTTTCTTTACTTAATGATACAGTATTTACTATGTTAGTATCAAGAGACTAACATTGTTAAATTATGTGTGTTCAGATGTAAGGCTGAAATTATCGACAACTTTTTTAATCTTTATTCATTGTTTTGTAACGAATGTTCTTGGTCATTTTTCAGTTTCTCAAATGAGTGAGCCCTACATATCTGAGTGTATTCTTCGTTGAATAATTAAATAAAAGCCTCTTTCTTAGATAGATTTATACTTTTCACCTTATATGTTGAACCGCACTACATTGGACATAATCAACACCAACTAATGAGAATACTAGTGTCATTTGAAACCATTAGCGCAAATTACGCTCTTATATACTTCACTTACCTACTGAATGAACGGAAGAGTAATTTATAATACCGAACAAAATACACATTATAATCGTTGAAGCTAACATTACCTCTGATATGAACCATAAATATCTTGAACAACAGTAACATTTTTGCTAGTAAATTGTTTAAAATGGGTCATTTAAATTCTAAATTAGTTATGATAATTTTTCTAACTAGTTCTGAACACAGTTACAATGATGAATAGCTGAATGAACACAATTAAGTGCCATATGTGTATAGAATGAAAACTTGTGAATTCTATATACTAATACATTCACATAGTACAGTCTTGATAATTTAATAAAATTGTGATCATTTGGTCATGAAATAAGCACAAAGTAGTAACAAAAATAAGGGAGGTGAACTAAATAGCGATTGTGTCGTGGAATCTGCCTTGCACTTTCTACTGAATATATTTCACTGGTTGGTTAATTGACCTTATGAACATATATTTGAAATGAACTATAATGTACAGTCAAGATGACATGTACTGATCAGTCAAACAAAGAATAATCAAAGATAAAAATGAATGTTACAGAGTAACTAATGAAGCTTTAAATATATATTTTATTTTAAAAATGTTTCTTTTTGGAATCAATCAAGTTATGTTATTGAAGTATGATTTGTTGTTTACCTGTCTTACAGAGGTTATCAATGTATGTTAATGACTGTAACACTCATAGTCCACTTGGCGTCAAGTAGCATGAAAACAAGAATCAATAATAGTTGTTTGTAAGAACATTTATTTCAAACATCTAGGATAAACACAATAGCTGATAATTAGTAAACAGGCAAAAGGATAATCAATATTCAGAATTTCGTTTTCAACAACAGTTTAATCAAATGTCCAAGCGTATGCATAATGAAGTTAATCAGATACAGATAAATCACATAGAGTTCATGCAGCTTAACAATAATGGCACAAAATATTATCAAAAGTTCACAATATTTACGTTAAATACTACAATGTCACTTAAAATATTTTCTAATTTAGTAGAGTCAGTGAAATATTACTACATCTGAAAATTATAATGAGGTAAAATCACATGAACTATGAAAAATATAAATGTAAGTTGGATTGTAACTGGCAAGTGGAAACCAGGATGCGCGTTTCGTCCTGTTTGGACTCGTCGTCCGGATGTACCTGCATCCCAAGTGTTGATGTTCACAGTGTGATTCGAACTCAGTCCGTTTCGTGTCAAACACCACGGCGTTCACCACTAGACTATTGAGTCCAGACAGTCACGCCTGTGCAACGAGTCGATTGCTTTAAGATGAATTTGTGTATTCCGATTGATCTGTTATAGATTGCAAGTTAGTCAGTCTCTATTGCTATATGTGCATTCTGAACGAATCGCCTCGATATAGCGATTATTCACAAGTATTATTTAAGTTGAATTGTGACTGGTAAGTGGAATCCAGGATGCGCGTTTCGTTCTATTTGGGACACATCATTTGGATGTACCAGCATCCTACTTAAATAATACTTGTGAATAATCGCTATATCGAGGACGATTCGTTCAGGATGCACATATAGCAACAGAGACTAACCAGGCTTCAGTCTATAATAAATCAATTGGAATATATAAATTCTTCCTAACAAATATAAATACTGTGCACTAAATAAATCTCTTCAAAAAGATTAAAATTTTATTTTTAATCCTTAAGTGGTGATAGGCGTTTATGAACATACTGTAACACTTATTTTGAATATAAATATTCAATCAATGTGTTATGTTACATTTTACTTTATAAAAAGATTTTTTTCTGAATTACTGATAAGTTTGATGAGCAGATAACTGAACATATCGTCCTTAGCACTTTCGACTATATAAATATTTTGTTTCATACTTTTAGCGGTAACCGTAATTTTATGGTATAAATTTATCCAACTAGACATCTAGGATGAAGAATAAAATGTGTTAAAAGTTATGACTTTGGTATGTAGCACTTCTTTCCCTCTTCTGAAGCTAAAAATGGACGAATGTTAATTCTGAAGTATTCGGTGATCATTGAGGACATTGCTGGTAATCTAAATAGTTGCATGATAAACCTAGCAGGTTAAATATGATTTCATAACCTCAAAATGTAGTGAGAATGTATGGTATGTCAAATGTCAAGTAAACTGTTAGATGACTTACTCGGTTTCCTACGTCATTTATTTGCTTGTTCTCTTTATTAATACTAGTTAGTCGTTCAAAACATACATTAATAGATTAATTGGGTCATAGGTCATGCGCACATGCATATAATTGCAATACCTGAAACAAGCAGCTATTTGATTGTGTAAATTTTTATGTGTTTTAATATTTTTAACCTTAGTGATTAATTTCCTATAACATATCAGTTTAAAGGTTTAATTTTATTTTTAGTGGATGACTAATTGTTGTAAATAAACAACTACAATACAAGTGAATATTGTCATTTTAGTGTAATCCACTCATTATGAAATAAACTAACCCTCTTCACGATCATTATTATTATTATTACTACTACTAATAACCATGACGTTAGTAGTAATGATAACAGACGACTATAAAACCGAGTTTATTTCACTAACATAATAACGGTAGATTACAATATATACTTTTTACATATATCCGCTTATTTTAAGGACACTAGAATAAATTTGACAAAAAGGGTAGTTTAAAAATCCCGAATTTTTCTTATTCTCTATGTACTCTTTACACTTTATATAAACAAAAATAATGAAAACGAATCAGGTTATAGTCGGTTTTAAACTAGTGATTTTAAAATTTATTTATCACTAGTCTGTTATCAGACTGATAAAACCTTTAGGATTTAATAGATTGTTTCATGCAAATATCCAGTAACTTGTTGATTGGAATTAACCATACCTTATGTAGATTTCGTGCCTTTTGAGGTTAATTTGGAAAAACGTTTTTCCACAGTTATACATACTTAGTAGATGTAGCATTCAAGTATCTTTCAGATAAATTTTATTACCACAAACTTTTATAGAGATCATAAGTTTTTAAGTGCCCTATTACAGATTGATTTGGCTAAACAATAGCTATATTAAAATCAACAGTCTCCATAGCACTTTGCAATACAATCATTATGTGCTTATTAGTGACTAGCCCTGAAAGACAATTTACTAAGTTTTAGCGCAGAGTCCTAACCAGTAGAGTTCAGCTGTGTTAACAGTAAGGGGAATATAACCAACAGCACTGGTTGATGGTCGCAAAATACCTCAAACTGACTCAGATTAAAGGTGTAAGCCACTGGATTCCTACTTAGTAATGCAAACGTTAAGCCCTAATCACTATTTTTGAAGGTCTTGGGTTCAGTATCTGTTAGGCTTGCAGATAATTGCTGCATATAAATGTATCATGTTATATAAATATACGACCAATTTATTCTGACCATTCAGTTTATCCACTTAGATATACGTCTACTAAAGGAAGCTACTGCACCAATAATCTGTTTTTTTCCACTATGTATCATTCAGTTACATTTTGGACAAACTTTCAAAGAATCTGTCAGTATTCGCATAACATCTACTGCTCAACAAATGCTGTGAAAATAAATATTCTGCCTTATTTCTATTACAGATATAGAACTAACTGATAGCTTCATTTGAATGATCTTCATTAAGCAACTGACAACTAAACTTCAGTCTTACTTCAGTTACTGAGTGTTGTTTATGAGTGTTGTGGGAACGAGGTGTAAGCAACTAACAGCAGTCTACTATGATGTCTACCAAGTCATGTTTTGTCCTCCTAAGCTGAATCAGATTATAAATCACTGAGTCATGTATACAACAGAAATGAGTGAATTCAATACAAAGTTTATAACCATTAGTCAAATATTGAGTTATTCAGAACAATTGAATTCGATTCAATGTGTGTTTTTCTAGCTTCAAGCAGGAGAATTATGTCATTCTTGTACATTTTTATGTGAAACTTAGACAGAATAACAACTGAATGTTTCAGAGCTGACAAATACACTTTTTTTAAACTTATTCAGTTAACTACTATTGACTAATGTGTGGATAGTTTAGTGTGACAAATTTTTGTTGAAAATATAGTCTGTCGAAACAAAATGACGTCATATTTACACCCTAACTTCATTTCAGTTGAAAATTCAACAACGGTCAATATGTTAGGTGGGCTTGAACGAGAAGTACTATTGTTCAAGACTGCCACTTAATTCATAATACGTGGTACCTTCCCAGTAACAAATATAACAATTGGCATGTACTTGAAGACCACCGAGGCAAGTAAAATTTCAAGAGGATATTTTTAGTGGTATTACATTCTGCAGGTTGAATGATTTGATTGATTTTTCGAAAAAGATTACCAACCTTATAACGAATGGGAGCGAATGCCTAACAACTTAGCTGTTCAGCTTATAAAAGACAGTAGCATTGAAATTTGTAATACAATAATGCAGTACAATCACAGTGAAATGGATGAATTGAAATAAAAAGTTTTAATACGGTTATAACAAATGGATTTTAAAAAGTGCCTTTCAGAAATATTGGAGAGTGATGCTTGTTGAAATTCAAGAGAAATATTTGTCAAAAATTTTAGTAATTTAAGTTTATGTAGATTACTAAATTTACATTACGAATCGACTGTAGTTAGACAACATTTAAGAACCAAGAAACACTCGAAAACTAGTTCGTTCATATATGGTGAATCCTCAAAAAGTCATATCCGCCATTCTACTGGGAATCAGCCAATAGTATAACCTTTAAGTCATTTAACGATGTGTTTCATACTTGTAAATTCAGTTTACCTAAACGGTTGTTGCTGTTCGTTACAGAAGAGCGAAGATTATTTCTAACACCTGTTTTTAGAATAGCTTGGCAATTTAATAATTGCGGCTAACATACGTATGTATTACAACGTATATCCAAAAAAGTCAATGATAAATCACAAGTGTGAACCATTTTCTTTGTTTTGTAGCTGTTTTGTGATACGCTATCGCTTTCTACAAAGTGAAGGTTAAAATGTATAATTTCGAGCTATTTGATTCCTAGAAAGCAATTGTAACTTTCATTATTCCGCAACTTCGTAAAGAGCATATATATAATAGACAATCAACGTGAAGCGGAGTAAATAGTTAGTTAGTGAAATGAATGGTGGTTCGGCTAAAATCCTTGATTCAAATTTTTAAATAATGCTATTCGAAGTCTGTTAAGCGTAACAGTGGAATACGGATATTCCTAAAGTAAATATGTATCAGTTGTGTTGTTTGCGTTGTTTCCAATTTTGAAGCGTCTTGAAAATGCTGACACTAGATTTACTCTTTATTCTTAGAAGGTTCTCACACACATACAGCGAAATCAAAAGTAATAAATAAGATAATCCTGTGATATTTTCTAATTTGAAATGTTTACTAATTTGATGTCACCTCACTTTGTAAACTACCTGCAAATATTTGCTGTCCACTAACAACAAGTAGTTTTAGTCATAAAAGGACTTATGTACAATAGGCAAACTCAATTATCACTAGACTAGGAAAGATGTTATGTATGTTGGAATAAGCTGGCGGATGAATTCATGCATCAATAAGGTAATCATAAATGATTAATAATTTACGTTATTTGTAACCGACTGTTGCAATTCGGAATTGTTACTAAAGTTTTCTCTTAACTACCTGATCAAACAATTTCAGAATGCAGCAATAGTGAAACAAAAATTGTAACGAATTCTCACATACACATAGTTTTTTCATAAGTTAATGTTAATATGAGTATTATGTTTTCATACTGTTCAGATAAATATATCGAATCTACAAAGCCTTTCAAAATTTCTAAATACTAATAAAAAGCTATAATGTTCAGGTTACTTAATATAATACTCATCAATGTTATCGATCTTGATTCTACTTCTAAAACTTCCTACAGATCGCCTACAAGCCACCCAAAGTTAAATAAAGCCTACCTCAAACTTCAGTAATTAAGAATAATAGTTATGTTATAAACTTGATCAGTTAATTTTATTTGTTGTCGATGTAAGCAGATAACCTGTTATTGGTTCCTGTATAGCTATCAAGTAGTGTAAATGCAGCAGTCGCACTGCTGATTGGTTGCAGACTGTTTACTAGCACTTTTATGAAACTGAATAACAATACGATAAATCCTACAAAGACCACCATGTACTTTAAGACTGCAGAGATACGTAGTAAACAGATAGTATATAACTTTCTACAGACTGCTTTCAACCACATAACATCAAAGTTAAAATAGATTTCGTTACTGATTTTTGTCTTTCCTGTAAGGAAGTTTTTGAAGCAGGTAAGTTGTAATTTTGATTTTATTGAGACGTAGGCTAATTAAATGCTAATGGTTATAGGAAAAAGTTTAATTTTCAGATAGTTTTTGTCAAGGAATGATGAGGAACGGATATAATATACTGTTGGTGGACTAGGGTGCTCTGAACTCGTTCGTTTAAGCAAAAAGATTTTATTATCTTTCCAAGCAAAGTCGTTAGTTTAACGCCTTTTCAACTGAAAAACCATTTGGAAACAAGTAGTTGTGTATTTGTTGTTAAAATGTCTCATATTATAATGAAAAAAACTATTCACTTCTCCTTTGTTTCCAACTAGCTCTCCAGCTGATATCAACTGATGCAGAATTACCAACTTTAGCTTAAACTACTTATTTTTTATTATTAATGATTTTATAGTAAACTTGGTTACTTACTTCAATAATGATAGAATTTCAATGTACAGTGTAAATGTATTCATGATCAGTTTAATGGATTTGTTAACTTCAGTTTTATATTGATAATTAGAATGTTATAAGTAAGTTTCCATAGTTTGAATTGATTACATTTTCATTCATTTAAATATACATTTTGGTTACTTGACAACACAGCGGTACAATATTTGCTAAAAATGAACAAACGAAAATTCAAACTACATACATTTTTCACTATCACATGTTTATAAAATAGGGTAGGTCATTTAAATTGAAAAGTCAAACCTGTTATACGTCATTTCTAATGTAATTGGTTATAAATTAAATAATGACTGATCTATGCCGGTAAAATTATTCATTTAACCGAATTACATAAATTCCACTTAGCAGCCAGTGTTACTTTAATATGTTAATACCATTTTTTTTATATAAATGAAATCTATAATGAAAATCATATTCTAATATGCAACATTCATCATTAAAGAAATAGAAAAAATGATCAAAACTGCTAAACACAGTAAAGTTTGTGAGGATTAAAAATGTTGTCTATAACCTTAGCTTATCTGTGAGATAACTAAAGCAAGATAAAGTAGTAAAATAAGTTATTTCACAAAGTACATAGAGAGTTTTGTCATCAGATCAAGTTTATAATCTCCAAATACATATTCAAATGAATTTAATGCTTACTTAGAAAGCTAATTATCACACTATTGACTAACTGATAACACATTAACTTCAGTTTTAGCTAAATGAATGTAATTTAACCACTAGGACTGATTGTGAGCCATATCACTAGACGGTTCAACCTTTAATTCTGAAAAATACACGAATATGACTAATTTAGGGATACAACAACGATATAACAACGACTGATAGCACTTTTTAATCTACCCGTTCTTAGTATTTTCCACAAGCTACTCTTAAGTCAGGTAGAGGGCAAGTAGTCATGTATGAAACATGTTTTAATCACACCAACCGGTTATTCCGTAGTAAATATATTCTTACTCAGTCTTCCACTTGAAGAAAATAAACTTTAAAATTTTCTGAGTGTCCTATAAATATTTATTGATTTATTTTATGGTTGTTTCAATAGAGACTGATTTTAATCGAAAGTATTGTTGTATAATTAAGAAAAAAGGAATGGATTTTTCACCTTGGTTTCAAACCTTAAGCACAACAAACCATTAACCCAAGACCTACTCGGTTATATATATATATATATATATATATATATATATATATATATATATATAGTGAATCCAAAATATAAGATCTGAGTAAAAATTTGTTGGTATATTAGCAGAAAAAAATATAAACGTATATTTGACAAGTCATTTTAAAACCAATGTTTGGCATTAACTTTTATTACTGTTGTCGATATTATTTTGAATTTCCATGAATGCTGAATTACGTGAACAGATTTTTTGAGGCTGCAGACTAGTAATGACAGGCTTATATTCAAGATTTAATGGATTAGTCAGTAAGTTTTCGGGCTCTGTTGAATAATAAACTCCATGAGACATACTGTTTGGGATCTGTGAATTTGAAATGCATAACTGTTGTTTACCAATAATTTGGTTAGTTAAACTGAAAATTTCATATAATCTGGCAGTTTGAATAAGGTGGTTTGCACTTGTACGTAGAGATAGCGATAACAAACTGGTAACCGCAGTTGATGTCGATACAGTCGTTGTTGTAGCATGTGAAACTACTGGTATTATGCAATTTGTTCTATTCAGTGAATTGGTTGAACACTAGAAGAAAATTGAAATTTTGTATTTAAAAGCATTTATGAAATGTATTGTGAAGTGATGTCAATGTTCATTGAACTTCAAAATTGTAAGTTATTTATATTTTTTAGCTAAAACTCTCGATTCAAACGACTTAAGAATTTATTTCAAAATTTGTCATTACTAACTTATAACATTTCGAGAACAGCTGAATACTGAGACTCTCAATCAACTACATAGGAATTTATGTACATATTACTGATGGTTTGAGTAACCAACGTACAATATCCTAAATTGACTCAGTATGGGAATTTGAAGCAAATGATTTCATAGTATTAGTTTATATTTATTACTGTTTCTACTGCTCATTCCTCTTCTGTATATTGTCTGTAAAGATACGAAGTTAAGGGAAAACTAGCTGAATATAAGAACCCAGATGTTGGTAATTATTAGTTAGCTATAAAGAATCAAAATCCTTTCATAGGTTTTAAAACAATAGAAGTTAACTTGTAGAATAAATTTAATTTCATATTAGCACTAATCTAAATGATCGCATTATCAACAAATGTTGTATCCTGATACTAAGTACTGGCGTCAAAGTAGTGACATTTGCTTGAAGATTTAATTAATGCTTGATGTAAAACCGAATTACATAACTGATATTGGTCTACCTAAAGAACTTTAAATTGTACTATTCATCCAGTATAAGCAATTATTATTGGTATGTTAACTGTTCGAATTACTTACAGTTAAAGCTATTTGATTATATGAGTGATTGATTAATGATGAATGAATAGTAGTTATAGGGCAGACAAATGGAATATTTGGAATGGAACTTCTTGGTAAATAGGTAAATTCACTATTTGATATATTCTTGTCTTTATCAATTTTGTTATCTATAAAATAGTTATATATTCGGGACAATCAGTTTGAATCCTATGAGATTAAAAACAACTTATTTAACATATTCGGGTTTTCATTCAGGTTAGCGGTTGATAAAGGTAAAAGAATGATTTTCATGAGTTTTAGTCGACACATTAACATTAAGTAAATTTATTAAAATAGAAAACTGACTAGCTTTCTATCCTTCCTTATCGTTTACGACTTCAGTTCGAGTGTTCAATGACTTCGTAGTAATCAGAAATTAACCATTACAAGTACTTACCAAAGCGTTAATTTGAATAAAAGATAATGTACTACTTTAATGCAAAATGAATTATGAACAATTACGTTTTCAGTTTTACATTGTCAGATTAAATTCAATATAAAAAAAATATTAAACAATTAATGTATTTTGAGGGTGATTTAAGATGGATTATTTATCGATTCTTATTTTATTTTTCCAGATATTAAAGGCGTCTCTAATTCATACTATCTAAAAAGGTAGGGAACAAATATTATTTTTACAAAAGTGGAATGTTGGGGCATGAATGGTAGTTGGTAAAGGGTGTAATTAGCTTAACTCAAGGTACATGTTATCAGCATAATAGTTTAACACCGTTCTCTGCTTCATAAGGTTTATTTCAATCGGATTGTTGAAGTTAGATAATATAGCGGTTAGTGTTTCGTAATGGTGCATTAGCAAGTCTGTTGAGCTGATAAAGTTTTTCCTCAGTCTAACTCTAAAGCGAAGTCTCTTGTATTTCTGTCACTTCCATCAACCAACACTTGCATTTGGGAACAGTGGTCGGCGCGTAATTCGAAAGTCGAAATAGTAGTCAATAAGAGATGCTTAATTTGAAGCAGACACACTTGGGCAATCAAATCTAATTTTGACTGTCAAACAAGCGAACAGAGTATATTATTCAATTATTATATAACATGTATACCTTAAATAAGAAAATGTAAAATTATTAGCAACACGGTATTATACTCATGAGTATTAGTGGCTACTACACATAACATTTGATAGAGGCTTACATATACAGTCGCCTATTCATTTTAGTTTGAAGGCGATTATATATATATATATGCTCAATTACGGTTCATTATTCCGATTTATGTGATATAAAGTAACTTATACTATCTAGTATGAAGCAGCGCTTAATTTGTATCCATTGTCTTGCATTACAATCTCTAAGCTAGGAAGTCTGACTTTAAAACGCACTTTACTTTCATATTAGATTGCAGAAAAGGATTAATGGGTAGCCATGAATCCATGTACTGTGACTGTTAGTAATCAAACAATGAGTTGTAGAATTGTTTGAGTATCTGATACTGATAATTGAAATAATTATGTATGTAATTTAAAAATACATTAAGCTTAATATGCATTTATACTAATCTTTATTATCTACAAGAATATACTTGTACGAAAAACACAAACATTCAAGTTATTATAATGGAAAACATTCACCTGTTTTACGTCACCTTGTGATACTACATTCATAACTTTATCACCACCAGTAGATAAATTGTCTAGAAATTTTAATGACTGAATACTAATGTCATTTGTGACAAGATACATCGATGATTTTTCATCATTTTTAACCGTAGTAGTATATTCTTTATTTGCTCGTTGATTAAAGGTGTTTAACTTAGAGTTAATAGAACTTTTGACTTGCTGGTAATTCAAGTTTGGTGAAAGTAAATTATTTAGTTGGTGTTGAAAGACCGTTTTATCATTCGGTACTAAATGATTGATCGACGACACTGATGCTAGAGAAGATATAACAGTAGGTTGTAATGGTGCTATATGTACATAACCTGAAGATATACTTGAATTTGTTTCGAAGGATAACTGTGACTGACAAGCTGGAGATATTTTTCGATTCGCTTTTTTTAGATTACGTCTGTAGAGTTTCAGTTGATTTCGTACTATTGATCTGATTTGACGTGAGTCATATTGAGGAAATGATTGTTTACACGCTTTTTCGATTTCGTTTAAATGTTCTTGTGATTGCTGAGTAATTGCCAGATCAGGATTAAGTAACTCGTGAGTTAGTCTTCGAATGAAACACTATAGATAAAGGAAGACAGTTTAGAATTCTTTCGGGACAAATTTTAAAGTAAATCTAACTATAACTATGTGATAGATTATATTAATGAGTGGAATGACTTCACAATAAAAACTCTCGGAATTACGATAGTCACAAACATAACATACTTCACATTTAAAGAATAAAAATGATTGCATATCATAAGGCATAACGTATGAAGTGGTTACTAACCACACTACTGATATATACATGAAAGACACTAGATCTGAAGTGAATATATTAGTTTCTTTTATGTGCGAACAAAGAAAAATATATTTTAGTTAGTTAAGGAAATTTATAACGATAATTTTAGTTAGGATAGTATACTTGGGCACAACCATTTGTATGGAATGTCTCAAAACCACTAGGAGGTTGATGTCTTTTTACTAATTTTAATGCACCTTACTAAGAGCTGTGATCAGTGTCTTTATACAGTTACAGGAGGTGCAAACAGCTATTATACGTTAAAGTTCATAACTTAGGTAATTTACGAAATTGAAATAATGTGGTAATGACTATATTTTAGATAACAAGTATGATGATTAATGAAGCGATTTAATAAAACCAAGTAAAACGGAGGTTGACTGCAACAATTATTTGGCTACAGTTTAACGGCGATTTTCTTTTATAAGTTACCACTCAAAAATCGGACATACAACTTATTCAAAAATTAATGATTTTATAAATAGTATCGTAAATAGAATTGCTTTTTTCCAAGTAATATTTTAACTCCTGACTATTTTATCTTTTATGCTTCAGTGTCACTGAATAATATGACTAATATTAACTTATTCTGTTGTTGAAACTGATACAATAATTCTCGATAAACTATACCTTCCAAAAGCAAAAGTTGATGATATTACTGTTATTATTCAAATAAAACTACGTTATAGCCAATATGTCACTGATAAATTAATTAACTGGACCATTTATAATTAACTGAAACCTTTAAAATATCTCATCAAACTTTTCTTAGAATCTGATATGCACAATTATTTTGTATTCTTTTGTGTCTGTTAGGTAGTCATTTTAAGTCAGGAATATCGAAGCACAGATAAAAAAGTAATAAACTAAAATAGTAGGAAATGCTAAATGGATTGCAAACATTTGTGAAACATTGTGAACTAGTAGTCGGTATTTAGATGAAATAATGAGCTTCATTTTACTTTGTACACCTACAAATTACAAATATAACTGAATGCACAAATAGTATTTTAGTCAAATGAATAATGTTTTTACATTATTACATATTTATGTAAATACATTCAAATAAATATACCCCAAATTCTAATTCGTTGATTGTCGGTCTTCGTTTCTTACGTTTGTAGGCAGTTTTATACTTTGTTAAAACATTAGACGAGTTTCTCTTTGTGATCTAAAATTTAAAGGAAATATTTAATCTTCAGAACTAATCTAATTTTAATATATTTATTCAGTAATACAAAACTTTACTTACTCTTAGGTCAAGTGGTTCTTCAGACTCATTCATTTCTGAATAAGAAAATATATAAAAATTATGCTATAGACAGTGTGCATTTCCAAATGAATAATTTAATCAAAGTTATTTAAAGTAAAATTGTTATATGAAGTACAATTTCATGCATTAGAGGGAATTAGTTGGTAATACAGAATCTTGAGATTCTAAATGATCTAGAAACTTTTGAATTTCAATCATTGAACAAATTACGAAATATTAATGTATGTTATAAATGGAGGATTTAGTTTTGTTTATTATGTGCTTGATTTAACACTGAAAGTATAAACTGACTTGCAATACATCAAAATTGATGATTACATATATAATCAGTTAAATAATTACTAAGAATGAACTAAATCATTGATCTTTAAGCTAATAACAATTCTAGATTATTAAAATATAAAATAACACTAGGAATTTATTTCAGTGATTGGTCTTGAAGATATTGTAACCGTATTTTGAACATGAAATGCATGATTGATATTAAGTAGACTACTGTTAACTATTGATCAATATAAAATAACATAAAACTTTGAAAGTACAATTGTATCATGTCAAACTCAAGATGATCTGACAAATAAAATGAAAATTGATTGAGCACGAAACATTGGAATAATCTTTTCTTTATTCTGATTATTACATTATTTCATTATTAATAAAGCTGAATTTATGCCGTTCATTTTGAAATCTCTAGTTATCTATACTTAATAATAAAATATAACCAAGCCTACCTTACTACTTATTTACCATGAATAGGATTTTTTCGAAGTTCTAGTACGAAGCTATTGTTTATGTAGTAATTGTTTATTGTGTTGTAGTTGTCAACTAGTCTGATTAAATGATGGGTGGATTTTATCATAAACTGAATAAACCTAAATACTGCTAACAATTGGTATGATAAGTTTAATTAGACCTAAAGGTCGATGGTTTAGTTCTTTGTTAGAATGTATATAATGGCTATCAAGTTAATAATGAAAACTATGTTTAGATTAAACAAAGCTCTACTAATTACGTAAGTAATAACTGATAACTGAAAATGTAGAATACACTTAAAATATTCTAGTAAAAAATTATTTATAGAAACTATAGGTTAATAGAAATAATACTAGTTTTCACTTGGGAGTAAAATACTTTGGTTTAGAAAGTCATAGAAAATCAGATCATTTAGATGATTAGATAAAAGCAAAGTCAGTCGTCAACAATGTTCACGTAGAAAATTGTATTTGTACTTAATTGGGCAAATTATGGTGAACCTTGCTTAGAAGTAAATAGAGAATGTCATTTATTAAATTGAATAAGTTTGCGAAAACAAATTAGACTGCATATCCATATATTATATTCCACTTTTGTCACAACTTACTGGTTCTGCATCATGTGGCCCTAAAACAGAGTTCCTTAAACTATTATACTGGGAAAACCATTATGGCTACATTGAAATGTTAACATACACTAAGCAGACTATCTTTTAGATTACATTTGAGTTGTATCTCATTAGTCTGGTATAAGTTTTTCTATCTTGTAAAATGTACTGAAACTAGCTGACAAATATCGCTAAGTCACAAATGAATATATTACAAAAAGTTTAACAGTTTTTCATAACTGTTCACAAACATATTTAGTTACTTTCGTATTTGACGTATAAAAAATATAGCATTAGCAACTACTGTATAACAATAGTCTGTAGACTATCCTAATAACGAGTAGGTTTATCGATTTTAAGGAACAATGTAGTGACAAACAACATAATTTCGAAAAAGAATTTCTGAAGAAACTCACCAAAACCCAAAAAAACAATAAGCAAATAATCCTGTTATGCTACAATTATGTTGCAACGAAGTAAGCACTAGTTTAAATCAAAAGCTTAAAATAACTGAAAAAAATCTAATTTCCATACATTATCGGTCGGCCCACTTCCCGATAATCAAGGTCTAAGAAATCCTCTCGTGTGATTGGTTACTTGAAGTGAAGATTTATACAAGTAATAAATCAATTTTAATTTTCATAAGCTTATGATGTAATTACTTATTAGAAAATAAGCTGTTAACAAGTGTATCCCCGTCAATTAATAGTAGTAGTTTGAATTAACTATCAATAATTTATTGATTCGTAATAGAAAATAAGAAACCATTACACCGATGTATTATCTGTTACTTAGATTTCTATTGATTCGGGTGCATTATTTAAATACTTCTATACATAGAAGTTACTAATTAGTTCCATAATTATTCACTATGAAGGATGTTTTGTTTAACGAATTAAAAACATATTGAAGAAATATAGATGGTTATTTTATTTGGACAAAAATGTTGGAATTATCAAGAATAGTTTCTTATCTTGTCACTGATACAGTTTCAAAGCATATCAGATAGGAATCAGAGACAACAGAGATAACAATAACTACAGATTCGTTATCTTCATCAAGTTAATTTGTTTCAAAAGATGCAGACATAAATTTTCGTTTATTATGAATTCATATTTAAATTGGCATTAATTAAACCAGGAGAGGTGAATAAACTCTATGTAGGTAACAGTGTGAGTATACGGAAGTTTAGGAGAAACAGTGAATTGTGCATGAGGTGACTAGAATAATCTACAAAAAATAACCAACATTTAAAATCATCAATGGTTGAGATTTTGCAGTTATTGATTACCTTTGATGAAAGATACTACCTTACATAATTAAATGAGATTATACTGTCAACTAGTGATTATTGTTGGTACCAAACAGTTGATTGCAGTCTTTCGAAATGCTCATAGTTCTCTGTACATTATATTTTATAGCGAAATGAATGTACTTACGGACTGATAGATCGTACTGGCTGTATTTCCGATGCATGACATTTAATCAAAAATAACTTAGTTAATTTAACGCAATGGGATTTTTATAGAAGTGATATGTAAATTATCTTCTACACATCGAACTATATAGCATGGGTATAGACTAACAGGATAAATAAGAAATTTCTTCAACTCATCTTTGAAAATAAACTTTACAGACAATATCAATTAAGCTTGCTGGTTTCAATAGTTAAATTAGAATAGATCAGTCTTTCGTCGAAATCTTATATTAGTTGGTAGATTGTGCTTAAATACAAACCTCAACTCGTTGAAAGTATACCTCATTATAACTAACTTGTTAACAGACCAAGTAAATTCAGTTAAAAGATCTGATTTTAGCAATGTTTATCGCATTTGTTCTATAGAACGTTTTATTAAAATGTTTTGGTTGAATGTTCCTCTTAAAATATTATTATCGGTACTGTTTGCATGCCATATATCACTTTCCTTGTCATTCAGTAACCCGATTCCTGCCGTTAAATAGGTAATAACTTGCAGAAGGATATGCCGTGTATTATTTTATTCAAGTAATCATATGCACAATGCTTACACTTTGTCACTGAAATGGTTGTAAACTAATCTCTAAAATATCGAGTAGAAAATGTCTATCACTAACATTCAAATATTTAAGTGTACATTTCTCCAATGGAAAGTAACCTATTAACTATTCTGTACAGTTTACTTTGATCTTGTAAACCAAGGCCATCAAAGATGACTAGTTTTTAAGCTTTGACAACCAGTAAGTAATTGATATTTATTCAATTCAAAAGTCTTTATGTCAAAAATGTGAGTGTTATTTCCAAACTTTTGAAAATTGTTTTGTGCTTGCTTTTAACACCGAGAAATTTCTTTGTAGATTTTTAAAGATACTCCTTAATATGATTTTTCACTAAATTAACGTGCTTCTTTACAAATGAATCATCAGAAACCACTGTAGATGTCACCACTTCTTATCTCAAGTTTTATCTGGATGACTGTTGTTCAAACGAAACAATTTTTATTAGACTTAACCGACTGATCTCTCCACGTCTTAAACAATTGAGGAGAGAAAAAGAAAGTCACTCCAAGAACAAAGATTGTACTGAAATTAGAAGATTAAATAGCCCCAGATGTCAAGAAATAAAACATTTGAAGTCAATGTATGCAGAATGGCTTCTATCCTGTAAAAATTATTCTAATGTTTGGAAACTATTCAGAAATCTTACAGACAGTTAACAGATTACACAAGATACACATTTAAATGCTTGCTCGTTAAAGAAGTCTTTCGTATGGTATCAATTTAATCAAATGCTCTTCGATCACCATAAATCAAATGAGCGTTGCGGTCCCATATTTACTGAAACAGATGTTTTAAAATGCCTGAAGGCGCTCAAATCATCGCAATGTCCAGGACTTGATGACCTTCCTAATCTTCTCTTACAGAAATGTGTCTATGCTTTTTATCAGCTACTGACTGGTATCTTTAATGAGTCTTCTGTACAAACGCTATACCAGAAGCTTGGAATAAGATAAAAATAAAACCTATGCTGAAAAATGCATCTTATGGTGGTAATGCTAAGTTTAGACCCATAGCTATAACTTCTCCGTTTCTGAAAATTATGAAAAAAACTTCTACTACTTGGGCTGCAGCCAGCAATGGAAGGGCATATTGACCTATATCAGTTTGCATACAGATTATATGGAAGTATACTAGACGCGGCAGTTGTCTTGCATCATAATTTAGTGATTAGCTTAGAAAAAGGTAAAAAGTACATCCGAAGCACGTTTTTCGATTATACTTCCGCCTTTGAATCCGTTCCTACACCTAAATTATTGAATAAACTTGAGAATATGAACATAGAAAGCTGAATAACCAACTGGCCGTATCCCTATTTCTCCGAAAGAGAACAATATACTGTGTACATAGGAAAGTGTTCCATTCATCTCTTAACAGAAGTTGGTGTGCCTCAAGATGCTATTCTTTCCCCCGTTTTTTTTTTCATTTTTCTTGAATGACCTATTCTCTTCTATAAAAAATACCTTTGTTAAGTATGCAGATGATCTTACTATTTGTATGCTTGTTTCTTCCTTAAATTGTTGTGAAACGAACTGCTTCTTAGCGTATGCTGAACAATCGTCAAGTTTAAATGTTCTTCAACTTAATCCTTCAGAATGTCGAACAGTCAATTTCAGTCGAAGGCATGAAAAAGACCTAAACGCTCTTGTGAATTCGCAGGATGTTCGTAAAATTGGATATTCTATGATTAAGACTACGTCAAATGTTACTTATCATGGTGTAACTTTACTTCTAATCTGTCTTGGTTTTTGCATGTTTTGCAAATATCAATGAGGGTTTTTCGTTTAATATATTATGTAAAGCGATCACGTAGTTTCAGTATTACCAATTTCTTATTATTACAATTTGTCAGTTCCTGTATATTACTGATTATTTTATATTGTCTCCGGACCTTTTAGAAAATTCCATGTTGTGTTTCGTAGGTTAGCAAAGCATGTAGTGAGAACTACGACGTCATTATGAACATGTTTGTTAATAGACATTTAAATTCCTACAGACAACTAACTAGTGCTTTCTGTCTGATATAAACTATCCTCTTCATTCACATCTTTCACCTTATATATCTTCTGGCAGAACGTGACGCCACTACATTAGAATTCAAGCATGTAAGGGAAAGTATAAATGTTTCACTGCTCCATATTTAACACATGTTCTATGTGATGAAAAACTTATAAGAGCCGATCTGATTAGAAATCTGTGCTCTAAAAATACGGATGATTACTATTACTATTATTATTATTATGTAATGCAGACTCCTTTTGCTTATATATATATATATATATATATATATATATATATATATATATGTTTATCACTTTTTATGTGTATATGGAAAAACTAGTAACTTGTTGAGACATGCCGAAAATTCATATTGTACTAAACATACTATTGAATAAAGTTATTATTATTACTGTTATAATTATTCTTAACTTTCAACCTAACCACACCAGTGTTAAGTAAAATAATAGTTGTTCAAAACAATCTCGTAAAAGAAAAGATAAGTTTGAAGTAACTGGAAATTTTAGACATTTTATTGAAATAAAGAATAATGTAATTGTTAAAATCTTAGCAAAATATTTATCACTTCAAAGTGATTTTATTAATTTATCTACAAATAAATGAGTTCAAGTATAGTTATGAAGTTGTACAGAAGTTAGACGAGTAACCACGTGTACAGGAACGCTATTTAATCAGTCACCATAAATAACATTAGATCATTTGTAAACTCTAAATGAATGAAGATCATTATTAAAGTATAAAAGTAAAGAAACACAAAGTAGTTCATAACATCATCATGTTTCATTACTGATTTAACTTTTAGATTCTGCATTAAATTAAGAATGTGCCAGGTTAAGTAATTAAACAGCTCTTATATATTACCCCCCCCCCGTTATTTTCCATTTGGTGAGCAATTACTTATTTCTTTTTAGTAACGTAATAGTAAAGAACAGAAGTAAAAATAATGTCGTAACTATTTAATATTAAGAGGTTATTAGATTATGTTTATATTTATAATAGTTACATCAAATTATTGGTCTTTTTTCGACCAAATATTAACACGCTCATTTTAAGGTAGTGGATTCCACTTGCCAGTCACAATACAAATTAAATGATACTTCTGAATAATCGCTATATCGAGGCGATCCGCACAGGATGCACATATAGCAACAGTGACTGACCAGCTTCAGTTTATAACAAATCAATGGGAATATACAAATTCATTCTACTACCAATTCGCCCATTGCACAAACGTGACCGTCTGAACTCAGTAGTCTAGTGGTGTACGCGGTGGCGTATGACACGAACCGGACTGAGTTCGAGTCCCACTGTGAACATCAACATTGGGATGCAGGTACATCCAGCCGATGAGTCCCAAATAGGACGAAACGCGCCTCCTGGATTCCACTTGCCAGTCACAATACAAATTAAATGAAATAATGTTGTTTGAACCACTACAAATCAACTATCATAGTACTTTTAAGTAAACTACTCTATTAATTTTGACTAGCGTTAAGCCTACAGATTATTGTATTACTATGTAATCTCAGTGTGTAATTCAGTCATTTATGATACACGAAGAAATCTGTATTACTGTCATTGTGTAAAATGTGCATTTTTGCACTGTTTACAGTAAATATATATATATATATATATATATATATATATATATATATATATATACAGTAATACAGTACAGTAAATAAATATACAGTATATATATAAATATATACTGTATATTATCACTGACTATTGTGCGCTTTTGGATTAATTGCTATTTCTAGTTCACTTAAGTAGTAGTGTCAATCGAACACGAACATTTCAATATGACACAACTGTCAATCGATCCAAGTTATCATACTGCAACCCAAGAAACGTTGGATGAGTAATACAGTTGAAAAGAAATGAATGAGATCAGAAGATTAAAAAAAAAAGAATAATGACAATAAACTGAAGATTTAGAAAATGATAGCGAATAAATGGAACTGAGTCATTATAATCAATTTTACTCAATATCTTCAACCATTGATTCTGAGTATTATGGTTAATTATGGGATAAGTAATAAAAGTATCTTGTATGTTACTTATCACTAGGACTGAGATTAGGTTGAATAAGTTGATTCGCATGAGTTTTGTATGATTAAAAAATAAATGAACGCATGGTAAAAATGACATGAATGTTATACTATACATTCTTTTGTATTTCAAATTATTAAGTTATCAATTTTCAACTTTAATTTATGTTACGGTAGTATTTCTTTATTGATCTGTTATTATGGTAAGCTGTACGTCTGTTTTATGTTGTCACACAATATAACAGTATATACATATAACTAATGAAATAACATTACTTCTGTGTGTAAAAACGTGTAGTAGTTGTGGAAAAACTCGTTTTCATAAGATGGATTAAACTGGCTTTTGAAACATTAAACATTATGATTTACCCAACATCTATTATCATGTATATTTGAAACTACAAAGTATCAACAAGCATAGCCGATCGTTTCTAGAGGCTCGCATAAGACCTAACTTTATCTTCCATAATTGTGAAAAGTTATGAAAAGTAAATTTCAAATTTATGGCAGATTAAACACCAGCAGCTACTATAATTCAGTTAGTTGTTCAGCAAGACATATTTGAATTGTTAAATATGTTCAGAATTGTTTAGATTAAGTGAAATGAGACACTTTGGAAGTTCAGAGTCAAATACAGAGAAACGACTGCAGTTGGAATTCACAAAACAAAACGTTCTAGGAGCTATCAAAGTAATTATATAACTATACATATAGTCGGAGAAGTAACCATAAATATTTTCTACTAAGAAACCAGCTGAATGTCGTACGATATAAATTTGCGATTGTTCAGAAATTTCAACACAAAATAATTTAAAGGTATTTACATATTCCTATTGATTTGTTATTGATTGAAGCTGATTAGTGTCTGTTGCCATATGTTCATCTTAAGTGGATCGCTTCGATACAATGGCAGTTCACAAATATGATTTAGGTTGAATTCCATTTGCCATCCACAATTCAGCCTAATTCATACTTAACAGGGAAAGGTTATTAGAAAAACAAAAACAATAACTCTTCACAATCGGATTACAACGAATCAGTTTAATTAATTTTATTGTTGCTTTGATAGTTATTAGCGAATTTAAAACAATCATCCGACGGGTAAGTTAAAATGTAATCAAAAATACCAAGTTAATGCTAACTATCAACTAATAGTGAAGATAAATGAACAAATATTTACTATAAGAAGAGAATAGTACAAAAATGGAGCTGACAACTGCATCCATAAGAAACTGGCTGGAATACGGACTGTTGTTGGACATTTTTTGAAGAGGGCTGCAAGTGGAATCTGTATTATGCAGTTCATTATGCAAATAATAACAATTTCCATAATAATTTGTCATTGTGTAATAACCAATGTGTTACAGTATTGTTTGAAAGCTGGGCGCCATAACTACCAAGCTACCTCTCCTATTGTTTAGTAGTTTTGAAACTGTTGTTTTTGATCTTGTATTGAGTTAAAAGAGAACACTATAATGTGAAATAATAGTCATATTTCTTTATTAAAAATATTTTGAGTTCAAAATAAACAATAATACTACAACAAGTGTAACGATTTGAACTGCTACGAGATTGTTCATTGTCTATATTTGTTTGCATTTCTTTAGAAAAAGACAACATTGAATAAATATTCTAAAGTGAAATGACCAGAAAAACACAACACAAACATGCAAATGATGATAATTTTCTTATTTTTTTGAATATGGTCATAGACATCCTAACAACCAGAATAAAATCGTCAAATTAATAGTACTTGCTGCGTCATTGTGATGTTCATGAAGATCATTTATTAGCATCAATGCATTTATAAATAAATTAGATTACAAGTTGAAAGGCATATAATTTCGTTTCAGACATTTTGTATTGATATCTTTGCTTTGTCTTAAAAGTTATTTTAGTTGCTGTGTTCGCCAGTAAAATCATCATCATAAGCTTCTTCATCAATTGTTGTTGCATCACTGTCACCGGAGTGAACAAGCTCCACTTGACGCAACATTGACATTTTTGCACTTTCACTATCACATATAGAATGATCTAGAATGAATGATAATTGAACAATCAGCAGAAAAAAAGACAAGATTGAAAAAGATTGTGAATAAACTGGCTTATTTTATAAATTTTATTTGTTCAGCAGTAAATCAAACTGAAATTGTTAGTTGAATACACTTTATAAAATAGAAGCTGTGGCTTGGTTAAAATGATTGTTAGGCCTAAGTTTCAACCAGTATGACAAACTGGATAGTAAAAAAGTAATAGGATAATACAATAAGAATTACATTAAACTGGATACCGAATCACTATTTCCAGGGTATATTTATTCTAAGTTAAGATTGTTATTGAACACAATGGTAAAGTTTAAAATGTCGTATTCTTAGGATTTCAACAGGCGCCCTGGTTCTTCATCTTTCATAAAAAGCCATGAAAGCCTAGTTTAAATCAGTCTTTTACCCGTCTTATATCGTTGGCGTAATCCTAATAGTTTTTTTCTTTTAATTTTATCAGAATAATTGATTGCTTCAAATTGTTGAAAATTAGAAAGAGTCAGTTGCACGAGTAATCATTTCCGGAACATTATCAACTCAAATGTCCAGTTATTATAAATAAAAGCACTTGTTTTCTCGATCTGCTATTTGAATAGGAATCATTCAGTGCTTCGTCAGATACGTTATCACTATTAGCTAGTCTATTACATTCAAGTTTATCACTAATTAATTTTCTGTTAAATGGACAGGAATTATTTATGAGCCTATTAGTTCAGTTGGATATTTTATTAAACACTATCAATCTGTTTTTCTAAAGTAATATTTATATTATCAGTCAGCTTGTGATTTTTTTTCAGTCTGTTAAGCAGGAACTTCAAAGTCGATAAGCTGTAAGAGGTTAGTTTGGCAATCTTATCTACTTTGTATTTATCTTATAGATCACGAATTATTTTTATTGGGAAGTTAAATTATTTATAATCAACTTGTAACACTTAATTATGAGAGAAATTCAATCACTACAACGTGACTTTTCATGTTAGTATTGCCTTATTTATTACTAAATAATATCAATTCAAGTGTATTTTTTATGTCGTTGAGTTCCTTGAGCTAGATGATTTATTACTGGGGCTTTCGCTATTGTTTCCGACATCATACAGAGATTCGCATGTCGTGAATATGAATGAAAACGTTCTCAGTTAAATCACTGTAGGCCATCTTACCATCATTTGCTAAATTATAATGATGCCTTAAATAATATTTACATTAAGTTAATAGTATTATAATTCAAAATTATTTGTACATCCATTAAAAACAAACCTACATTAAAACAAAATATGTTAGAAAGAATAACACGCTTCAATAAATTCTCTTCAAGTTCTACATTTAATTGTTCAAAATAAATGATAACAACACCAATATCAAAGTTTGAGGCAAATAGATTATTTAGAAATACCACCATTTAAATTTAGGATTGTTAACGTAGAGGTAATAATAATGTAATGTTAACTTGTATTAGTTTATACGATAATTGGAATTATAGGCTTAGTAACGGCGATACCTGGGGAGCATCATCGATGAACAACGAGGATCCGATGCAGATATAAAGGCAAGGATCGGCAAAGCAAGGGCAGCATTCCTACAGTTGAAAAATATATGGGACTCCAAACAACTGTCTACCAACCTCAAAGTTAGACTCTTCAACTCGAACGTCAAGTCAATTCTTCTGTAGGGAGCTGAAACGTGGAGAACTACTGCGAACATCATCAGGAGAGTACAGGTATTTATCAACAACTGTCTACGTAGAATATTGAATGTCTGTTGGCCGGAAACCATCAGCAACAGCCTACTACGGAAGAGAACAAACCAACTTCCAGCTGAAGAGGAAATCAGGAAACGACGTTGGAAATGGATAGGACATACATTGTGGAAATCATCAGACTGCATCAAGAGACAAGCACTAACTTGGAATCCTGTTGGACAACGGAAAAGAGGAAGGCCAAAGAACACCTTGCGTCGAGAACTGGAAGCAGACATAAAAAGGATGAACAGTAACTGGAGATAGCTGTAAAGGATTGCTCAGGACAGAGTTGAATGAAGAATACTGGTGAGCGGCCTATGCTCCTCCGAGAGGGGTAACAGGCGTAATTGAATGAATGAAATGAATAACTGCGCGACATATAAGGGGACATAGGAGTCTCAGTCAGATAGTGATAGATTAAAGACTGTATAATTATATAAGATCATAATAATAAATTTGTAATATGGAGTGAGTCATGCTTTAATTCAATTATTCTCATTATATGTATTACTCAGTTTTTGATCCAACCCTTGATTGTAATTTCTTCACCATTTATGTACCACATAATTTCAGATTGCCCTACAAACTTATGCAAATCAATATCACATAATCATCGTTATGACGAAAACAAATTTTTTTTCAACAAGCCCAAATTCACATTTCGTAATTTACCTTTATGGTATATTTGCCTTCGTCGGATTACGTGATGTCAATTTTTTTAGTGTATGTGTGGGGGGGGGGAGGAGAAGGAATTGTACCTAAGCGGTTTCACAAACAAATAACATCAAGCTATCCGATTGAGGTAGGGAATAGAAAACTAGCCCTATCGATTACAAAACATCATTGATACAGGCCTCAAGTTTGAACATGCAATGGCTTTTAAGGCCTTATATAGAAATCATCACAAACGTTTTTTTAAATTTAGATTTTTAGAAACTTTAGCCATTAGATTTCAGTCCCAATTGTGTACACAGGAACAGTTTGTTATAACACTGAATCTTCCGTTGTAGTTTTCATAATTACTATTATTAATTCCTTTTTGGTGGTGTGACAATGTTTTAGCCTTCTTATCTTTTATTCTTCAATTATCATATTGCAGCCAATCTACCTTTTATTTAACATGACTTTTATCAGTTATACGTGTTTATATATAAATTCCTTGATAAGTATATGTGTGACCAGATTGTTCGAAATGAATAGCGTAAATACATCACATTTTTTGGATCAACACCGTCTTATTATATTGTGAAAATCTATAAAAGGTACTGATTGTTTTAAATTATTTCTGATCATTACATCTGAAGACAAAATCATAAAATCCGAAGAAAATTTGATACGAAGAATACTATTCGTTTAAACATTTCAGTTTTGACAAACAGGGGAATTTTCAATCTTAGCAACACCCGATTACAATCAATATCAGCTCACTAGTTACTAACGTCTTCAGGTAATTTCTGGAGTTCTAGTGAGATAAAACCAGCGAGTTCATCCATGTCAAGCGTGAAGCAGTTACCCATCGGTGGTAGTGGATGAGGTCGCTGAAAACATCGTGCGGGGTTTGATGTAAACATTTTAATCGTTGAGAGCCAACTCAGCAGTCTAACTGCAAATCGTTTGCTGCGGAGCCAGAAGGTCCTGGGCTCGATCCCTGCTGAAGAGTTCAATATCAGGACGAAATAGCTGTTTAGTGCTTCCTGGTTGTCAGTGGTTATCTAATTCAGACCGTTTCGTGATATCAAATCAGTATAAATTATTGTTTGTATTCGTCACAGATTGAACTCGATTGGGTACCAGTGAAAACCGAAGAATATCAGAGAGCTTTTACGACCTAGTATGGAACTCCGAAAATAATTAAATACTAATCTCCACAAACCACCCAAACCGAAGTACAATGACCAACTCGCTAGTAAATAACTTCAAGGTGTTCCTGAAGTTCTTGTGAGAAATTGTGATTGGTGGAGTTCAAACATATCGACAGAGTGAAATTCATCACCAATATAATTGATTGTTGACCATTTTGTAACTTTTCAGCTGAATGATTAAATTTCGAAGTATCTATTATGCAGTTACACAAAGTAGTCAGCGCAAATCATCTAACGCTATTCTTACAAAAGTGAAATAGTATCATATGCATGCAATGTAAAATACGATTGGTGTGCAATTAGTGTAACTAATTATTTAATCATTTCTATGAATTAGCGTTGTTTTTTCAAAGTCAAATGGTTTAATTGTGAAGCTTACATAACCATAAGTACTTACTTCAAGTAAACTTTTACATGATATCGTCCAGGATAATAATGAAGCTTTACAACCAAACAGCTTACCACAAAGAATATAGAGTGACTAAAAGCATTCAGTTGAGCTGAAATTTAAGACTTACCTGTTTTATTTGAATGATCTTGTTTTACAGATAGTCTTGTTTCATCGTCTATCAATGTAGATGACCCATTTTTCACTTCGTTCTTAACAACATTGATTTGTGATTTTGTTGAATCGTCTTTGGATTGACAACTTTTAACATTCGTTTGACTTGAACTCAACTGTGGCAATGGACTACCAGAAAGACTAGCTAACCATTCAAGACTCGGCGAATGAACAATACCATTGGAATATTGACGATTTTGTTTTAAGCGTGTTAATATTTTCTTCATCTCATTACGTTCATGATGTGATAATTGATTTTTATTGGTATGATTCGAATTTTTCAAAGCTAATACATGAAGTAATGGATTATTAAGTGGATTTATGTGACTATGACTAGGACGATTAGTAGTAGTCAATGGATTCGGGAATTGTCCTGGACTAATTTGATCTTGCTTTGAGTGTTTTGTAATACTGCTTGAAGAACTACTTGAAGAGCTGGTACTCTTAGAAATACTAAATGTTTGTGTTAAAGAATTCTGTTAAAAATACAAGAATAGAAATTTATTTATTATAAATTTAAAACCTGTCTGCTTTGTACACTAAGTCCTAAATGCTGAATACATCAAAAAGAAATTTTTGATTAATTCCTACAATATTAAATTCCTGGTAAAAAGATTGTGGGTGGAAGGGTAGTAATGACAAAGTATATGACAAAATTATGATATATTAATTCGAACAGACCGAATGAGAAACGCTTGACTTATGCATCAGAAACTTAAAAAAATATTTATGCATTAAGAAACATAATCTCTCGGTACCATATCTATTTTTCCATTAATAGGCATCTTTCTCGATCAAATGTTAAAAATCTTCAGCAAAGTACTCTAATGACTTCTCACAACATTGAACTCAGGAAGCTTAATCACTCAGTCACAAACAACATAAGACTTGGGACATACTGTCATCCTATATTAGTACCATATCATCAAATAAAAAAAAGATACCACAATATAGTTCAAGGGGAAGAAAAGAAAGAAAGGTTATTAACAAAAAACAATCGAATTAATGGTCTAGGAGACTACAAAGAGTGGAAACAGTGACGTCAATGAAGGCGATTTTCAGCAATGCAACCCAATGCATTCAAACACTGATCAGGATAAACTCTCAAGATAAGTGGAATGGTAGACGCACCGAAATACTTCACTGCCTATGACCAGTTTAAATGATGATGCACATTGATCCTAAAGTAATACTTTATATTTAGAGAGAAAAGGAGAAATGCATTCAAATCATATTTGCATTGTTATTAAAGGTGTGCAGAAGATTCTGTATATTGGAAGCGTCTCGACTGAATACGTATACGTCGACTGGTAAGAGTTCAATTTCTGGAAAGTTGGATAAAGATAATGTGATTTCCAGGAAGATATCTATGACGAAATTTATTGAAATGGGAGGGGAGGGGGTGATAAGGAGGAATCCTGATGAACACCACATGAGGTTTTCAATTCTGAAGACACTTCGAGGTAGGTTCTGACTCACCCTGTAATGTTCAAGTAGAGGACCTTAATAAGGTTCATGTACTTCAGAGGTACGCCTTTTGATAACGAGCACTGATAAAATCTCTCAATCAACGGGAGTGGATGTTGCTTTCAAGTAAAGGATTACTATAATTTGTCAGCGAAATATTTGTCTGTGTACAAGAATCTAAGGCTAGGTGAGAGTTTGAATAATGCGTCTACATTCAGAATAGAAACCAGACAAGATTGTCGCTTCTTAGCGTCAAATAGTTAGATAGGCTAATATTTAAAACATTATATTAGTCAAAGTGATTTTTCTGTGGTTATAACAAGAGTATTTCTGTCCCTTCTTATAAGCTGGGGAGGTAATTGTCCAAACCACCACTTTTAGAGAGACCTTGGATCAATCTGTCCGGTTCTACCGCTGTTCCTCACCTCAAGTTACTAATAACCTTATCAGCCACATTTATGAATTGTGTCAATTTACCATTGAGGTACTTCGGAGACAAATTGAAATTCAAACGTAGCTGAAGGTCAGTCGAACTGTTTCTGAAAGTGTTTTACTTACTGGTCCTCTGAAATGACAGTAAATCATAAACCCATTTTTTTCCAAAATATCTTAACTGACAGTTGACACATTTTATATTGGTTTCCTTGATGAGTCAGAACAGTTGTCTAATAGTACCTATCATCACAGCCATTTTCATCTCTTTATGCTCTTATTTCCCAACACTTCCTAAGGTCCTTGAATAAGAGTTTTGGTAGTCTACGTTTGGTTGTCATCGCTCTTATTATGCTCCAAGCCTGCTGGAGTGAGGAATGAGTTTCATACAGATATCGCTGCTCCATTTATTACTATTTGAAAATCATTCGAATTTTCTTCTTGATGAAGTATATTCACATGGTCGACTAAGTGCTTAGTCAATATCCAAGAAGTTTTCTTGTTGTAACGTTTCTTCGTCTAGTGAAAAGCCTGGAAACGCTTACTTTATTTAAGTTGTAGCCAGGGTTTAAATATGTACTTTAGGAAAACAGCAATTTTCACTGAACAATGGTTGATACCATTATGATCCGTTTGTTTCAATTGTTGAGCTGATGATAGTGGTGTCCAAGTTACAAAACGTTTTTCCTTATCCTTGAATTTTGTACTTTTATTTAAATATAATTGTGTTAGAGGTTTCCATCAGTCTTTCGTTGGGTTGGAACACCAAAAAATCCACCTTAGTGATTTTAATCTTTACTTAGATAACCGACTTGGCATTAAAATCCTTTACTATGATTACTATGTAAGGGCATCTAACTTTCTAGAAAACTTAATTTGAAATTTATTTTTTACTCCATCCGAGTTGTAATCTGTGAAGGGAGGGGGCATAGGCAGAAGCGACAAGAAGACATAGGAGAGCAATCCCATCTTTCAGAGTTCTTACTCAACCATTTAGACTGACAGTACATAAACGAGAGGAATCCATTCAAGATGTGTTTGTTCTGTTAGCAAACATAGTGTTATACTTGTACCCTCGGGGCCACAAGAACTCGCCTTTAAGTTCCAAAGTAAACAAATAGTAGATCGCGCTGATTAGGTAAAGTGGGCTAAATAAACGATAGTGTTCTATATAAGTGTTTGGGGACATGACATATTAGCTACTGAAGCACGTTGACTAATCTGACAAAAGGTCCGTATTTTAGAATCACCGACAAAATGTTTGGAGCGTGGTTTCAAGAAACCTGAGATAGAACTTTGTGAATCCAAACCATTGGTACTAACGATAGAAAGTGAAAGTAAAGAAAATAATAGGAGGAGAAGGGATAAGATTGTAAAGAGGGTGACTTCGAGTACTGTTAGAAGTATGATGGCGATTATCACTTTTGGTTGCTACACATCATGGAAGGGTCCTTTTTCTTGGGGTACATGATAAAAAATCGGGTTGATGTTGTTCTTAATGACCTAAGTCATCAGTGAGTTATTCTTTCTTTATCAATTTAGTTTACTTCACACATCACGGCTTCGAATTAAAACTTGGCGAAGTATATATTAAAATTAGTCAATCGTACACATTTTTAATCAGTTTCAATTTGATAATAAGCTGTAAATTAATTCCCTTATTAGCTAATAAACGTTTGTGTACTACTGAGTAGCTTAGAGAATAACTAAATAAATGATCTAGTAAGGTCAAACATTAAATGTTAACATTAGCTGCCATATTTTCTTAAAGGTATACAATAGTTTGAACTTTAATAACTTTTGTGGACAGCGACTTTTCCTTTTCAAATTTTCAGTTAATCAAATTTGAGTTAAAGTAGCAATCAATTCAAATAAGTATTTACTGAGTTACAAATAAGACACTGTCATATACATGCGATAACTACGAAAGTTATCAGAGGCTGAAATACTAACTTGAAGTTTGATGTTACCTACTCGATCAGCCCAAATCACTGTAGAGTTTGATAAATATGTAAGTTGGTTCAAGTTGGAATACTATATTAGCAAATTAGATTGAGTAATCGTCTACTAGCCATTGTCAGTATTAGAAATTGTCCAGCTCCGGGACATCGTATTCTTTAACGACTAGTCGAGGTCACTGTGGAATTAATAGTTTACACTTGGCTAAATGGCTTGGACCAACAATCAATCATTTCATAGACTGGTGCAGTGTTTTGATTCGGTCAATCCTAATTGTCCTTCAGTCTTCTCCTGTTTCATCTTGCATTGTGCATCAAGGTAGGCGCAAAATGTTTGAATCATCTCAATAGATGAAAATCTACGGCTTCATCTGCCTTGTCTTGTCATCATTTTGTAAAATCCTATTCAAACAGCAGCAGTAACTTAGCTTTGGCTAAATGACGTCTAAATCACAAATATTTGGTAGAAATAAGCCTATTCCATTAGGACTGCAACTTAATGAAGCATTTATAGATAACGTAAGTTACTTATATTAGTCAAATCTAACTCTACCTTTATATTTTCTATCTGTATGTACTTCATTTTTTTTGTTTTGTAAGTCTATGTGGTATACTTAAAACTTTGATATTATGAACAATGGTAATAATAAAAATGATTTACATTTCGCCTTGTTGAACTTTGAATTGGTTCCATTTTAGACATGATTAATTTCAGTCTATTATATGGTGCTGGATATGGTGCTTCACCTTCGGAACGATCTAGTAACCACATCCCATCACTGAATGTGTCCGGTGCAGTAAGGCTGAATGGTTCAGTGAAAGATGAACTTCTTGTATCAATTAAGGCAGTTGAACTGGAGTGTAGTGATCGTGAATTAATTTCAGCTGGTTTTTCAGAAACATTTTTTTCAGATATAGTATCTTTGTGGACTTGATGGGAATGGCGAAATCATAACAGATTTTTGTCTATTTATTAAAGAAAAGGAATTCGTTAAATATATGTATAGTATAACAATTCTAAAAACTGGTTACATTAGGATAAATTATTGAATCACTAAGCAGTTTTGATGTATACTAAGGACAAAACACTCGGTACTTTGAGGTACCAAGTAATGGTTTACACTAACTTATCACATTGACGCTTCCTTCTGCATAAAATAAAAAGGTAACTACAATATGATATTAATTAGGCATCATTTCGAGATGTCACATAAATTACTAATTCTATTAAGTCTTTAGTACTTCGCATAACACTTATGTTCTTTGATCTCATTAACAGTAGTAGTACTGTTTATTACGGAGGATGGAGTGAGAAATGTATGTCGATACTCTATGTAAGGTACATGAAATATAAAATATTTGCAGTAGTTCCTTGTAAGACTCAATGCGTATGAGTAGACGAACGTTTGTGTCTGACTCATAGCAATCATGTTGTCCAGACCTTCATCAAAATACAAAAGCTGAAAACCACAAAGCTAAAAAGTGCATATGACCTACGAATATCTAAATTTAAAGTCAAATTTACTCACCAGAGATTTCAGGACATCTTAAACTCTCAACATTACTGAGCTTTTTGAACTGACTCGAATTTAAAATTGCAAAACAGTGGAGTATCATCCACATTAGAAAGACTCAAAGTTAAGAAATAAGTGAATATAAGGTTAATTAGTTAAGGTAACTTTAATTCGTTCAGTGTAAGGTTTTCCATAACGTCTGCAATGTAAGTTATTATACTATATGAAAAATTTATGACGCAACCTATTTTAGCTACTGTAGATTGTCGCAGCTTAAATCACAAATGTAATAATTTCCAAACACGGGAAAAAAGCATGTGATTTTTCTGTAGACCACTACTGGTTCTATAATCTGAAAACCTAGTGGGTTGTGAGACATTATAAAAGGGAAGATTTCAGTGGTAGCTCCTGACCGAAATAAGTTGCATGATGTATACTCCTTTGAGATTATGGAGCCAAATGTTTTGAAATAAATGTGGCCTTGAGATGGACGACTTCCGATTGCTAAATATCATCCTGAGCCAAACAATCTAGTGAGAAGAATCATTATTTTGTATAATTGTTTGTTTACATGCATGCAAGCCTGGACTGTACAGCAGACCTAATCTCTATGATAATATCAGTATAAAACAAAGAGACTAATTATTTGGAACTAACATAACACGTACACAAGTAATTTGTCCTAGTTAATGGGTAACTAACGATATAATAGCAGCTGGTAAGCCAATTAGGAGATTGGGACAAGGAGAATGTGACAATAAAACAAACAAAATGTTCGACACACATAACATTAAAATATCTAAAAAACTCTTCTAAAAAATAGTTTTTAATGTTTAAAAAAAAACTATAGATTTACTAGTGTAAATGAATCTACTGTATCTGCAGATGCACCTTAAGGAATAAGAGGGTGCTTTTATTCTCCCTTTTGCGAGTGAATTCTTTGTACGTGGTAGCTGAGTCCATAGATTTGTATGCATAAAGCATTTTGAAGAGATTGGTAGAATTTCTAAATCACTTTTTAATACTGAATCTTAACAGAACTGTTATGAAAATCATGTATAGCCGAACACAGTTGCGATAAAATTAAAGTACAAAATAACTGATTAGCTTACTTGACAGGACTTGAAGATTGAGAACGTAATTTTGACCGAAGACTGAAGGATGGTTCAGGTGTAGAAATATCACGGCGATTAGTTGGTGATAATCTCGGGTTTTTAAAAATACTTTCTTCATCTGGATTGTATGGCTGCCACTTTGATACTGGTTCAGGTGTCTGATTATCAAGATAGTGTATAACATTAGCGTACTACAGGTACAAAATATAGGCTAACAATAAAACTACTTAGTAAGAATTTATATTATTCTATTTTTAGTATTCAGGACTGTAAGTGATCACTTGTTGTTGGCATATATGCATCATAAGCAGATTGGTTCGACTTGGGTACCCAGAATGTAAATATGTTAATGAAAACTAACCAAATTTTTTTACCTGAATACCGAAAACTAGTTAATGTGAACAATCAATACTAGTATACAAGAAGCATATTAGTTGATATCTCGACTCCATATTTCAGTGAATAACGAATCAGAGTTTAAAGCGTATGGTACTGAGTTCCCGTTTTAGTTGGAACATCATAAATGGACTGTAGGTACATCCATCTGATCACCAAATATACAGTAACTCCAGTTTTGAATTTCTCTACCAGCACAATTACTGTATTTGAAATACTGAAACAATGTTAAAACGGTTGATGTAACGTCAATCAATTATGAGTAATTTGATCTGTAGCAAACAAATCAGTAGGTTCGACTGAAATCCTAAGTATTATCAAAACTTATTGTTCTTGGAATTTCTTTTTTTACTAACTGTATGTGTAACGTCTGTAAAATAAAGTGATACTATTTAATTGAAGAAATTACTTACTTTACTTTTTCTACTAAAGTGGTCATTCGAATAAGGTGATTCATTTCTATTTAAACTATCGATTGGAGTAGGAATATGAAGTAAGTCTAAATTATTTGATCTCTCCGGTGATGAACATGGTGTTTTGAGACGTTGTTGTTGTCGCTGAGACGTTGGACTAAGACTACGCGACGATGGAGAAAGAATCGAGCCAAGACGTTCTAATAAGGCAGCTTCAACTAAATGTTGTAAGTTTTCTTTGGATGATGTATCTACACTCACGAAAACAATACATTTAACATCAAAAAAATTAAACAGTGGTTCTACATATATACATATATCATATGAAACTATTCAAGTAAACAAGATAGTATGTTGGGCAACAAGTATTTCATGAAAACTATGAATAAAATATAAATTCAAACATTAAAGAATTATCTAACTGAACCACCGAATTACTGCTTTATGACGTTGTCAAAAAGAAAATACAAGATCAGTAATTTCATTGGTAGTTGTTTTTCATCACTGCCTAATATCAGTCGATGATGAATTAATAATCGTTCAACGAAATCTCACCTTGATCTTGACTTGTATTTTTAGTCAGTTTTTCAGAAATTTGAAGAACAAGACGTGATAAAATATTGTCTTCTAACTCTGTTTGTGATAAAGTGTTAGCGTCATTCGGAGGTTGTTTAGGTGATTGATTCGATTGGAAATGAAACCCACTGCCTTTTTCATGAATTAGACCAGATGTATCAGTAGTAATTTGCTACAAAGGAAAAAAAGTAACATAAAATAATCGATAAAACAGGTTTGTTCAATAGACTTATTAACTTTAGCGAGACACTAAGTTTTATCAATCATAAGTAATCATTTGAATCAATGTAGTTCACTGATAGATCTAATATTTCATTAAAGATAGATTATAATGCAGAACATACGTGAAAACAACAATTTCCACTTTTGTTTGATATTCTCGAAACTATAAACGAATACTGTTGAGCACATTGAGGTTCATTAGTTCATAAACATATTTTGATTTTTAAACGATATCAAAAGAAATAGTATGATTGTATACTCTGTTATCAAGCTAATATTTTGAATACTTGAAAGTTAGTAGCGTATGTCATCATATTCGAAACCTACTGTCTGGGAGGTATTGTTGATTTTGTTGAAATGTGGTTTTCACTTCGAATGCCGCAGTTTACTTCCTTTAATTGACTTAAGGTTATTACTTAGAATGTTGGTCCGACAAATGCACCACAGTTCAATATTAACCACTTTGTCTTTAGAATACTGTTACATAATTTAAAATCGTTACTGCCTAAATGTTCATAATTAATCGTATTTGTGTTTCAGTGGTGAGCATTTAAATCAAATATTTTGAAATCGAATCAAAAGGTTCAAAAGTTTCAATGATAATAGTTTAGATTTTAGCTTAGTTTTAACCATGTTTAATTTTTTTATTCAATTATATAATAAGTTGTGTCTAAAGTCACCGGGAAAGTAAACGGGTTTATCAAGTCTCATAACAACAGGTGTTTGAACATTACACTTATTGACAGATCAAAGTATTACGATAAACAACAATTTGAAGTTATTAACGTTAAAATAAGATGAAAAATAAATGAAGATCATATTTATATCAGAGAAAACAATAATGTAAGCAATCGAATTTATTACCTTGTCTACTTTAGTAGATATCTTATTCGGTGGTATTGAAAGTGAATATTGATACATTCCTAATGGGATTATACCAGAGGTAGGTTTTGTAAGTGGTTTGGCTTGCAAATTAACAAGTTTACTTGAATAGACTTGTTGCAGGTCTGTTGGTTCAGATAGTTCATTGTCTTGATGATCGATAAATCGTACAACCTTTGAGCTAGACCTTGGCATTCGCCCTTGTGAAGTAGAAACTGTATTTCGGGTGGTAACAATATAGGTGAATTAATGTTTGAGGCATTAAGAAGAGTATACAAAACATAAAAAGAAGTATTCGAATGTTTTTAGCTAAATATGGTAATTGTCTAGTCCTTAATTATAATCGTATTCTGTAAATCAACCTGTAGTGTGTCTATCAGTCGAAGTAACTAGACGTTGTGTTTATTATGTTTGAATGCCGTATAGTTGAAGACAGCATGCAATAAAAAGCAGACCTAGGTTTATCGCTAGTTGATACGCGTATAATGATAAAAAGATAGATTCCTTGTGGAATTCGCACCACAAGTTAATTATACGTTACTGAATGAAGAAATTGTAACCGCAGTATTTTTACAGATTAAACATAGGCAAACAACGATTTTCTCTTAAGCAAAGCTGTTAATCGAACATTATAATCAGAGATTCAGAAATGTTGGCTGTGTCATTCAAATTTACTAGATTCTAGGCTCATATTTTAGTGCTGACATTTATTTTATAATTAGTAGTGAAGTAGCTAAGAGCTTAACAACTGGTTTATACATGAGAACTACTGTCGTTGAACAGTGTCCATGAAAGGTAACATAGTTACTAAATAGGTGAAAAAATGCGAAGTTTTTAAGGTAGTATAAGTTTTAGAAACTTTTATTTGCTAGTTGTAGGAGTACGAGGAAAACAGGTATTGAATGAAATGTTACGAAATTATTAAAGATCCATTTACCCTTTGGATTATTTAAAATATTAATTATTCGTTATGTTATGTCTGAACCCAGGAAACACATTCTGTTCAATGTGAGATTCGTCAGCTAGATACACCTGGATACGAATATTGATAATGACACTTGGACAAGAACACAACCTGCTATCCACTGAATCCCGTTAGATGCTAACTTCTTTTCTCCCTGTGAATATATTTCTAATAGATTGATATTTCTATCTGTTGATAATCAGGACTAAAGTTGACCACTTTTTGTTATTATAAAACAGTCCAAAACAGAACGCCTCAATATTATAAATTTTAACAAGTTGTAGAATGTTACATTTGCCATGGTTAATTATTTGCTAAATGAATCATTTAATAACGTTAATCTTCTATCTAATCAAATCCATAAGTATAAAACTAGATGTTTAAAAACAAGTAATCTTTACTGAAAAAACTTTTGAGTGATAAAGTACAATGATGTGCACAGTAAAGAGCATTTCTTAGAATCCTTAGGAAACGGCACTTCACTTGTAGAATCTTCTATCTAATCAAATCCATAAGTATAAAACTAGATGTTTAAAAACAAGTAATCTTTACTGAAAAAAACTTTTGAGTGATAAAGTACAATGATGTGCACAGTAAAGAGCATTTCTTAGAATCCTTGGGAAACGGCACTTCATTTGTAAAATTCGTATAAATAAATATCGTCAGGCATTTTGCTTGTGAAGTATCTATTAAGTTGGTGATTAAGTCACACATCTTTTGTATTAATCACCGAAAGATAAAATTTATTACTCTGAAAGCCAATTGTTTGTCAAAGCATGTTTTCGAGTAGTTAAATGTCATCACTTAACTGGGTGATATAATATATCATGGTATAATTTTGCAGTGTGATATTTGAAGCCAATTAATCGGCAATAACTAAAAATTGATACAAAGCATTCAATATCAAAGTGCTTTACGTTTTATTACTTTATGCTTGAGTAAATATGTAATGCGATTATAAATGTAGGAAAGAGTGAGTGCAAAAACTTACTTCCTGATAGATTTTCATCACTTAACCGTAAAACAGCTGTACGTGGTTTAACAGGATCATTAACTGAGCGTGGATATAACGGTCGTTTAGCTCTTCTTCTATTTAAACGCCATGGAGCCGTAAGCGTAACTGGTGATGGGGAACGGTCTGAAGAGTATAATTTTGGTTGGTTGAATAGCTCAACCACATTTCTTGATCTGATTGGGGAACTACAGGTACTCGATGCATCCTTGCCTAATTTTAGTCCAGTTGTCAAATGAGATTTCGGTTGACTAAGTCGAGAAATACGACCACTGGACTTGGAATGCTCCAATTTCTACAAAGGAAAAACATAATGGATACATACATTCTATGGATCCTATGTACAGAATAATGAAAAAGTGATTTAATTACAATGGTTTTATGGTTAGTGTTTTTTTAGTAATATTGTTTTCTACTGGATCCAGTTGCTGACCCCATGTCATCCCCCCTTTATTCAGCACTGAAATCCGTAGTAACCCTAGGGAGCCCCAGGATGAACTAGAAAGGAGAATCTAGGAAAGAGTTGGTTGAAAATTCCTAGTCGACGGCCTATGCTTCACAAGAGGTAGGTGAATGAATGAAGTAATCGGTTCTTTAATTTTTAGAATCTGAAATTCTTTGAATATCCATGTTATCAATAACAGGTAGTATATAGTTACATTTATTGTGAATATACAATAATATCATATACGTTGGACAGAAATATAAATTAACAAGTGCAAGAAGTGAACGGACGTCAATAGTTAATCGTGGCTTCAAATTTTAGGCAATAAACTCTACCTACTAATTAACAGTAAGTAGTGTATTTCTCCAAAAAAAAAATACAGAAATTTCAGTACAGAGCGAACAGATGAATTAATGAAAAAAAGCATTCGTTAATAAGACGAATATTTTAGGAACATTTTAAATAATATTGCTGAGAACTTCCGAATCCTACAAATATATTGACGTTTAACTATTCATGCTGCCACTTATTGGAGTAAGATCAAACTGCAATTGGGTAATATGCACCACTGGTTCTTAATTACGGACATAAGTTATGTAAGAAATTAAGGCATAATAGATGAAATAGTATTTAATCGAAAGTGGTAAATGAAGTGTCTTTGAAATATTATTTTTAAACAATTAATTAAGTACACTCGTTAAATATTCTAGCGAGTATATTTAATTATAAGAAACAGTTTTGTTTTCTGTATGTCAGATCACTATCGTGCTTGAAAAGATCTACCGAGTACACATTAACGAATTCTGCTGTTTACGTTGACACTGCAACTTACACACATAAAGGCTCACGTAAATAGTAAAAATACATATTTGAATTCAGCAGTTCATATACCATACTGAATACTGAACTTACTTTTTCATGAACAACCTTGTCTATTGCATCATTTATCATGGCTTGTATGCGAGCTTTTTCCGCAGAAGACCTGAACAAAACATTATGAATTATAATGTACGTAACTAAGCCAATCTACTGGTTACTGTCATTCGATTAATTAGTCATAATACAGTGAGTACACATTTTTAAATGCCATTTTTTCATGGAAGAGCGCGACTAATATTAAAATCATAGCAAAATAATTGGAGCAGATTACTGCGAGTATACTCATACTTTCGTTAAGGGATGTATATCTCACCTGCAACACTAGTGACATAAATTGTTAAAAACTAGGTAGGCTTTCTGATTGTATGGCAAGACCTCGTCAAATACCGACACACCTCAGCCCATCAAAGTTAGGGTTTTTAATTTTGAAAACACTTTGAGAAAGGCTGTGACTCGACCGGCCTTTATAAGGTATGGGGTGCACCTTTCGATGACGAGCACTACTGCAGTCTGGCAATCTACGAAGTCTCAACTATTTCCAATTGAAATAAATACCACTGTCATCTGACATTGGCAAATATGTCCATGTTCTAGGAACCTAACTGTAGGTGAAAATCTGATAAATGCATTATCAACTAGATTTGAGGCTAGCGTGATTTTCTTGAGTTTGTTGATCCTAGTGTTCAGACAATCGTTGAATGATTATACAGGTTAATATTTTCAATATTTCTAGCAAATACTAAACAGTAACAAACAAAACAGCACAAAACAAAGATTTAAATATAGATTTGCTGCAATATATGGATATTAGTCCTTCCACATGCATTTTTAAACTGAGGATTTATTTTGCTGTTCCGGTTTCATTATTTGTTAGTTCGTAACAACAAATCGACTGTAACGTAATCTCATGAGGCTTTTGTTTAAATTATTCTTCCTGTTTTACATTCGCATCCATGTTCTGAGAGCAGAAACCACTTTCACGCAAACCTAGTTTAGCGTCTTTATTTGCTTACCAAATTTATTTTTCCTCGTTAAGAGTTAGACAAGTTTTAGAATCATGGAAACTTTACGAACTAAGGTTTGTATTTCAAATTCCTATATTACAATATCTATATAAAGCATATCAATAAAAAATTTCCTGTTTTGATGTCAAACTTATGTATGAAAGTTATTTATGAATAGCCCATTGAAGATGAGTGATTAAAACAAAACTGATTTTCATGCTAATACTGTATCACAGAATGTCTTGAGTTTGACAACCAAATTAAACTAGAAAGCACTAGAAAGTTGCTTTTTCCTACCTAGTTGATGCGATCACTGATAGTATTACGGGGTGAACAATCACATACTAAAATGAAGAAGTTTTCAATCTTTCTAGCTCTCTCTGATTTTACTACCAAACTCGGTCTGTGTAATGACAAACTTGACAATATCCACAACGCCTTATATACATATGCCCACTAACAGAGTCAAACAAAACGTTGTCACATAAATCGTTTGTAGATATAACTAAAGAACTTACCTATCTTTGCTTAACAAGTCAAGTAATCCAAATATAGACTGATCATTATGAGAACATTCTAATGTGGCAAGATTATTTTCTAAATTATTGCGTCTTCGATTAAGTTCATACAGAGCAGTTGAAGCTTTAACAATAGGGTCATCAGGTAGATTAGATATCGCTTGTGTTATATCACTTGTAGGCGTGATTGTTTTACCAGAATAATCCATTACAAGTCGAATACTTGGAAGCAAACTACCAGGAGTAAGTACAGGTTGAGAATTCGAGAGTAATACATTTGGATCTATATTCTGAAAATGTGTAAAAGTTAATTTAAGAAAACATTTCATGCATAATAATATTATATGATGAATTGATAGCAAAGTTAATGTGATGAGATAACTGGCCATCCTATGACTTTCCTTAAGAGAATAATATGCATGAAACTTGGAAAGTTGTCAAACGATCTTATTAATTCATTTAGGTATTTTATATTATTCTGTTTAACTAAACACTACTTAACATTAACTAAAGATTCACTGAAAGACATTTATAAAGAAGTGATATGTGAAATCAGCAAAATCCAGAGTTAGTAAGTTACTAGTGATGTAGAACCAAGTTTATGGTATGTCACGTACTTAACACAATTAAAAATTTCTCATGGATACTATGGGCAGTTGCTGGATACTGGAATTCAGTTACATGACATTTTGCTATACATACCTTACATGAAACGTGTGTACAAAGGCTGATCATTTTCAGCTAAAGTAATTCAATGACAATAATTACATTACGTAAATTTTTGGTGGAAAATGTACGTCTGTCTCCACTAATGTTAAACTGCTAATAATCTCGAAAACGATTTTGCCTTTCCATATAGTAGGTGTTCACAGGTATAGAAAAGTAATTTCGTATCATATGAACAGATTTAATTTACTTCAGAGCAGCAGTCAAATGAACAACTTCAATATACAAAGACTTTCTAGACGATTACTTTTCATGTCTCAGTGTCATCACAAAATACATAGAAAAAATCATTTTCACTTTCCATGAATTAAGTGTTCTTTGAGTTGTTTTGCTTAGACTTGGGATGTGGTTATCTGCAACGCTTTCGGTGTTCGGTAAGTTTATTGAACCTATCGACTAAGTCATTAAAATGTGATTTCCAATAGAGATTTCATTTCAGGTGCCAATCGGAAGAAACAAACAAAGGAATAGTCGGGATGTCAAATGGAAATTTCGAAGAAAACTACACTCTGATATACCGAAAACGTTGAATATACACACTGAACACAGAAAAAGTTGTAGATAAATTCAATTCAGAGAGTCTTTAAATAATTTGTATGGATAATTTTAAGAAAACTAACCTTTATACCTGTAATAAGCTAGAAATAATATAATAAAAACGAATTAATACTCACCGTATCGACTTTCTCTGTTTGTTCTGACTTCAGATCCTTATTCTCATTAATTTGGCTACGAACATTCTAAAAAACGTCATGGTGGTAAAAGTTACTAGTTATAAAAATGCGGACTAAGACTGTAAACTATTATGTAAACAGTTAACCAGAAAAGTAACTAATATGTGAATAAAACTAAATCATATCGATAAATCTCCCTTTAAATACTTAGTTTCATATAATATTGTGTGAATGAGGAAATTTGATCACTGATTATATTGCATAAATGATATTATACACTATATATACTATGGTTGGATCGTAAATGTCAAAGAATAAGTTAAATCATTATTTGAAAATATTAATATGGTTATGGGTTAGTTATGAGTACTTATGTTGAATTTTACATAGACTAGAAATAAGTCATCTTTCATGATGCTAGATTTTTTTCCTTTATTTTAGTATGTGAAGCTTATGGGCAAAGTAGTGTCAGTTTACCAGTCATAGTGAAGTATTTTACACTGGTCATACAAAATATGCACTATTAGAATGTATATCAGTGGCTTTCAGAAAGGCAGTGAGTTTTTACTGAACAGCCCAATCTTTGAATATGTGGCTAACTCAGGTTTTGTACTGCTACAGGAATGATTGTTCATGATTATATCTGAAATTAAATCAGCTGGATCATATAGGGTTTGGATCATAAATCTGTGTAAAGTTGAAGTTACCGGGATATATCATTTATTACTTTATCATTGTGCAAAGAAGTGACATATTCAGTACTTCATTTTATCATAGTTTGAAAACTCGTTCTAATTATTGTTATCCATGCTTCCTTGATTAAGTGAACAACAATTTACTTGATTTATTTTATTGGTTACTTTACTTTACTACACTTAATACTATCAAATATGTCATATTCAGTGCTTTAAACATTTTGATAATTTTCGCTGAATTTTCTAAGTCATGTTAAACGACTCAGAACTAATCTATTTCATGCAAATTTGTTCAATCGTCGAATTGTTGGAAAGCAAGAGCATTCAACATTGTGCTAAAGTGAATTGATTGCATTTCGGGTTCTCTAATTCTTCAACATACGCACATGATTCGGGAAATAAGTAAAATATTTTACAATTGAAATATTGAATTCAGCATGCATATAGTCATTTAGTCACCATAAAATATCATAATGACAAGTTCACTTTACAGATGAAGGGGATAAATGAAAGTCGGAGGTCATGGCGTAGACAAGTGTGAAACATGTACATAAACAGCAAACAAAGTGACGCGAATAGATATTAATTATTGAAATTACTGGTTAATATAATAGTGCAAGTTACATTCAACATTACACTTGTAAAATATTTCACATATTAATATGATTTGCTGTGTATGTGAAAGAATAAGAACACTCAAAATAAAATGAATTCACTATTTTATTACTAGAATTTTATATGTAAAATGAATTATATGCATCACTGTACAGATTTGGTAAACATCATTGGGATGAAACTTTTCCTCGCTGAACCTGCTTTGTTTTATGCAATGAAGACTAGAACATAGTTTTCTAACTTAAAGTCGTGGTGAAATTAACTGGAAAGTCATGTCGGTTACTGTTATAAATAACATCAGCTATCCTACTCTAGCTAATTCAGATTTTGTGCTTATTTTCGGTTATAAATCAATTGTATACATTAATTTAATACGTGTCTACTATGTAACGTAGTTGAGGTGGTTTGTGGAAATTGGTATAAAGGTTTATTTGATTGAATTCGTCACATATTGATGTTAGCAAGGTACCATTCAAAACCAAGGAGCACTGGATAGCGGTTCCGTCCTGGTATGAAGCGTCTCAGTAGTGTGCACTCTAGATTCCGACCCAGGGGATTCAGGTTGGAGGACACCTAAGCCTCTGCACCTCTGGGCCGGTATTCAGTAGTAAAATTCCTACTTCCATCAATTTGTGATATAGTGCGACGACCATCCGTTGCCATCGGCGATAACTATTTTAATCCTGGCAAGTCTGAACCCCACCAGTCACGACTTCTCAGTAAAGCTCCAGGAGTATCTTGAAGTTAGTCACTATTGAGCTGATTATTATAACTGAATTGAGGTGGTTTGTGGAGATTGATCGCGTTATATCACAAATTGATGAAAGTGAGAATTCTACGATTAAAAGCCTGCCCAGTAGTGCAGAGCGTTAGGGGTTGGTCAACCCGAAGCCCCTGGGTTGGAATCAAGGATGCTCAATCCTGTTGAGTATCATACTAGGACTAAACAGCTGTGCAGTGCTTCTTGGTATATAATGGTATCCCGCCAACACTTACCAGTGATGAAAGAAATCGACTACAATATTATGTAGTATTACAAATGATATTTTTTAACAATTTATGGTAATTCAAAAACAATATATCATTTTTAAAAACAGGTATCAATTAGACAATGAAATGTAGCTTAACACGGAGTCAATAGTTTGTTTTTACCGGGAAAGAACTTACGAGTAACAATTCTTTTACTTCTTGATAGATTGAACGGAGTTCGTCGACCATTTCTTTTGTTTCATCTAATTTGGTCTGTTGCTGAGAGCTGGAGTATCAAAAAAAACAATTAGCCTGGTTTCATTTAATTTGTATTGTGACTGGCAAGTGGAATCCAAGACGCGCGTTTCGTCCTATTTGGGACTCATCGGCTGGATGTACCTGCATCCTAATGTTGATGTTCAATGGGAATATACAAATTCATTCTACTGATTAGCCTGGTTATTACTATCTCCTTAATGTAGTTTTTTAGGTAAGTATTTTTTGACAGGCATATAAAAAAGAATTATCAGATTCTAATTGTAGGTTCTCTGCTTCATGATGAAAGCCGAGATTCTTCGGAAGTCATGAGGCCGATGCCACCCCTTCTAACGACCAGAGCAAACATTTTTATAGGTACATGGAATGTTCGGACAATGTGGGAGACAAGGAAGATCACCCAGATAGCAGCAGAAATGAAGAGATACAATTTAACTGTGCTCTGGATCAGCGAAACGCATTGGACTCAAACTGGACAGAAAACATTAGCTACGGGAGAGGTGATACTATATTCCGGGCACGAAGAGGAAAATGCCCCACACACCCAAGGAGTCGCTCTGATGCTGTCTAAGAAAGCGCGCAATGCACTTGTAGGATGGGAACCACATGGACCCAGGATCATCAAAGCATCTTTCAATACAATGTAAAAGGGGATTACAATGAACATCATCCAGTGTTATGCACCCACAAACGACGGCAACGACGAGGACAAAGATCAGTTTTATGATAGGCTGCAATCAATTATAGCGAGGTGTCCAGGAAAGGATCTGACAATCCTAATGGGGGACCTAAACGCCAAAGTCGGAATGGACAACACTGGTTACGAAGACATCATGGGACGACAAGGACTGGGAGAAAGAAATGCAAATGGTGAAAGATTTACAAATCTTTGCGCTTTCAACAAAATGGTCATAGGTGGTACAATATTCCCCCACAAACGCATACATAAGGCTACATGGATTTCACCGGATCATACTACAGTGAATCGAATCGACCATATATGCATCAATAATAAATTCAGAAGATCAATGAAAGATGTGAGAACCAGGAGTGGAGCTGATGTAGCTTCAGACCACCACCTAGTGGTTGCCAAAATGGAGCTAAAGCTAAAGAAGCAATGGACAACTGAAGCAACAGCATTCAAACGGTTCAATACAGCCTCTCTTCGGGATACTGACAAACTCAAGGAATTTAAAATAACTCTCAACAACAGGTTCCAAGCCTTACAAGATCTGCTGAACGAGGAAGAAACCACTATGGAGGACAACTGGAAGGGAATCAAAGAGGCACTTACTTCAACTTGTCAAGAGGCTCTGGGCTGCAAGAACTACCGTCATAAGGAATGGATTTCCACAGAGACCCTGAACAAAATTCAACAAAGGAGGAACAAGAAGGCAGAAATCAACAACAGCCGAACTAGAGCAGAAAAAATCAAGGCTCAAAATGAATACACAGAAGCAAATAAACAAGTAAAGAAGAGCATTAGAGCCGACAAACGTAAGTATATCGAAGGCCTTGCAACGACAGCGGAGAAAGCTGCAAGAGAAGGAAATATGAAACAGCTATACGACACAACGAAGAAACTGGCAGGGAAATATAGTAAACCAGAGCGACCGGTCTGGAACAAAGAAGGCAAACTAATCACCGAGATTCAAGAACAAAGAGACAGATGGGTAGAACATTTTGAGGAACTCTTGAATAGACCAGCTCCACCAAACCCACCAGACATCGAAGCAGCATCTACAGACCTCCCGATTGATGTCAATCCACCAACGATGGAAGAAATCAAGATAGCTATCAGACAGATCAAAAGTGGGAAAGCAGCAGGACCTGACAATATACCAGCCGAAGCACTCAAGTCAGACATAGACATAACGGCAAGGATGCTCCACGTTTTATTCAAGAGGATCTGGGAGGAAGAACAGGTGCCGGCAGACTGGAAAGAAGGATACCTTATCAAGATACCAAAGAAAGGGGATTCGGGCAAATGAGAGAACTATAGAGGAATCACACTATTGTCAGTACCAGGGAAAGTCTTCAACAGAGTGTTGTTGAACAGAATGAAAAATTCAGTGGATGCTCAACTTCGAGATCAACAGGCTGGTTTCCGCAAGGATCGGTCATGCACAGACCAAATCGCAACATTACGCATCATCGTTGAACAATCAATTGAATGGAACTCGTCACTGTACATCAACTTCATCGACTATGAGAAGGCGTTTGACAGCGTAGACAGGAGATCACTATGAAAACTTCTCCGAAACTACGGTATACCAGAGAAACTCGTCAACATCATCCAGAATTTTTACGACGGACTACAGTGCAAAATCGTGCATGGAGGACAGCTGACAAATGCATTCTCAGTGAGAACCAGTTTCAGACAAGGCTGTCTGCTCTCGCCCTTCCTCTTCCTCCTAGTGGTCGATTGGATCATGTAAACCTCTACATCTGAGGAGAAGCACGGGATTCAATGGACAAGTAGGATGCAACTTGATGATCTGGACTTCGCGGATGATCTAGCACTTCTATCCCGTACACAACAACAAATGCAAGTGAAGACAACCAAAGAAGCAGCAACCTCAGCATCAATAGGCCTGAACATACATAAGGGAAAGAGCAAGATCCTCAAATTCAACACCGAGAGCACCAACCTAATTGAACTTGATGGTGAAACTCTGGAAGAAGTGGATACCTCTACATACCTGGGGAGCATCATCGATGAACAACGAGGATCCGGTGCGGATGTAAGAGCAAGGATCGGCAAAGCAAGGGCAGCATTCCTACAGTTGAAAAATATATGGGACTCCAAACAACTGTCTACCAACCTCAAAGTTAGACTCTTCAATTCGAACGTCAAGTCAGTTCTTCTGTATGGAGCTGAAACGTGGAGAACTACTGCAAACATCATCAGGAGAGTACAGGTATGTATCGACAACTGTCTACGCAGAATATTTAATTTCTGTTGGCCGGAAACCATCAGCAACAGCCTACTACGGAAGAGAACAAACCAACTTCCAGCTGAAGAGGAAATCAGGAAACGACGTTGGAAATGGATAGGACATACATTGTGGAAATCATCAGACTGCATCAAGAGACAAGCACTAACTTGGAATCCTGTTGGACAACGGAAAAGAGGAAGGCCAAAGAACACCCTGCGTCGAGCACTGGAAGCAGACATAAAAAGGATGAACAGTAACTGGAGACAGCTGGAAAGGATTGCTCAGGACAGAGTTGAATGGAGAAGACTGGTGAGCGGCCTATGCTCCTCCGAGAGGGGTAACAGGCGTAAGTAAGTAAGTAAGTAATTGTAGGTTCTCTAACTATCATAATTATTTGTACACAATTGTATCGTTGGCTGAGGAATTAAGTGAATCAAGTATTTAGAAACCCTAAATTCCTTCTGATACAGAAACACACCCTATGATTATATGCCAGCAATAGCGATAAGAAACTTATTAACAGTTGTAGGGAGATCATCGAGTGTAATCCAATACAGAAAATCGTGAGTCATAATGTTGCATCACTGAAGCGAAAAGTAATTAGAACAGTAGCAGTTCAAGATCAGATAAAAAATTGACATTAATCAATAAAGTTTCGAGGGGAAAATGATAAGCAAGTTACATATTAAAATTAGTATCCGATGAATGAAGTTTGTGTTTTGCGATTGATTTTAAGTCACATTGTCTAAGGTGTCTAACCACTGGCTTTACTTAACATAAAGACTACGAACAGGAAGTCTACACTAAAATACGACACTGCATAAATATACGGATTAATAGCCATACTGAATTGTACATATGTAACGTTTTTATCAATCTACTCTTATTCTAGTGAGCATGACATAACTTGGTCACCACATTCTGTGCACGAGTTCGGAATTACCACCAACGCATGGCTTACAATAAATGTAAGGTTACTAACGTTTCCATATCACATTGGTACGAGATGAATTTAGCAATAATGGTAAAGAAACTGCGGTAATCTAGAAGCGATTATAATAAAAATGACTAGATGGTATGAATATAGTTAAAGAATGAATTAAAAGTTATGTATAAAAGAATATTAGAAGTCAACATCTTGTGAAAGACAAAATAAACGCATCTGCGCTGTTGTGATCGATTATGAGCTATGTTACCAAGCACTAACCATCATCACCTTACGTCTGAGATTAATGTTAGGCATTAGTTTTACCCCTTTTAGCTTTCATCTAACCCAGTTCTACGCCGACTTACATTGCAATAATTTGTATTATGTAGTTTACATTTGACCCACACCAATCAATGGAAATTTAGAGCCCCACCGACCGAGTTTCCATCTTTAACTAGTAAATTATGTCTAACTTCAGAGTTAGTCACGTGGTTGTCCTATGACAAGCTAGAAATGGTTCGTAGCATGGAATCTAAAGATTTAAACAACTTTATCAACTAATCACCAGTACTATACAGTGGTTTATTAAGATAATCTTTCTGTATACTTAGACATAAGAAACTCATACAATTCACTATCAGTGTTTGCAGATGTTTTACTTGTCAGTCATGCAGTAAACTTGACTTCAATGAGAAAGCAGAAGCGATAAATTTCAACCTGAAACTCGAAAAAAATATTGAAAAAATGCAATGGTACTAGCAGTATAAGAAGTAAGTAAAACATTAATTACTGAAACATTTAAGCACAAGACCATACAACTTCTAACATCATGATATAAACAACACATTCACTAACATTTTAGTTTCTGAATTTTGTTGAACTTTTGGATCTGGTATAATTTCAGAAGTTTCTAAATATTTTTCTAATTTATTTAATGTGATTTCTGGATCATCGATATCATTAGTAGTTTTTGGTGAGTTTCCATTCTTCGCACATGGGGATTCTACTATATTTCGACATTTTGTTGTATTACCAGTTAATTTTGCTTTATGGTAAGATGAGTTAATGAATTTTTGCTTTGGAATGGATTGAGGTTTTCGCTGATATGATTGTAATCGTTTCTCCGTTGTTGTTAATCCTGAAAGCAAAGAAAAACAAGTGTTGAGTTTACATCAGTTTAACGTAGATAATTTCCTGTTTTCAACTATTCATAATAATTACAGTGATTTGCCAGTAGTTCTCTACCCTTAATCTTCCTTACCGCTACTGATATAACCACTACGTTGGTGCTTATCACGATAATTTTGTCTTACTGTTCTGATGTAATTTGACAACTTGAACCAATACATATATATGCATATACATAATGTTCTAATTGACTGACATTAGTACTTAATTAGCAACATTCCGACATTTGTCATGTACAACTATATATCTCATCCATGAGAATATTAGAACGTATATTGTAAGAAAGAAGTTTAAGTCCAGAGAGAATGATTGATAATGATGATACAACTCATCTAGCAAGTATTAATTCATGTATTACATTTTCAGTTACATTACGTATATAGGTTAGTAATTCTACTCAGACTCCTGTAATAAGGTAGGTGGGGTAGCATTTGAACTTGCGATCTGGTTGTTGAAACCTAACGCTTAAACTACAACACTACGGCTTGGAAGTTAAGCCCTATAACAATTAAACTTCTACTTTATCTTACGGATTTAACAATATACAATAATCAATATATATTATAAAAAGCCTAAAGTGAACTTTAACTATTGTAAGCCATAAATTGTAAATCCTTCAGTATAAGTTGCAAATTATCAGAATATCTAATAATAATAATAATTAAAATAACCAATAAGTAACGAAATATTTTACTTTTACGCCCAAAAGTCGAGAAATAATCAAAAATTAAATGCATCACTACTACCAATTAGTAGGATTATTACGGTGAAATATTGAGATTTAGATAAAATGACGGTGATTCTTATGTGATAAGATATAATTCACATAACGACCTCTTAGAAACTGCAGATATTTACTTTATGTAGGTTAAGCTAAATGTTCTGTTTAGAAACCAGAAAATAACAGTGAGATATGAAGACACAGGGATTAAGATTGATTACCTAATGCCTTCGATTTGCTAAAATACTTGAAAGTAGTATTCTTATCCAGGCCTAAGAATAATCAACTAAGTGCCCTTTCGTAGTCATTCAGTTATCTAGAATAGTAACGAAATGTCATTCTGTCTAGTCCTTATTGATGGCTGAATTCTGTAATTTATGTTGCAATGCAGTCACTTGGCTATGTGACTCATGACTGTAGGGTATTCTGTCTGTTGCTAATGCTTAGCAGTAAACAATAGACTGCTCTATATTAACTTTCTTTGGGGGTGACTATCGCTTATTAGCCAGGCATATCTGAGATCATAGAGAAAATGATTCAAAACTACACCCCAGGAACCATCAGTTACCTTAAAAATTCAGACAAATCTACTCAACTAATGGGAAATCAAGGTTTAGAGATTTCTGACAGTTGTTTTTCATCACGCTGCATCAAATTATGATATTCCTGTAAAGCAACTTTGTATTCATAAAATTACGTGAACTAATGTATCTAGAATCACCTACAAAATACACAAAATACGTAATAACTTTCAATAAAGCTTAAATATAACTCAGTTGCTCAAAGATTCACAGAATCTTTCTTTTGGCTTATACGACAGCTCATAAACATAAAATGCAACTGTTTTACAAGATAATTAATAATAAAAACAACTTTGCCTATTGTCAATCTTAGCTGTTTATAGCAAATAAACAAATAGATGTTTCTTTAAGGTGAGTATATAGAACAGGATATAGTAATAAGATGGATTAATTCATTTTTATTGTATTGCCATTCATTATATTTTTTATTTATTAGTGATTTCTACTGAAGAAAACAAAACCTAGAATCAAGTTACATTAATATCCCTTAACACTGACTTCAATCTTAAGGTCATTAATAAAAGGAAATGTAAGGAAGTAATTTCCTATTAGATAATACGGTATACTATATAGGTTGAAACATAATCATGAAACAAAAATTGATCAGTAAATTGTAAAGTGAAATAAACGAATCAGATCATTTAAAGAGCCCCGTACTCAGTTGATCTAAAAAAACATAATTAAATTTGAACTAAATCACATTCCATTCTTCATTGTAAACAATTTTATTGTGAACTAACATAAAGTGATGGACTACTAAATAATGACCAGTGTTAAAAAATCTTTTTCGTTTAACTATGACTTTTCTTAAAAGTTTACCTTCATGGTCACAGAGGAAAATCAAATCTCAGAATTTCAGATCACCTCGAAAGATAAGTATTATCCCATATCGCCGGTAAAAACTAGCCAGTTTTTGGTATAAGTGATATCACAGATCATTAGAATCGCAAGAAATCTATCTTCATACTAGTCACTTATCACAATACACTTACTGTTTTGATAAGTTATTCATGCAGGATTTTTTTTCAATTTTCGGATCAATTTTATTACTGACTGACTAAATTTTTCCTTTGACCTACTTATGTGTTCCATTTACGTTGGATTATTGAGTTGTTTTGAAAGGGATCACGATGTATTTTGCGTTAAATATCCTTACATTATTGTATTTTAATGTGAATCTTTGAAAACAGTAGAATTTTCTCTTATCAAGAATGTAAGGCATATTACAAGAGGAACAAAGAGAACTGTTGGCAAAATGACATTAAACTATTTTATAATGTGATCAGCTTTAAGTTAATCACAAATAACTTAGATAACTTGATTAAATTACTTTATCTAAACTATACAATAGATTGGTTGTGACCTGAGATTACCAATATTCCTTATTCGTGTCATGCTCAGAACTTTTGGTTATTTTTCGTTTGTGAGAGCTCAATTTTTGATAAAAAATTTCATTTTAGGCAGTATCGTTTGCCATATTTGTGTTTTTTTATCCAGTAAGCCGATACATACTGGACGTAATCATCACAAACAGTTACGGATAACCCTTATTACTTGAGATTTTTCATGATAACTACTTACTAATATGTAAAACCCACCAAATAAATGAACGGGAAACAATATTTGAAAGTGCTATGTGTGCATGGTAAAGGTTGTAAAAGTTACCAATAATCTCAGTTGTCAGACATATTTTAATATTTTCAAATTGCATATATGGAACTAAGAATTAAATGAATAGAATATATACAGCTCAGTTTGTTTACGTATGATGAGTAAACAATTTCACTGCATCATTTCTGCCTCAACTTTTCTTACTTAGTATTATACGCTTAAGATTGAATCATTTTTTTCAACGGTATGTATATATGTATTCAGTTTCATTCTAAGAGATCGAATCACTGAAAACAGAACATTAAAAGAAACGATGTACATTCTATTTCAAAACTTACTTTTATTTGGTTTTAACGTTTGTTCATTAGTTGATTTTTTCTGATTAGATATAGATTTTACTTTGTTTTGGCATGATGATATTTGGTTATTAGACGAATAATTATAGGATTGTTTCTGAGAAATATTCTGTTTATTAATTTCTTCTAAGTGTTCATCTATATCACGTTCAAATGCATTTGATGTAGGTGGTAATAGTTTAGGTGCATAATTATCTTGTAGTAATGATAAACGATGTCGTATGTCATTTAAGTTATTCTTTGAATTGATAGACATAAATAGAAATAGAAATAAATGTTGGGATAAAACAAAAGAAATTATTATTTCAATATTTTAACTTGAACAGGTAATTAAGAGATAAGAAACGACATAAACAGATAATCGAATTATTTTCAATGAAATATTTAACTTAATAAGATCACTAAGTCGTTCTATTCATTTAATCAAAGAATTAGGTTCCATACAATAGTTGAAAGTTATTGATCGTCATCAACAATACTAGAAATTAATTGATTAGGAAAAAATACATGATTCATTGGGGTAATCATATTAGAAAATAGATAAATAACAGTTTTAAAGTGATTGAACATTTATGTGAAATTTTAAAATACTTATTATTAAGTCCTACCGAAATGACTTCAACAAGGTGGATGAAGATAATGAAATGTGAAACAAGGAGAAAGTGTAACAATATGATCACATTATAACGACTCAGGTTGTTTCGCACAGTGCAAATGAAAGTACTTTTAGGAGGGTATTTTAATAGTATAACCGGATTTTTCTAAAATATAGTTTATATTATGTCACGTAGAGTATACATTGTTAAATAAATAATTTCAAATATTTTCACTCAGACACACGTCATTCATCTCTTTAACCTTATGTGTCTTCTACTAAATCATTCAAATAACAGTCTACACAAAATGCATTTTTTGTTTCCCATTAAACACTAATCCTGATTATTATTAGGATAAATGTATCCTAATACCAATGCACCCATTGCACAAGTGTCATTGTCTGGATTCAGTAGTCTAGTGGTGAACGCGGTGGCATTTGACACGAAACGGACTTAGTTCGAATCCAATTGTGAATATGAACATTGGGATGTAGGTACATCCAGCCGACGAGTCCCAAATAGAACAAAACGCGCGTCCTGGATTCCACTTGCCAGTCACAATCCAAACAAAACTTGAGAATAATCGCTATATCGAGGCGATCCGTTCAGGATGCACATATAGCAACAGAGACTGATCAGCTTCAGTTTATAACAAATCAATAGGAATATACAAATTCATCATAATACTAATCTTGATTTTTATACACCTTAAACTGATACTAAATTGTAGCAAGTAGACAGTAACTTATTAAAATCTGTTTTAACCAAAGCATTCCTTGTTTCATGTCATTTTTAAACTATAACAGCAAAATATTGTTTCTGTAAACTACTTGAAAATGAATTGACATCGAGCAACATAGTAACGCCTAATATTAGACATTGAGACAGATGTCATCTAATCTAAACTTATTTATAGACTTTACATATAATCAGTATCAGTATAAATTTGAAAATAAGAAACCAAACCTGTAATCTCTCTTCATCAGTAAGTGGGTGTAATGTCTGCAGATTATTCGTTGAATTTGTAGAATTCGTAATATCAGCTTTAACGTGACATGGAACCGTACATGACTGACAACAATCAGGTTTTGAAAGCCATAGTTCTGGAGGAGTTTTTAGTCTTGAAGATTCAGTGTATATATGGTTTTGTGGCAACAAACACTTCCCACCAACAAGATCATGACAGAAACATTCTTCATTTTCATTTAAAGATGAACGTGCATATTCGCATATTTCTTCTAACTGCATTGATAAGTCCTGGACCTGAAATAATGAGATAACAGGAATTTACCATTGCACAACCTTGCAATGTGATAATTATTAAGATAACATTATTCTATAAAAATCTGAATAAAGGTGATGTATTCAGGGAAAGCTATTTGAGAATAGGTATGCGTTAGTGAAATGTTTTATTAGCCACCTTAATCATTGCAAACGATAGATTATCGTTATGCCACAAACTTTTTTACTGAAACCCTAAACTCGTAACACTTCAGAAACCATTATTTCTTCTTTCACAAGAAACGATTTAACTAACAACTACCATTTCATACATCTACTTAAATCGTATCAATTAATTAGTACTCTAAGATTGATTACGAACCACCAATATTTGGACCAGCAGAATAAAATGTTTAAAAAAATGTTTACAATACTTTGAAAGATGCCAAACTCTACTGAATTACGTAACGTCATAGATCAAGACTTTATCGGTATCATTTTAGTTCGAACCTGTTTGTAACAAAAGCGGATCAAAAGTATAAATAATAGTGTTACAAAATATATCTTGTACATATGGAATAGCAATTCTAAACCAAATTTATTAGTATGAATTGAGGTTAGGAGGTGGAGTTCAGGATGCACAAACGTAGTTGTCTGGACTCAGTAGTTTAATGGATAAAGTGGTGCTTTTGTGTGACTCGACTGGGTTTGAGTCTTGAAATGAACATCCCCATCGACGCAGATATACCCAGCTGGCCCACCAAATCGAACGAAACATATGTTATGGGTTCGCTTTGCGGATTACAATCTTTATCATAACTTAAATATAAATATAATTAGCTATGAAGAGTGGCTTACCTTTTCTTTTAAATCAACTGGATCATTGTCGTCATTGATGTATCCCAAATCGACGCCGATTTTGTTTGAAACAGCATCATTGATACTATTATTATAATAGTCAACTTCATTAGGAATCATCACTCCATCAGAAATAGCATCATTATCATTCAAACAAAGAGGATCTTCAAAAATGACTTTTCTATTTTTTTAAAGATTAGAAATAATATTACTCTTGGAAACAATCTTAGAAATTATTACCTGCTTGCAAGCTTTGATTTAACGTTTACCGTTGTTGGCTTTCTGCATCTTGTTATATTGATAACGCCATTATTCTTCTCTAAATGCATATTTGAAGGAATATAATCATTCACCATTTTCTCTGCATGAAACAATACACGATCAATTTAAAACATACTTTTTGTTTTTAACAGCAAAAGCTAGTTCAATTCTCATTTAATTTCAAATGGTTGTGGACAGAATAGAAGAAGCTTTCGCCTAACTGGCTTCCGTATCTAGTTATAGTGAATTCTTATTGACCTCAAGTTGAGACCTAGGCATGCAAAACGCACAAAGATAAAAAGATCTGTAGGTTAGAAAGACCCTTCTATTAGTAATTATGAATACACTGCATTTTATTCCAGAAGAATCAAAGAAATTAGCCTGGAATATATCAATTGGTATAGGATTCCAGGAGTGATTATTCTTAGAGGGAAAGAGATGAAAGTGCACCCGCAGTAGAACCTACTACATTTAGCCTCTAACTCTAAGATATTTTCTTTACTGTTGGTGTTGAAGTTAGATTTAAATAGATGCTTCATTAGATGTTTAGGAGTTTTGAAGATTAAATTAGTCATAATGGGGTCGCCTCTAAGTGGCCTCTATTAAAGTGGCTATAAATGTTGACAAATGTACCTTATGAGGTTTGAATTTGAGTTCATGGGCCGAAAACCTGTCTCTTCATTGAGAATATTCTAAGGTAATATTATTCTTTTGGAGTAACAGAAGAAACACTGTTTCTTTATTAAAAATAAAAATGAATAAAATTATTAAAGATTAAGTGAAAGGTCTTACAGTCAAAATGGCTAGAGATTAACCGCATAACTAATAGTGCGATATTTTTTCAAAACAAACTTTTGTCACAGGATGTAATTTAGAATTACATGCCACTAGGGCGCCTAATACATCTTATACCAGTGACCTGCCTAAAGGAGAATTATTTAGAATGTATGTGTAGTTTGCTTGTGCAGCAGATGTATAACTTTGCACTTTATTGAGTATAAAAATGATTTGAAAATAAAAGGACAGAATAAAGTCACCATCCGAGTGTAAAACAATATTTCGTTGTTAAAAGATGCAGTTAAAACCAAACATACTCTTCATATTTAGTGTACTAACCACTTTGTAAAGTTCGGAGTCAGATATTGAATTTTCAATAAGACAGATAAATTAATTGATGAAGTCGTACACCTTCGTAATTTCAGCCGAATATTTCGGCAGAGTAGAGTAATTTGGAGTGTATATAATGTAAAAATGGACTAAGGAAAGACTGAGAGAATTTATATCACGAATTGGCATTATTTCGAAACTATTTAGTAATGAATCACTAAAGGGTTCTTAACTGACTGGTCAAGTTAAGTTGTTACTTGCTTATTATTAAAGAAAATCATATGATAAGTAGGTAACAAACTGTTTACTATATCGAAAAGTAAAAACCATGCGATCCAGCCTTCTCTCAATCAAGCTAAAACTGAATGGCGACTACAGACGTAGTCTAATAAAAACTTTAAAATGGTAGAAAAAATAAAATGCAGTGTAGGTAATTCTGAAGTTCAAGTCAGTCAAAAAATAAAACTGGGTTAAATAAAGATAAGGTGTATCAAACTCTGTAGTGGGAATCACAATTAAATTCGGAATTATAAGATATGGGTCATGCTACTTCCTATTTTGTCGTCATCATGAATCTGCTTTAAGTATATCAAAATTTGTCTCTCAATGTAAATTAACATATGAGTGCATACAAAATGTACACTAATGTATATTATCCAAGCTTACCAAAATTAGGGAAATAAAAAGGAGGAGAGGGAGACGATGCAAATAAAAAGATAACATATAATTTCTGGGTAAAATACGGTAGACAAAGGGAAAGGAGATAGACAAAGGAAGAAACATTGTAGACACTATAGTGTACATATTTATAAACAATATAAAAATAAAAATCAAACATTTAACCAGTGTACATATTTGCACATATTGCACACACTAGCACCATACAGACATGAGTAAATCTTATGAGACTGAAATTTACTAATTCACAAACATCTCTTAACAATAGCAGCAAAACGGTCAAAGTACCGTTGTTATATAACAGACTCTATATGTAATCGCGTATATAACAGACTGTAGCTCTCAAACTATTCAACTTAAACAGTTTACTTGGAGACTTACTACGTACACCTAGTCATTACTTGGACCCAACGACAAGACAAATAAGCTTGAAAGCGTACAAGTATAAAATCTATGTAGCAACAAGAAACTGATATAAAAAAACAAGTAATCATAACTTTCATACTATCAATATAATACAGCATGTTTTTCTATAACTAAACAGATCTTAGTTTCTGATTATCTTTCTTTATTATTTACTTTTTCAACTACTTTCTGGTATATGAATATCCACTCATTGGTACAAACCCCATACTGAAAGTAGTGGAGAAAACCAATTTAGGTTTTGAGGGTCTACCTCCAATTCGAAAATAATGCTTTGGTGTTTGTAGCATGGTCGTAGTTAGTTTTCGGTGTTATCAGTCATCATATGGCTGCAGCTCAAACTTTAAAATCACAAGCCCTGCGACTGTTCTCATTGCGTTGGAGAAACGAGACCAGTGCCAGTTTCGTGTCTAGACTTCAGACATGCACCGAAATGCGTTCATATAACTGATTCAGTGTTAGACAATATTATCAAAGTGCCCTAAAAATACAATCACATTGGTAGCTTTGAATGCACATAGCCGTAAATAAACCGCCAGATTAATAATTGTATATGCTCGACTATTTGAAGGCGCCAGGTTGTAGTTACTTTGGTTTGACTATTTAAGAGTTGACTTCAGACCTTAAGCTTACGCTAAAACAATAAAACTAAAGTATTCATTTACTTCCTTATTCTGCATAGGAATTATATTTCCTATTATTTATATTAAATATTGAGAAGCGTTGTGTTTGAATGACTTGGATCGCGCTCCACTGTCTCCTACCCACAATAACAAAATAAAAGCCTATTTCTTAACAATCTGGTTTCTCCTGCCAAATAGAACGGGACGTACCAACGCGTTATAAAGTCATGTATCACAACCAGGTCACGACATGATGTGGGATGCAACTCGTTCCCTAGTTAGCCAGCCTAGACGTTGCTGTCCCATTGGCTCTCTACTCACAACCAAATATAAATTCTCCTCTATCTTACACTGCCTTCTAAGTTATTCTGATTCGCATATGTGAGTTTAATCGTAAGACGTTCCTCTCGTTATACGACTGGTGTTGCTTAGTCATACATTGGGTGCACTTCAAGGATTTCAGTAACTGTTTGCGTAGGAACTGAACATTGAGTGTAGACAACTAAAGACGTTACGCAGTAGACAAATGATAAACCCTCCAATAATCAGATATGTTTAGCGTTTATCACGACTTTAATCGTCTCATCTTTCATGGGGACTTGAGCATTTACTTAAAATATCCCAGGATTGTGTTAATTATCCGACGCTACAAAGTTAGTTCTTCCTTCTTCAACATACATAAAACTCAGTAAAATCATCAGATCTCTTTTGCCGGTGTTTTGATTAATCTGGTGCCGAAGCCTTTGAATAATGAGTATACTTTGTTCCTCACCAAAGGTGAAAAAACAAGACCTCTTATTGACTGCAGTTATTTTATACCCACTGACCAACTTTAGTAAACACATATAGTCACTAACACAAGTGTTGACCTTACCACTATTAACATAAATATATAGTCTTGTTTATTTCAGAAAAAAATATACGTACCGTATATACTTTTTAATTCTGAACGATATAGACTCTTTTTTGAGATACAGAAGCCATGTTCAGTCGACTATATAAACACTCTGATGATAATGGAGTCCATTGCCAACAAATAAATGCTTGAGCATGTCGCACACTAAATACACTATCATATATCATTGTTAGTGATGACTATGAGACTGAATATTTTTCTCTCACACTTGAAGAGGATGTCTCACAGCGTTAAACGATAGTCGAAATGGCTAGCTTATTTAAACAGTTGACTAGAATGATAACGCTGAAGAATTTATTTATCATTATCCGTGACAAAACGTAATAGTAAGAGTCTTTACTAACCTAGTGACTAAGCCTCCTTGTTTTAATTAAATAGACCGATGTATAACTAAGAAATTGTCAAAACATAATGTTTGTTTTAAAGTAGATAAGCAGATGAAAATAAGATAAGAGTGCAATCATAGTGTCGAAGTTGTTAGCGTCTACTAGTAGTTTTCAGTTTGTTCTCTTGAACTTGACAAGTCATAAACATGTAAGTGTTTGATTATCAGTCATGAGCAGTAATGCTATTATATCCTGGACATGACTACTATTATTACTGCTAACAACAAGCAGAACCTCCTCTGTCTATATCTCAAGTCATAAGGCAGAAGGAAATAGGATGAAATTCATGTGTGCATTGTTGGCTCTCTTATCCAAATTCAAACTACTGTAGGCCTTATCTCGTATCTGGATAAGCTGTGTGGTTAGTTCTGCTTACTTCAAGCCGTCTCTTGAAATCGTAGTTCCAGAAACGTGAAGCACGTGGTTATTTGTTAGAAGTGCACTTTAATGCAACACTTACCTCTGGCACCTTACTACTGTAAACTTTGATGTTGTTGGTATTGTTTTAAATTATAACCTTCATATTATGTGAATCCCTAATTAATTTTCTCATGTAGATAAACCTAAATCATTCTGACCATACCTGTAAGCTGATATGCTTACATGCACATAAAGCTACTTGAGAACAAAGTTATTAATAATAATGTATTCGGGGTTGTGTTAAGTAAGTACAGGTGGGGTTTGGATACTTATCGATCAAAAAGCATCACGTCAAGATTCCAGAAACTTTGTTGAGTAATTGTTAGGCTTTGTCCTTAGTTGCTTTAGGGTTTCTAGGAAGCAATACGACAATTCCATTCTGTTGAATTCTATTTGCATACGCTAGTCAACATTCCACTATATTCCGTTGATGGCTAATTACACGTCATAGTTGAATCCCTTTATCTTGCTTCATATAACTCTTCTGTCATCTTCCTCATTACTACTCTATTTGAAGGAGACCACGACTTTTTCAAACAGAAGCTCTCCTCGTGTAGGTAAAATTCTCTTATCGTTGGGCATATGATTGGTAATTTTTGTACATGTCTTAAAACTTCGTCGAGCCATATACAACACTTATTTGATCACTAGTTTCAAGTTGCTGTTATTTTTATACAAGTTATGTAGTAATGTGAAAAGACCAAGTAGGACAAGCAAATAGTATATTCGATGAAAATTATTATATACATTACTTTTAATCATCAATTAGCTTATCATTCGTGTTATCTGATTCATGTCAACTGTAGGCTTTTTTCTCTTGGTTGTCCTCGATTCACCTATGCATTTTATTCATGCTCTGCTTCTTGCCACCCCGCAAATCGCCTCATATGCTGTTTCCTGATTCTTTCCCATTTCGTGTGACGTTCCGCTACCTACTACTTATGGACGGCTTTATGAGTAATATTAATCACACTCGCCCCTCCATTACAATTTTGTGCTTGTATGCGCGCCGACCTCCATGGTTCTGTGGTCGCTAGTTGTTTCTGCTTATTCGCCCCATCATCCCAACACATCCACCTTTGCAATAGACTTATGTTTACACGCTTCTCTTTGTTGTCTTTCTTAATGGTGTATACCGGTCAACGCCTTGCGACGACTAGGTATAGGCCCTTTCATTTGAAGAGTACTTTCTTCGAACCTACTCCGCCACCCGCCATGGACTTCCAGTCCTCTGGCACTTCACCCGATCTTCCACTTAAAAAGCATTTTGTCTGATTTCCTCGATGCTGTTCTAATCGCTTAACGTCCATTTTCTGTTTCTGTTGTATGTTTGTCACTAGCCTGTTGATGCTCTTGCTTCCACTTTCTATTGGTCCACTTTTTTGGTTGTGGCCAGGATCATGTTGTCTGCTGGCAAGTCGTGGTCTCCTTCCGTATATCAACTGAAATGATGACTTCTTTGTTGTTCCTTGACTCGAGGCTCAATGTACTAACAATATCATAGATAATTCCGTCTCCCAGTTACCCCTTTTGCTGCCAACCATTCTTTTAGTTTGTGATTATTACGCTTGTAAGTTCTTTGGTTTGCGGATGATAGGGTGTTGTACTGACCATTTTGATTCCTTACTACCCAAGGCGAGCCGTGAACTCCTCGCTCCCGAAACATGGACCTTGATTGATCAGTATTATTCTCAGGACGCCGTGGTCGGCCACAGTGTGCTGCATCACTGCTCCAGTCACCGTCTTTCCATGCTGATAAGAAATCTCCATGGTCTTCACCTAACGCGTAGCATGTTCAGTCATCACCAAAACGCATTGACTACCACCCTGACGTCTGAGGGAACGGGTCCATTACATCCACTGACCATAGATCGCCTACTGTTGTTAAGGGGATAGGCTGTAACGGAGTGAGTATGTACTTATCGCCTTTCATTAACTGACATTGTGGGTAGGCGATAACATATCTCATCATGTCTTCTTACAACCCTGACCAGTACGCACTTCTGTCTCAGGAGGTCAGTGGTTTTAAGCGACGTCCTGTGTGTGCTAGTTCAATTGCATTCCATGATAAATTTACGTTGTAATGACTTTAAAATTACAGCTATCCAGCATCCCACCATTGTCCTTCAATGTTAAAACTCCGGCCGCATTTAATTTGTCTCAGTCTGTCTTTTTGGTTTAGAAACGTCATTACTTCTCTGTTGAAGTGAACTGATTGGTAATCCAATTTTTTAGTTAGTGCTCGTCTCACTGTATTATGCGTTGGATTAAACTTCTTGCAATTGACCAGTCTTTCAAGGTCTGCTTCCACTTTGTTGACTCCAAAAGCAGCCTTCGATAAGCCAGTGTCCTCGCATGGTCGTGAAAGGTAGTCAGCTATCACATTTCGACTTCCTGGTATGTTGCCAATTGTAAAATCGTATTTTTACAGACGTAATGTCCATCGTGACAATGCTTCCGTCGAGGATCTCTTGCCGTTTTAAACCACTGTAGCGGCTTGTGGTCGGTCTTAATGTGAAATGGCTGGCCTAGCAGGTATGGCCTTCACTTATCTACTGCCCAAACGATCGCTAGGCACTCTTTTTCAATGGTTGAGTACTTATATTTTTTCGGCGTTAAAATCTAGCTAGCATACTTCACTGCCCCATCGTCCTGCCGAAGTACTGCGCCGATTCCAAATTCACTGGCGTCTATGGCCATTGTAAACCGTTTCCCAAGAACAAGTATTTTCAATGTTATCTGTTTTGCGTCAAATAGCCGCTTGATCTAATCAAAAGTTTTCTGCGCTTCCTCCGTCTATATGAAATTTTTATTACTTAATAGTTTGTACAGTGATGCAGCGATCCCGTTAAAGTTTCTTATAAAGCAGTTGTAGAATGCTGCTTTTCCCATAAACTGCCTGAGCTTCCTTTACGAAGTCAGTGCCATTATGTTTTTGATAGTCAGAATTTTCTCAGGTAGCGGCTTCATTTCACCTTCCTCTACGTTATACCCTAACAGTGTGGCGTTACCTTTGGTTATCTGTGATTTCTTCTTATAAGTGCACAACCCAAACTCCTCAATTTGCTAGAGAACTGTTTCTAGATACTTTATGTAGTCTGTCTCTGTTTTAGTATAAACCACCAAATCGTCTCCATAAACCACAACGTTCTCAAGATTTTGTAGTAATAAGTTTATCAGTCTCTAAATGTAAACGGTGCCCCTGCCAACCCAAATGGCATTCTTCTTAACTGGTACTGCTTTAACCCACAGTGAATGGTGTCTTGTACCTGTCGTTCGCCTTTATCGGTAGTTGCCAATACCCTGACCGGAGGTCTAGTACAGTAAACAATCTTGCTTGCTGTAAGCGACCTAGGGTTTTAGCTACAATTGGCATTGTGCATTGTCTCAACTCTGTTACACTGTTTAGATCCCTAAAGTCAACACAGAATCAATGATTCCCATTGGATTTTGTTACTAGCAGCACAGATGAATTGTAACAGCTATCGGCCTCTTCAATTATTCCGTTCCGCATCATTTCTTCGACTTGACGATTTGCCTCTGTTTCCAGATGACTCGGAATCTGTCGCATGCGAAACGTCATCTTCCATGACTTTTATAGGAAATTCATGCGCCACTTTATCACAATATCCGTAGGCCTCTCCGTCATTGGTAAACAGGCTTCCCTATTTTCCTACCATTTTATCAACCTTTTCTTTATTCTCTTGCGGTAAGATAGCCGTTTGTGCCTTAGCCACTTAACTGTTACCTCGTATACTGAAATGTCCGTATTTCGTGCGTACCGTCTTATTCTCTATATTGATTACTGCCCCCACCTCCCTTAGAAAATCTGCACCCAGTATTGTTTGTTGTATGCCTTTGGTTACTACAAACGAATACTGTACGACACAATCCCCGACTTCAATACGGCAGTCCGACACTCCTACAATTTCCGAAGCATGTCCGCATACGGTTTGTACCGCTAATCAACATGTCCTCATCGGCCGACACAATCCTACATCTATTAAGAATAAGGCAGCACTCGTGTCAATTAGGTAAACCATCGCTTCCTCGTTTATGAGTGCTTTCGTATACAACGCACCCTTATCAACAAAGCCAGCCACTCCAAACGAAGTTTCGAAAACGAAAGGCGGTATTTTTCATTGTTTCTTTGGGTAATTTCTCCTATAATGACCAAATTTTCCACACTCAAAGCACCGGCTCTCCGTCGTCGTGCGGACTTTAATCAGTGCGACCTGCTCCTCTTAATCAGCGACCGGTTTCTCCATAGATATTATCGCGCTATCTTATGTGACTGCGGAAACCGCGGTGCTCGTTAATGCCGGTATAACCCTGCCATTTCTACAACATCCAGTGGTTGAACCTCATGCGCCAACCTAATCTGTCTGGCCACACCACCTAGAACACACTCCAAGAACTAAAATGTCAACAGCTGCTCTCTAGAGTCATTGTCTAACTAAGGCAAGGCCCAACACAGCAGACTCTTCAAGGCAATGGCCAACACTATTCGGTCACTGTCAAGCGTCAGACACGCTGTTCTTAACTGCCGCAAGGCCACCTCCTGTCCGCCGGACTGTCGAACTCCGATACCAACCTGGTCACAACCTCCTCCCATGTCACCCTACCGCTGGGAAGCTTCACATCGTAAACACCGCCTTGGCTCGCCCCTCAGCAGAGTCCCGAGGACTTTCACCTTAGCCTCCTGCCCACGAACTTTAACAGGCTTTGCGAATTGTCGCAGGTATGCCCGACGTTACCAACCTCGAATGGCTGCGGCCATGGCAACTTCATGATGTCCACAGACTAGACACTAATTGTGAAAAGGCCAAGTAGGACAAGCAAATTGTATATTCGATGAAAACAGAGAATGTCATAAATTATTATATACATTACTTTTAATCATCAATTAGCTTATCATTTGTGTTATCTGATTCATGTCGATTGTAGGCTTTTTTCTCTTAGTTGTCCTCGAATCACTTATGTATTTTATTCATGCTCTGCTTCTTGCCACCCCGCAACTCGCCTCATATGCTGTTTCCCGATTCTTTCCCATTTCGTCCAACGTTCCGCTACCTACTACTTATGGACGGCTTAATGAGTAGTATCAACTACAGTATTATCAGAAAACAAGCACCACGGCTTGAAACTGGCAAAGGGATACCTATTTAATTTTAAGTCTGTAGGAACCTTGTCTGGACGCTAACAAAAGCGATGCGAATGGTTCTCCAACTATATTCTAGTAACTCGAAACTCAGCAAATAAATCTAGAGCGGAAGACTCACCTAAATTACTGCCTGATTTTATTGTTCCTTTTTATAAATTGCATTCTGATTGCTTGAATGATGGTACCTTTTTATTTCTAATCCTGGAAATATATTTGTACTATGGATGACCCTCCTAGGTTTGATAATTCCGCCATGCTCTAGAATGACATTAAACAGGGTTTACAGAGGAACTGAGAGCGGAAGAATGGATGAAGTCAGCCTTCAAACTTAGACTTACACCAGATTTTTAATTCAAGCCTCTAGTACCTCATGCAACCTGCATATTGTCGAACAAAAATTGGATTTCTTTTAAGTGACTATACTGATTTCTTCGATTATTCTTTTTAAATACCCAGTGGAGAATAATCAAAAACCGAATGCAGACAGCTCGACAGAACTATGCAAAGCACAGGACGTTTATAGGTATCAGTTGCGGTTGAGGGATCATTTCACTTACTTATCCAGATGAACATGAGAAGGTTAATTCTAACGTTGAAAGATTATTGAAAACAACGGAAAATGGTTTTGTAAAAAAAGAAAACATTGCCATTATCATTGCTGTACGTTGAGACTTATCGCTTCAGAGGCTGACGCTACACTCCCCGTCTTCACCTGTATTTGTTTTTGTGTGTGAGATAGAAGGGCTTAGTCATCTATGAAGTACAAGTCGTCTAACTGCATCCAGACTGTTCAGTGCATTCCGTTCTTGTCTTGAGATGTTACTATCTTCATTATTCAGTCTAGTACCACCGGCAGAAAGAAAAAAGTTGAGGGTGAACAGCCCTTTAAAACATTGGTTTTTACTTAGAATGAACCTGTGAGCTGCTCATCACGTGCGATGTCGCAGTGTCGTCTGTCGTAAGAATTTCGTATAATATTGTCTGTCTTCTTAGGCAAACCATAGTGTCAACGAAGGTTATGCAACGTTAGTCTAAAAATCACTATCAAATGCTGTCTATTAGTCAGGGGACTTGATGCAAAGTGTTGAGTATCATTCAACTGATATTTTAACAATGATCCGTATTTTACAACTCAGTTGGTATACGATTAATCCTTTACAAATCCGACCTGTCAAATTTGAAGTCGAATGTCTGCTGAAACTTTCACTCGGTTTAGTAACGCTTGGGTGAAAACTTTTCCTAGTACTGAAGGTAGAGTGATGCCACTGTAGTCCTCTCACCTGCTAAGATCTTCTTCCTCTGGCATCTTGAAAAAACATCTTTCATCCTAGTCTGTTGGCACCTGTTATTCATTCCAAATTTTTTTGAAGGAAATTTGGAGTATCCTTGCAGTTACTTCTATATCTGACTTAAGTGCTTCCGCTGCCTATGTTATCTGATCTTGGTATATTTGAAACTATTGATTTGTCAGGTGGTCACTTTGATTTATTCAATTGTTGGCGGGTCAATATTTATAATGAGATCTGTAGATAGTGCTTTGATGACATGGTGAATTCAGAGGGGCTAATCTATTCAGGGGTTCTTCGAAGTGTTCTGCCTACCTGTTTTCGCTGTTTTCTGAGTCGCAGTAACCTGGTTTGCTATCCTTGTTCTTGGTTAGTCACTTTGGTTGACTGTATATTTTTAGCTGGACTTTCTCGTTATGCCATATAGGTATCTTAATGTTTTCTTCCCTTGAAGCTTTTTCTGCTGTCATTGTTTAGTCTTCCACATATTTCCGTTTATCTGCTATAGTGATCCTCCAAACTTGATTGTTGACCTCCATATATTCGACCTGTGAATTTGTTTTTTGTATTCTTATCCGGCTTCTGTTGATTACCATCTTTCAGCTCCTCGTTTCTTGGATTTTATCCAGAGTATCAACAGAGATCCATTATTTTTTGGGGTTCTCCTTACGAACCAAAACCTCATGACATGCAATAGTTATTTCTTCCTCAGTCTCCATCTGGTTGTCCTCCATAGTGGTTTTCTATTCTTCTAGTAGATTATGAAATGCCTGGAACTTTTTGTTGAGATTTGTTTTGAATTTGTTGAGTTTGTTAGTATCTCGAAGAAGGGCTGTGTTGTAATATTACTGCACCAGTTGTCCAGTGCTTCTTCAGATTTAGTTTTATTTTAGCCAACACTAGATGGTGATCTGAAGCAACGTCAACTCCTCTCCTAGCTCTTACGTCTTCCATGATCCCTCTAAACTTTTTATTGATGCAGATGTGGTTGATTTGATCCTTCGTAATGTGGTCCAATGAAACTCATGTAGTTTTGTGTATGCGTTTGCGAGAGAATACGGTGCCACGATAGTCATTTTGTTAAAAGCACATAGGTTTGCAAACGTCACACCATTTTTGTTCTTTTCTCCCAGTTCATGTCGTCCCATAATGCCTTCATATCTGGTATCGCCCTTTTCAACCTTGGCTTTGAAGTCTTCCATCAGATTAGTCAGGTTCTTCGCTGAGCATTTATCGATGGTTGATTTCAGCCCTGCATTAAATTGGTCATTGTCGTCTTCGTGGCTTTCGTTGGTGGGTGCATAGCACTGAATGACATTCATTGTAATCCCCTCCTTCTATGTCTCGAATGATGCTTTGATGATCCTAGGTACATGAAGTTCCCATTCTATAAGAGTTTTTCATGCTTTTTGAACATCATTGGTGCTACTCCTTTTGTGTGTGTGGCGTTTTCTTCTTCGTGACCGAAGTATAAATGAACTTTTTCTGAGAATAATCTTTGCTGTTCATTTCGTAATCAATGAGTTTCGCTTAGTCCATGTGTCTCCAGGTTGCATCCATTTATTTCTTCAGCTATTTGGATGCTTCTCCCTATCTCCCACATAGTGCGAATACTCCATGTACTTATATTAATAGTTGGTGTGGTTGTCGGAAAGGGCATTGGACTCCTGACACTTTATAACTTTTCAAAATGAAGACCTCTAAACTCTCAGTGCAATGTTAAAACGGTTTAAATAGTTTTTTTATGGACAGTGCTTTTTGGCAAGATTGATTTTTACGGAACGAGTTTGTTAACCCCATTTCCAATCCTTTTCCCTTATGCGGGCTTGAGACATGTAGTAACCCTATTAAAGGTTCCAGGTGGGGTTACTATGGTGGCCAAAAAGAACTTATATTATTGCACGAATTTTGCAGACTAAAGTAAAATATATAGAATATATACACTTATTGACACTTACATACATTGGTACAGACTGATAGTAGCTTATATTAACTATACTAGTGTAGTTGGGAGACTGTAATGCATACTTAAGTTATAGTATCTAAATAACCACCACTACAATAAATATTTTAGTTAACTCGGTTTTCCGCCAAGCGATGAGTTTCTGTAACATATGTTAAAATGTAAGAGTTGGTGAACCACTAGAAGTTAAGTTTACGATAATATTATTCGTAGAAATTGATGATTTTTGTATGAGAGTGTTAGGATAATGAACTAACCGAATTCGTAATAACTGGTATATGTTGGTCACAGATTACCGCAGTTGATGACGAATAAGAAGATTCCGTTAATAGAATCGTGACACTAAATAATTGCAATTTATCAATAACTTGACAATTATAACAGAATTAAGAATACGACACTAGTACGATCAGTTTATTAAACAACAGACGAGTACCTATGCAAGAGTGAAGTATAGTGAAGTATATTAATTTGGCGCGTACAAACATAAATAGGTAAGTCTGGTATCAACAAGCATACTGACAGGATAGATGCATACACAATGCTGATAATATGTTATTAAATTTAAGCGACTCTAAGTCATGTCACACAAATTCAAATTATTATCATTATTAGTATTAATATTAGAGACATGTAAGGTAGTTTCAATTCATCACTGTCAGTGTTTTCGTGTTAAACAAGGTGATTACGTAGAAGATATCAGTTGATCTGTTAAATCAAATGAGATTCGTTGAAAGGCATGAAATTTCTTCTGACGTTTGTCAGCTTCACATTGCAGCCGAAACATATTGATCAATAATAATAATAATAATAATAATAATAATAATAATAATAATAATAATAATAATACAAACATCAGTTACTTGATGTAACAAGGCGAATTTCGTCTCATTGGCTTATTCGAAGTAGCATTGCCCGCTAATGTTTATAAAATAACGATTTTGTGAATCCTGATGTGATGTGGACTACACAGAGCACGATATACGGAAACAGTGCCTTTAGTAGGAACTTATGCCTAAAAATTTAGTTACCATGGTCGTCTTTCTTTGTACACATGTCTGTCCAATCATTCCTCCACCCGATCGAAGAGCACAAGGTGAGTAAACCTGCAATCAACCAGTCAAACCATATTTCACACATACGAAACCTGACCACACAGCAGATCGATAAAAAGAAAAACAATAATGACCAAGATCTGAGAGAACAGATGCATAGTTAAGTAGTTATTATTGCTGAATGGAGAATAATATGGTATGATTAAATGGGTTAAATGGGAGGTTCGAACGAAGGAAACATGACACTAACAAAAATAAAACAATCAGTTTACATGCACTTGAAATGAATGAAATCACAATCTGTAAAGCAGTTCCGAAAGCTAGTTATTCTTCTTAAAATCATTTAATATAACAGTTCTCAGTCTAAATGCAAATTTCAACTAAATGTCTTTTTGTACATAGTAATATGAGATAAAATGATTCATGTAATCTAGTAATATTAACATAAAAATAACAATGGTAAATTCGCCCAAAACTCCTTATTAATCTAATATTCTTCAAATAAAGTTTCATTACAATAAACTAAAGCAAATTGGATTATTTCGTCAATGATAAATATGCTTGAATGATTTTTATATTGAATTTTCTTGTTTTCGCAACCAATAAGCCTCATCATAAACACAAAAACACTTAAATTTTCGACAATATGAATAATGAGTAGTTTATTAAGCTGTATGATTTTTTGTTCATATAGACATAGACAATATGATACATACACATGGTAAAATTTCATTATAATTTATCGTCAAATATGCATAAAGATTGTAAGTAGTATATACATTTTAACACAATTACCACATTATAAATTTATATTCCCTTGTTAATCTTATTCTTCTAGATTGAAATTTAATGTTGTATTACATGATATTTGAAATTATTTCCATCTTTTATGACATCAATTTATTGGAATAATAGGAAATATATTTCACATTATGTAATAATGTATATTGGCTCACTAATATAAAGTGAGAATTAAGTATCTTACAAGTAATATACATATGAATTTTAAAAGAATTACACCATTGGAAATAGTTCTGTTAACTAAAAACATAAAGTAACTTGTGAAACTGTTAAACAAATGAAGAAATTTCAGTTCCAAGACAATGTCAATGAATACAACTTTGTGGTTTACCCAATAGAGTAGAAACGTTCCCGATTGCAGGAACGATTGGGAGATTTTAACAATACGAAATGGAATAAAGATTATGTCTTACTCTCAAAACATTTTATTTTAAACAGTGAAAAGAATATTATTTTTTTTAGTTGGATTGTGACTGGGAAGTGGAATCCAGGACATGCGTTTCGTTCTATTACGGGCCTGTCAGCTGGATGTACCTGCATCCCGATGTTGATGTTTACAGAGTGATTTGAACGTGTCAAATGCCATCGCGTTCACCACTAGACTACTGAGTCCAGACAGTCACACTTGTGCAAAGGGCACATTGGTATTAGGATAAATTTGTATATTTCCATTGATTTGTTACAGACTGAAGCTGGTCAGTGTCTGTTGCTATAGGTGTATTCTGAACGGATCGCCTCGATATAGCGATTATTCTCAAGTATTGTTTAAGTTGAATCGTGACTGGTAAGTGGATGCACATATAACAACAGAGAATGACCAGCTGCAGTCTATAACAAATCAATGAGAATATAGAAATTCATCTTAATAGTAAAAAGGATAGCGTAGTCAATGCATTCAATCATTTTACTTATTGAATGGGCAAACAGTTTTCATGATTATTTATGGTGAACGTCTAAAATGGTTCAGTTAATTTACTGAATTCAGTTGGAAACAATTAATAAAACAAATTACAATTAACTAAGTGGTAATTAAATTAGTAATATAGGTGTTTATCAACTGATCTAATTTGAATACATTTAACAGTTTCTTTATTAAACTCATCTTCACTAACTTTTTAAACTGGTAAACTTGCCAAACTTGATTAATAAAAACACCTAAAATTCATAAATAACTTGTAGAAGACTAATTTTGTTATAGCTTAAACTAATCATCCATCAAATGACAACTGAGCACTGTCTAATTTCAGAGAAATATTTTGATTTACGCAGGGTAGATTCTAGAAGTCACGGGTGAATAAAGAACACCTCACTGGTATAAATCACCTTCCTGTGAGTAGGGAATTCTTTATTATACCCGGTTTTTGAATATCATGCACTTTAAATTCAATAAAGCAAAGCAAACTATTAAACAGTATTGTTACAGTTTTAAGTGACATTATCAAGCTCTGCTGTGTTATTCATTGAATTAGCTTAAAAACAAAGCTTCGTAATACAAAAAGTTTTCTTTTACAACGTTTGTACATGTTCTGGAATCCATTGAACTTTGTTGACAAAAATAAATAATTAAGGGTTGGTTATTTGAATTCAGTACTTTCATACCTGAACTACACTTCTCACTATACAATTTTATGTGATACCGTAATTCACATCTGTAAAAACATGTACTATTTTTTGCTGGAACATAAAATAAACGGGAAATATTTTCTTAGAAATTTATTATAGTTTCAACACAAAGTCTTTTACTGCATTAAACTAAGTGTCTTTGTTAACTGAACTAAATAAATCCTTCATATGGTGGATAAATATTGTTTATTGGACAACTCTTCAGACTAATTATTGTGCACATTCAAACAAGGTTACCATAATTTTCTACAATTAGATTTAGGTGATTATCTAAAATATCATCTACTTCTTTGTTTAAAGTGTAATAGATATCTGTAAATATGTGTTGTTTTTCGAAAGAAAAAAAAACACTTATTCATTCGATAAACAAAGATTTATTAATCATTTGGTTTCAACATTATGGGTTTAATTACTCCAATTATTTATCTACTTTATTAGCTTTTCATGATTTTGTTAACTGACTTGCGAAACACTGAGGCTACGCCAAACAAAAAGAGGTAAAATGAATGGAAACTATTCAAGAAAGAAAAATCAAGCCACCATATTGTATATTTAATATTACTTAACTAAAGACAATAAACAATTTTGAAAACTTTGTCTTGTAAGTAATATCGTTTCATTTTGTGATTTGTTAAACAAATGTTATATTAACAACTGCCCATTTAGTTCAATACCAAAATTTTTACTTTATAACAGTTACTTTCCACATAGAATATAGTGAATGTTCAGTTTCTACAGTAAGTCATTTTACAAAATATCATAATCTACGGAACTATTGAAAACTATAGGTCATGATTAAGGACTGTTGAGAAGTTTTAAAAGTAATGTAAAGTAGCTGTCAAATCTTGTATGTTGATGAGTAAAACTGGAAGTGGTATAATTTTCGTGATTAGAACTAACTTGTAGATTTAAAATTTATGTCTTAATTTTCCAAAACTATAAGTAATACTTTCTACAAAGTTTATCGTAATTAAAAACAATTGTATTAACTAACTGATATTGACTAAACAGATGACGGAGCCCCATTAAACGCACTGAATTGTAAATGATCCACTAATTGATCCTACTTTATGATCAAAACTATATTGAAGTTGTAAAACATGTTTGACATAACTAAAGTAGATTGTGAAAAAAAGTTGTCATGGAATTTAGTGTAAACAAAAGATGCTATAACTTATTTCAATCACATAGAGTTCTATTAAAATTACTTTTGTTGAATTATATGCTAATTATTCAGCTTGAAATATGCTTATTTAAGAGAGGGATAGACTAATGATAAGTTATTTTTTAACATGCACCATACTACTTAATAAAGACTTAATCGACTATTAAACAAGACTATTATTTACATCAATCCAAAACAATCGATTTCAACTATTATTTTGATTGCTTTCAATTATTCTAGTAATGTAGCATAGAAAAAGATTAAAAGTTGAATAGAAATGAAAAACACGCCCAAAATAGTATGAATTGATTCAGCGACATTATTATATTATTAAGTCAATCAAAAAGAAAAAGACTAAAAGTTTTAATGTGTTGTTTATGTGATAATACTGGTTATTGTATTTAAATAGCATTTTTATGTATAATATTTGCGTCAATAGTTCTAATCAAAATGATATTCTATCTTTGGGCATTAATTTAGGCAATATCTGTGAAGTTAATTGTTTTCGAAGTTTGTTTGTTCTGTAGGTTCTGTAAGAATCCGAATTCTTTGTCTGATGCTTATCAATAGTATATTTGACTTTTTTGAAAATTATCGTCATATATAGTGTAATAATTTGTGAATTTACGTGATTGTTTGTGGCTAAATAACATATTTATATATATACTCAATAAAACGTCAACAAAACTGTAAACAGCTTTAATTTATCCCTAGCGACAACTGATATAATGAGTTGAGTAGATTGATTGTTATGAATACTGATACATATCCTAAGTGTGATATTAAATTATTTAAATGGTAAGTAGACTCGTAAATACTATTTGATGTCATGAAGTGAAAATATGCTTGAAGAATCACTATATCAAATTATACATTATTATTAGTAAGCAAATAATTGGCATGTTTAGTTTATGGAAATAAAATGTGTAGCCCAGTTAATTTACATTTGATTAGAAACAGTTCATTAATATTAGAAATAAGAGTATAGTAATCAATAGTGAAAGCCAATTGGTAACGAATCAATATTTCCTGGTTTTTAATGATACATAACCAAGATCATTTTGTAGCAAATGCAGAGAATAAATTAAAATAACAGAATCAGCTTATTATTGACCAACATCAAGGTGTTCCTGAAGTTCTAGAGAAAAGTTGTGACAAGCTGAGTGTGAACACGTCCAAAGTAAAACAGTTATCAACAGTGGCATTGATTTATAATCGTAGGGTATTACAAGTTGGTTGAGTTCTACCAATAAGCTCCGATGTAATGGTTAGGCGTTCATTGAGATACCTGAAAGTCCTGGGTTCAATTCTCTAATGGGATCTAGGATGCGCGCTACTAAATAGTCTCATATTAGGAATCAAACAACCACCCAGTTTTTCTTCTTTTCTCATGGTACTTAGACGAGATCAAACAATGACAATATAGCCTAAGAAGTTACGGAACTAATCAGCTTAAATTACAGTAAACTCACGTCACCGTGACAATAGATCGATTCCATAATTTTCATTCTGAAACATTATTGATGACATTTAATATAGACAATAATTATTGGAAATATATATAAACTATGGGTCAACTATGACGGAATTTTAAAATTATTCTGTAAGCTAAATTCAGTCAAATTTACTAGAAAATGTCTTTACATATAAGATAATTGTGAGTGAGAGTGTAATTAACAACAGAACTTGATCTTTGCAAAGTTAACTGATTATGGCTTGATGCTTGCAGAATTATATTTTAACAAAAGTCTTCTTTATGAGTAACTCCGCCCGCAGCTCTTCTAGGGTTGTTGCCGGTCCCAAGCCCGGGTAAAGGAGTAGGGTTGGGCATAGGGCTAGCACCCCTATCCCGTAAAACACAATTTTGCTATAAAAACGCTCTTTATGAGTGATTAGGTTGAAGCTGGTAATAATTTTGTTATAGCATACAGTAAGTGTCGTTATATATCATATTTAGTAGAATATATACCAGATATCTGACTGAAAATAAACATTTATAAGAGCTGGATTGTGTACATATATAGGCTTCCAGATGCTTAGTCTATGAGTTTATAGCGAATTGTGCTTTCTGGTCGGTTAATATCTTCAAAACTTAATACTGTGTTTCGAGTCTCAGTACACAGAATTAACATATTTTGGTATATCGTTCTTGATTTTAACAAAAAATGACTCTTGAATAATTGGAGATACTTAAAAGTTCACAAAGCCTATAAGTTGTAAATCGCGTTTACACATTTTACAATGAAGTTAAAATAACCTCCAATATCAGTGTACAACCTGCTTACATACCTAGGAAACCTAAATAAGAATACTTGAATAAAGTAATTGTACGAACGTATAAAACCTGTTGATGGCTTATTATTCAATTAGCTGTAACTTATTTACTAGAGAGATTGCTGTTTGTTTAAAGAAACTGTTATTTAGTAAAACAATTAGATAAAAAGCATATTCATTTTCAAAACTTCGCCTGGAGCCTCTCTAGGGTTACTGCTGGTCCCAAGCCCGGATAAAGGAGGAGGGTTGAAAATTGGGGTTAGCAGTCCCATCCCGTAAAACAACAATCCTGCTAAATAAAACATTAACCAGCCGAAACCTTTATAACCTACTTTAACTCTGTCCTGGGAGTTGTAAGATCTGTTATAACACCTCATGGTGATAACCAAGTTTCTTCGGAAGCCACGAGGCCGATGTCGCTTTTAACAACCAGAGCAACCATTAATATAGGTACATGGAACGTCCGCACGATGTAGGAGACAGGAAGAAGAATGCAGATTGCCGAAGAAATGAAAAAAGATACAATCTGAATATACTTGGAATGAGTGAAACCCATTGGCTACAAGCATCATTTAAGTCAAAGAAGGAGGGGATTACAATGAATATTACCCAGTGCTGTGCACCCATCAACAACAGCCACGAAGATGACAAAGATCAGTTCTACACAAGGCTGCAGTAAATCTTCGATAAATACTTCAGCTAAGGACTTGACCATTCTGATGGGAGAGTTCAATGCCAAGGTTGGAATGGACAACACCGGATGTAAACGTATAACGTCTTTTGAAATAGGATAAATGAATATTATTTTAAAGAATAAGTATACCAGTATGATAAGAGTTTCAATAAGGGCTGTACAAATGGCTCTACTTGAAAAAATGAAATTTAAAGTTAGAAGAAAATACAAATCAGTAAAATCAAAAAGTATGCTGTTTTTAATTGTGTACACATGTAACTGACATGTTTTCAATCTATTTAACTATAAAATTACAATTTGATTAAACGGTGTATAGTTAACCTAATCAAATGTAGTAAGTCATAAATGACTAAATTCTAGTTCATGTCAATTAGAATTATGCCTAGATCTAATGACAACATGTCGTATCATAGAAGCTGTACAATCAACATCATAATAATCCCCTATAACTTAAATTATCTCGGTTTTTATTAATTAACTTCAATCAAGTATGACTGGTTAACTAAAATTTAAACTATGAATTCATGTAAACCTCATCTATTCCCATTTATATTCAAATAATGCTAATTTAAAATAATATGAAAAGAATAAAACATTTTTTGTTTAAATCATCTAACATTTACAATTTCATAGGAAAGAATCCCGGTTTTCTTTCTGTTTTAGAATACTGAAACAATCACTTTCATAATTTGAACATAAATCTGATCATAGTGTAAATAATGTTTGTTTTTTTTTGTTGTCAATTCATGTTATTTAACATGATGATAAATGCATTGTTCACCATTACTATTTCATCTGACATAATGACAGTTTTACGCATGAGATTCAAATAGAATATGTACAGTAGTAAAGAAGAACAAAAAAAATTATTCATAAAATGCTTAGTTACTATAAAATTCCTAAAAATAGCTAACAAACAAAAAGAAAAAAAAAGGGAAACAATTTTGAAATGAAGAAAATAAATCTTGTTTTTTTGTTGGATGGTAAAATAACATGTCAGATATAATTTATAATGAGATGACATTATCGAATGTTGACATTGTATAGTATGAAAAGAATACTGATATTTATTGGTATTACATAATATATTTTAAATGGTTTCTTATTAATCAAGTGGTTTTGAACATAAGATGAATTATTATGCAAAATCAAGGTGTTCATTGTGAAAGTCTTGATTGATTTAAGAAATATCTTTACTAATTCATTCATAAGTATTTATGTTCCGTTACCTTTAAACTTCACAATTAATATACAAAAACAGTTATTGGTTTTAACAAAATCAAATAGAATGGTGAAACATATATTGTCTTCAGTGTATGTTGTAAGTTTCATAAATATATTACTAAATCACCCACAAACAAGGTAGAGTCTGGAAAAATTGTACATTAGCTCAAGTTTACATGCTATATTAGGACGTTAATATCAAATTTACAAGATAATAAGAAATGCAAGGGTATGTGGCAGTTGACATTGGAACAATAGGTCTGAACCCAGGTGAATAGTGAATGAATCTGAAGCTTATTCTGAGCCTTGTTATCTAATGCCTCGAAACATTGATCATAGTTATTGTGCAGACCTCAACTATGTAGTTTGCATCTATCAACACAACTTAGACTCTTATATCTCACTAACATTACTGATGCAGATGAACTTAATATATCACCACTTACTTGATCGTCGTCAAATAGTCCCTAATCAAAATACGAGGGAACAACAGCCTTCTATTTAACTCAAACGTAAAATTAGATGTGAACCAAACTGTTGGCTAAAACGTAAAACTAGTAATGTAACAGTATGTACAAGTATGGAGAATTATCAATACGGAAATTGAAAACAGGCTTTAGCACTTATTAATTTAGAAAAAGGGAAAATATAGAATAGCAGTTAACAGGTCAGTTGAAAGCTCTTAATGAGAAATTATGAATCTTGATATTTATTAAGAACATCCAGGATTTGTTACTTTCAGTTATTGTTATCGTTCCGACCAAAAATTTAAATAAACGAGTTGTATAAGTACTATATCAAGATGTATAATTTTATAGGGATCATTTGTTTTGATGTTAGCAACTTATCCTAAAATGTACTTTAAAATGATGTGCTGAATTAAAATGTAAGAGAAATTGCTTTGTTTTCATACAGTCACGATTGAAGGTACGTAACACATTATTTGAATTGAGGTAGTTTGTGGAGATCGGTATTAGGTTTTAGGTGATGAATTTGTCACAGATTGATGCTGGTTGGGTATCATTTAAATTAAGAAACACTGGATAGCCTTTAAGTCCTAGTATGGAGCTTCCTAGCAGTACCCACCTTGGATTCTGTCACAAGGACTTCAAGTTTGCAAACACCTAATCATCTGTACTACTAGACTTGCATACAGTGCTGGAATTCCCACTTCTACTAACTTATGATATGGAGCTACGGTCATCTATTATCATTGGTGATGACTGTCTACTCCTGACAAGTTTGAACTCCACAGATTATGACTCCTTGCTAGAGCTTAAGGAATATCCTGAAGTTAGTCACTAGTAGGCTAATTATTGAAGTTGAATTGCGATAGTTTTTTGAAGATTAGTATCAAGTTTTAAATAATAAATTAATTCTTACCAGATTGACATTAGTTGGATTTCGATGAATCCCATATTAGGACATAACAGATATCCATTGCTCCCCGGTTTTAAATGGTATTCAACCAGTACCAATCTGTGACGAACATATTACCTAAAACAACCGTATTAAAACGATTCGGTTGTATCTATTGAATAATCGAACTGTTATGATGGCTCCACGAAAACTCAAAAAGCCTCCAGAACCCTAGAAAGAGCCGGAGACATTTCATCCAATCACCAGTTGATAGAATATACGAATATTTCCTACATAACTCACTCTCCATCTTACTGGAATCAAGTTTCTATCTACTTGTCTTTTGTCTTCTAAATTTGTGACAAGGAGGGCTCAAGCGTTCGAGTGTTGAGGTAGTCTGTGCCTAGTCAATCTATCAAGTACGATTTATAACAGAAACATTAGAGAATGTTAACATCGTCTAGTAATTCATTTTACAATTTCAATGTAAATCATCATGTCCAACAAATTTTTTTACATGATTTTTTAAAAATATTCCAATTTAAGATTTTAAGTGAAAATCTTAAAATGACTTTAAATATTTTCATTCTAAGTTAATATGCCTACAAATCAATCCATGAAAATAAAACGTTTTCATTGAATTTGTTCTATTTATTTTGTTTTAATTTATTATGTTGTAATTTAGATTTATTTGTCTGTAAATCCGGATATTACAATGACTAATATGACTAATTATGTAATTGTCTACTAATTTCAATTGTTTAAAAAATCATAATTAACTGTATTATATCCGTTTTATTCTTTACAACTTGTTTTCATCATCAATATCTCGTCTTTGAGTTATTTACTACAAATCGATTTGGTATAATCATTAAATTCTGAAATAAAAAGTATTGAAGTAAGTTACTGTGAACTGTTTAAATGAGGTCAAACTTCTATAATTAAGATTGTTTAGGTCAGTTATACAATCAGATTGTAACGGTAATTACTTAGAACCATCAGTGATGACTTAACAAACAAATTAGAAGTAGGATAATTTTCAATGTTTCATGAAGTCAACTTGATAAATTAGAAAATAATGTTCAGTTCAGAAATTCTGTTATGAAGTAAACTGATATGAGCTGAAGAGAGTAGATTTTCGATTATTTTTATTATGGTGAGTATAAAATTATCACACATTGTGTTCCTCCCATTTACCGCATATTCATGTGAGATCTAATTCGTTCTTTCAATATATTGTACCTACATTGCATTGTTTACATGATTTGCAAATTCTTATTCGGACATTATTTTTCAACTTTATTGAATAAAAATTGTCCCGCTTTTGTTTCTTATCTTACCAATCTCTGTGACTAAAAGCTTATTTGTAGTTGATGTGGAACTTCTACAGTTAAAAGGTAACTTAATTTTACACAGTGAACGTGTGATTTTCAGATAATTCGTTTTGCCTTTAATTCTGCATACATATTTCTATAGCTTTCCTCTTCCTTTGTTTGTTTAAATATATTGGACTAACTTTTTTGACAAGCAGCATTTTGCAATACAATTGTATGAGTTATACAAAGTACTTTACTGTTCCTTTTAAAGTGAGCTATAATAATTACGCTGTAACATCTTCAGTCTTGAAATATCATTTAAACAGTAATAAAATGTTTCAAGTCTTTAAACAGTATGAATAACCGAACTAATCACAGATTAACTAATACTAGTACTTGAGAGTATGAGTAGTAATAGTAATGCGAACTTTATGACGTTGAATCAACTGCTTTTCATATGAGCTCAGTTAACTGTATGATTCAGTCATTATGAATAAATTATTTAAGTGTATTTGTGCAATTACTCGTGAACCTCCCACCAAAGTTAACGATACGATTTTAGTCTTTCATGATATTATGATGATAACGATAATGGATTCAAAAGAATAGTTGAGACAACTGCTTCATATAAGCTCAAAATCATTCAGTTATTTGCTTTTATTACAAGAAACGTAAATTTATCAATAGTTATGTATGATTATGGTAAGAGTAAAATTCAGTATATTCGATGTTCAATGTTTTCGAGGAATGATATACCTTTTCTACTTCAATTCATCATTTTATTGAATCTTATGTAATAATCCCTTTTTAAGCTCCATTAGAGAACATTGATTTCAGTCATAAGTAGTGAATACTTTTGCACATCAAACTAAACAGTACATCGTCTGAAGACTAAATGCCTAACTATTTGTATAAGTAAGCTATTTAACATATTGAATGTTAGCTAACATTCATTTGTAAAGTTTCATTGGTTGTAAGTCAATTGTAGATTAAAGTAAATGATGATAGTCTTCTGTATCATCATCAATAGTTTCGTTGAAACCTATGAATTTAGTCAATTTCATCATATAATGTACATAAGTGTTGGGTATTCATAATCCCCAAAGACACAATCGTTGATTTAATTACACGAAGAAGTTGTATTTGATTTTTTATAAGAATGAATTGTAAACTTTCATTACATTAATTTAATTTCAATGTGAGTCCTACTCCTGAGTATAGTTTGACGGTATTTCATTGTATTAATTAAATTGTCAATGCTGATGTCACGAATTGATCTGAACCAGACAACCATTGATCACCTGGAAGCACTAGACAGCTGTTTCGTCCTAGTATGTGACTCCTCAGCAGTGCGCATTCACGACCCTGTTGGGGATCGAATCCAGGACCCTCTGGCTCCGCGACGAGCGCTTTGCCATTGAACCACTGAGCCGGCTCCTAATGGTTGATATTTCTAATTCAGTCAATTCGTGTTACGTTTGCGCGACCTCATCCATTGTCATCGGTGAGTTACTGTCTCACACCTGACACGATTGAACTCCACCGGTCACGTCTTCACACTAGAACTCCAAATGTTAATGATTTCGCTTAATGAATAATCATTGTAAATTAATTGATATAAAAAATCGATGCATTCATGTAAAGATTGTTCGCTGGTTCACTGGATTCTGTCTGATTAGTCTGTCGTCTTGTGTTCATTGTATTCCGGCTTGGGACTTAGTGGGCATAAAGCAAACGCACAATTATCGACTAGGCACACTTAATTGGCATTCAGTACAATCAACCAAAATTTCTCACGTCATAACAATATGGTTTTGATAAATTCACTTGTTTATCTTATCGCTTTAATTCTGATCGAAGACATTCGATTTTAAAGAAAATACTATTGATTAGTTTTGATCATATAGATATTATAAATATACACACATAATATCCCTACATTGTTTATATTACCCGGAATTATCAAGTTTAATAGATGATTTTATTAAATTGACTCTATTAAATTTTAGATAATTAGTTTTGATGTTGACTGTAGAGAAAGTAAAATAATTACATGTCATAAATATGAAGTTTATTTTTGATTACATTTTATAGTTTTATAGATTACAAGTAGAATTATTCAGAGCTCAGCATGATTTTCACAGCAGGTAAATCGCTTCAATCGGCATAGAATGCAATGATTCAATGATGCATAAGACGAATAATAATAAGTTGATTTATGACATACTTAAATGTCTTTATCAAATTAATATGCCGAAACAGTAATTCTAGAAGGATGGTAAATCGACATTGTATCTTAGAAATAATTGATTTATAACAGCCTATATAGAATAATGTAAGAGAATTCAGTAAAATATTCTAGACTCACCTTCAATCACTTTTAGTTACATCAGTAAAATTATTTAGGTTTTACATTACTTTTAGTGGGCTTGTAAATGAAAACACTTTTCAATACTAAACAGTACTTGTTAAATATCACAAATGTGAATTCTTATTCTCTATTCATTATTGCTAAAGCCAATTACTTTCATTTTTTAGGTAACGAGTCAGTTTATTTGATCTAAACTGTCAGTATTTTTTTGGAACAACACATATAAATAAACAATATAGTTTTCAGTAGGATGAATTTGTATATTCCCATTGATTTGTTATAGACTGAAGCTGATCAGTCACTGTTGCTATATGTGCATCCTGAGCGGATCGCCTGGATATAACGAATTCCACTGTGAACATCAACATTCGGATGCAGGTACATCCAGCCGATGAGCCCCAAATAGGACGAAATGCGCGTCTTCGAATCCACTTGCCAATCACAATCCAAATTAAATGATAATATTGTTTTCAGTTAGATCTTCATCAAGCCTTACTCAATTATACAATAACATTTACATAGAATCCTGAAAAATGTCAAGGTAGTGTATTCATCAATTGTGATGTGTTAGACGGATTACATAATATACTTATTTTGTTTTTACGTTGTATATTGCGTATGAAAACATAATCCTATGGAATGAATATTATCTAATATGCCTATTAACCCGGAAGCATCAGTCTTTGAAATTTATATACTGTAATCATGGAGTTAGTAAGTTTCTTTAGTAATGAACTGACGCTTTCATTCTGATATTAATAGGACAATAAACAACGCCATTGTATAGGCAATGATTATCATTATTATGGTGAACGTATATTCCTAATTTAGTACCAAGATAACGTTATTCGTTTTCAGTAAGTTAAAAATTTTCATTGCAGAAACGATGAACTGAGATGATTATATATGATAATGAAAAATAATGTATTTGCTATTACGCTGTGAGTAGAAACATTTTCATGACGTAATATAAGTTACTTTGAACACCTATATATTTTCTATACTATTTACCGTTACTGAATATTTGGATGAAGTAGTTTTAATTTTCACTTTCAGCAGAATGTTCTAACCAAAACAGTTCAATCATTTACAGTTCGAGGCTTTTCCTCGTTGATGACACTAAGCAATTTTTGCTTTACATTATAATAAACAGACAAATTTGCATCGCCTTAACATCTTGACGTTTTAATCGCAAGCAGAAACAATACATTTGTTTGTAATCTTTTATATGATTTTCATCAATGACGAAAGTTATACTCCATTCCCAGCAACTCTGATGAAAACATCTGAAAGTTGTTAAGAATGACATTAAGATAAATATCTTCTTGATAACTTATTCATATACAATCTATTGTTATAATTTTCCCTGTATATAAATGATAGACAAATCACTTAACGATATCTTAAGGAAATCATTTTCTGTGAAATTAATATCAAATAGAAATATATGACAACTGAGATTCTCTGATTAAAAAGATCTTTCTTAAGAATCAAAACAATAATATCATTTAAAACAAAACATCATTTTCAAGATGACATCTTGAAAAACTTAGTCATGTAATTAATAGTTAATTCAATAGTTTTTCTTCTTAATAGTAGAATTTTAGAATGAAACATGATAATGCACATTGTAATGGACACTTCTTCTTAATACAATGATCAATTGTAATGATAGGAAACCTCTTTAACATTCTATTGTTATTTTAGATAAATGCATCATTAAATAAATTATTCATGGTGCTTAATTTCCATGTCATTAGTTAATTAGTTGTTCCGTTATCTTCGCCCATCCTTCCCCTCCCCATAGTCCTTCACCTAAAACTCTTCTCCATGTCTAATCTATACATAGTTAATTAGATAGTCGTCATCTCAATTAGTCATTTTGACTATTATACTGATTATCTAAATTATCAATATCCTATTAGTCATGAGAAGTATAAAATAATAACAATAATATAACTGAAAAAAAAGTTCTGATAATTTATCCTTTTAACATGTTTCGTATTGATAAATTCATACAACTGAATAATAGTTAGTTACTTATTGTTTTTATTGCTACTTAGTTACATTATTCCTATGGCGCCATTTTCTAAAACTGACTTAATTTTTAAACAATTCTAGAAACGAATAAAAGAAATAGAAATTTTTAAGTTACTGTCAAATATTGAAATAATTGTACACCTTTCGATACTTCATAATATTACCGATAGTGTGATCGATCATTATGCATTTTAATTTAGTACTTTGAAGTTAATTGTTGTCAACACGTTGAAAATTTTACCAGTTAGCCAAGTAAAATATTCGATTATAAATGCATACATTTATTAACTTACTTATACAATTTAATTTAAGAAATCGTCTTTTAGTATTTCATTGCATTGATCAATGTACGATACATGGATAACCGGTCAATCTTTGTGTTGTATTTATGATGATTAAGCGTGTTGCATTTACCAAGAACTGGTAGTATATACAAGTTCAGGATAAAAGGAACCTGTCAATAGATTCATCTGTATTCACTTTAATCTGTTGAAAACCGTTTTTTTCAAACTTGAAAATAAAATGATTTATCACACTTTGCGTGTTGGAATTTTTGAAAACGAACTCAGTATATTCATCGCATTATTGAAGAACGTATAAAGAATATTCAGCAGGGGAGAAAATTTCCATTTTCAACGATATTGCTACCTGACATTTTCCTAGCCAAACTAAAAAACAGTCCACTAAAATATTTAATTCAAAAGTTTGCGTTCTGCTGTCGATTTGTAGATGATACATTCATTCTTTATAAAACTAATATAGAACAGTTATGAATTCCTACACAGTTTAATGAAGTACGCGTAGCCATCAAGTTCACAAATGAAATAAAGTATGTGAAGGTAGAACAGCTTTTGTAGAGGTCCCCCTAATTAAAAGCGGTGATAGATTAATAAATAGGATACTGGACAGGTAATTTACATGAACATGGACATCTTCAAAGTTGATCTTTTCTGTTTTTTTCCCTTGCTTACATTGATTTCATTTTAGAATCTCCCTTGATTATGTTGCCCAATCCGTTTGAACAAAAATAGTCTCCATGTAACTTTCAGTTGTTGATATTTTATATCAGTCATGTCAAGTGTTTCGTGTCGGTATTGAAGTTTTCAGCTATAGGCTTGCTTATTGATATGTTCAGTGAATTCCCTCTATTGTCAAATATATTATCAAGAATCCTTGTAAAGATTGTATGTATTTGTAAAAGTACGTCAACAATAATCTAAAATCGATGTGAAGACGTTAGTGCTGAATTGTGCATACACTATACCTCTGTGTATGGGAGCTATTTGATCATCAATGTTCCTCTTATCACACATTGGCTAAAAAAGGAAGGGGAAAGAATTTAACCTTAGTATTTATTAATAGTATTAGGGTGTACAAAATAACAAACATTAATTAGCAGGCATGCAAAGAACGTGGATATTCACAAAAGGAAAACTTTGCCTGGGTCATATATGCGGTAGAGAATAATCGGAAAACCTGATAAATGTAAACGGACTTAGTCATTGATAATTTTTGCCTTTTCTTTTGGATGTACAATTTTCACTCTACTGATAAAAGTAGCATAATTCAAAATTGCCATTTGTACAATTTTTAGTTCAGTTGAAATGGTAAAATAAAAATACGTATTAGGTTTAGTTGTTTACATTCATTACAGATTGATGTTGGTTGGGTAACACTGAGAAGTAAGGGGGCATCAGACAGCTACTTTGTTTTGTTATAGAATCCTAAAACAATGTACACTCTCGATTCTGCCAGGGAATGGAATCAAGGTGTCATGGCAAACGCCTATCACTTCGCAACACTGAACCGAGGTTCAGTGGTTGAATTCTCATCTCTGTCAGTATGTTAGGTAACTTGATGATCAGTAGGTTTCATAGGTGATAACTGTTTTACTCGAGACATATTTGAACTGCACTAAAGGTTAATTTTCACTAGAATATCATTAGCATTCTGAAATAAGCTGATTATTGTAGTTGAATTGAAGTAGTTTTATGAAGACAGATACTAAGTTTGTTTGTTCATGTTTGTCACGTATCAGCACTTCTTGGCAAATGAAGAATACAAGTAAATGCACAATTTTTAATTTTTTAAAGGCAGCAAAACGCTAACGTTGTTTTATCTTCAGTAGAGAAATATGATTATCAACCAATACTCATTTTTAGTAAGATAAAACATAATTTATTTACAAAATTTAAGATTTTTTTATACATGTTTCTCAAATCTGAAAGGAATTCCTAGTCTATTTTGTTATATCATTATTACAGTTATGAAAGGATGACCTAAAACTTGGGCTCATCATGCAGTTTTCATTGGAAACTGTACATACATTACAAAGACTCATGTTAAATTTGTATTTTCACAACTGAAAACATTTAGAGTTATAAGTAGGTTCATCTGAAATTAACGTTAACTTTTTCAATAGTTAATAGGCTTTAACTAAGTGAAAAATTCACTTCACAACATAATTTACAATCAATTCACGATATTCTGATTATCATGAAAGTTACATTATTGTAGGTCAACTTATTGCAAAATCCATCAAAATTTCACCAATATAACTGAATACTTTTATTATTATTTTTCTTTTATCTCTTTGATAAAGTTAAAATCAACTATTGAAACAATTGTAGACTGGAAGTAATTGTTCACCTATTTTCAATTATTGAAATGGTTTCTTCTCGGCATAGTTATTTTTTGTTTTCAGCTTTTATAATTCATACTTCACTTAAATTTTTAACCTAAAACAAATGGAAACTTGTCTTTTGTTTTGTTTTTGTCATGGATAAACCAATAAACATTTTCACATGTTTATATCTAATAAGTACACAATAAACCGTCTACATTACAGTTTTGTTTACTAAACTATCAATAACCAATACACAGAACTAAACTTGTAAATACATAAGAATTACATTAAGAATAATAAGAAATTAACTCATTGTTACTGTTTTGGTAAATTTTTAAAATTAATGTTTACTAAATGACAAATGACAAATATGCATAGTGAAGCATGTAGTTGAAAATGTAAAACAATAATTAATCTATTAATATAATGAATATAATTCAATAGAAAGAAGTTTATGAAAACAAAACAAATTGATGACAATATTATTAATTGATGTAAATTAGAAAAAATTATATACTACTAATGTTTTTCGTTAGTTTGTTTACATTTATCAGTAGACAATAACTCAACAGTAAATTTTTTTTTACATTTTTTAGCATGTAAAAAAAATGTACACATGAGATACAATTTTCTTTATCATGATAAATTGTGACTAAAATTTTCTTAGTTTTTTTTTTTGTAAATTTCATGTCTTGAAAGATACTTTGAAGTGTTTCGGTTTGTTTGTTTGTTTACTTTCTTTTTTTTTATAATTTTTATGAAATGTATGTATACAACAAAGTGGTAATGTTTGGTTATTATGGTGTAGATCTTAAAAAAAGAAAGAGACAATATATTTCTTATTATCTTGAAATAGAAGTAAAAGGATAAACATAGAAAGTAAATTTGTATTTTAATGAGTGTGTTTTGAAAATACATTTTAAGAAGTGTATATTCTCTGTGAAGTGCTACATGAAAAGATATTTATGCTGAAGTTGGAATTAGATTAGGTGTTTTCAACATTGTATGTGACTACATGTTCACAGTATAATCAATATACAAGCCTGGCAATAGAACATTCAATGAAACTTTGTCTAATAGTTTCATGCTGGTGTTTTAACAAACTTGTATTTGAATGGCAATATTGGAGGCGATTTACACAGAATTTAGATATGATAAAGAACACAGATCAAGTGTAGTCTTGAATAAACTACGAAATGTAGTTACAGACTTTCACTAATATTTTCACGTAAGCGTTCAGTCGCTTCATGAACAACACGTTTATATTTATAAAAACATGTATTAAATTAGAGTCTCATTGCAAAAAATGACACGAAGATTCAGCTACATTTACACGGTAAGTCACCACAATGAAGAATTTCACTACTAAGTTTTAAATGCGATCAGTGGAAAATGAGCTGTTTCACGTGAAAGGTTATGTAGACTTTCATAAAAATACTCTAGTTTCTACATAGAATTTATCAACCAGTGTATTTGGCAGCATTTTAAATTTCTGATGGCTACTTTGTCGCAAATTGTTTGATTTTATTAGTACGAGCTGAGTAGTAAAATTAGGGATGAATCTACGAGATACCTTGAAACCTATAGGTGCAAACCAAGTCTGTAAATCTGAAACAGTAACAAGTTATTTACATTGTATAATAATAAATTTCACACTTTTAAAGTGAGTTTTTATTGTTGTAAACTTAAAAAAATGCATCTCCATTACTTACGCTAAGAATTTGCATATGCGAAAGTCATTTAATTAGAAGTGTTATATTAGCCGTGTCTCTCTGAAAATTATAAATAATGTAGTGAAACACTAAAATGTGAAAGAAAGAATGAGAAACTTGAAAACCTAAAGCTTATTTATATAAAGCAACCATAAAGAACGATCGAAACACGCGTATACAACACGAAGGGTTAATTGCCGATGCATTAGTTATTAATTGAAAGGGAAAACGTAATGATGAATTTACAAGAAAGAAATACTTTGCCAACATATACTTCATCTATAAGTATATATATATATAGATATAGATAGATATTCAATTCATTAGTGAATAACTTATCCAAGGTGATAGGCGAAGTAAATAGAGTTTCTGAATAAGAGCTATTCACATCCATCTTTTCATTGTTCAACCATCAAATCTCTTTTATCAAAAATTTATTAATGAGGGTCAACAATGCAAATGTACCTATTGTTTGCAATAATAATGACAATAATAATAATAATAACAATAGTAATAATAATAGCTACTATCTTTTCATACATCCCTACATAATAACAAATGTTAGAAACGGAAAAAAAGTCCACAGTTCTTCATTGCATAATTTATTGTTTGTTTATCAACTTGTTTGCTTCTTTTCAACTGATAAACAAAACAAATCTGGGACATTGGAAAGAAAAGACAATAACTGTTATAAAATAAGTCAACATTGTTAAAATAATGACAAAACCAGTCATTAATTATTTTATTGATTTTCAATAATGGTAACAATCATGATAAAATCAGTCATGATGTTAATACATAACAGAAAAATGAAGTTGTTATCGATAAACTTAACATAATTTGCCTCAGTTCAGTCATCAGCGGGAAATTATACGTTAGTGCATGAAATAGTATTAGTTTTAATGGTTACATATATATATAAGTACGTATATAGTCAAAGAAAATCAATTACTGGCAATAGGAGTATTAACTAAAGGTATTTTCTCTTACAAAATTGAAATCAATATGAAAATAAAACATTTATTTCATGAATTAGTTGCTTTAAGCTGCTCATTCATTACTAACAATCTCATAATATATTGTCACTTTTCAGTGTTTTGTAAAATCACTTATATTTCCACACGTTGTTAGTTAAAATATGGCTGTACAGTGTCTGTGATATAACGTGGTTGTATATATATATATATATATATATATATATATATATATATATATATATATATATATATATACTCGAATACTTCAGTTGACGGCCTAACTTGTTTTCTAATTCATCATCAGGTGATGCCAATAGATTAACACAACTTTAGAGATTCCAAATCATTCAAATGAAGTTATTCAGATAATTCAAGGCTTATCATTTATTACCGAATTGTGCCTAATATAAATTGTATTTACATGCCTATTTGTTCAGCGCCTTTATGTATTTGTTTTGCATAATTTATATATACGTCTTTTATGGGTATCTTTAATGTGTACTTTTAAATGAGTAACGATTTGAATATTTTATCCATTGTTATCAGACTATTAAGACTCGTTTGATTTTTAGGCAAATTTAGTATATAAATACCACTTTTAAACGGTACATTTCAGTTGCACTGCGTTATACATTCTCCAATGTATTTGAAGTACCAAAGTATCATGTCATACATTTTTGAATTTGTCCTTTTGTTTAATTATGGTGCTTTCAACTGAATGGGATGATTAAATGCTGCTTAATTTATCTCATCAAGTGATCTTTCTGAAAGTTTCTCTTAAATGTTTTTATATTATTAGTCGTTTTCTACAATCCTAACAACCTAACAAATTAGTGAGTATGCCAACGTTCTTATGAGTTATCATTTAATATAATACAAGTAATCACGATTTTATTGTACGTTATGTGTTTATTTATCGGTCAAGTCATTATGAACATCCAACTCTTAGATTAATTTAAGTAGTTTGAACCAGCTAGTAGGAAACCATTGTGTGATCATTGCATTTGTTATCAAAGAATGTTATAATGAGGTTAATAGTTCTGATTAAAATTCCATCATCAATTAACCAGTCTAAGAGATATTTATGCAGAAATACAAGTCTTCTTCCTTAAATGTTGCACTACTTACACAATGTAAGATAAAAAAAATCCCATTGAATAGATTTACTAGATTTATGCTGAGAACAGGATACTGAAGTTAAACGACACTTGTATAGTAGAATTTTCCCAAATATCAACGACCGTAAACGTTTGAATTCACTTCATTTCAAAATCAATCATTTTTCTGAACAACAACATTCAACAAATGCCTTAAAATGTTTGTTTAACTGTTCTTATTTCTATCACACTTTACTGAAAGTAGACTAATATGTTTCAGCTTTTGTACAGATTCATAGTTAGTTAAATTTTTATGTTTTACTAAACACATATGCCAACATGCTACTGCATTTGTCAAAATGTTGTTTTCTTTTGTTTCTATGTGATGGTGAAGGAAAGTATACACAACAAAACACCATATTGTCAACAAAAATCACTTAAACTTTTAGTTTATCATAGAATGTGATATCATATTCTTGAGTTCTTTGATCTAATCACAAGTACGTTTTACTTCAATTTCATACATCATACAACACTGTTTATACCGATACAATGATTTTTCGTTCTTGTTTAACAAATATAAATGTCCTTTTATTATTAGTAGGATGAATTTGTATATTCCCATTGATTTGTTATAAACTGAAGCTGGTCAGTCACTGTTGCTATATGTGCATCATGAGCGGATTGCCTCGATATAGCGATTATTCACAAGTATTGTTTAGATTGTGACTGTCAAGTGAAATCCAGGACGCGCATTTCGTCCTATTTGGGACTCATCGGCTGGATGTACCTGTATACCAATGTTGATGTTTAAAATTGGATTCGAACTCAGTCCGTTTCGTATCGAACGCCACCGCGTTCACCACTTGACTACTACAGTGACTGACCAGCTTCTAACTATAACAAATCAATGGGAATATACAAATTCATCCTACTACCAATTCGCACAAACATGACTGTGTGGACTCAGTAGTCTAGTGGTGAACGCGGTGGCGTTTGATACGAAATGGACTGAGTCCGAATCCAATTGTAAACATCAACATTAAGATGTAGGTACATCCAGCCGATGAGTCCCAAATAGAAAGAAACGCGCGTCCTGGATTCCACTTGCCAGTCATAATCCAAATTATATAGTCCTTTTATTAGATTTAAATCAAGTCAAACTGAAACTATATGAAGTGTGCTTGTCTCCTGTTTGGAACTCAACAGAAATTGACCTTATTCTATTGTGTTTGATATAGTTTCATTTTAAAAATTTCGATATAGTGACCTTGAATTTAGATGCTTTTGACAGTTGGAGGTAGTAAATTTCAAATGACGCAAGTATAACTAACTATACGATGATAGACTAATTGCAAGAAATAGTTTTGTTTGTTTGTGTCTACCCTATTGAAGATTTCCAGACAGCTTTTGTCAGTGGACATAATCTAAAGACTTCGAAAGTATTTAAAATGATCAGCGGACATGTAACACCACTAGCATTGCGTTTTGTAGTGAAAATCGCTATTAAATGTTTTCGGTATTCCATATATATATACAGTAAAATAGTGTGAAGATGCTTTCATTATAGTAGCTAATCGTAACTAATTTCTCTCTTACGTAATCATCCAGGTGTACACAAATCAAATTAACTTTGCTTCAAAACTGATCGAAAAATTATGTAGTTATCCTTACTGATTATTTATAATTAAGTAATATGTTGTTTCTTCTACAATGATTACGTAATCATCCCTCCCAATCTGTCTATTAACCGGTATACACACGTCACATTTAACTACATTTATAAGCATAACTTCTGTCTCTATTCTAATTATTATTCTAAACATTCACTTCAATTTCATTAGATGAAGTATTTCAAGCACTTATTTCTAAATTAACTCTTAGTAATTTTAGGCTGTTTAGTGCTGATAACAAGCCACATAATAGAGTGAATTCACTCTATTATTTAAATTTTGCTCTCCTCGCATGATTTAAATTTATAACAGGGATCAAGTTATACGAAACCGATTCATGTTGAACATCTTAATGGTTTTAAGCATAAGTCTTTGAGTAGTTGCATACATCGCATTCACTCCAACTAAATGTATATAAGTACTAAAATGGTTAAATGACTTTGTTTGGATATATTCATACTAACATGGAATCCTGAAGGCAGACATTATGATAATGAAAAACACTTGGAAATAGCTCAGGACAGAGTTAGTTGGAGAAGGCTAGTCGGCAACCTATGCTCCACATGGGGTAATTAGCATTGATTGATTGATATTTATAATAATGTATTGTTTTGGATATAAAAATAAATAGATAGGAGGGAACTTGTTTGCTGTAACTTCAACGTTAGACTGGCATTAAATAAAACTTTGGTTAAACTATTAAAACAGATGGAATATTAAGTTAACTGAAAAATAATGCTATGAAAAATAATAAAACACAAGTTACCTAGTGACTATTCACTTATACGTATTATAATAGTTTGAAACATAAATACTTTATAGTTATTTGATTACAGACGACATGCTGTGAGAAATTTCATTTGAGAACAATGAATAACTACTTTGTTCCGTTAAACCAATAACTGGTGATATCATCGGTTGATGTAGTCGGGCAATAAGTAATAATTAAGTAGTATATAGTTTAAATACTTGGAACATTTAAGTATATAGCGAAAACACATTTTTATTGGAACTGTGTGAAATCAGTAGTATAACTAGTTAATAAAATCAATAAAAACTGTATATTATTTAATAATAAATAACTGTAGGTGATAATTTTAAAAACAAGTCTCAAAATGTAGTAGTACTTTATGTCGGACAAAGAGGTAAATAAAATATTCATTTATATATGCTGATACACTTACACTCATCTTGGATGGATTTGAGAATTCAATGTTTGTACTTGATTATGCTTGTTGACGGTTTGACACTATTTAATTAGACTAAGTAATCACTTGAACAATGACTTAAATCGGAGAAAGTGAGTTCCATACGATTCTCAAAGTATCGAAAATGTGAATTTTTCACATTTCACACATTGTCCTGACAATTAACATTCATTATTACATTTATCAAATAAGTATTTGAAAAGGGTTGTACATTGTTACATGATATCAATCTTTTATATTTTGAGGAATTTAATCCTTTGTCTAGCATCCACGTATAACGCATTAATTCCATTATGTCAGTCAGAAGGAGATAAAGCCACTTCACAGAAGAGAAATCTATTGCCGATGATATTATTTATAATAGTTGTACGGTCTTATATACATTTATTTTTTCTACTGGTAGTCAAAGAAAGATCTTTAAGTGGAGAAACAGTACATGTAATATTCGTATTAAACTGCGATCCTAATACACCTTAATTTGCTTATTTATTAGTATTTTTGATTTACTTTGATGTTTTTTTTAGTTCATTGTACCTTGTAATTGTTTTCATACACTTCTATCTTTTCATAAGTAGTACTATATTTAGCAGGTTTCTTTTTCTCATCACACTCAACTGACGAATTATCATACAGTGTACCGATTTGTAAACCAATTTTCCTTTCGGAACATTTCTTTATCATTTAGGTTGTTACGTAACACTCAGATAATTGTTCTTAAACATGAAATTGCCAAATGACAAACTACGTAGTCTCCTTCTCTTTTTCACTATACGAATGTTCTGTAGAATTATATTACTTCATATAAGATTGATATCGTCGAAAAGAAAGTTTCTTTCGCTAAATTTATTTATGTATAAAATATGCAATAATGTTACATCATCACATGTGTTATGCGTAAGAACTATTAGAAATGTCTCCTTTTTTGTTAATGATATGAAAAGACATTGGAGAAATAGATCAATTGTTATGTAACTAAAACAAAACAAATTTTTCTTTAGATGATGATTGATGGCATTCATCATTATGATAATCTTATATGAAGTACACATAACCAACGTTATTTAGTAATGGGAATTCGCTTACTTTTGTTTCCTCTTCAGCTTTCGTACTAGTAATTTTATCAGTATTAGTAACAGTAGTAGTAAAACAAATGTAGTTTACAGTAAAGAATATTTTCTTTTAATAGTTATAGTTTTTATAGTTATATTGGTTTAATAAGTCTATTAGTTTGTTGAAAGATATACTAAGTGAATTATATCATAAAATGTTTAGAAAGTACGTTAAAAGCAGTTGCTAAGCAGTTTAAAGTTAAAAGAATAATAATAATAATAATGTTAATAATGTGGAACTAACTGTTATCTTGATATATTCAGAGAAGGTGAGGAAGGATGACACTAAGAATGTGTAATATGTTATTAAAGGTTTCAAAGTATAATTAATTGAAGAATCTTTAAGATGGATTGTGACTGGCAAGTGGAATCCAGGACGCGCGTTTCGTCCTATTTGGGACTCGTCGGCTGAATTAATTGAAGAATCGTTCAATTGCCATGACGAAACCATGGCTTTCACTTGTAGCCCTTGCATATAGAGTTCAAGTTTGAGCATAAGTTTCTTGTTTATGCTCCCTTCAATTGTATTCACTTGAATGTGCTTGTAATTTGAAGTAGTTTTCTGGTGGGATAATATTAAGCTGCTTATTACATTATATTCTTCTTTTAAAGTCAACTAATGAAATGTTTCGGGATGCGTTAGGAGAAGTAATACTTTGTGTAGCCAATGTGCTCTGCTCTATATGAGCAAGTAAACCCATTCATATATATAGATATACCCCAGTGTAGATGATCGTGCATTACACAGTCATGAATTATGGGTCAGCTGGGGAAAGCGACATGTAGTTTAGTGACGTGTAACAATATTCGTAATTGCTTCGAGATTTCCAACGATATCAGTTTGAATGTTATCTTTAAACTCTTAGTTCATAAAGAGAGTTTTATCATCAGTCACAAGGACACTTTCTTATTATAATTTTGTTTCAAGTCTTTGTCGATGGGCGGGTAGCTAATGTTGATGTGTGGTTGTTGAAGTGGAGTTAATTTGTCTTCTACCGTATGCTCTAAATATGGTCGTATGCACTGATAAAATAAAGCGTGAATTAAGTTACTTTATCTGTTCGTTAGAACAAAGTTACGTAGGCTATTCCAAGTTTGCCTTTATTATGTTCATCCTTCACAGTCAATTAAATAGTCTACTTTTAGTAGAACATCAAGGGAATGAAATTCAGAATTATATTCTGTTCTCAATGTAAACTTAAATTATATATGAGAGTTACTGAGTTTATCCAAAATGACAATTAGACCACTATTGTTATCGAGAGCGGTGATCCTACCATCCATATATTTTTCATGTAAGTGAAAGTTATCATTTATTGATCTAATTATTGTGTTTTATAGGACTGGCTTAATACTATCAGCAAGACGATGACTCAAGGATGAAAGCGTCGCTAAGCTGTTAGTTTGTCCGTATAACTCTATTAAATAAAGACTGTAAATTTACGCTGTATCATAAAAGTAGATTTTTTAAATGATATGTGTCAAAGCTTAATTTTCTTCTCTGTAATGTCTCATTTTCTTCTTTATTGACACAAAAGTCTTCTTTTGTTTATTGTAATTTTTCTAATGACAGATAGATTAATCTCCCACCAACTATATTAACCATCTATGTTTCCAAGGGATTTTTTTTCACGTATACTTTATTACCCAATCATTTATTTACTTAAATATAGCCATCATTATCATCATTTTGTCTTTGCTGTTTGTGCTTTATGTTCATTTTAAACGTAATATATATTTGTTTAAGTTGGATTGTGACTGGCAACTGGAATCCAGGACATGTGTTTCGTCCTATTTGAGACTGATCGGCTAAGTGTACCTGCAGTGCAAACATCAGTATTAAAATGTAGGTACATCTAGTCAATGAATCCCAAATAAGACGAAATACGCGTCATGAATTTTCCTTGTTAGTCACAATCCAAATTAAATGTTACTTGTGAACTACCGCTATATTAAGGTAAACTGCTCAAGACATACATATAACAACAGAGGCTGACCAGTTTCAGTCCATGACAAATCAACGGGAAAATACAACCTCAACCTAAGTATTGTGTATTTGGTGTATTAAAAAAATCACCTTTAGTGAAGAGTGATGACATATTATTGCTTGTTGATAATAATAGAGTAACGCTTTGATCACAAAACCTAATGATAAGCTTTTTATGCAACATCAAAACACTTTTCAGAACTTCTAGGTTATTCAACATTTGCGCAAAAATTCAATTTTCCATTTAATGGGACTCTGTAGTGTCTAACAATATTTAAACATAAAACCTACAAACATCAGAATATTAAGTTATGATATAAAACATTTGGAAAATGCAATCCAATAAACAGCTTAGGGAATACCCGCCGTTTCTTTTCTTGAATAGTCTTATATAAATGTTATATTTTTCCTAGTCAAAACAAAATGAATTATGTTACATAACTTAAGAAAATAAATGGTATCTTTACAAAAGATCAAAAGTGAATCAAGTGGTTTTTTGTTTTAATTTATTTTCATAGAAAAAAACATGGTGATTGAATAATTAAAGTGAACTTCTTTTTTTTATTTAACAGATTATTCAACTACTAAATTGAATGTTTTCATTTTCAGTATGTTTCGTTGTAGTAATCAACAATTTGGTGATTACAGATTTATTCAAAGTGCGTTATTGAAATTAGTTAAATATTATCGGGTATTCATTTATTTTGGTTGTGCATAATTTTAATGTGACTGAATCAGTTTCCATGGTAATGGTGTTGAATATTCAACAATAATGCTACATACATCTTACTTCTCATTACATAATGTATATATGTAATGTATGCTTAAAATGTGGTGATAAATTTGAATGGTAAATGCTAAATGTTACTTGGTAACTGGTATACTTTAATCCATCTAAACGGTGAATTTCACCTTCCAAATTCAAGTGAATATTTATTTGAGTTTGGTAGCTATTTCACCTAACCAATGGGATTTCAATTTATTTTAATTCCAGTAGCTGGAAATATATTGATGGTCTGCAATATATTGTTAGCTAATAATGACTTTATGATCTCATTTGCAAGACAATACTTTCTGTTTATGTAGTAGTTTCACTATTGTCTAAACTTATAAGTTTGGTAGTGAATGTTGTCACGTTGGATATGAAACAAACTGTGTTTAAGTCCTAATATGAACACTGACATCAGAATGCTGGTGAGTCCAGCTTACGTGTCACGGATAAGACGGAGTTTAAGCTCTGGATTTCACTTTCCAGGTAAAGTTCCATATTGATTAACACTATTAAGTTTAAAAGTATTTTGAAGTCGTTGTACTCCCTTTAAAACTTCCATATAACTGTAATAATAGAATGTAATTAATCCAAAGTTCATGATAACCTTGTGTAATCTAATTCGAATAAAAAGACTGTAATAAGATATTTATTAAATCGTTTTAATTGACTATTTAAAGATAAAGGAATGTTATAGTATTGAAATAAGTGGAAATCTTTACAAAAGACTTGGAATTAAAATGAATTATAAAAGTAGGCTTATAATGATAAACTGGTTTTGAGTGGATTACATAGGCTTAATATTGTTAATTACCAACTCTATCACAAACTTAATAATGCACCTACATCAATTTCATTATTTCAACAGTTAACTGATATAGATTAGATCTTTTTATTTCAGTCCTTTATATCTCACTATGTAATCAGATTAGTAATAATGTCCGTGTAAATACAAGTATCAATGCCACCTACTTATATCGGAATTTCGAACTTTTCAGTAGTAATTAATTATTTTAAATTCGACAAAAAACTATTTTTAGAATAACTATCTTGTTTTTTTTCTTTGTAGAATGGACAAGTGAAACTGCATCCAAATCACCGCTGGCAAACCTATACATTGTTGAATAATTTATAAAGTTACCATGGAATATTGACTCATATCTGCCTTCCATAATTTTTCTCAAAAGTAATTTCGTTGATGAAAATAAATAAATGAATCAGACCGAATCAAACTGTTTTACGTAAATAATTAAATGACTTGTAGTATGATCAGTTGTTCTTATGGGTAGATTTAATTTAACATGGAGCTACTTTTTTTAGAACGTACTCTTTTACATTAGAACTCATTAGAGTTCCTAATTAAACACTTTTTAGATTTGAGTTACTTGACAATTTTGGCATCACAACATGAAAAATACATCCATGAAACAAATTAAATGAAATTCAATAAAAGATTAGAATTCATATTTTTTCAGGCTTTTCTTTCTAGCATTTCATAATCATCAGATTTAAGTGTCGGTGATAAAAGAAAATTTTTGGATTTAGTTTCTCATTTCGTTGCTTTTTTTATTTCAATGAAGTATCATAACTTCAAAAAATTATTCATGCTACTCAAGTTAAATTCTTTATAAATTTCAATAAGATATATTATCCACCATCGGTTTAAATTGTCATTCAACAAAGAATTAAGTTGAATGTTGAGTTAAACGGATGCCATTAAAAAACTCCATAAAACATTTTCTCTCATCATTAGAAGTTTATCTGTGCTGATTAAACTGTCTTTAATTATCCAGTTTATCTGAAATTTTATTAGTGAATTGAGTACAAAGGCAAAGATTTATACTAGTAATCTCAGTATTCAAAAAACTAGTTTCTTTAAACTTGATTTTGATGTTAAATTTCTTATTCTTTTATGGTTTCTTGACTAAATATTATTCATGTGAAGTTCATAATATTGTTCAATATGTTGTTGTTGTACATATTGTACATTGCAACAAATTAAGCCTTCGATACCATTCACAATCTCAGCTTCAGTATTATTTCTTTCTACGTAAAAACAGTGCACACTTTAAAGTTTTGTCGGTTGATACTTAGAGTAATTTTTAGAAGGTAATAAACATTGAATTATAGACTACACAAAGAAACAGTGAAACTTATTCATTTGTTTAAATCCACCAATGACTTGTTTATATTTGTTTAAACCACATGCTTAAATAATATCTAACAGACATGAAACAGTTGAAAGTTGGTATCATTACAAAATCTAATGGTTTCATAAAATAAAATAAAATCTGGGAGATAACAAAACTTTTATGAAACGTGTTGGTTAGTTAGAATGACAATAAGAATTAGTTCTGCTTTCTTTGATAAATCTGTTGCTATGGCCAACAACTAAAAAATAATAAACCATTTCGTGAATCAAAAAAATAGATTTTGTGTTAATTTTTGTAAGCAGATTAATTTTGATTAAAACTACTTTAATCCACTATGAGTAGGTGTGATAACCGTAGTTGTAACTATTTTATTAGTTCAGTGTATATTTTATGTAATAATCATTCATGTTAGCTATATGTAGTGTTTATAGGTGATTTTCTTAGTAATCACTGTAACTTCATTGATATATATAAGAATGAATTTTGTTCTGATTTTTTCATCTCCAAAACACCTGGTAAATCATATTTTCTCACTCACGCTAAACTTTTCTCTCTGGTTAGCTCGGTGATGAACAGAGGGTAGCTTAGACTTTTTTCTATGCTGTTATGTCTTAATAAATCGGTCATTTACAATTTATGGAAAACATTGATCTCGATAGTAGTAATCAGTGCACACACACGTATACCCCGTGACTATTAGTCCTTGAGCAGGGATGAAGAACACAATAGGACTAAGCCAACCACCAGACGGTCAGATTATATTTCACTCATTCATTTATCTACGTACAGAAAGTGACCATGCAGAGCATCTATATGAAGAATAAAATTTTTACAAAACACGAACAGTAATAACTAGGGATTAGGGGTACAGATGTATAATCAATTGATTGTAGATCCTGAATGACAGGAAATATTATAGCAGTTTAAGTGTCTAATAGAGGAGGGGGGTTAGAACGATGGGAACATCACAGTAATAGAAATAAAATAATCAATATACATATACTGAAAATAAATAAAACAATCTTCTGAAAAACAGCTCGTAAAGTTAGTTGCCCTTCTTGAATCACCCGAAATAACATGTCACTGTTTTTGACATATCGACTTCAACGTACTACCGTCATTTTGGAAATTTGTCGAAATATTTCATGAATTTAGAAATCACAGTATTTTCTTTGCAATCAATGTATTGGTCTTCATTTAAATTGTCAATTCATAGTTTGTATTCAGCTTTGTCATACTGAACCTCATAATCATCTTTTCATTTAAGTGTTATTTTTGACCACTGATTAGTTGTCCAGTTAGAACTTTACGTGGCTGTATTCTTATAAATGATCACCATGGTGCTTTTCAAATCAAATTTCTTTTTTATTTCGAGATCATTTTTGTGAATAAATCACTATAATCTTAATGTATTGTATATCAGTGAGAAAATAATTAAAGATTAAACTATCCATCCCAATTTAACGCGGGTTCATGTGAATGTTTACAGGTATGCAGTTGATATAAGCGTACAAGACTGATGTATATTCATCATTTTAAAAGATTCAGATATTCAAAAATATACAATTATTTTGAATTTTGAAATTAAAATTCACCTATGTTGGATAAGAGGTAGTTACCCACCGATGAAAATGAATAAAGTAACACAAAAATGTCGTGAATTAACTGAATATGAAATGTCAACCGTTTAAAAGTGGTTGACTCAGTAGTCTAATGGTTGAGCGTTCGCAGTAAAGCTTGAAGGTTGTCAACTGCATTGTTTGGTGAAATCATGGATGCACAGTGCTGAACACTGTATATTAGGACAGAGCAGATATCCAGTGCTTCCTGATTGTCTAATTCTCAGCAATTTGTGATAGCAAACTATAAACTATCTTTATTACTTGTTTCGGAAAATTTGTCAATTGTAACATGAAAAAAAGAAAGCATAAGTTATATCATTTACAGCATGGTTGATGCTTTCCTTGATATGTATAATAAATTGTTTTAGTTTACTGTAGGTTATGTACTAAGTAGAAGATAGGCGGTAGGTTTATTAGAAAATCATGCTTGATTCCACCTAAGTTAAAAAAATTTGTCAACAGTTTTAGTTTCATACATCAACAGATTTAGTTAGTGACGCTTAATTAGTTATCATATCTGGCGTCATTCACCTAATAGAATGTTATATTAATAATTCCATTGTAGGTTGTTTATCAGCTTAGAATATCTGAAAGCAAGATTTAGTAGTAGTATTTTTAGTGTAAACTGTTTTTGTAACATAACAGATTGTTTTGTAAAGGTATGTCAAGTGAACAAACACGTAAGTTATGAAGTAGTAAATGTTGGCAAACTAAAAAAAGCAATATGTAATACTGTTTGAATTGGATTGTGACTGACAGTTGGTGGCTACGACGCCCATTTTGCCCTATTTAGGGCTCGTCGGCTGTGTGTACCTGTAAACAGCAACAGTGATAAACCAGCTTTAGTCTATAACAAATCAATGGGAAGATACAAGTTCATCCTAATTAAATATGTAATACACTAATTTTCAACAAACATCTCAGGTAAATCAAATGCTTTTCTTCGAAAATACATTTTCTTCATAGAAATCCACTATGTTTAATTTGATTTTTCCCGAAAGGATCGACCTGTCGGATGATACGTTACTAATTCATTTAAGATTTATTATCATTTTCAACTAGCTTCCTTCGGAAATATATAACAAAGTGCGGTTAGAAGTAATGCGAATACTTTCAAATGATTCTAGATGTGTTATATTTAAGGTTAAATGGACCAGTTATGAATGCTTTTATTAAATAGCACTAGTAAAAAAAACATTAAACTCTAGATGTTTCAAAAATATGAGAAGCACAGCCATACGATTACAAATAACAACAACGTGGATTTAGCCAGTTTTCTTCAGATCATGAAACATTATTTATTAACTGGAGTTAAAAATGCAGACTATTTGTTTCCGTTTCAGTAAAAAAAAGCTAATAGGCTCGTCTATATACTTGGGTGCTTTGGGCTTATTCCTAGTGGAATACATGCATATGTTCACCATCGCGTCTTTGACTGAAACCAAGGTGTTATTACATCCTTTGTCGTCTAGTGGAATTTCAATTTAAATTATTGCTACCTGTAGGCTGTTGTATAACCAAAGAATATTCACGCAATCAGCACTAACTAGTTTGAAGATGATCGTTTAGCAATTTCAACGATTTATAGTCTTTAAGGTCAATTACTTGTAGATCATTTCATAGGTAAGAAGTGAATCTTAAAAAGTAGGCTATTTAATTATACACTTTATACTTCCCTATTCAACCCTATATGTGGTGATACTCTTTGAAGAACATTATTAAGTAGAAACAGTTGTTCACTGTTTTGCTTTGTTTTGATTTGTTCTTCATCTGTTTACAATCTTTAATGAAAACTGTCTTCAACTTAAACAGATCTCAACAAAGCAAAGTAAAATGTTAGTTAATGAAGTGATGTTTCAAATTTACATGATATCTCCGTTATACTCATTAAATACTGCTGTCCAATTTTACTTACTTATCTTACTATAATTATGAAGTCTTATACATTATTATTATTCGTTTGTAAAATTTATCAATGAAATCATTTATGCATACTGTTCAGCTTCAGCTACTTTACATTCGAACAGGATATTCACACAATAATTTTTTCTTTCGTATAATGCAATCAGTTGATTGATACATATCATACTATTTTCTTCAGAAAAACAGGTTATGGTCGTTTTTACTTGCTACTTTAAGTTGCATTTTTTTCTGCCATAATGGAAATATTCTAGAATCAGTTTGATGAATAAATGTATTAGATTATTCACAATAATAATAATAATAATAATAATAATAATAATAATAATGGCAATAACGTGTACATTACAGAATGATGATTCTTCTCAACACTGGCTATCACTAGATACATTAGTTAAAATGTGCTTGTTCAACTGTGATAATTCACATCTCTTTACTTTAGTTTACTCATACGTTCTCATACACAGCCACACACACACACACAAACATTCAACCATTAAAACAATCAAAAATATGTTTCTCAATATCTTGATTATTTCATTATGAAAAGAAAACAGAAATGTTATTCAGTTCAATGATTTAGAAATATTAAGAATAAAAGGAGAAAAGAAAGAAAAGAAATTTTATGAAGCGAATATTGAAATTAACAAGTACATACACTTGATAGACAAAATGAAGTAAAAAAGATAAAGAAAAACAAAGTTAATGTTAATGAAGAAGAATAGATTACAGTTATTCAATGAAAATGATTACATTGTATAAGTGTTTTACTTCTTGAATTATTGTCATTTTATAGAAGAATTTCCAATGTATGTTATAGTTCCTAGATTGTCAATGTTCTAATAATGTTGCATGTTTATCCTTTAAAGTATGTTTTTTTCATTTACATTAGATTTACTTGTAATGTTTCCTTTGGTTTAGGTTTAAGTGAATGACAGAATGATAACAACTGGACAAAAGTAATATGCTTGAAGTGATTTGCATGAATGAAGTTTACCTACTTTGGATTGTGTAACACTTGTATTTTCATGGTCAATAACAGCTAAGTGTCAATGAAATTCATTTATGCGTTTAACTAAATCAGTAGATTTAGTTGAATATATAGTTATTAGTGAATTGTTTATTGTTATATATCTAGATGTATATTATTACTGATGATAATCAGTTGATAACTAAGATGATGAAAAAGAATGCAGTTCACATCGGGATCAGACAAAAAAACTAAAATTAAGTACTCATCAGCTGTTTAATCTTAGTTTTGGATGTATCAGAAATGAGCTCCATTTTAAAAATTATTATTTCAGATATGAATATATGGAACTTATTTCATCTAGTACCAGTTACTTTCACATGATCTGAATTATTACTGCTATTATCAAAATATGCTTTGATTTACATTCAGAATGAGATAAATTTCTGAAAATGTGGTTTCAAGAATCATAAGTAAATATTGCAAATCATTTATTCTTATGAAAAACCCACTGTGAATAAAAATCTACAATCACTCTTCTTCTATTCAGAACGCGATTATTACGGTTAAATGATTGTAAGAAATTCCAAGTAGTTTCGAACTTAAGTTACCATTTTTCGGTAAAATGTAATTTTGGAGTAATTGGCACTTATTCTAAGATTATTTTGGAACATTAGACCATAGTTTGGCTTGAAAGATAGCAGTTTAGCAGTTTTTTTTATTCACACAATATGATCAACTGACTCATTTCAAATGTGACGTAATTTATTCACAAGATGTTTCGGTGATTATTTCATTTTTATCTGCAAAGTTGGTAACTACATTGCTTTTACGATCCGATTTTCAAGAGAGTTTTTATCGACTAATATTCCATTGAAAAATGAATTGAAATGCTCTTGCAAATTCAAAATTCTTAAGAAGTTCTATTAAATACCTGACTGGCGCCAATCAAATTCATGTGCTGACCACTGAAGTATGAAGAACATATAAATGAAACCTTAGCAACTTACATCATGGTAATCCACTACATGTAACTTAATTTTTAGTACACCTTTCATACACTTTTAAAAAAATATGTCTTTGTTGCTATGACTCTAGAATGATTTCTTATCTCACCATTGTTTTAGTAGTACTACAGTAACTGTGATCAATTGATAAGATGGCTTTTAATACTTCTGATAGTATAACTTTAATAAATATCACTTAATACAGTTTTATTCAATGACAAGATGACTGTCGAACATATAAAGTTTTCAACATTACTAATTATTACATCAGACGCGTTGACAGTAGTCACGTTCATTTTATTCACATAACATTTAAGAGTTACTCACTTTATTGAATGATAATGTGATTTCACGTGGAATCGGATGTACTTAGTAACTGTATCAAAAAGACATGAAATCTTTCAACAGAATACACTTTTACAGTTTGTTTTCAGTGACGGTTATGTTGCATAATATGTTTAAACAAACATTGTGTATAACTACCAATCTTCTTTATAAAGGTTTTTACTGGTTGTATGGAGCTGAAACTTGGAGAAATGAAAAAGCATCATTCAGAAGATACAAGTATTTATAACCAACTATCTGAGTAGGATACTTCGAATCCGTTGACCAGATACCATCAATAACAATCTCCTACGGCATAGAACAAATACCCCAAGTTCCACCCGAGGAAGAAATCAGGACAAGACGCTGAAGGAGAGGTGGATGGGACACACACTGAGGAAACCAGCAAATTGTGTCACAAGACAAACATTAACAAGAAATCCTCAGGGCCAAAGGAATAGAGGAAGACCCAAGAACACATTGCGTCGGGAATTGGAGACAGACAGAGAATGAAGAGCTTTCGGAAATGCTGGAAAGTAGAGTTCAGGACAGAGTTGGTTAGAGAAGTCTGGTCAGCGGCCTATGTTCCACATGGGGTAACAGGCATTGATTGATTGATAAATCTTGTTTAAAATAGTTTTAATCATATGTTATAAGTTTCAAATAACACTAATATAATCTAAAGTGATCGTAGTAATTTTATGATAATTGAAGCTATTTTTAATCATTGCTATCAGCTAAATTACCAGTTTAAAAACTGTAATCTTTAGTTGAAATGCCCTTAAATCACAGTAAAAATTAACAGCTGACGACAGTTTGTACCATTGAATGTTATTGGATACTGTACAGCTGATATGTAATTACAAAGAGAATCATCAAAACAACCATTTTCTTTCTGGAGTATTGTATAACCTAGTGAATCAATCCATTTTCAACATTTAGTTGTTTCTCAATTACCAAGTACTTTAGCATCCTACATTATATTTTTTTAACAGTAACGCATACTCTCATTCTTTGATTTTTACTATCTCATTTATTTAAATTTGTATGCATCATTTAATTTCTTTTACTAAACATTTTCTATTACATTCTGTAGACTTATTGGTTCTATGGAATTTATGTTTAAGTTTATACTTCCTGATGTATTCATGTAATTAACTCTTATGTAATCATTTTTGTGAATAAACTTTTACTTTCATTGTCAGCTGATTTCTTTTTGTAACATTATGTTATGATGCGAGAAATTTGGTTGGGTGACCGAATGTGAATTAGGTGTGCCTAGTCGATTATTGCACGTCTGCCCTATGCCCAGTGAGTCCCAAGCCGGAATCAAAAGAATACAAGCCGATAGACCAACCAGACAGAATCGAATCATATTTCAGACATTCCTTTATATATACATAGTACCAGACCACACACTGAACCAATTAGGAAATTAACATTAATACAGAACTAAGGAAATAATGGCAGTGAATAAGGACAACTTGTGCTCAACCAATTAACTATAGTTCATAGTACGAGACAACATACTAAGAGTAAATATACTAATCGAGAGCATAGAGTAAGCAGAACGTAACAATCATAGAAACGAAATGTTTACTTTACCCACAGTTAGAATAAATAAAATAGTGTTCTAAAACACAGTTCTGAGAGTTTGTTACTCTTCTCAGCGGTTCAGCACAACACATTATACTTCAAGTTAGCTTAATATGTTGTTTTAAAATGAATGAACTAGAAAACTGTTAACGAGAAGTTACAAATTACGAAAATCTTGGACTCATCTATCCTAGTTATTATTAAGCTCTATATTTGAATTCACTGTCATTATAAAATACAGCTAATACAACCTACTTATATTATTTTTATAAGATAAATACAAATAAACCAATATTACTAAAATACATCAGCGTGTATAAAATGCTTGTGAACTGTATCATAAGTGTAACAGTTCTTGAAAACAGTTCCGAAAGTTAGTTATTCTTCTTTAATCACCCAAAATAACATTAATATTAAATTAAATTTTCATTCGATTCCTACGTTTCCCATTACAGACAGATATATGTTAGTTAGATGTTGTTAATCAAAAACCCTGACAGTCGTATTGTCCCGTTACCGGATTCTTCAATAGTATACATTCGTGATAATATACAAGACAGGACTTTTATATCACGTCGTAGGAAATTACTTTCAAACTACTAATTTCGCATTTATTACTTTATGGTTAAACTTTAGTCTTTCAGGAATATTTTACCAAAATTATCGCTTGTCATAAAACCTAAAACTTTACAATTAACATTCATCACAATACCTTATAACAACAATCATTCTATTCTGTTGGACTAGATAAAACGTCCACAAGTTTATTATTAATAGATAATAATTATCCTAGTAATGCACAATGAAATTCAGAATGTAGTGCTAATTGATTGCTGTTATAAGTGAGTTTTAAATTGTTTATTTTCACTCACCTTGTATGACTTATCTGACACTAGTTAAGTCAAGTTAATTAATTTGCTTCTCACAGACAAAATGTTGCATAGAGCAACATCATCAAACAAGTAATCAAGTTATTTTACGGATATAGTCATTCATGAATTTGAAATATTATTAAGCTGATTACTAAATTTTTTCCTTTACATGTAAACAAAATTGTAAACTATGCAACAATCTACTGTACTGTAAAATGTATTGTTCTTTTAGGTTTTCTATTTGAACTTATTATATAGTCAATAGAGTGTAAGGATGTTAAGCAGTGATCATTGTAGTGCTCTGTAAGTAATTAAGTCTTTTTGTTAAAGCCTGTTCTTTTTATAGTTCAAGCTTTCCTTGTAGTGTCATCAATGTGATGTTGTTTGGTTCTAGTAATTTTTACATTTCATCGAGAAACAGGATTCTCTCTGTTCATCTTCTAATAATGTTTCTTGCTGGTGAAACAGCCTTTCATACAAATATTTGAAAATCTGAGCTTCCGAAGATATCAGTTAGTCTTCTGAGTAATCTCAGACTAGCTATTTTTATTTAAGTCATCTATAATACTCATCAAGTTACACTCATCAAAATGAGTGGTTCTACTGTTTCAGAAATTTAGCATATTCCTCAATATTTGATTTTGTTCTACATGTCACTTGTCACAATCAACATACTTTTGTTAGTTATTCACAGAGTTAATAAGAATGAAAATTTGGAGAACATAACGTTAAAGAGCCATACATGCATATATGCATTTCTAATGAATAATAAAAGATATAGTCTTTTTATTCTAAACTATATCATCAACAAGTTTTTAAATTAGAAATTTAGTCATACTGCTTTCTGAAATTCAAATAGAATGTCACTTTTTATACTTGATAAACTTTCAGTGAACAACAATACTTGTTAAAAGTTCGTAGGTTGAAATTTTTGTATTGAACATTATGCAAAATTATGTGAAGAATTGATTTATTTGTTAAGATTTCAACAGTTGAAACATTCAACAACGAACCAAACAAATTACTTCAAGAAGTTAATTCTGTTTGTTTTACTTGTTGTTTCCAGGAATAGAATTGAAATTTTTCATATCTGGTGGATAACAATCATTTAGGTCTATTTATTATAGATGAATGAAATTATGAAACAATTTGGAGTATGTTAAATTTCTACTTTTGGTTTGAAATATCAGATTGTTTTGAAAGTAACATGGTGTTGAGACATGAAAATTGTCGTCATCTTTTCACAGTTCTCATCTAAGTACTCGAAGTAGATTACAATCCACTTCGTTTTCGTTGCATTACTTTCTGTATATTGTAACGATTACTATCCATTATTATCATGTAAGTCAAAATCAATTCATTTTTAATTTCGTTATTGAATTAGCTACCTTCATAGAAAACTACTTATAAGTAGTATTTATTGAATCTGCTTGTAGTCGACAATTTTCATTTTTATAAAATAAAAATCAACATACAGTGTATATTAGTAATTGGAAGTAAGAACCGTATTTAAAGCAAATGTATTGTTTAAAATTGCACTAGGTGAATTTTCGATTGTTAATGAAATTAAATGAAATTGGAATATGATATCATAGATTGATCTGAGTTAGACAACCAGTGACAACCAGAAAGTATTCGATAGGCTTGTTTGTGTTAGTGCAGGACTTTTAGTAGTGTACATTCATGACTCAACTAGGCAGATTGAGACCAGCACTTCTAGGTTACGCGGAGATCGTTCAAAAGTTAGGCCATGGAGCAGGTATCCGATGGTTAGTATTTCTAGCTTAGTCAATACACGACATTTCCGTGGTTTCATTTATTACTACCGGTCCTAATGACTTGTACTTAATGTTAACATAAAGAAGTCTTTAGGTTCATTAAACTGTGGGATAATTGATGCGTTTGGTTTTGTTAATAAGATGGATAAGAGATATAAAAATGTAATTGTTGTTTAGAACAGATGTTTAGTCGAAGATTACAGAATGTACAGAATGATGTGAATTAACTAAGAAATAATAAAGTCAAGTAAGTGTTATTTGAATACATCATAAATATAAAATATGAATAATAATGAAACAAACGAAGGTGAATAGTAGTAACAACAGCAAAGTAAATTTTAAGTTATGAGAAATAGATAAGAGGCTGTGTATGTATATTTGTCAAACTGTCATCTCAAATACAGTATTGGCAACCTATTGGGTGTGAAATCGACTAAGGTAAACAAACAGGCCTGACAAATTACGACTATATGCAAAGATCAAATAGCTTTTAAACCGAATATTTCTTTTCTCAGCAGATTGAAAGATTTTACATCCAATGGATTTTGACAGCAAATTAAGTAAAACCGCCGAAAAAAGATTAACATACTAGCATTATGAACTTCCTGGACTAAGTGAAATCGTTCTATTTTCAGATTTGATACGTTTAAGGTAAGTCTTAATCAAAATTTTGCTACTAAGGTACTAAACTTTTACCATGTGTTAGTAAAAAACGTACGATATTTATTTCAGTGTTTAAATAGTATTTCAGAATACTGGCTTATTCTATCAATCTCTCAGTTTTCTAGTGCTTCAGTTTTGTTTAGAAATTTTAACTTTGAATTTACATGTTTCTTCTAGAATTAGTATCATCTTTCATGTATTTGGATTAATTCATTTTTACTACAATGGAGCATTTATCTTATTTGATTAGCACGTAAATTGTCGTCATTTCGTAAATTATATAATGCGTTTGTCAGTCAGTCAGTTACAATGTAGAACTTGGTACATTCGTACATCAGTTCAAGTTGCCATGACTCAATAAGCAGATAGAGATTAAATTGTCGGACCAAATCCCAGAGTAGGGGAGGTAGTAACGGAGTAAGTACTAATGGAAAGGCATAGAGATCAGAGATAAGATTTGAAACATGAAAATGTGATTCAGTAAGGAAAAAATTATGAGAAGCTCAAAAACTAGAATTTGGAAGAAGGCAAGGATTTTAATTTAATGCGTTTGTAGTGACGTTCTGTTGCAATTTTAGATTTCAGACATGATATTATATGAAATTGACTGTCAACATCAATAAGCACTAATTTGGACTTACCATGTTTACTTGTATTCACTGGCTTCACTTATGGTAGTTGGCAGTAAAGTACTTCAAATCAAAATTCCATGTTTCTGTTAGTAAATGTTCAGTGAATTCAGTAGGGGAAGGGGATAATTTTGTAGAATAAATTCTATCCTGTTTCGTATTAAATAAAATGAGCAGATATTTATCTAAATTATCAGGGAATTCTTCAGTTACATTTTTTTCTGTTAAAAGATTTAGATAAGAATCTAGCTGAAATATTGTCCAGAACATACTACATTCATTTCTTTAATTAATCCGTATAATCGACTGATTATGCAATGTTCTCTGATTATTCTATTTTTTTGATTCAGTACAAGATTCGTTAACATAATAAAGATTTCTATGTGATGAGAAAGTTTAATAAATCAACGATTGCTGTATGATGATCATATAATACTTCCACATATTCTCTATTGTAACTTTACATTATTATGAAATGACTTGATAATTTAACTTGATAGGCATCATTTTAAAAATTTCATACAAGTTATTCATTTTGATGATAAATGAATAAAGCAATAAGTGATTGTATGAAATATTACTATGTTTACCAATGTGTATACCAATAGTAATAATACAGATCAACTAATGACATTCAAATCATTTTAATGTACATAGTTAAATATAAACTGTCTAGACAATAATTATACTAATCTCATACTTACTTGAATTAACTTCCTTTAGTCATCCGTTTGAATTAGACTATTCAATTATAGGGTTTATGAATAATGAACTAGATGTCACCTATATCACATGATGATGACTAGTAAATGTCTTGAAAGTATGTATACATTTCATATTCAGTGAATAAAACAATACAATATTATTAAATTTGTCTGATTTTATCATGATTAAAATCATATTCAGAATTGTTTCTCAGACAATTCATGAATGACTTCATGTGATCAGTAGAAAAAAAGAACTATTTAATCAAAATTCTAAGCTTCTATTGCTATAATCTAAAGTGTAAGAGTTTGTACCTAACGGTTATTGATGTTTGTAATTGGCCAGTTACTATACTTTCTGAAAAGATCATCGGGATAAAAAGTGTTATCACAAGTTTTATTAAAGTCAAATTGTGACTGGTAAATATAATTCAGTATACGTGTTGCATACATATTAGGTTTTGTCAGCAGGATATACTTAGATTTCAGTGTTTGTATTCTTACGGCTACTTGAACTTTGTATCTATGCTAATCGTAATAAAATAATACTATTATTGCTTAATTCGCTTCCCTAGTCACAATCCAAATTTAATATTGTTTCATTCGTTTTAAGAACGGATAATATTATTACCAATCTTAATGATTACATCATCTTTCCAGATATCTTTACTGTTACAGAGTATTTTACGCGTTGAACATTCATAAATAAACATTTCTATAATGAGCATATTTTTGGAATACTAAATTTCATGAGAATTGTTTGAATAAAATTGAAGGAGTCATGATTAAATTAAAACTGTCATATTTGATAACTGAATTAACTGAGAAAACGTTTTGTAGTATAAAAGTATTTATATCACATAGCTGATGCTTCTTATAAATTGAAATTGATCAGTCTCTGTTACCATGTGTGCGATTCAGAGGTGACTTGTCAGCCATACAGCTGTGGTTTACGAATTTAGAGTTGAATTGTGGACCAGCATTCAGAATTCTAGAATAACTCTTTGTGCTATTAAGGATTCGACAGTTAAATACACCTGCAGTGGTTGGTGTTCACACCTGAAGTCAAAATAACAAGTTCCACATTAAACAACACTGAATCATTTCGATGTACAATAGTTTAAGTTACTGACTTCGAAGACATGTATATTTTTAATGCATTGCTATATATGCAGTTATTTTTACTTCACTAATCTATTCTAGTTAAACATACGCTATTAATTAGTAAGTACAGAACAGTTATTTTTTTTATAATACTAAACTACTTAGAAGTTTGCCTTTCATAACAACCTACAATCTTAAAGGGTCACGGCGAACAGTTGACTTTTAGATCATTAAGCCATCACTCAATAGTTTAATAAGCCAATAAGAACTTATTTTTTGTTCAGTTTACTTCTTGTTTCCGTTCACTCAAATAACTGATCAAGTTCCTTCAACAAAAAATGGCAACCCTATTATTCTGTACATTATATGCATATTAATTACAAGACATGAAGAGGTTTCTGTGGTTATTTATCTGAAAAAAAAACATTGAATTCAGTTGTTTAGTGACAGTTATTTTACCTTTGATATTATAAAGAAGAAGAAATTTCCTTTGAAGTATATATATATGTACATTTCAATTAGAACAACTTTAATTGACTCTGTTTTCTTTAATTATGATTGTTACAATACTAGATTGAAGTTGGGAAGGATTGATTGATGACCTGAACAATTTCGTTTAGTATTCAAATCATTTATTCCTTTCATCAATGAAAACTAAAAGACAATATACAACAATACTAGCAAATACTTGGAAGACATGGATATATTCATATATTTGATTCAAATGATAAACGAATGATAAAGTCATTAAAATGAATGAAACTAAGTAAAAGGTTATACATCGTTAACTAAGCAATGATTTCAAAAATTAAAATCTCTCAGTTATTTTTATGTATATTATGCGTAATTTGAAAGTGACAGTTTAAGTGTTTAGTGTTCATTGATTCAGCCAAACTGAAGATGCTTAAAGTCTGTCAGATGTTTGTCTCTAATCAAGAGGTAACTATTTATCCTTAAGAGGATAAATAAACAATAATCGTTTCACTCTTGATAAGTCTGGACACAACCAGTCACGACTTTCATTAAAGTTTCAGGAACATCCTGAAGTTGGTTGCTAATGAGTTAATTATTGCATCTGGATTGAGATGGTTTATAGAGATTGATATTGAGTGTAATTGATTATCAGAATTGAGATGGTTATCACCACTGGAAATGGATGATTTTCGCGCTGTATATCATAAGTTGATGGAGGTAGGAAACTCTGCCAGTGGATGCCGATTCCAGTGGTGCAGAGAGTAAGACGTTCTAAGCCTGGAGCTTGTGAGGCGGAATCTGGTGTGCACACTGCTGAGAATTCTCATGCTAGGACGAAACCGTTGTCCAGTGCAATCTTTGGTTTCAATGGTACGCTAGCTTACATTAACCAATGACGAATTCAATTAACTAGACTTCATACCAACCTTTGCAATTCTATGTCAGTTGAGCTGAAAATAAAATGAAGTAGAATCGTTTTATATCTGATTAGAAATTAAGTCTTCTGTATACATATTGTGTTCATTTAATTACAATACGATTTTCATCTAGCATTGTGGAGACTGAATTTTGTTTGTTGTTTTTGTTTATCATAGTTTTAGTTAAACGTCGAGAAAAACCGATGAGTAATTGACAACTACTTTGTTTCTGTATGAGATTCATCAGCAATAAATGCTCACAAACCAATTAGGAGGAGGGGATTACAACCAGCGTCTTTCAGGTTTAGCAGTTGTTACCAGAATATCATTTATTGAAAAACTCTAAATGAGATCTTGTGTAAGCACTGCTGAAAAGTTTTATATATAGCGAAAAGGCTGTCCAGAGCTTTTGTTGTCAGCATCCTACTTAGACTAATCTATGACGAATAACACACATTATTAATGCTAATGTGATCATTACCAGCATAGGTGGTTGATAAAAGTTAGAATTCCAAACAGTTGGAAATTAACTCAAGGATAAGTGGTTACATAATGAAAATACACGTTAATCATATAGAAAGTAAAACTCAGTTTTAAATACAAAAGTGTTGAACAGTAGACAGACACTGTAAGTTAAAAGTAACTTATGATGTAATTAAGTGAAATATTTATTGTCAAAAGAAAAAAAGATTGAAAAAGTGCCTCTTTTTAAACACGCTGATGATGTTCTTAACATTCAATAGCCAAAGATCCAACAAACAACCGAATTCTGGAACCTAATGTTTAGTAATCACTAAGTAGAACTCAATGGTTTCCATCTGATTTCCTGTATCCAAGATATATCCTGAAATTAAGTTATTGGGTGTTTCCGTCCTTGTTATGTGAAGATTTTACATGAAACACACTCAAAACACTCGAGATCTGCTCTAATTTCTTTCAAGTCAGCGCAATTGCTTTAATAGGCATATGTAAATTCGCAGACACAATCGGCAGTAAAGTGGGAAAGGGTGATTAGTCATTCCTTGACTGATTTGTTGAGCATGCTGCCTTATATAGTATTATTAATTTGGATTTTATTCGGATGTAGAAATTAAGGAAGTGATATTTTGGTGAACATGGACTTCACTTTCTGTTGATTCGACCCTGCATTGAATTCTCGTTGTGATGTGACGAAACTTGGACAATGCTAAAAGACTAGTAATACTGATTAACTAATAATTTCATCTAAGTAAATTGTATTCTAAGGTTGGACTGACGCAATTCGATTACTTACTTATCGCCATCATTGTATTATTTAATCATCCGACCGCTCGAAAAGTATCATTCAGATCACCTTATCAGGAGAATGGAATTCTTTTAGTAAAAATAAAATGTTGTTGTTGAAATTGTAACTGACTACATAATGAGTTTTAACATAAGTTACCAGTTGTCAAAACTTACGTCTGATTATAGCATTTAAGCTTAAATGCAATTTACAAGATGATTGTTTCAGCCGACATTCATTTTATTACGTTACATCGTGCTCCTAATCAGTTCTTATTGAATGTAAAGAAATTTTGACATTAAATTGGATAATTTATTCAATAACTTTCGTCATATCTTATAATTAATGGATCAAAACATTGAATTCCAGTCTAACAGTCTGAATAAAGTGCTTATTGTAATGTTTCAGACCTCTTTGGGACTAATGAGTTCGATAATAGATAATAAACGCATACAGTTAAGCAAATTTAAAGTGAGAAAAAAAACCTAATTTACTAAAAATCCAATTCATTTAATAGTTGTTAATGGTGCAGTTTACCTTCCATATGTACAAATCATAACGATATTATTCAATCTAACAATATATATTCAAAATAACAACTAAATTAATACATATAAACAAAAGTAAGATTCAGTTGAGATGGTTAGTTTTGTGGATATTGGTATTTTAAGTAGATTGAATATGTCAAAGATTGATGTTTGTAGGGTACCATTGAAAATCAGGAAGCACTGTACAACTGTTTCGTTCTAGTAGTGTAATTCCTCAGCAGTGCACATTCCCACATTCCTGACATATTCAGTCAACTAAATATACTAATATCCACAAAAAATAACAGTATCAATTGAATTATAATAATCAGCTCACTAGTGAATAACTCCAGAATATTCCTAAAGCTCTATTGAGAAGTCATGACTGGTGGAGTTCAGACTTATCGGGAGTGAGACAGTTATCACCAATGACATTGGATAAATATCGCGCTATATTTATATATCATAAATTGATGAAAGTGGGAATTCTACCATTGGATACTGATTCAGTGGAATGGAGAGTTAGGTGTTTGCGGACAGCCTGAAGCCCCTGATATGGAATCTGGTGTGTGCACTGCAGAGGAGTTCCACACTAGAACGAACCAGTAGTCCAGTACTTCCTGGTTTATAAAGTTACCCTTCCAACATCAATCTGTGACATATTTATTCTTCTTTATGCATTCTGATAAGATTAATGCATATTCTAAATTGATTGATTGAACATGTAAGTAAATTTTTCCTCATTCATTTCCAAATTATATGAATCATCTAATGTAAATGAATGAAAACGAACTTAACACTTTTCATTATTCAGTATTCTTCTACTATGAATAAATAGAATAAGTTGATTTTTTTTTTTAAGAAAACGATTCATTTGTATGTCCACATACAATAGAAAATTTTTTTTCTTTTTTTGAATATTAGAGACTAATAAATGTAAATGTTTAATTATAGGGAAAGAAGAAAAAATTTTTTTCTATTGTTGCTAGTCATTATACAAAACACATTGTTACATGTAAGTGTATATTCTCTTTCGTTTTAATGATATACAGAAATGAAATGAATCATTTACTAAGAGATACAATAAAGTGAAAGACAGAGTGAGGGAGTGAGTAAGTGAAAAAGAGAGAAAAGTGAAGAAAACCAAGAAAAACATAGATAAAAAGTAAATAGATGAAGACAAAACTAGTGTAAACTATTTTGTTTTCTTTATATTTAAAGATAATTGATATCATTAAGTTATATCTACTACTATAAGTGGAATAAGTAAAGCATAATTATATAGGTCATATTAATGCATTGTAAATGAAGATGTCATTCTAACTAACAAATAGTCAATGATTAATAGATGATGACAGTTATTTTGAAAGTTTAATTAAGATGATGTTAAATGTAAATAAATTAAAATAAATAGCCTATTTGTATTATTTTGATGGATAGAATTTGAGATTTTTCAGAAGTTTCATGATATCGGGTAAAATGTTTTTTCAAAGAATAAATACGAATGCGCCTATTGCACAAGTGTGACCATCTGAATTCAGTAGTCTAGTAGTGAACGCGATGGCGTTTGACACGAAACGGATTGAGTCCCAATTTGATTGTGAACATTAATATTGCGATGCAGGTACATTCAGCCAACGAGTCCCAAATAGGATGAAACGTGCGTCCTGCATTTCACTTGCCAGTCACGATCCAACTTAAATAATACTTGTAAATAAGGTTACTTGTTTACATTTATTACAGATTGATGTTAGTTTGGTACCAGTGAAAACCAGGGAGTAATGGACTGCTGTTTTGTTTTGGTATAATACTTCACAGCGGTACTCTCCATCCTTGGACTTTATCAGTGAATCGACACCAGGGTATTCAGGTTGGTAAAATCAGAATTAAACATGCTCACTGACTTTCTGGTTTACAATAATACCCAACCGGCCTCAATCTTTGACGAATACAAACAATGAAACTCAAGCTTATCTCTACAAATTCTCCTCATTTCAAATAAGTATCTGCAATAAATTAACGTAAGCTTAGTTAATACAGATGAATATATCTGAACATTTAGTAGAACTCACGTTTAAATTACGTGTTTAAAGTTTTAAGTACCCTCTTTTCTGTATAGTTATAAAAGACTTTAATTGAATAATTTACCGGTTTTTTTTTATTATTCATTTTATGGCTGTTTTAATTAACATATACTCATACTGTTGATTTGATTTGTGAACTTTTGAGTTCTACAGATCGATTTTCCTTGAACTAGGTAAAGATTCTTTGAGAGGAATCTCTGTTACAGAAAACATCATGTAAAAACATAAGCTAACGGCTAAACATAGTTTTGCTTTGAGGTAAACGGGATCTTTTGCTTTTTTTCTAAATACAGACACCTTAAAAAGTGTTAGTTGTTTTGTAAAATGTTTCATTTCCATGAAGTTTGTAAATTATCTGTATTAACATCATGACAAGTTAGAAGTTCGGTACCAATTCATAACATTTCATTATTATTCAATAATATGTCGTTTCATTAGAGCATATTTTTAATAACATCATGGGAATAGTGACTAAATTTCAATATGTTACTTGTACTCCTACATTCCTTTTTGATGATTATCTTTGTAGCTATGTAAAACTGCTAATAAAATCCACCATTGAAATAACCGGATCATTTAAAATGGTTTTTACGATTATCAAGTAAGGTGATCAGTTGAATCATTGCACATATTGCTATATTCTACCTCAATTTATACAAAGTAAGTTCTCACAATCCATCCAAGTAAATCACATTTAACATATACAATCTATCCTAATTTCCACATATTATTAATCATATTTCTCATGCTCATTCACAATTCCCAAATATGTACATAAGTTTCCCAACCGTGAATAACTTTGTGTAAAATAACATGACTTCAACACATTCAAACTAATCTTTTAACGGTACTAAATATTTTGATTTGTTCCGTTGTATTATTTAAACTCTCATCGATTTAACTTAGTTCTTTATTTATTCTCCGAAGAAGTGGTGGCTTTTACTCGGAGGAATGTTGCAAACATATTACTTATCTCTAAAAGACAACTTACATGTTGCTCAATTTATTTGATATAATAGTATCGAACCTTGTCAATGACAGTTATATATTATGGGATGAATACAATAACCAATTGTTTTATTTCAGCCTTATTTTACCACTAATTCAATAACTTTCCTTCTCTATATAACTTTATAACTGTGTATTCGAACAGATAAAATAATATAATTCAATTGAGATGGTTATTTTTGTAGAGATTGGTATTTTAATTGAGAGAATTCAGTCGTGACTAGTGGAGTTAAGACTTGTCGTGAATGAGACAGTTATCACCAGTGACTATTGATGATCTTCGCGCTATATTATCATAAATTAGTGAAAGTGAGAATTTTACTATTGAATGTCGACCCAGTGGTACGGTGGGTTAGGCTTTTGAAAACTGGAGCCCTTGAGGCGGAATCTTGGGTTGGCACTGTTGAGGAGTTCCACACTGGAACAAACAGTTGCGTAGTGCTCCCTGGTTTTTAGTGGTACTCTGCCTACATTAATTTGTGACATTCAGTCAATTACAATAATACAACCTAAAAACCTACATGATATATCTAAAGTTGATAGAAATATGCCTTATAAGCTTAAACTTAACATCAGGACGTCGATAAGAAGCAAAGTAAGAATACATGAAAGTTACATTATTATTATTATTATGTTGGTGTGTTTTCATAGAGAAGAAATTAATTACTTCTATGTCTATCGTCTACAATATTCTTCATTTAAAAATTCCCCTCCCCCACCTTCTTCCCACCATTAATTGGTGATTAGTCAAATTAAGTTTTTCTTTATTTATGAGAAGTTATTGTTAAATCATAATTATTATTTATTGATTTAAACAACTTTTATGCTACCAGATTTGATTGTATCATATCATATAATTTGCATTAGTTCATAAAGTATAAAGGCTTTGTAGATAAATACAGTGATATACTACTACTACTACTACTACTACTACTACTACTACTACTACTACTACTACTACTACTACTACTACTACTACTACTACTACTACTACTACTACTACCACTACTACTACTACTACTACTACTACTACTACTACTACTACTACTACTACTACTACTACTACTACTATATAAATACAAAAATGATTTGATTATTGAAACATAACAGAATAAAAACACCGATGACGGTGTTTACATTTATAATGTTCAGTGAAAAACTATCAAACTTATTCTATTCAAAGTTAATGCATTCACCCCCCCAACAATACACATAAAATGACACTATGTATATGTTTAAGTTGAAAAATTATTAATTGGCTTAAAACTTTTAACTTGAAAAATATATAAAATAATCTTCATTATATCGATTATCTAATTTGCGATCTTGTTTGTACATATACTCCCTTATTAATAAAAGAAAATATCCTGAGATACAGAAAATAAAGTTTCAGCGATACTGTAGATAATAGTGGAGGGGGAGGGAGAGAGAGGGGTAAATTAAATTTCGATTTGAAAGTGTCTTATTATTTGTATTCGCCACAGATTAATTGATTGGGTACTTCTGAAAACCAGAGAGAACTGTATAATCATCGTGTTATGTCACAAATTGATAGAAGTGGAAAATTTACAAACGGATGCTGATCTGGCCAATTTTGTAGATGGTTGAGTGTTTACCATAAGGCCCTGAATGTCCTGTGTTCAATTCCTCTAACATAATCTTGGGTGATTATTGCTGGGGAGTCCCACAGTAGGAAGAAACAATTGTTTAGTTTTCTCTGCTATTCAGAGGTACCCAATCAACTAATCTGCGACGAATGTTACCAATAAACCAATTACTTATTTTAACATGAGCACTTCAATTTGATAAAAATACTTTGTTCATCAAAAACTAAGTTCAATCATTCCAAGTTATTTTTTATCTTACATACTTAAACCTATTAGAGTATATTTTGAAATGTACAGAAGTATAACTATTATTGAAAGCAATAGACTATTCTTATCTATCCATTAAAGTACTGCATGTTAGTAGTAATAATAGTTAATAGTAACTCATTTCTATGAAGATATAATATATTATATTCAGCCATAGTGATCATTTTCCAAACTTAAGTCGTTTAAATACGTCATATTTAGCTTTACCCTTTAAATTATAGTGAATACAATCAGTTATCCTGTATAAATTGTCACCTATACACATATTTACTCTTAGATTAATAAAATCATCGTTTGTATAACTAAAAGAGATTCAAATATTTTTAGTGAAACTAGACTGGATACTACAGTGTAGTATTCCATATAAATATTATATCGCAGGATGTCATTTAAAGTTGCATCACTGAACAATTGGCGAAGGAACAAGTAAAACGTATGTAGAGAGAGTATGAAGTGAAAAAACTAAGTAAAAGAACGCAACGTGTAATTATTTTGAGGTGGAAAGCCACATTTATGTGCAAACAAATGAGTGAAAATGAAAGATACATAATATATCACTAACTGCAATTTAAAGAAACAACTTCTGGTCAGTTAGTTCATATCTGCAATTTGACTTTATTATCTATGTTATGATAGGATATACTTGAACTCTAAGCCACATCACTGTTACGTAATCGTTTGTTGATGTACACAATCGAAAGCGTACTGCTTTTTCTACAGTAATATATTACCAATTGTTTTAATTTTCTTTTATCTAGATAGAAAATAAACTGCCAGCAACTGATAAATATTTGTTTTTGTGATTGTTAAAATCATTTATCATAATATATATAATGTCTAACGTTACAATTTACAAGCGATTACAATGAAAATAATGTAAACTTGAAAATGAACAAGAATTTATGGTTTCTGAAAATTTGGCATAAAAAGTTAATTTATGTTCTGTTTGTAGAATTAACAGCAAGAGAAATATGATTCAAAAGACATCTGTTAACTGATGCCTATTCATAATAAAGATATTCTTGAAAACTCAGTAATCCTCACCAGTTGTTTGTTAAAATAGGCGGAAACTGATCAATTATTAAACACTTTGGGAACAAGATTCGTCCTGTGAAAACAAGCTCAGTGTTTTAAGTCATTTATTAAGTGAACAGAAACCTGTATAAATCAATGAGCTTTCATCTTTCAACTTGTTCAAACTCTGGATTTACTATGGTTCTAAGATCTAAGTTTCCTAAACATTTTATCTAATCACTCAAATAGTCCTTAACATGTGACCGAATGATATTCATTACTACAATCATAGTGGGATCATATTTCATTTTAGTTTGGTTAAAAGTTTTCGTCACAGATTGATGTTGTTGAAGTATCACTAGAAACTAGGAAACGTTAAACATTTGTTTTGCATCTACAAGAGACTCTATAGCATGGGCTTGTCAATGATTCCTTCATGGGACCAAACCCAAGACCTTCATGTCTAATGGAGAACTCTCAGCCATGTGTATAAGTGTTCAGGACCGTTGTTCACGTCGTAGAATTAACTACTTCTGTACAATTCGTGATTTCAGTTTAAACTCATCCTGTTCAGTTGGGCAACTTGATAACTTCTGATATGCTGAGGAATATTCAACGTTATAGTGACTAAATGCTTGGCTGTCATTTATAAGAATAATATTTATGTACTTTTACTGTCATGATATTCGCTTAATTATTTTGAGTAAAAGTAGAATAACAATATTTACAAATTAAGGCTAATTTATTGAAGTTCGTTCTGGTCTGTTAAGTTACATGAATACCGTAAATTTTACTTGGCGCGTTATGTTAGTACATTTATAACTTAGAACATACACTGTTCACCAAGAAAGTGATAAGAAGGTAATGAAGATAGAATAAAGATTATTATAAAGATTGATGATTACATAATTACTCGATACAGTTTCAGATAAGAACCAATATAACTTAATTAACATAGAAATGACTGTTTAGGAAAAAAAATTGATATATCTATCATGTGGAAGAAAGGTATATCATGCTATCCCACCTGTATATAGAAGGTCAGTTATTTTTTTTAATGCCTTCCTGATTATATCATATATTCTCCCTATAGTTACATTACCCATTAGACCTAAAAACATATGAAAACAGGTTACTTCCTATAGTCAAAAGACTGTGAGTATTAGGAATACTCCTTCCTGTTTTTTTTTAAAGCGACATTTTTAGACACTCATTGTTTATAAGTCACTTCGGTTTTGACCATTTCTGCAGTCAATCTTGGCATCTGAGTATCACATTCTGGTTCTTCAATAAGAGCAAGATTCAATTCTGTAGCTGTCAGGGAAAAGCTGTTGTAACTTATGTATTGTCCATTTACTTTCCTTATATATATAATTTTTCATAATTCTTCTATAATTTCTCCGTCTTTTATTGGGGTAAGGTAAGTTCAGTTAATCATTACGTTAATATTTCATTATAAACTACATGTTTTATCAGTACTACTGAAATAATGCAACATAAATGAAGCCTGATTCATATTATTTTAAACAGTGATGACTTTGTCAAGATTAGTATGAAGCAATCTCAATGTCAGATTTCAGTTTAATTTTTGCCAGGTTATTCATAAATATATTTACTACGATCAGGCCTAAGAAGTGACCTCATTGGAACTTTCACTGCTTGTTTATACAACTGAATATTGAATATAACCTGCACCTTCTTTTTTCAGAATTTTAGAAGATTTCTTAAATCGTTTTGAAGCATAGGAATTTAATTAGACTGTCTACAAATTATACTTATTGTTATTTCTAATGGATATGCTCGTAAACAATGAACATCAAACAACACCATGTAGTGTTGCCATTATTCAGTGAATTGGTTCTAGTAATTTGGTTAACCATTATGTCAATTTATTTTATAGTGAATTTGTAATACACACTGCTGTTAGTCTTGAAAATATTTGTCGATGACTTTACATGTATGTAACACTTTAATAGCATGAAAATATTTTTTGTGGGTGAAGCAAACTGAGTTTGTTTAATCTGGTTAGCGTTTTTTTTTAGCAAGTTTGTGTTTTACGAGATAGGGATGCTAGCCCTATGCCCAACCCTCCTCCTTTACCCGGGTTTGGGACCTGCAGCAACCCTAGAAGAGCTGCGGGAGAAGTAGGATGCAACTCGATGATCTAGACTTCGCGGATGATCTAGCTGTTTTAACCCATACACACCAACGAATGCAAGTGAAGACAACCAAAGTAGCAGCAACCTCAGCATCGATAGGCCTGAACATACATAAGGGGAAGAGCTAGATTCTCAAATTCAACACAGAAAAAACCATCCCAATCGAACCTGATGGTGAAACTCTGAAAGAAGTAGATATCTTTACATACCTGGAGAGCATCATCGATGAACAAGGAGGATACGATGCAGATGTGCGGGCAAAGATCGGCAAAGCAACGGTAGCATTCCTACAGTTGAAAAATATATGGGACTCCAAACAACTGTCTACCAACCTCAAAGTTAGACTCTTCAACTCGAATGTCAAGTCACTTCTTTTCTATGCAGCTGAAACATGAAGAACTACTGCAAACATCCTCAGGAGAGAACAGGTATTTATCAACAACTGTCTACGTAGTATATTGAATGTCTGTTGGCCGGAAACCATCAGCAATAGCCTACTATAGGAGAGAACAAATCAACTTGTAGAGGAAATCAGGAAACGACGTTGGAAATGGATAGGACATACATTGCGGAAATTATCAGACTGCATAACGAGACAAGCACTAACTTGGAATTCTGTTGAGAAACGGAAAAGAGGAAGGGCAAAGAACACACTGTGTTGATAGCTGGAAGCAGACATTAAAAGGATGAACAGAAATCGGAAATAGCTGGAAAGAATTGCTGAGGACAGAGTTGAATGAAGAATAATGGTAAACGGCCTATGCTCCTCCGAGAGAGGTAACAGGCCTAAGTAAGTAAGTAAGCGAACCGAAGATAAATAATTTTAAATTTAGTCTTATATGTTAATTATTTAATGGTTACTTACATTCACTTGAAAGACACAAGAAATAAAACTTCCTTATCTTATTATAAATGAATTAGCTCAGCTGACTATTATTTGATTGATTTAACGAATTGTCAGTATTTCCGTGCTTATAGAGTTGAAATATTAATAACATTAAATATTGCTTAGAGACTGATTATTATGTGTACACAATATAGCCATTAGACTTGGGTTATTGAATATGATGCATTCCTGTCCTTATACTGATATGCGTAACATATATATATATATATATATATATATATATATATATGCTTTGAGAGTAAAAAGTGTAAGTCAGTAGAATTAAGCGTACCGAAATCACTAGCAAACAACCTTTACTGTATATATTTGGAAGCGATATAATGGTACTAATACCTGAGTTGTTATCGTTTGTGGCTATGACAACCGACTTGTCTTGGATAAGAATGTCATCTGTCAATAACACTGTCTAGTCTCCCTCACTAATGATATATATATATATATATATATATATATATATATATATATATGTTTATTGAGATTTCAACAATAGGCAGTTATTTTCCCCTAAACTATAACAGACCATTAATATGTTTCTGTGAATATAGATTAAGTATTTGTAAGAAAGCAATATAAGTAATTTTAATTTGTTAATCATTTTTAGTATTTTTCTTGAATGTAAACCAGTTTCTACTAAACATTGTATTGTTTGCAGGATAAATGAAAATATTTAGAGATGGAAATCAGATTACTGTAGTTTCATTTCTTACATTTTTTGAGTTGGTTACTATCATTTCAATTGTAGCCTGGCTGTATTCACAAGCTTGTTTGGTAAATGTATATAACGAGAGAGAGAGAGATTGTATAGAATTCTATATTTATGAACCTTAGGTCTCCAGGTTTGAAGACATTAATTTAACACTTTTATGAACAATTTATTTTATAGCATAATTTAAACATAGCTTCGTTATGTAATCTGATATTATCTAGTGAATCCATTAGTAGCCACCATTGCTGGACACATTTTTCTAGGATTTCAGATAATATCTTCACACTCTAGTTGTTAATGTCATGTAGTGAATTATTATATAGTGGTCTACACTTTTAACTTGATTTTGTAATATTGAACGATCTGAAACTGATGTCATTTGTAAATTATCATCTTACTTAGAATTCGAATTTATTTTGATACTAGCTACTAGTGCTTCTGCAATTATTATTTTCATAGGTGTTTTGTAGAAGTATTTGTCGTATTTATATTAGTTTATATAAAATAACTTTGCTGAGGGCTAGTGAAGTTAACTGATGATTGAGTAATATTTCTATATTGTCGTTAACTTACTCACCGAACAAATGGTCATAAACTTTCGACTTCATATCAAATGAATATGGCAACCTGTCATACAATCATCATAATACACAGCGAGTTAAAAGGATCTGGCTTGCATCTCATTATGTCTATATGTGTTATAGATAATAAAGCGCAGCATTTTGCAGTTTCATTACTGTGTACTCATACATATCTACAGTTCCTTACAACCTGTAAGCATCGGTTTATTAGTAGCTACTACAGTAGGTTTTCAATAAATCCTGAAATTTTCACATCATTATTATTCCAGTTTTCATTTTGTTTGGCGTATAAGTAATAGCTACGTATATAAAGAATTTAATTTATATTCATACACTTATATATGTACAAGCTATTAAATGATTTAACCTTTTGCACATATTTAATAAAAACGTGGTAGCAGAATAAAATCTGTATTCCATTTTCAGTTTTACATTAAGATTAAAACAAAAAATCAGACTTCTCACTTGTTTCTAGTATTTTTCATTTTCTTGTTGCTTTCGCAGCTGACGAATGTTCAGTGAGATTAACGTTTATCTGCATGATGAGCGTAAACTTGAACAAAATCGCAGTTTATTTAATACAGAGTGGTGAAACCGGAGGAACTTTTAGAAGGATAAGATCTATCTCACCATTTAAAACTAAAGAATGATTCCGTTTTCATGGGTTGCTGTAAAATATACATCTTTTTGAAATTCTATATGAACACAAACAATGCTCTCTCATTCCTAATACAAGTTCTAGAATGAAAAGAATATGGAAATAATCCACTTTACTAAATATCATCTTTTAAGTGCATCATCCTTTAAAAGACAATTATTGTGAATTCAATAATATTGCCAGTCTGTATACAATGTTCCATACAGTCTAGAGATTTTATGCTGATAATCACGTGATTATATTGAGGTCTTAATTTGTGATTGTACTGCCTGTTGTATGACTGTCTGCTTAAACAGTGTCTATACATGATGAAAAGTAACTTCATAGTCTCACGAAACAGTCTTTCATAGTTCTGATTATATGATTATAGAAAATTTGATTATTTCCATCAAATATTTACATACAGAATCATAGCATAATTAACTGTCTTCTCACAATATACAGTATGTAAACCGAATGCATTTGACTTAATTCAATATTGTTTTTATTATGTTTTATTTTTTCCACTTTCAATCAGTGAATTATTCTTAACTGATCTTTATTGATATGACATGAAAGTACTAGATTCAAGAATTTGTTTAAATCTATTAAAACAATTTGTTTATATTATAAATCGACTCCATTTGTGTCTTTATGATTTCGTTTATATAGAAAGCATAGGACGGTGCTTACTTAGAGAAGAGAATTTTGTTGTTGATAAATATCTTTTAGTCTTTCACAACAATATACAGATTATCTCTCTATTTATGATCATATTTTATGTGTTGATTAGATAGATGGTTCACATAGATATTTTGTCAATGAAATCAATACGTTTCTATTATGTATCATTCTATTTACAATAAGCAAATACATTAATGAATGGTTTATTTAGATTCAGGAAATAAACCTACGTTCTACTGATTAAATCAATCACATAAATCAGTAAATAAGATAAAGAACAGGATTATCGTGATAAAAGAATAAATCTGGAAAGTTTCAACCTTCATAGAGATTATTTCATCGGTTACTGTATTGACTTCAATTACTGTGAATGTAATCACATGATCACAATTGTCATAAAACTGAATGTAGAATACACTCAGATAATGGCATGTTTAACCAAGTTGAACACTAACTTGTCGAAAATTATATTTAAGCTAATAAATATTTCATGTTAAAGCTGACTGAGATAGTTGAATACTTATTAACGGATTATGAAAAACGATTTGCTGGAGAAACTCCGCCCGCAGCACTTCTAGGGTTGCTGCCAGTCCCAAGTCCTGGTAAAGGAGGAGGGTTGGGCATAGGGCGAGCACTCCTATCCAGTAAAACACAAGTTTGCTAAAAAAACGCTAACCAGATTAAACAAACTTAAAAATTTAAGTAATTTGCTGGAGATCTTTACAACGAGCCTAACATAGTTGTTTGTATTTGTCACAGCTCCAAGTTGGTTGAGTACCACTAAAAATCAGGTAACAATCGAAAGCTGTTTAGTCCTACTATCAGTTTTCTTAGGAGAGTGCACTTTTGATTTTTCCAGGGAATTGAATTCAGGGCCTTAAAGTTAGCTGAAGCGAGACCACCTCAACCCATTTACAATGATTAGCTCACTGTTGACTAATTTAAGGATATTCCTGAAGTCCTAGGAATAAGTCGTGACTGATGGGATCCAGACATTTTAGGAGGGGGACAATTATCACCCGCAACCATGAATGATCATTACACTGTTTCACAAATTGACAGAAAAAGAAATTCCATCACTAACATCAGTCAGCTGTGTGTTGCAGGTGATAAGCCTCCACTGTGAAACCCGAAGGTTCTGATGTCGGTATTCTGGCTCAATCATAGGTGTGTATTAACAAGGAGTCCCATACTTGACAAATAGTGATTCCTGGTTTTCAGTAGTAGTCAACCAACATCAATCTGTGACGAATACACACAACTAAACTGAATACCTATCTTCACGTAAAGGCTTAACATGCTTTGAATGTTTATTTTCATTGTGACTGAGGAGCTATGACAAAACAATAAAGATTTAATATTACGGGCTTAATGTTGCTTCTAGGTTATCTTGAACATACGATTCATATTAGTTAGCACCCATCAGTAGAGCCAGCACACTAATCTTAAGGAAACTAAATCCCCCTGTATGATTTTAACGACACTTAACTTGTTTCATATCTCGATATGTTCCCACTAAGATAACTGGGACTTGACTTTCATTTTGCAAAACGTGGATATATGCACTGATTTTTCACTGAGTAGTGATCGATGTAGTGTTTATCCTGTCGTTTAGTGGTGATCGACTTCTATCGAGATGTTCTAACACCATGCACACTGTTTTGTCATTTTGAATTTCTCAGTTATTTTGACTAGTGTATATGTAGCAGTTTGATGAACAGGTTTTAATTTAGGATCAAGGAACAGAAATTTACGGTAAAGGTCACTAATCAGTAATCGTCTAATTTAAAGGAGCCTGAATCATCCACTGAGAAGACTGAGTAAAAATAAAACAATTTTCACCATAAACCAAAAGTTTTCTTGAAAAGCGATGAAGAATTTAGGATTTCTAACTCAATTTATTCCTAGTTATACTGTATAATTATTTTGGAATTAGTGATTACGTTAATCAATCTCTCAGAAAACATTTATGCATTCAACTATATATTGGGTTTTCAGAAATTCTACTTCGAAGAACTGTTTGTCATCATTATGTAAATAATCCTCACCAGAATTCAATGACTACTTACCATATTATGTATTGATTTAGAAAACTTATAAGTGACAATAAAAAGCAATGGGTTTATTTTACTAAAACTAACTCCACGCATTTCGTCTTTACCATGAAATGTGAACACCGATATGTGACCATCGATTATGAATAAGTACAACCAAACACAAGGATGTAAGTTTTTTTTCTGATTACCTTTATACACTTGAATGCTCTCTATTTAATTTTAATCATACGATGGTTTAATCATAATAATCATAAATTCGTATGACACTAACAACTTATTTTAAAGAAAAATACCTCTTACATTTTTGTACATCGTCTACACTTAACATCATCAGTAAATATTCTTCGGTAAACATATTCTTACTTGAAGACTTCTTTGCAAAACAAAACACAGATTTATATCACAACTTGAATTACATTGATGTCTACATACACACACACACACAAAGTGAGAGAGAGAGAGTGAGAGGATGAGGTTGACATGAAACATCATATTTTCACAATCTCTTAATCAATTAAACAAACCGGCAAAATAGACACTAAAGAAGCTGGTCACAATTTTATTTTTTTTGCGATAAAAATAAAGTTAAACAAAGGAATGGGATAAAAACAAAAGAAGAATAAAAACAAGATAAGAAAACTAAATAGATTGAACACAAAATCTTAATTGATTTTATTTTTCTTTAACAAAACAATAATTATACACAAATTTTACGTGTACATTATTAAGTGTACAATAATCGTAGTAATAATCTTCTGTACATGAGGTGAACATTAGATGATAGTTGGTTGTTACGTAATAAGATAATTTTTGACAAGGTAACCATGTTTATTTGTAAGTAGTTGGATACATTAGCACCAAAAAACAAAACAAACAAAACAACTGGACATAAAGCTGATAAGATCAGGTAGATTGAATATTGAATTTGTTGTTGTTTTCTTCTTTTAAATAAGATATGCTACATTATTAAACATAAATACACTAAATAGTCTTAAAAATTGAAAATTGATTTTAAAAAATGTTGGATGGATCGACTAAAGAAACAAATAACAACAGAAGGAACTTAGAATGATTCACAATTAGGTAAAGGAATAAAAAGACTGGAAACTTTCACAGCCAATAATTATGACAAAACAAAACAAAACTTGTTGAATTCAAAGAAAAGCATAAGATTGAAATTGTATTTTGTAAATTATAACAATCAAAGAATATATATGAATACATAATGCAAATGAATAATTTCATAGTATTGTTACAATTAATTGGTAATTTCAGTCTGTACTCATAATGTAATACAATGGAAAATAACTTATTACAACAACAATAAGGAAATAATGAATATGGACAACTTTCAGAAAGTAAACAACCTTCTGTGCATTGATGCTCAACTGAACTTCATTTTGTGATAAAAGATGACCTATAAATTAATAAACATTTAATGAATAAGTACATTCATTTATTTTTAGAAAAATCAAAGTAATCACACACAAAATTTCATTAAGTAATGGAACAAATAGGTTTTTCTTATGTAGTCATTTACGCATTATATAAACATAATTTTTGTTATCGTAACTATTCATGTTCACATAAATATGCGTTTATAAATATATGATAAAAAATAGGTGTATATAGGCAAAGTTTGGTAAAGCCAGAGAAGCATTCCTACAGTTAAAGAACATATGGGACTTCAAATAACTGTCAACCAATCTCAAAGTCAGACTCTTCAATTCGAATGTCAAGACAATTCTGCTATATGGAGCCGAAACGTGGAGAACTACTGCAAACATCCTTAGGAGGACACAGGTATTTATAAACAACTGTCTACGCAAGGTACTGATTGTCCGTTGGCCGGAAATTATTAACAACAGCCTACTATGGGAGAGAACAAATCAACTTCCAACCGAAGAGGAAATCAGAATACGACGTTGGAAATGGATAGGATATACATTGTGGAAATCATCAGACTGCATAACGAGACAAGCACTAACTTGGAATCCTGTTGGGAGACGGAAAAGAGGAAGGCCAAAGAACACTGCGTCGAGAGCTGGAAACAGACATTTGAAGGATGGACAGCAACTGGAAAAAGGTGGAAAGGTCTGCTGAGGACAGAGTCGAATGAAGAATACTGGTGAGCGGCCTATGCTTCTCTGTGTGGGGTAACGGACGTAAGTTAGTAATAGGCGCATATATATAAATGAGACTAGTTCATTTGCATAATCATTCAATAGTGATTAACCACTAATTATATCAACATTATGTAACGTTATTCAGAAGGATGTAAAATTATTATGAAATAGTTCACACTAACATGGTTACTCTAAACAAGATATTTTGCATTTTGTATTAACGTAAAATGATTTACTCATTAAATTCACAGTAATTCATCCTATGCAATTGTTAATTTCTTAGAAAAGATATACGAAATCAAACGTAATTAGTTTCCTAATGCATAACAATTTTCGATTGATAATTCCGTATAATAGAAAAGATTTACGAATCAATCAACTATTTTTTTCAGTAGGCAGTCACACTTAACCCAGGAATTTCGCTCCGTACATGCTCTCATCAGTTGTTGGATGTCATATCACACGACATGTAACTGGCAAAAGAAAACGCCAATAGTGACGTTTTATTGAAATTTCTTCATGTCACTTTGATGGTCATTACAATACTATTATCTGGTTTCTGATTTAGACATTGAACGTGTTAATTGTATTTTCATAGACGTTATAGACAAATTTTGAGAGAAATATGATGCTTATTCTGCCATATTTAATTCGATTAGAATTGGAAATTCTATAAATACATATTCTCCTGACGTAAAATTTAAGTTGATTTTCAAAAGTAGGTGAAAATGTTTTCCAGTCGATTTCATAAATTGATTCACATATGTGATCAAGTTACTGTCTATTAAGCTAAACCGATTATTGTTGTATGATCTTTACCATTGATGTACATTTGAATCATTTCCACATAATGTCGAGATTTATTGAAAAACTTTTGAAAAATCATTATGATGACTGATAACTTTTATTCAATCAAAATTGTAGATATCGGTAGAACAAATGCTTCCTCCATAGTCTATAGATATGAGTTTCATCTTTTGTAAGCCATTAAAGTTTTATAGATAAGATTAGAGTATTCAGAATTTTGAGTATAAGTATATTTTGCTTATTCTCTTGTATCACTTCCCCACCTAAATTGTATTAATTATGACAATGTAATTTTCTTCTAATACTGAGATTTCATTAAGATCTCACCGAACTTGCTTCATGGTTTACAAGCACGTCTTTTAGGTATTTCAGAAACCAGTAGCTCCTATCTTCTCAAACTAGACTAGTGTATTTACAAGAAATTCGTACAATATCCTTTCCTGCTTTATCAATCATAGTAGCCATTACTGAAATGCTTTTAAGAATGACACTATGCTCATTACCCGAATATATTGTTATTTTTTTTAAAGTTGCTATGCAGGTGATTATAAAATTCAATTTATCCATTGTGTTTATATACAACAGTAGTACGTAACGGTCATAATTACCGATGTTCTTATTATAACCTCACCGTTTCTTACAATAAATATTACGCAATTTGTCATGTGCGTATACTTAATAATTTACATTTTCCTGTACTATAATCACTTGCATCCTATCTTCATGCTTATACTTATCTCGTAAATAATTTTTAAAAGTGAATAACCTTTACCTAATACGCCACCAGTTTGTTATATATTATGGTAATTAATATATGTAAATATGTACTAGTGTAGATCATTCAAAACTAAAACATGGCATCAGTCCATGAAGTCTTTGACTGTTGGTCTAGGTCATGTTGGTAGATGTAGATTACCTGGTTGGGATCCGCGTGATAGCTGCAATAAATGGTTGGAGACACTTAGAGTACTGCTCAGAAGTCGGTCACAGTGCGGCAAGTGTATTCACTCTTTAACTTCATCTATATCCTGAATCCTAATATTAGTTTCTGCACAAATTTACTTCACTCTCCCCTCTTTTATTCTGTCCACTGTGTTACCGTCTGTAATCTAGCAGTGCTAATGTGGTATGGTAACTTGAACCTATGGGCGTATTTACCCAGGTTCCACATTGTTGTTGATAATGATGATGATGAGATTATTCAATTGTAGATTTCTAGGTAGTGCGTTAATAAAGGATCCTACAGTAAATCCAAACAACCGCCTAGTTTTTAACAAAACCTGAGATCCTTATTTGATGAATAAAAGTAATTAATGCAATTTATCGATTAGACTTACATTTTAAAAGTGAAACAACTTCTTCATTGCTTGCTTATTGATTTAACAATGGTCTGTAATATTATTTAATATGGATACAATAAAAACTCCAATCAAAATTATGCATAATTAGCTCATAGTTACTGTTTTCTATCAGCGTTTAATCTAAAACAAAATGAAAATTACAATAAATTATTTCAGAGAGAAAATGAATTGAAGTAGAAAATCCAATGAAACCAACGTAACTCAATGAAAAGTGAAGAAAAAACAAACAAACAAATAGATTGTTGCATCATTTCTTGCTTAGATACAAGTAAATAAGAATCAATTGTTTGTAGATTTTTTTTCAATTTTAGTTTTTAATTTTTCGATAACAAAAATGAAAAGTAACGTTACCTTTTTTTTTGATTTAATAACTTCATATGAGATAGATGAGATAGAATATTTACAAGTGAATTTTTAAATACAGAAAACTTTTTATTAAATTTTATTGGTGATGTGTAGGTGTTGAAAAATTGATCTTCTAAGAAGAATTTTCATATGAATGTAATTGATTGTAATTCAACAAGTGTCTAGTATATTCAATAAAACTGAACAACAACAATGAATTTCAATGATACTGTTTTTCTTGGGGAAATATATGAATAGTTATGATTGCAATTTAAAAATAATCTGATTGATCAGTAAGCTACATAGTAATTAAAGAAAGAACTGTAAGATATGCCCACCGTGATGGATATTAAACACTTATGGGTTTATTTTACATTACATTAAACGATTTTGGATAGATAGAAAGTTGTAGAGTTGTTTTCTATATCAAAAGTGTCTAACAAAAGTGTTCGGTCGATTCCAAGGCGAAACATTTTCTGAAACACCCAATTTGAATAGGCCATTTTAGAAAATTTTGAGGAATTTACATGGATTTTGGAGATCTTTTTAATTTTATCTGGAAAACTGTTTAGTACTAGTATCTTTTAATGATAAAGTAAACAACCTGACTTGCATATAAATATATAAGCTAAAAGTTAAGTAATTGCATCGAAACCGCTTTAACATTGATCGGTATTCTTCTGTTCAATCGTTTAGTTTAACTGAAACCTGAACGTTTACAACAATTTATTAAAATTGCATTTTGTTCATAAATATATTTTTATGTCAACATAATAGCGGGAAACTTTGTACAAATGAACTTACTCTCAAGTCAACATCTTTTTTTCAATTTAGAAAGAATATATGTTCAAAAGAAAGTATAGAGTTCATGATGATGGAATCTTAAGGATTAAATGCTAAATTAATGTTTCTGTATTAGCGTATCTGATGTTCATTTGTCTAATTTATGATTGTCATTATATCATGGGCATTAATCCAAAAGTAAACGAATGATTTCATGAATAGGTAAGAAGATTATTTATAGAATATTATTTGTCAATGCTGATATCACGAAGTGATCTGAACTAGGCAACCATTGATCACCTGGAAGCACTGGACAGCTGTTTCGTCATAGTATGGAACTCCTCAGCAGTGCGCATAAACGACCCTAATGGGGATCGAATCCAGGACCTTTTGGTTTCGCGACGAGAGCTTCACCATTGGATTGCTGAGCCGTGATACGTCTGCGCGACCTCACCCATTGTCATCGGTGAGTAACTGCCCCACACCCGACACGATTGAATAGGATTTAACTTTTCTTGGTATAATACTGTAAGGGTCTATGAAGTGTATACAGGTTGAAGTTATTTTACAAGTTTATGCTGTATTTAACCATACAAGTGGAAATTTTAAGAATAAAATTAAACTGTATCAATAAGTGAACAACATTACTAAGATTTAGGTTAATCATATAATACAGAAATAAATGACTAAAATACTTTTTTTATTATTTTTGTAATACTCACTGTAATCATTTGAACTGCAGGAATGGATATAGGAAGCATATTCGGTGTACCATAGTAAGCACTGTATGTATTAGAACCATTAGTTGTTGAGTTCGAATATTGCAAATTTGGAACTCCTATACAATATAACAAAAATTCTTTGATTTATTTTCATATATAGGTGTTCGGTCAAACTAAATCTAGAACTTAATGCTTATATATGTAAATGTATAATTCTAGTAAGATGTCGATATTCATAATAGAACCAAACTAACTGTTATCATTGTGTCTATAGTAAGCCGATTGGAATCTACGAAATGAAATCGACTAAATGAATAATATCTACCATATAGAAAAGCTTGTGTTCACTAATGTGTAAATGCAATAAAATAAAATGGATTAGATATACAGTACATTTTAATCCTATAAAATAGCTCTTTTAATGATATACAATCTGACAAAATGAAAAGGGAACTAATTAATGAGTACAACTTCATTATATTCACTAAAAGGAATTTATGTGTGATACTCTCAAATTACATTTTGACTACTCTTATTTAATATTCATGCAACCTTAATTTTCTGTTAGAAGATATGACAGACAGAGGCTATTGTATTTATATAGTCAATTTCATTTTAAAGTAAACAATATCGAATAATCTATGTCATTTTTCACATAATATTCTTGACTTAGATCTTTAGTTACAATCTATGGTTTTGGCTGTTATTCGATAAGTTAACGGTTGATGTGCACAATGGTTAATTTAAAGAACACTTGCTTTGTTGTGCTGGGTTTTGACTGGAAAGCTGGATCTAGGTAGCGTGTTTCGTCCTGTTTGAGATTAGTTAGCCGGATGAACCTGGATTTCAGGTGATAATGTCCACAGTAAAACCCAAACGCAGTATTTTTCGTGCCAAACGCCACGGTGTTCATTATCTGCTTTTTCCAGTTCAAACAATACTTGTAAACTATCGCTATATCAAGAAAATCCACTCAGGATGTGCATATTGTAACAGAGACTGACAAATTTAGTTCATGATAAATCAACGAGGAAATCCAAATATATTCTAATTACAAAATTTGCCTGTTCCTAAAAAGTATTTCTTATACAGAAATATATACATTCAGTAGTGTTGTACTGACTCATAAGTTCGGTTAACAGACGTGATTACGTCTTGTTCGATTCGTAGAAATCCACAACTGATAATACATATCCACTCATTGTGTACATAAAATGTATAGATAAATTCAAACCAAACAAATATATAACTATCCTTTTAGACTGCACCTCTTTAGTAGTAAACTAAACATTGTTGGCCTACATTTTGTGTTTATGTTTGATATACTGATATCGACATATTATCTTAATGAATTTTTAGCATATCATATGCATATTACTTTGATTGCTTTAGTTCAGTGCAAATGAACCGCTCGTTAATTTGGTTTGACAGTTACCCACCGATGGTAGTAAATGAAGTAGAACAAGTATATTGCAAATCTATTAAGTTTGAAATAGATTTAGTGGTATAATAATGAAACATTGATTACAAAGCCAAAAAGTTTAAGGTTTCATTCTACATTGTGATCATGGATACAAACTACTGAAGAGATGGTCGTTCAATGTTTAATAATCTCCGATAGTTGTCTAAATTAATACCAATTCATGATAATAAAAATATAATCAGTAATTTTCACAACACTAAATTACTATTAATGGACTGTTTTATTGTTTAACAGAAGCTAAAAATTACAAGGTAATCAATGAACACTTTTTTAAACAAAAAGGAATGTCGTCATACTGTGTTATTTCTTATAAAAGAGAATCTACTTCATTAAAGTAGTTGGGCGTCATAATTTCAAATTAGTACGTGTATGCTCAATGTTTATTTTATTTTGTTTTTTTTTATTTAAAAAAATTGAAAAAAAAACAACCAACATTTAAATTCAGTCAATTAAACTTAACTAAATGAGACTAAATTTAATTTTTTTTTCTTTCATGTATGAAAAATTCTAGAATCTTTTAAACAGAAAAACACTGTTATTTCATGAATTATTGAATGAAATTATTTTTTCTATCATTCTCATATGTAACGTATTTGCTAGTAACTTCAGAATAGATACATGAAAAACAGATAATTTATATAGAGAACTTATTTGTTGGAGGATATTACTCTGCATAAAGTTAATGATTCGATTACTTGGAGATAAATACCAAACTAAAGTTCATAGACTAATTCATTTTTATTTATAGATAAATTTTATTTTAGTAAAATCAGTATGGTTATTTTTGTGGACATTGGTAATTTAAGTTAATTGAATATGTCAAAGATTTATGTTGGTAGGGTATCATTGAAAACCAAGAATCAAGGGACAGTTGATTCGTTTTACTGTGGAACTCCTCAGCAGTTCACACCCCACATTCCTGACATATTCAGTCAACTAAATATACTAATGTCAACAAACAATAACCATATCAATTGAACTATAATGATCAGCTCACTAGTGAATAACTCAAGAATGTTCCTAAAGCTTTAGTGAGAAGTCATGACTGGTGGAGTTCAGACTTATCGGGAGTGAGACAGTTATCACCAATGACATTGGATAAATATTGCGCTATATTTATATATCATAAATTGATGAAAGTGGGAATTCTACCATTGGATACTGACTCAGTGGAATGGAGAGTTAAGTGTTTGCGGACAGCCTGAAGCCTCTGATATAGAATCTGGTGTGTGCACTGTTGAGGAGTTCCACACTAGAATGAACCAGTTGTCCAGTGCTCCTTGGTTTTTAATGTTACCCTACCAACATAAATCTGTGACATATTCAGTCAACTAAATTTTATATTTCATTTGCTTAAATTACCTTACTTTAATTATTAATTTTGAATTAATTCATATCAAATTATTTCTTGATGAAATCGATGGTACACACTTTTGAGAAACAAAACGGTTGTCTACTACTCCATGCTTTACAGTAGTACACAACCAGCAGCAATTTTTGATGATGATGGACAATTACGTTTAAATGAATTAGTTATTCTTAAAAAAGTTTCATAATATGAAAGTTGAGTGTGAAAGTCATTGTTGTAATGACAACTACAAATTCGAAATCGTTTAGATTTTGTTTATACACCTACAATGATGACACACTGAATAAATAATTATCTATAATAGAAAATATATCATCCATTTATCTACTAGTGAAATCTGATTGTATGAAACTATGTTGAAAAGTATGTCATGAATTAATCATTTATGTTTTCACTGAATCCTAGCAAATATAAGATCGAAAACAAAATCTAGTACCTACTGAAACCAACTGGAAGATCAATACTGTTTACAAGTACTACGGTACTTCCTATTTTTTCCTCTAGTATTCATCATTAATATATTCTCATAATTACAAACATAAAGAACCACGGGGAACTCAGTTGTTATGATGGTTAAGTGAACATTTATCTACCAGGTAATAATATAAAACTTCATATTTTAAATTTCTATTGACTTCAGTTAATTTTACATCTGAAATAATGGGGTGAGGGGTAAAGGGGTTATTCACTTTGCTCTATGTTTGATTTGCTTCAGAAACTATTTTACCCAATTACAATACAGTGAAATGTTTAACATAACTATTCACATCTACAATCATACTAACGTAACTTTGAACTACTTTATATTTAAAAGTGAAAATAAGAGAGGACGTGTGCTTTAGCTAATGTCACTTCCTCACGAGAATCACATTCAAATAATCAACTATCTAGTTTATCAGATTTCAAGCAGATTTTAATTTATTCATGATACTGTCTTTACCATCGGACATTGTAGTGGTCAGTTAAACATTACAGTTTTTACAACATTTAAATTTTGTTTGATATGCATTTTTCTTGACTTACCTGAAATATTTTGAAAGTTATTTACATTACTCAGATTAATTGAATCTAAATTTAGATTATGATCAAATAAAGGATTAGGTGTAGATACAAATTGGCCACTTGAATCTAACCATGTAGTTATATCATTATTTGGAATACATTTATTTACATCAGTATTATATGAATGCAATGTGTTATTAACATGTTTACTCATTGATATTAAATCATGACTTAATTCATGTCTATTCCTTAGACTGATTGTTTGCGGACTTGTAGTCAATGTTGATGTAATTGTTGATGTTGTCGTTGATAAATGTTCTGGTGTTGGAGGCAATGGAAGACTTGGTGGTGGAGGTAAAGTAATTCCATTAATAAAACGACTTTCTCCATTACAATGATTAAATGGTATATTCATTTGTGATAAATCTATACTAGAGTTATTAGATTGAAAATGTTGCATCATTGTATTACTCATTGTGTCTACTTTTGCATATGGCTGAGAATCACAATCAGATCCAGGTAGACTTGTGTAAATTGAATTGTCATGGCATACTTTATGATAATTAATATTATTTAACATGTTCTCATCAGATCTAAGAAATGTTCCGTGGAAATTCGGTGTAATAGATCCAGCTGGAATAAACTATATACAAAACATTTTCAATATTAACATACTTTTATAGTGATTAAAGCATAAATTCTATGTTACAGTTATAAAATGTTATTTTGATCTACTTGTTATACGAAAAGGCTAAAGAAAAGAATACTCTACATATCTACTTTTATCTACCTGTAGATATTACTCTCTACTGTTTGGAATTCATCAAAGTGGTCATTTCATAGTTGTATGAGTGTTTAATAGTCACAGTTCAGTCATTCGCTTAGCAAATGAGGGAATGATCTTCATAAAGTATTTTTTAAATATTAAGCTATAAGACTTTAAGACCTATTATTAAGAACTACGTAAACGCTGCATTGATTTTTTTACTTTGGCATATACAGAAATCACCTTATTTCGAATGAGTGAATCAAAATTGAACCTGTCACAAACTGTGTATTGGCTTAAATTAGTTTATCACATAGGCATAATGGGATAAAATCAACACATTAAAAAACGAATAGATAGCAATTTAAGTACAAGTAAATTTGAGTCTAAGGAAAGTGATATATCTTACTCATGGGATTCGTGACTAACAGACAAGAGTACGGACAAACCGGTAGACTATTACGATTGAGTAAATAAAGTGCTGTAATTTATATAACATCTGACTTTTGACTGCATGTATTACACACGTTGTGTATAACTTTGGATTATCAAGAATTATTAAGAATGTCAAACGTCTGAGTGGCATTATTCTGGCAAGTTTGAGAATAATTGTTCCCATGCTGAATCACGTGACCAAATAGCTAGCTACGTTCATTCAGAAATAGAATGATGTAGAGTGAATGAAATTTTCTCAGTGGGACTAATTCTGTGACAAGTAATCCAACATCTTAATTAATCTGATATTGCCTATATGACTCAGATCACTATTTACCATATTCAGAGATTTATATTGAGTTATGCCTAAGCCAGGAACCATCGACTAGTCAAAGTAAATGGTTACTATAATAAGTAAGGTATGTCACAGTCTTTGATTAGGGCTCACTTAATTTATAGATTTCTAAATAACCATTGTTTAAGACATGTTGAAAGTTTGATTACGTTATCTCTTTTCAACAAAAAAATATTTTAAATAGAATCAAAATGCCTACAAATAAAATCTTACATTTGGTGTCAAAATTAGGTAAAATTGGAATTGAATCTTTTGGATCTAATGATTTCATACATGGAGTACTCTTTGATGTTAAATTGACACTAACTTCATTTGACAATGAACCAAATAGATTAGTTGAATTCATATATGTTAGGATAATTATGAGTATTATCTAATGCAACTGACTGAAATGGTTGATGTAATGAATTTGTAGTAAAATTAATGCCAATAGGTGATATACCATTATTATTTAAAAATTGAAATCCACTTAAATAACCAGTTGTACTTGGAAGTCTTGTAGTTGATTCTTGACATCGTTGAGGATGTTGAAATTGATATTGTATATCTCTGGGTAAATCATTTGTTGTTGTAACTACTACTAGATTATTTATTTTTAATTGATCTGTCAATAGTGAAACATTTTGAGCATTTGATTTATTATTTACACTTAGATTTGAACCAAACTGTGTTGAATCATTAAATCGTTTATTGGTTCTTTTAAATTTATGACGAAATGGTGCACGTAAACGTTCACGTCCCCAAACACAGAATAAACAAAATAATCCAAAACATATTAAAATTATTAAAAGACTACAAATTATTGCAAGTATATAAGTTGTTGTTTGTCCTAATGGATAATTTATTGTTGAAGATTGTTCATTGAGTAAGTATGGAATAGTTGTTGTTGTTGTTATCTGAGATTCTTGTTGTAATAATTCATTGGAATCACTTATTTCTGGTTGAAATTTCAAGTTGGGCATTTGTACTATAGATAAATACATGAAAACAAAAGAGTTATCGGTAAAGCCCATATATTCATATGTATATATTATAATGATGAATAAGTTGAAAAGCTTTGTGGTTGAATATATGAAATTTACTACAAAGAAGTATCCATTGTAGAATGTTTCAGAAGTGATTAAACACAGTTTCAATATAATCGTAATATTCATTGAATTATCATAAGATAATACTACTGAGGAGGCTTTGTTTGACTTTGGTCAAATTCAAACTAATATACTATTGTTTATTTTAAAGTATTTATGAATACTGTAAAACAACTTTTTTTGTTAGATGATAGGTTCGATGCCAAAGTATAGTTAGTAATTATAAGCCTCTATCAAGACAAACTCATTCATGACTATCCTACTTAGAAGTTACTTTCAAATTTACTTATATTTTAAGTTACGATATTCTACAGAAGTATTTGAGTAATCATTTTGCATAACAACATACTTAATTAGAGTTTAGCTTATTTTTATTGAAAGAGATACTATTATTGATTGTGTACATATGACAATTCTTTCTTTTTATATCACTATGGTGTTTACTAAGTACTAGAATTCCGGTTCAGGAATGTTTGGCAACATACTAAATGGTCATTAGTTATATACATAATGATTTATTATTGTATACTTAGAGTAACTTAATTCTGTGAATAGGAAAGTTGTAATACGATATTTCGTGGCAGAGTTTGATTAAATTAACCAATCAGGAGGAAATAGAAATCGAGCTTGCTAAACTACTTTTTTATTGCAACTTTTATTTTGTATGGTATAGTCCTTTAGCCCAAGAATATCTAGTTAATATTCTAACATTAGGAGTCATAGTAAAATAGATATTGTGTAACTTTAATGCCTAATGTCAAAGCGACTTTTTTTTAAGAAACAGCCAACGTCAATGTCATAGAGGGTGGAATAGTCGACAGAGATGTACACTCCACTGATCTTGATGACTTATGCATTGTTGACACGGTATCACAAATAAATTTTAGTGGAGATTAGATAATTGTTTGTTTGTGAAAAAAAGAAATATCACATGAATTAGTTTTCGTTTCGTGTGTAAGCATTAAACTTTAGGTGCTTAGGATGCATTGCTAAAACCAACAGGTGAGTAATTCTGAGCTTACATGTAGAATGATTAGTATAAATGGGGATTATGTTAGAGAGAATATCTATCAACATCAGAGTGTCTAGGATACTTAATAACCACTTACCACCTAATCAGATTTGTAATTACTGACTACTATAGGAGCGGGTTGAATGGAGACTGGGTAAAGATGAACCATGACATGACATAAGTTAGTAATAATGTTCTAATTTAATTCCTAGTTCTCGATTACATTTAAAACTAAAATAATATCTTTTCCTATTTGTTTTTCCTTATTGTTTATCTTTTATGCAATACATTATCATATTTACCACCATTAAAACTCCTTCTAGATCTTGATCTTGGTAGTTTTACCTTTTGCTTTACTGATTTATAATGTAAACACGTATGTACAGACCTGTTTTGTTGGCAGTTATCTCCATGTAACAAGAAAATATAATTTATTTTTCTGTATCTCCTTTTGATGTAGTAAACACGGCGAATTACACAGTAAATACTTGCTATCTTCAAATGAACATATGCTTACCTGCTAATTCGGTTCTAGATCACCCAGTTTCACAGTTTACGAATGTTACCACCAAGCTATTTCGAGCGCAATTGATTCTCTGTAGAAGTATGATGGATACATTTGTCAATCAGTATGTAGTAACTAGTTACATGTTCACTATGTCTTTCTCAACACTGAACGAATTCTATAGAACATTTTGTAATATGGCCATTAGTCTAAGTGATGTAACATTAATGACAAACTACTAGCACAAGTTCTATTAAAGATTTCAGGTATGACTCATTGTTGTATGTTTAATAACACGTAACCTAAGCACAGAATTTTCTGCCGATTACTTCCAAACCACCTTTAACCTATACATGGTGTAATTATTATCAAGTCACTTAGACTAGAAGTTATATTGTAACATAATCTATAGAATTTGATCAACACTACAAAAGATTTGACAAACATCTAATTAGTTACTACAAACTGATCAACTATAATATACTCTTATTATTAAAATATTGTATTTATTTACAAATACAATAAATCTATTAAGGTATTCTTTCTATCTATACCCAATAAAGGAATTCATACCAATGAAAAAGTTAAACTTGTATCTTTTTAATCTCTTATATACTTTCTGACAACTTTCAATTGAATTCTTTTGAAGTATATTTTTATTCAAAGTAAACAACTATTCATTATAAATGAACAAAAGAGGATATAATAATAATAGAGAGAGTGAATATTTCATTTACCTTCCTTTCTAAGAATAAGAATAATAAAAGATGAGAAATAGACAAATAAACAGTGTAGAATTACTCATTGGATAATTTTATCAATTTAACTGTTTGAACAAATGAAATAAGAAATAAAACCAATGACTATTTAACTTTTACACTGTGATATTACAGTCATTATTGAGTTTATACTATGCTTACTGTTAATTGCTTACTTAGTTTAACAAAGAAGAAAATCATAAAGATAAAAGAAAAAGAAAAGAAGAAAACACAACCAATTAGTACTAACATCAAATAAACCGCTAATATTGTTATTGATATTTTTCATTTTCAATTTGAATTAAAAATAAATTGTGTGCTAAACTGATTCAATAAAATTTTATATATACCTGTTTACATCTTTGTATTCTACTGGTATTTATTAAAATTTAAACTATTAACAATAATTGATCACCTAGGAGCACTGGATAGCTGTTTCATCCTAGTATGGGAATCTTTGGAAGTGCGCATCCACGACCCCATCAGGGGTCAAACCCAAAACCATTTAGCACCGCAGTGCTTCCAGATGATCAATTGTTGTCTGATTCAGATCAATTCGTGTCAGTTAACTATCACTACAACCCCCTCACTCTCAATCGTATCAATAATAAAACAACGAAGAGATAAAAATCAGTAATAAATTTAACAAAGAAAAGAAAATGTTTCTTTTCTCTAAAGAAATAGAAAAAAACTAGAGAAAATCTAATGTTGTTTAGATTGTTTAATAACGTAACACACTGAGTCATTTCCTTCTATATTTACAATTTGTTTATTAAATTTGTTTTTCTTAATTTTTCTTTTCTTCCTTCTATTTTATTACTTTCATTTATCTACAAGTGTATATATTATGTTCTACAGGAAATAGAATAAAAGTTTCTTTTAAGTTTAACATGTAACTAAATGAATCCACAATGTAGTTAACTCAATGATGAGGTTAAGTTCAAGTTGAAACGAAATTCTAAATATTAAAACAAGAGTCAGTTTTCAATTCAGTTGATTATGATTGAATTGTACATTGATTATAATAAAAGAAAAGAATACTACTTATTATTATTGTAATATTATCATGTAAAGTAGTGTGGAATATTCTAAAAAAAAAACTGTTGTTAGTTGTAGAAATGTATCCTTGTTGAAAGTGCATATCTATGATGATTTAGGCGATTTTGAAAAGATATTACTGTAGCGATTAGTTTACTTATTAATAAATAAGAATATGTTAGTTATATATGAGTAAAACTAGGCAAAGTGAAATGTTAAGGCTGGTTCACAATATAGAAGAGGAAGAAATGAGGGTTTAATAAGACAATATATATTTCACTTCACTGTTGGCTATGAAGGTGACCAAGTTAATGAAAGTGATTGCAAGGATTTCTTCTGAATAAATAAAATTGATTTGTTGATGTGAATATTGACGGGTTTCACCGTGTGTAATAGCTTTACGAGTAATTCCTGTGGTAAATTAATTAGAACATGACAGATCACTTGGAAGGCTATTGTCGAAGTCTATTTCATATCGAACGACAATTAGATGAATAAGCATAGTATTTGGTAGATTTCAGAGTGAAATAATAACTTAAAGATATTACTATGAGTAAGATTAATTGCGTCAATTCGTCTAAAAACTCTTACTAACTAAGGTGCGAAGCAAAGTTTTGCTGAATTGATAGGCTTTGTTACTTTTGGTGATGCTTATTAATTACTTTACCTAAAAGCAAGAATTTAATATACTTTTTCAAGAATTTCATGCATCCTGATCCCTTTACAAATATGAATAAAGCAAGAACAAACAGATTTGAAGAATAGGATGAATTCATATTTCGTTGCTTCGCATCAACCACAGATAGCGATAGTTACTGATATCGAGGTTGAAATGATATAGATGAATATAACACAGGCATAAAGGACAACAATAGTACAACAATTGTATCTAATATTTTAGATTACATTAAGGATTATACATATTTTAAAAGTACGTCTTGTAAACGGGTAGTAGTTGATGTCATAGATACAAATTGTCTGAAGGGAAATAAAATCTTTACAAATGTAATAACTTGGTAACTAGTCAAAAGTGGGCATGTAGTGGATATATCAAAGGTATTTATACCAAATAATAAGCAGAAGACAGAACTTTCCCTACACTTTACCGAAGTAATCGTTACCAAGTATTTTCGACTTGACCTACACAAATCTGTTCTTGCTATGGTAAAATAATTACTTCACTATTATTGTTTTATTGTCTATTATACCTTTGATTTGTTACATTCTCTTGATGTTCACTCATGATATTGAAAATGTTTAATCAGTTAATCAAATGGACTAACTGTTGGCTTACTTGTTAAAAGTTATTTTGTTTCAAAGTTTGTTTCTATGACATCACCTATCTCCTATTTACGTGACCCTCTTTTAGAATGGAAATACTTTTAAATCTTAACTACTATGTTTGACGAAATTATCGTTATTCTTAATGTTTCTTCTGTGTCCATTTTATTCGTCTATGTCATTTTAGTTTCGATTTCAATGAGTACAGCAGCTGATGAGAAGCAACAAAATAAGATGGATTTAGTCTATTCAGTAAATCTGTTTGTTCTTGATTTGTCCATATTAATATATTTTGTTTCTATTTAGTCAACCAATAATTACTATCAGTTTGATGCAAAATAAGACATATCTATCTTTTCCATTTTGATAGAGGAAATACATAGAGTTTATTGTCATTGAAGTAAATAGTAAAAATGGATAGAATATTTGGTAGTAAATTCTAAACGATTTTGGTAATTAGTCATCAAACGTGATTTTCTTCAAACTAATATAAGTTATGTTGGAATGGCTTCCAGAAAACTCATCAAAGCATCCAGGTCCCTTGAAGGAGCCGAAGACATTCCGTCGAATCACTGATAGATAGAACCCTCCAGAATCTTGACGTGGCAGGTTCTGATCGGGTTGCAGTTGAGGCTTCTTAGTTCGGATTGGATGGATTATAATACAGATTTTTGTTGCTCAGAAAACTATAAATATATGACTATTTCGTACATAACTTACTCTATATCTTACTGGAATAAAGTTCCCGTCTACTCGTCTTCTGTCTTCTAAATATGCGACCAGGAGGGTTCAAACGTTCGAGTGCTAAGGTAGTCTGCGGCTACTCAAGTATCAAGTACAAGATACAACAAGTTATTTGATTGAATCCTTCACAGATTGATGTTTGGAGGGTATCATTAAAATCTACGGATCACTAGACAGGACTTTCGTCTTAGTGTGGGATTCCTTAGCAGTGCGCACCTTAGAATTAGTCCAGGAGCTTCAAGTTGACAGTTACCTAACTCCTCGTACCACTGGGCGTACTGGCATCCAATACTAGGATATCCACTTCGACCAATTTTATTTTTAATGATACCCTGTCAATCTGTGACGAATTCAATCAAATAAACTTAATACCGATCTCTACAAGCAATCTCAATCCAATACAAATTAATTTTATTTCCTTGAAACTATCATTTTTTATCTAGCTGTATGTTAATCATAGACATTCTGGTAGCACCAACAACCAGGTATTGTTGTTTTCTAGACAAAATTTTCATTACATATTGGTAGATAAATTAATATGTTTACAATGTCAAAAAATTGTTTGTTTTAATAAAATAAAAATAATCAAAAACTGTTTTATCCGAAAACAAAAATAATAAAAACAAAAAAACCTCATCAGTCAAATGAAAACAATTTATTACAGTGATCTTGTATGTACACTGTATAAGTTACTTTATGAAGGCTTTCATTCATGAACAACCGATAAATGTATATTCACTGAATTAGCATAATACAGATTCTCTTCTTGTTGCTTACCATGTAATAAAGAGTATTCCATATGATTCGTTTTCTACTTTAGGATAACACTTGTTAACTCTATATTAGTTGTGAGTTAACATGAGCTTAGTGTAGTATTCCATGGAAAATAAGTTTGCTTAATAAATTAGCTTAATAAACAACTTACGTAGAGACGTATAATTAAACAAAATACAATTATTACTGATTTGTTAAACCTGAATCAATTGATTAACTAAATCTACAGTACAGTTAGTTAATGAAGTGGCAGTTTTGATTATATATATATATATATATATATATATATATATATATATATATATATATATGCCAACAATAAAGTTAAATTAGGTAAATTGATATCACGTATTCAAGTTGTATCGGAATTTAATAAACAAGTAGGATGTGGCCCGATGATTTGGACTTCGATGATGATCTAGCTCTTCGAGTCCATATACACCAACAAATGTAAGTGAAAACAGCCAACGTCACAGCGACCTCAGCATCAGTAGGCCTCAACATACATAAGGGATAGAGCAACATCCTTAAATACAACACAGGAAGCACCAACCTAACTTGATGGAGAAACTCTGGAAAAAGTAGGATACTTTCACGTAACTGGGAAGCATCATCGATGAACAAGGTGGATCCGATGCAAATGTAAGGGTAGGGATTGGAAAAGCAAAGGTAGCATTCTTACAGTTGAAGAAAATATATTACTCCGAACAACTATCAACCAATCTCAAAGTCAGACTATTCAATTCGAACGTCAAGACAGTTCTGATGTATGGAGCCGAAACGTGGAGAACTACTGCAAACATCCTCAGGAGGGTAAAGGTATTTGAAAGCAACTGTCTTCGCAAGATACTGAATGTCCGTTGGCCGGAAATTATTAACAACAGCCTACTATGGGAGAGAACAAATCAACTTCCAACCGAAGAGGAAATCAGAATACGACGTTGGAATTGGATAGGATATACATTTTGGAAATTATCAAACTGCATAACGAGACAAGCACTAACTTGGAATCCTGTTGGGAGACGGAAAAGAGGAAGGCTAAAGAACACACTGCGTCGAGAATTGGAAGCAGACATTAGAAAGATGGACAGCAACTGGGAAAAGCTGGAAAGGACTGCTGAGGACAGAGTTGAATGGAGAATACTAGTAAGCAGCATATGCTGCTCTGTGAGGGGTAACGGGCGTAAGTAAGTAAATCAAGTTGTATAGTTTAATGTCTACGTTTTGGTTTCGTTAGTACTTTTCGTCGTTTTTCTGATGCATTAGCCTCACATTAATAAAGTACGTGGATTCATTAACTGAATTGCTAATGTACACAATTATCAAAAGTGCCATTAGACTTATTACTTCAAACGAATAGGACCAACTATTAAATGACAATATTGCATCTTAAAGTATGTATTCAGTTTTTTATGATGTTATCAACACAGTTTGTTCTATTGATTTCACTATATGTTGTTTGCTTTTCTGTGGCGTTTATGATTTCATCGACAATGTAACAATGCGATATCGCTTATATTTAACAAAGTGCTATGTTTTTCTCTGTCAGATAAGACAAACGCGTGGATCCTTATTGGTTCGCTATACGATCTCTAGGGTAGCCAGTTTATATGTTCGATCCTCTCGATAGTCGATACGATTAATGAGAAATGCTGTCCCTGATACTTTTACTACCGTCGGATACCAAAACTTGTTCCTTCCCAGCCCATAACTATTCCAAACAACTAGACTTGTTGGAAAATTGCATCCTGAAACAAAAAGTGAGACGAGACTGGCGAACAACGTTTACATAAATACAGTGATTTTTACATCAGTTAATTTAGAGTGATTCTTCATCAAGTGACATCATGAACATTTCATTAATACAATGAAATGTTATCAAACTGTACTCAGGAGTAGGACTCACATTGAAATCAAATTGATGTAATGATAGAATATGTCACAGATTGATGTTGACAGGGTACCATTAAAAACCAGGGGAACTCTGGATAACTGTTTCGTTCTAGTGTGGAACTCCTCGCCAGTGTGCACATCAGATTCCGCACCAAGAGCTTCAGGTTGATGGTGACCGCCTAACCCTCTGCTCCAATGGGTTGGAACCCAATGATAGATTTCCTACTTCAGTCAACCTGAAACCCCTGATGCACAGTGATGAAGAGTTCCTCAGTAGAACGAAACAGCTGTCCAGTACTATCTAGTTTTTAATATTACCATGCCAATATCAATCTGTGACATATTTAACAGACTAAATAACTAATCTTCATAAAAATAACCATCCCAATTGAACTAATGTGGTGATAGTTTACAATCAAGCCTACAAAAAATCAATGCCACTTCTTTCGCCTAATAAATCAATCATTGTAGTTTTGAGGATTCCGAATTCCCAACACGAAGTAATGTTAAGCTCTATCACAGTACCAGTCTTTTTCTTTCTTATTGCAAGAAATAACAAAAAGCAATAACTTAAAGAAGAAGAATGAGCGAATGACGAACAGATAAAAGAATCAATCATTTACTGTCCTCTAATGGGTTTAATGATAATTCCATATAGTTTACCTCTGTTTCTTACCAAATATTTAGTCAAAAACAATATTAACAAAAAATTGTGGAACAGTCGAACACATGGTCAAATGAATAAACTGAGAATAGACTGCAAGCATTTTTAAGTGAATTGAGGTGGTTTTATACAGATAAGTACTAGGTTTCGTTATTTGTATTCGTCATTGTATGATGTGAGTAAGTATCACTACAAAATCAACTCGATTCATTGCAGATAATCAGCCCACTACTAATTAGCTTCAAGATGCTTTTAAAATTTTAATGAGTCTTGACCAGTGAGGTTCAAACGTATAGGAGGTATGATAGTTTTCACTACTGATACTGGCTAATCTTAACATTATATCACAAAATGATGGAAGTGGGAATTTTACCATTAAACTTTGTCCCGGCTATAGAATGGAGTAATTGTTCATCAACCTGAAGGTTCTAAGTTCAAATCTCTGACTGAATTTAGGGTGTGCATTACTGTGGAGATCTGTACCAAGATGAAATAGCTGTGTAATAATTTTTCTACTAAACAATAACTTATTTCATTTAAGATATGCGACAATTGTTAAATAAAAAAATGTTAGAATTCGTTCTCTTATAAAAAGAACGTATCAGTTAAATTAGTTTTGAATGACATGAAATTTGAAGCGAAATCATTAGAAAGTCAACTGCCTTACAGTTGATTGAAGTATTAGTAATCTTGAAAGTACTGTAATGATGACATTACATTATTTTTAACTTCACAACTGATTCGATTTGTTAAATCTTAGTGAGCTGGTACCAATTAATCACTTGCGCAAAGTAACTCGAACATGTTACTTATCTATGGATACCCAATATATTATCTATTTGTGAACTTAAACAAATACATCAAAGAATAATTCACACAACAAAGGTATCTCATAAAATGTTTTAATGATTAGACAGTAGTGACGAATGATTGTTTATAATAAACAATCAGAGATTTATTATTTCACGGAATTTTACTGTTAATGGATGAATTAATAGGTTTACTAATATGAAGTCACATTAAACACTGTATAATTAGACAGAGAATTCAACTGCTACTTCGTATCTAAACTCTTATTGTAAGGAGTTTATTAAGTAAATCAACATCTAACTATCTTCTCCTTTTCATAACATTTTTATTTGGATTTCTATTTTACTTCTTGAGAATCTTTTGTGGATCTAATGTAAGAACATATTGATCCCACTTTATTTCAGTAATCCCATTAATGCACTTTTAAGAACTATGAATACTAATAGAAGGATAAAGATTTACCATGGTTACATAAATTATGAAATGATGTTGTAACATAAACTTACAGTTTTCAAATAAAATTTCACCTATAGCTAACCACTGACTATTGAAAAATATTCGAATTTCTACAAATTGTCCTAATCCAAATATGTTTAATTGTTCTACGTTACTATCATTTTTTATCAATTGTCCTGGATTATCGGATGTTTGTTTTGTAACTGATAGTATTGCATGATTTGATTCAATGATTCCATGTATTGGCAATATAATCCAACGAGAATCAGTATTTTGTTTATCTGGTGTTAACTGATAAAGAATAGATGATGACCACAGGTTTTTCTGGTCTTTTTGTTCACTTTTCTGTTGTTTGCTATGACTATGTTGATGATAATAAAAAGATGGATCTTGGAAACTAAATCCAATTGTTACATTTCGAGGTATAGTTAAACCGACTAAGAAGTCATTTGATGCATAAATTCTTACAGAAGAAAAATTATATATCATATCAAATCGAAAAATTAAACGAAGAAAATCCAATTCCATTTCTGTATTAGAATTCGATGTCATGGTATTTACAATTGATTTAGTTGATAATGTTGTTATATCCAATGGTCTTGTAGGTGATTTTCTTCTCCAACCAATAAATTTATGACTTGAGAAAGGACTAAAGAAGCAATAAATATAACAAAAGTAATAGTTAGCAGATATTCACTTAAGCGACGTATTATTTCGACACACGTTATATTGAAGAATGCCACGAACCAAGTTAAAAGAGAAATAGTGAATGTACGTATTCACCCCTCCCTACTAGTTACCTCTAAATATTCTCTAAATTTTTAAAATAATGATTGCTAATCGTATTAGTTGCATGTATTGCTAAGTAATAGAATACAAGTTGTTGAAACCACTTATCAGGAATCATCCTTTCTATGTAGCATGTGATTTTGTTGTAGGGCTTCAATAATATTTATTTAATAGATGCTATTTAGGTTTAAATAGAAGTAAAGAAAGATAAAATAAAATATGCTGTTAGACATTTTGACGGAACTAGTAACGGCTAAAGGTAAGAACAAACTACTTAGTAATCACTAATGACTAGCTGTAGTGATTTTTATTAGTTTTGATGTATGTAATTGTTATGCCGGAACACTGTAGAAAAGTGATAAACTTCCAGAACTGTGTTTTAGAGAACTAAATCATTTATTCTGGTCGTAAGTGGTGTAAACATTACATTTCTATTATTGTCACGTACCTCTTACCCTATCCTCCCGTTTGGCATATTTGCTGTTATTATACTGTCCCTTATTACGGACTACAGTTAATAAGTTGTTTACAAGTTGTCCCTATTCACTACCACGATTTTCATAGCTCCGTAATAACGTTAGTTTCTTAATTGGTTTGCTGTGTGGTCTGATTTTGTGTATATATAAAAGTATGATTGAAATACAATACGATTCGGTTTGTTTCGCTCATCAATCCTCGATTTTTCCTCTATTCTGGCTTGGGGACTGGTAGTTTTGGGGCAGACGTATACGTACAGTGATTAGTAATTATCAAAGGCACAGTATATTTTCACTATACATAACAATTGGCGGCGAGGCTTAAAGTGAATCCAACTTACGCAGTCATTGATCATAAGTCGTAAAACATAACAGTAACTAAAAATAAGCATTTTTAAGTATTTGATCTAGATATTTATTAACTTGTAACATAGGTATGAAGACATCTATATGAATGCATAGTTTCCGGTTGTTATTATTGTGGACTTTAATTGATCTATATCTATTGTTACACGTACATCTTCAGTAGAATATCTTGATATAGCGTTATACTTGAGTGATAATACCACTTTTTATTATCCACCTAATTAGTAATAATTCACTTTTCACTAATTCAGTTCATGATTCATGATCCATCGTTTTGTACATACATATATACCACAGCTAGTACGAGTAAGTAAACAAACATAGATAAGGAATTACCACCCAAAGTATGACTATTAAATCAAACTGTTTGAATGACTTGTTCATACTTCAAGGAGCCACAGAACGACTATAATTATTGGTTGATAATTAGTCTGAGGAATTATATTAACCTTTTCATAATAAAAAAACCATAAGAACATTATTCTTTCAAGAGGGTATTAGTAGTTTTACTGCTTTAAATATTTTCCACTATTCTTAAAATTCAAGAGTATTTCAAATAATGTCGTAATGTTAACTTGATTTGTACTCATTACTATGGTTTTCGGAATAAAAAAATAAACCTGTAGATGTTTTAGAGATTGTTCATTTCAAATTTAGTATTACTAATTGTCCTGGGATTCTAACGTTTTGTAGCGAACGCTTAACAGTCAGTTCACTGAGTTAGCATCTAACCATTGATATTCCAAACTTTAGTCAGTGATATAGTGCACGGCTCCATCACATATCACCTTCAGGTAAATACCACACACTCGACATGGTTGAACATTACTGGTTACATCCCGTCAGAACCTCATGACATATCTTTTCATGTTAATCACTAGGGGGTAGTTCCTAAAGCTTTGATGAGATGTAGCCAGTGTGGTTCAACCATTCAAAGAATGAGGCAATCACCCTGCAATGATAATAGATGAGGTCGCTCAATATATTGCGAGTTCGTTGGAGTTAGGGATATCAACGGTTGGAAAGCGGCTCAGCGGACTAGTTGTTAAGGATTTGCCACAAAGCCTAAAGGTCCTGGGCTATATTTAAATTGAGGTAGGGGATGCTTACCACCACTGAGTACTAAATGAGGCGAAATAGCTTTCCAGTTCTGTCTAGTTTTTGAAGGTTGTCTAACCTAGATCAGTTTATGATACTAAATTCAAAAAAATACAGGTTTTGTGAATAAAAAATATGCATTTTAGCGCTTAACATTGCTATAACTCACCTGGTACTTGTTTTGAATTCTGTATCATTATCAGTTAATTTACCTAAACCACCTTCCGTAATTGTTTGATATGTTTTCTCTTGAGTAAAATCATTTTGTATACTATCAAATAGACGAAGTTTGTTAGATTTCGAATCATATGTTGTATCCAATAATCGTGTACGTTCGTTAAATGGATTATTATCATATTGTTGATGAGAGGGAGAAATGGTTTCAGGCAACAGTGCTCCTTCGGGCGCCTTGTATTCTAAAATGCCATCTAAAGTTAAAGAAAATCGTAATAGATTTTCAAGTAAGCAATTTGTCACTTTACACAAATGATATAACTGTTTATTTTGATAAACCAACAGCGATAAATACCATCTGCGATTTCTTTACCTTCATAACTGTGAGTTGGTTTATAGGTTTTATTAGTTTACATTTATCATCTCAATATTATAAGGTAAATGGTGATCGAAATATAAGCTACTTAATTTTAATCAGTAGACTAAGGGGACAACACTCCGTAAAATCATTATCATCTTAGGTCCAATCATCGAAGACGTCTAATAGAAGGAAAGCCATTTTAAGGAGCAACAGCTGTTCAGCACTCTAAGGTTTACAATAATTTCTTGATTGCTTTTGAATCCCTGTTGAAAATCATCTACAGATAATATTTCCATTATATTTAGGTCACTTTCAGAACTTTTGGGCTGTTTGTAGCACTCTATTTGGCCTCATTACAGTATATTAGGAGACATTTTGAAAAACACTGATAAAATTTAGGGTGCACACTTTGACATTAGATAAATTTATCCAAATAGTATGGAAATAAGTACTAGTCAACTTAACAATTCATTTACAATATTTCAATGATTAGTACACTTACGTGCTTCACAGCCTAATAATTCTAGTTTTAAACAAGTTTTTGTTGGCTCCAGACTATAGGGATAAATACGTATGTAACGCGCAACAAATGGAGGATCCATAGTGTTGAAATTTTCTGTCATGGCATCCTGATTGCCGGCAAGACGCTGAAATGAAATTATAAACGTGATTATCAAGATTATAGTAATGATTTCAAGTTCAGGGGCATATTGAAACTAAAACTGTTTACATTAAATCGTTTAGTTCACTTTTTGATGATGATGTTTTCACGGTTAATTTACAAATTATGGAACTACTTCGTACAATCATACTTTGTATTTATAAACTAGATATGAGTTAGCGCCATTTTGACACTTATATTGGGCTTATTTTACAGTTTAATAGATATTATGTGAAGTCAATCAGAACAGATACTTTCTTTGCTGAGTCTAGACTAACATTGTGATGTGTATCAAACAAACGCCGATTTTTCTGGAATCCACACTGATTAACGTTAACGTGGTACCTAAAGTGCATACTGGTCAAAAAGATGAGATGTGTACGTTGATCGGGTTGTTGTTAATCAAATACGCTTTCTGGACTGAAAAACCGGTGTGCACACAAAATATATCTAAACGTACCGGTCACGTATGAAATAATTTCTGAAACTTCATAATAGTTCGAGGAATAATTTGATATGAAGTTATATGGACAAGTTCCTATACAGGCCATATTATGATAGTAGAATAAATGAACCTATTTCCAACCTTCATAAGCTGATAGATTATGTAAAAACTTTGTATTCTCTGCAAAGTTTTCAAGTGTTTTTCTTTTTATTATATTCATGTTACACTATCGTTTCTTCTATAAATATATTCACATTGGCTGTAAAATACTTCAAAATCATTTTTAATTGTTCTAGTTTACCAGCATAGTTTCGTTTTGACCGAATATATATATATATATATATATATATATATATATATATATATATATATATAACTTATTACAAGATTTTGTTACAATACGTATCGTGATTAAAATTTCTCAACTATTTAAATTCGTAAATGGGTGTCGTGGATATTGTTGAATGTCACTTCGATTTCACGAATTGGTTTGAATTATACAACCATTGGTCACCAGGAAGCACTGGACAGCTGTTTCGTCCTAGTATTAGAGTCTGGATTCTCTGGTTTCGTGGCAAACGATTAAAGATTAAACGACTGAAACAGCTTTCATCGGCTTATATTTCTAATTCAGTTTGATCGTAATACTTTCGTGTAAAGTCATTTGTTGCCATTAGTGGGTTACTTCCTCCCACCCAACACAGTGTGTGATCAAAATTTAGAAATTTCGCAAACCGTTCTATTTCTAGATATAATTTTCAAAGTTCTGAATATTCTATTTTAAACATATTCAACTAGTGCCAAAACCATTTCTATACAAACATGTTCATATTTCAAGTTAATGAAGCAGCGATTAGATTTAAATAGTTATGTAACTTAACTTCACGATATAGATTGCAAAATAAATATCAGAAATTTCAAGGAAATAATTAATATGTAGTTGTAATAATCTAACGAGTAGGATTAGAAATTTCTAACTTTCGCAACTGATTGTAAGTAACCAAACCAAGCTATACTTTAAATAACATAGTCGAACAAACTATAATGCAATCAGTAAATAAGTTTAATTGTGTTGAAGTCATGCCATTTAGGTCAAGTTGACTTAAAATGAGACATATTCATTCGTGTTCGTGAACTTTGAGTAAGTATAAGGGATGGGATGTGTAATGTGAAAAAATCGAGATAATTTGTGCATGTGTATGTCTGTTAAACTTGTATAAAATTGTAAGCAGTTTGATTGTAATTTTTTAAGAAGATAGTTCATATTGAATGAATAGAAAGGACTTCTTTTCCTTTAAATGCTGTAGGGTGTAGTAATACATAAAAGAAACCTCAGCTATCCGCCTTTCTTTACAAATAAAGAAACCTTTTTGAGTAATTTGGATATTTTTGATATCGATTTCATGGCTGTTGTAAATAGGATATATTGTTATTACTATTTAAATTTGACTGAATCATTAGGAGTTTGTCATCTGTAGCTTTATTCGTCTTCTCAGTAGTCCAATCTTCTCGTGAAGTCTCCTTAACATAGAAAGCATCATAACCTACACAACCTAACCCGTGAAAACAATTCTGTGAATCGAATCCTTTCGTTTGTTTTAACTAATGCACCTCAAAACATGTTGATCATTTTGTGGTATGCTTGAATTTTGTGTTATTTTAGAATCTTTTACATTTCATCTATAATATCATGTTGATAAGGGAAAACGACGCTACCAAGCCATGATGCTTTCTTAGATACATTATTATTCAATAATAAGTTATTTCTTTTTAGTTTAATCATGTTTATTCACATAGGTCTAATATTAAATGAAATTTATTCGGAATAATAAGATTCGGTCTATTTATGGAAATTCCAGTGAATACTTTTAAAGTAGCTTTAGGAGAATAAGGGAATTCGAAATCTTCAGATAGATTATCTAAACTGTAAGACATAACTGTTTATAAACACTACGAGATTTTAATTAACAGTTTTCATCTACTTGGGACACTAATCGACAAAAGTAATTATTTTCATATAAGTAGATTTTGTGCAGTATTTTTCTTAATTTTCAACATGTATTCATGACATTCGATGGCTGAAATGTAGCTGGAACTTCTTTTACATTTTGTAGAGACATTTTCTTAGTATTTAACTACAAGACAAATCGATGGACCAAGGTTGATGTAGGCGCCATTATGTAGTAACCAGTTATATGTCGTCCAGTTTTAACTACTGACTAACTTCTACCGGTCAGATATACTGGATAAACGGTAGATAAAAAAGAAGAGATGTAGACTGAATTGTTTTAACACTGGATTATTAGAATCAACTGATAGGCAATTTTGCATCTCAATCTTTTGTCATCAAAAATCAATGAATATAGAGTATCTGTAACTTCAACAAAACTGACGTTTTCACAATTTTAAAGAAAAATTCTCGCTATGTCATGTCACACTGCTAAGATGTCGCATACGAGGATGAAACATCTGTCCAGTGCCCACCCCCACACTGGATTTTAATCATTCACATTGGATATCAATCTGTAGTAAATACAAACAAATAAACTTAATGCCTGTCTTCCCAAAACCATCTCAATCCAATTACTGAATATTCATGAAAATGTTATAGGAGTTAAATGATGATTAAGAATCGTGTAAGAGCATTGTATAATATGATAACTTCTTTCTAAAAATAGGATAAATGTGATATGAAATAAAATCTGGAAAACAAGATGAAAATAATACACTTTAAAGTGAAAAGGCACAACAAGAAGGTGGTTAACAGTACTTTTGGATTCTTAAGCTTCATTTTCTTGTTAATAGATTTTGGTAGATTCTCATTTTTAGTAAACATTTCCTTAAAGAAATGATATCGGAATTGCAAATTATTTGAAATTGTTATTCGGATGAGTTTACAGATTCCCATTGATTTGTTATAGACTGAATCTGGTCGGTCTCTATTGCTATATGTGCATCCTGAGCAGATTGTCTCGATATATCGATTATTCCCAAATATTACATAAGTTGGATTGTTACTGGCAAGTGGAATTCAGAACCCGCGTTTAGTCTTATTCGGGATTCTTCTGCCAGACGTACCTGCATCCCAATGTGAATTATTGCTACATCTAGGAGATCCACTCAGGATGCACATATAGCAACAGAGACTGATCAGTTTCAGTCTATAACAAATCAATGGGTATATACAAATTCATTCTAATACCTATGCATTCGTTGCACAAGTGTGATTGTCTGGACTCAATAGTCTAGCAGTGAACGTGGTGGCGTTGGACACGGAACAGACTGAGTTCGAATATAACTGTGAACATCAACATTAGGATGCAGGTACATCCAGCCGACGACTACCGAATAGGACGAAACGCGAGTCCATGATTCCAATTGCCAATTACAATCCAACTTAAATAATATTTAAAATTGTTTACAATTAGCGATTCACGGGAATTTGTAAATATTTTTATTTAAATAGTATAATGTTTATTCTGTCCAAGAGGATTCAAAATTATTATTTAATGTAATTAAGTAGAAGCTGCACAGAAATCTGTTGAATATAGTGGGTTTCTGTATACTTAATAATGAATCATTTGCTAGACGCCTACTGAGTCAAGAACAGTTTGTTAATTTGATGTCATGAATTGTTGTGAATTAGATAGCCATTGATTACAATCAAGAACTGAACAATTGTATCGTTCTAGTATGGGACTTCAACAGTGAGCACTGACAACCCCACCAGGGATTGAACCCAGTACTCTCTGGCTCCATGGTGTATGCTTTATTTTAAACCACTGAACCAGCTCCAACAGTTAGTACCTCTATCTCAGTTAGTTTCTAAACTGTTTATCCAAAAAGAACTTAATCGGCCTCTGCATTGGTAAAAAAATATATTACTTTTAAGATATCATTACTAATCCAACATTTCCTTCCTTATTGATCTTTTACCTCGAAGAGAGTTATTTCATTTTATTTTCCATACTCATTTCTAAATATAATTCTTCCCATTTTCAAAAGATTTATTGTATTATACTATTATTAATTATTATTTAACTTTTATAACAATTTGGTGAATACTCAGTATTTGATGTGAAGTGGTTTTGTGAAGATAAGTAATAACTTTATTTGTTTGATTCATCAAAGATTGATGTCTGATTAGTACGGGTAAAATTTAGGCAGCATTAGATGAATAATTCACCCCCAGATAGGGACTACACGGCAGTTTACACTCTCAATTCCACCAGGGAATAATACTCTGAGCCTTGAGGTTTTAACAACTACGAATTCAGATTCATAATAAAAATAACATTTCATGTGTTGTTACCATGATCATTTATGTATTGTAACTGACACTTAGTGTTTATTATTACTATTACGAAACAAGATATATGCTTTCATGGATGTACAACACTGAAATCGAAGTCACTGAAATGAGAATACTGCACCGAGACAATTTTATTCATTTTTAATTAGAGTTAGTCTTGTTTTATCTAGTGTCACACTCATAGCTGTTTCCATTTACCTCTTTGAGACATTTTAAATAACGGATTATGTAGTTACGTTATACCCTATTGCGAAGTAATCATGTAGATTAGATATGTACACTGACCACTGATCTAAATTACCTGATACAATCGATGTAATTCGCTTTAGTATGAAGTTGTAAGCCCTTGTTACATTTTAGTGAGTATTTACAAAGCACAAAAATATGCTTAACATACAAATGGTGTTAACTTGAATAATTACCACTCAATATAACAATAATATTAATAGCCAAAAATGTTGAAACAGCTAGTGACATTTTCAACTTACCTTTGTACCATTCTCCTTTTCATAATCAAACCATGCAGAAGTTAATTCACGTCGATATTTTATATAAAAATAAGGTGTTGTTTGTCTACCCTATTGTCGAAAAATATATATGTATTTATGTAAGTGATTAAGACATAAAAATGAAAAAGAAAAAGAAAATTGAAAACTTCTAAATTAAAAAAATAGTACTAAATACCTTTAAGTAGTGGATCAATTGTGTACACAAAATACAATAGTTGTAATTTAGATTCATTTGACAAAATTTCATGTTATTTCATTTATGTACAGGTACTAATCATACAATTCTTTACTTTTTTTTTTATTATTTTTGAATGTCATGTAAACGTCGTATAACCTACAATTAGTTGGTAACAGTTGTTAGTTAGGTAGACAATGTAGACTAGGCATTTCTTTTATCAGACTTGTTAAATCGAATTTCAGACTAACAAGTCATGTTCATATTGTAATGTAATTGAATCCGCTTACATTTATGTTGGCCTATTGTGTATACTGACAATGTACTACTGATTATAATGTGATAGTTTTTTTTCTTCTTGTTTTATCAAATAATAATTTACGTCAATATAGTTGACAAATGTAGTAAGTGATCATAACGTGCGTGTAGATAATTTTAAAGTAAATTCTGCTTCAAATTTAAGTAGTTTATTTTCTAGTTGAAATATGTTGAACTAATAAGAATATACATTTCAATCAACCTGATGTAAATCATTCATAAGATAATTGATGGAAATGATGAACATTGAAATATACTGTTTCCTGATGGGGTTTATATCACTTGATAGTTGAATAATGATATATTGTGAATGATTCATTTCTTACTTATCATACATTTTACTTAGGGATAAAGGTATTGTTAGTTGTTACCTGATAGACTCTTAAAGTTAGTTTACTTTATATGTCATAATCAGCTTAGGAAACATTTTGAAGAAGATTTATATGAACACTTTCTAAATGGATAACTTGAATAGTTCCAGAATTCACTAGTTCTTTGTATACTTTCGAATTAAATGTTTATTGTCCTTCACTTTTATTTCAGACGATGTACAATTGGTAGTTTTAGTGACAAATAATCAATCAATATCTTGTGGTGTAATTTCATTGCATGAAACTTGATAATCAGACTACACATGTGCATCATTCAAAAACATAAATATCCCCGGTAGTTTTGGCGGTAATGAATTTAATAAAAACTAGCTCCTCTACGACTATTGAACTTCCCCCCTAACAAGCAAATGTTTATGCTTCAATGTTATAACTTATATTTCTTCATAATTTCATTGTAGTCAGAAAAGTTTACGCTATCACTATGGCGAGCACAAAAATTTAATTTAAGCCGTTTGTTCCTATGAAATTTAGGATAATTCATAGTTTTTCAAACTTTTTTTGAAAACAGAAATTTGACTAAAACATAAAAAGGTATATTTAAATCTGAGATTGATCAAACCAAGATATGGCATCAATCCATGAAATCGTTGACAACCATTCTTAGCTAAACTACCTTGTTATTGTCAGTAAATTAATCGCAATCAGTAGTTTGAAATCATAAATAACATGACTCAAAATTAAAACAGTTTCGTTTTAATATTCACTCCTAATCGCTCCTTTTTATTTCCAAAACTAGTTTTCTTCATTTGTTTAATCTCTTCTTACTATCAATGGTAGACCAGTTATCTCAATGATGAATATCTTTTCAACATAATTCTAAAGGTTTATCCAATGTTACTTACTAACAAGTATTGAACACATGTTGGTTTATTATTGCATTAATGGTATATGAGTTAGTTTACTTGTCATGATCTTCTTCGTTTTCAATATTACAATAAACTTTCAGTAAAATGGAAACACAACCTACTATATTTTATACTAATAATTGATTGGTAAAAAAAATACCTTTGGGAGTTGCTAAGAGCCAACAATAAAACAAAACGAAAAATTACTTGTAATAAAAAGGAAAACACATAAATATTTGAAATAGTGATCAAATGGGATAAATGTAAGTGACTGAGTATCAGATAAAGTGTAAAACAAACTCTAATCGTATAGATAATTCATGTAACACTTAAAAAAAGAAAGAGGACTGATAGAATAACATGAATAAGCATAAAGTTTACTTAAATTCATGCAATATTTATACTTTAAATTCTAATAAATTATTTACGAAAGCAAAGAATAGATTATGAATAACATGTAATAAGTAGTAAGTGAATGATGTTTTAGTAGAAGATACATGCGATGAAAGAATTTCTGAATTTATCAAACATTTTTGTTTTATGTTGTTAGTGATAAATATGCAGATGTATACTAAATGGCTTGTGAAATTTTATAAAACATGCACACATGTCTCACATCAAAACTACCTTGACCCAAATGACTGAACATGACAGGATCGAAACTCGAATTTTGATATACGAACTTATTTGATTCTGATTGTGCCATTGTATTATTTATTTGTGCTATTCATTCGGTTATTCATTTCTCTGAAGAGCGACTTACACTAAGCCGCGAAAAGGTCAGAAATTTTAATTTTACTCATTGGAATTTACAAATATATAAACTCATTTTATAGTTAATTAGGCAGTTGAATATTGTAAAATAACAAAATATCTGAATGGAATATTGAGTAATGCAAGTCTGAATCTCATGAGAAGCGTCATTTTTGTTCATATCATAGCTAGATATTATTGAGTACTATCAACTGATACCAGTTCTGTTTAACCAACATATTGCTATTATGCTTTCATTACCGCTCGTACTATACAAAATATTGTTTAGTTCATGCTTTCGAATCATACTTATCAGCATGGTTTCTTAACATGAATTCTAACATGAACTTCAAAAAAAGCATCTAACAGAAAGTTACTAATTTTTACTGGATTATTTTATAAGTATGTAGTTAAGAGATATTTGGTCAGTATACAATCAAATGACTATGAAACTGTTATTGTAGCTAATGTCAACCATAGACAGAGAAATTTTTCAAAAATTACTGATTATAAAAGCTGTCAGATAAATTCTATTATTTATTGGTCTAGTTTATACTGTATAAACATACATTCCTGTTTACAATATTTTAGCTTTCTTTTTATGCTTTGGTCACTGTAATAAGTTACATAATTTCATATTGATTTGGTGCAAATCCTTTGTGACTTTTTCCAAGAACTAGGTTTATGGAGCCACGGAATCAATCCTATATGCAGTAACTATGAATGATGACTACGATGTATGATGAACTGAGTAAAGTGATAGTTATTCACCACAAGATTCTGTTTCATTAGCTTACTTGTGCTATCTTCTCTTTAGTATTCAAAAGCGCTGAACTCAATCCCATGGATTATTATGGGTACATTTCATATGAAAGATTTCATGAAGAGGTTTTTGTTGGTTCAATCTATCAGATTTCTAAATAACACTAGAACATCTAGAAAAGGTCCTGAGATAGGAATAAGATAGGAATCGTTTCTCTCTGACTAATGAATTCAACAGTTTTACGTAAATCTTATACCCAATGTAACTAAACTCATGTATATTATCGTAACTTGTAAATGCTTTACACCCGGTTAGTTGGTTCTTTTGTCGGTATCCTTATCTGCTGTTAATCAGTAAAACATATCAGGACAATCTTTTTCAAAAACAGCTAAACTATTTCTAACTTGAATTAACTAAAATTTATGTTTCATAACACACTTATTTTAATATTTTCACTTTATTAATCTATATTACTTTTACAATTATACTAGTAATAGTTGTAATATATGTAATTAATAGATCCTACTGTTAAGCCGATATATGTCATAGTTATTCCAAAAAATTAGCAGGTATGAGTAAAGTGAGAATTAGTATTACCATATATATACTATACCATAAACTATAATACATTTATATTTTATTATAGAGTGTAGTGGAGAATGATGAATTTAAAGTTCCACATCACTAACCTACTTTAGTTAATCTATAATTGAAATCCAGGAAAATGTGGATAGTTCTTCTATCCCAATGTAAAAACTCTATAGTCTTTCGTTTGATGTGTTCTGGTATGGTGGATTCCTTTTTAAAGGAGTCCAATACTGAAACAAAAGACTTGAACAATGCTTAGTAGTGTCCAGTTGCTGTCTAAGGTCAAGCAGCAGTAAAAAATCTTGCGTTAATATTTCACGAATAATCAGTAATAATGTAACGAAGAATAAATCTACACATAGTTTAAGTGAAACAATTATTTCCTTCACAATTACTACACTTACAGAATTGTGATTCTGCTCACCTATTATCTTTAACTACTTCACTCAGTATTTCCTAATGTTATGAGAACATTTCATTAAAGTGAGTGTCATTTACAGGATACAATGGTTTCTATTGTAATCATTTAGAAACAATTACAAAGTACCTTACTGTTTGAAAGAAAAAGCTAGTCTGTAATGAGTAACTTCATAAGTGGAAAAAATGTTAGTATTGTAAGTTCGCTACAAAGTTTGCATTTACATTACCAATTACCTGTAGAAACAATTGCACACAGAGCTATCAGTATAGGTTAAGGATAGGTGGGGTGATGTGGGGGAGTGAAGTAAAATAAAACATATTAGACGAAAATTTCCCTACTTCATTTTCTGAACCAACCTGCTATGTGATGTAGACAATAATTTACCATAACAGTGGAACATTTAGCAAAATTAACTTAATGATTTTTTTCATTGCAGTCAGATTAGACTATAGATATGCTGACGAAACCGTATTTATTATACTTATATTCTTTATATTCAAAAGACAGAGATTGTCTTCCTATATTCTTCGTCGTACTGAGGCACAAGAAACTCACTGTTATGAGCTTAGACTCTTCTCATGATTGTATGTATTTAGTTGATCGTATTAACTACCCTAGTATTGACATTTCATATATTACAATCATGCAAACAGAATGGGCACGTATAATCCCTGTATATACCTTAGCCCTAATATCTCTTTATTTACTAATTTATTATTAGTCTTGACCTGTTCAAATGTTTTCCTTAATTTCTCATAATTTGTAATTAATTTGATAAATTTCTTTTATCTTTTCATTATTAGTACTATCTTCAGCATGTATGTTATTCATCTTGGTCAAGTGGACAATTGTAGCTCATTTTCCTATTTTGTTAATTAATTTCATTTTGGAACATTTTTCCACCATTTAGACCATTAAGTAACACTATTGGGATTCTTTTGATACTCGTACCTTCTAAGTAATTTATTAGACAATCTATTCGTTTTAATTGACTATATATACGACTGTACAACTGTCAGTAAATAATATCGTCGAAAAAAAAGATTTTCCTTGCTAAAGTCAACAGTAATGGTTATAACACGAATGAATTTAGAACAAACAAGACTTTGTTTAGTGATTATGAAAACATAAGTTAATTGATGTTATTTCTAGCGGTCAAAAGAATTTGACTCAGTTATAATTAATTCATCTCGTACAGCATGTTCAGATTGATGGAAATTGTGTCTCAATTATGAATGGTATGAACTCAAAACTTTTCTTCATATCAGATTATTGTATCATGTTTCAACTTCGTGTATTCATCAAAATAAAATAAACTCACTTTACTTTGGGCTACACGACCTTTTGTTATGATAAGCTTGATGATACTTTGACGACCTAAATCAATTTCCATGAATTCTCGAAGTTCTCTGCCAACTTTTGCATCTGGACACCATGCACGTTCTTGAAGACTGAGATCATTTGGATCTTCACTAAAGAAAACAACAAAAGAAAAGACAAAATATATCAGATTTGTGTTCAACAACTCCATAACACTTTACAAAATAAATGATTACATCAAAACTTTTTATGAATTTGCAAGTCAATTAAACTCGGTGATAATTTTATATGCATATCTTTTGTCATATACTATGTAACCGAGAAATTTACAAGTAAGATTTATGAAACTATATGATAAAAGTGTCCTAGTTTGTTGCTTGTATCCATTACTGGTTAATCTCGACTTAGTACTACTGAAAACCAAGGAATAGTGGAAAGATATTTAGTCAAGTTGCGGGCTTCCGTAATTGTTCTTACTCCCGATCCCACTATGGAACTTTATATACGACCTTAAGATTTCTCGGTAAGCGCTTAACTATGAGTAACCCTGGGCCGGTTAACGTTGAATTGTAGGACTCTTACCTCAATTAATTTCCGATGTAGAGATGTGTTTTACCAAAGTCTTCGGTGAAAACTGTCTCACCTCTGGCTACTGTGTCCCCCTCCACTCAGACTACTATTTAGGAATTCAAGAACATTTTGAATATATTCGGCAGTGAATCGAATATAATAGTTAGGTTTGAGTAGATTGGGAGTGAACAGTCCTGCGCTTGTTGTTTATATTTATCATAAATTGATCTTGAATGGATACCAAAGAGTAATGGACAGACGTTTCTTTCTTTTATGAGACTTCTTGGAAATAAGCACACTCAATCTATTTTCGATATCATCCACAAACTATACAAATGGTACTCAGCCAACATCAATCTATGAAGTATTCAGTCAAGAAAAAGGATTATAGCATTGGGTGCCGGCTTACTGGTGTAGTGAGTTAGCTGTTCGCTAACCTGAAGCTTCTGATGGTAAATCTTAAATATGCATTATTGAGGAGACCTATAATAGGGCGAAACTGTTGTCCAGTGTTCTCCGGTTTTCAGTTATACCCTGCCAACATCAATTTGTGACTTATTTAATCAACTAAAAAATAACTACTATATTTGACGAATGTTAACTACATAATCATACTAATGTAAGTAATATCATAAACAGAATTGATATTTTTAAATAGTATTGTGTAATATTCATTTCAGCCTAGTTTGTATATAAGTATATTATTTATATAATAACCAACATAACTGTTTGTGAATTATGCATATATGTGTCATGAATTCATTTAACACGTCTATTGTCAGGACAAATCAAAATTAAACAACTAAATGAAGTTGATTTATGTGTAACTAAGTAACATGACATTTACCTGTCAAATACATTTGTATACGTTATGTTTATTTCTTTTGATGTAAAATGATGATGTGACATATTTTGTTTTTAGTTTATAATTTAAAGAAATCATCATTAATAACAGTTGAAGATAACTAACCTAAATTTGACCTAGAAATTTATTTCATTGAAAGATTAGTTAATTATAACAAAAGAGTTGAAATTTTGATTTATTCTTTTTTCTCTTTTTAAAAAAAATTATAAATAATAAAGTAGGAAACAATGGTATATATCCTGATATCACGAATTGATCTGAATCAGACAACGATTGATCCAGATCAATTCGTGATATCAGGATTGGCAAATAACTATCACCACAACCCCTCCATTCCCAATAATGATATATATATATATATACATACATTTCTTAACAAACTACTGAAGCATCTTCTAGCTAATGAACTGTTTACCAGTGGTTTTAGTTTTTATTCAAGATACTTCAAAATGTTTCAATCAAAGATAACTGCCTACAAAAGAAGTCGATAACTTCAAGACATTTGGCAATATAGTACATAATAAAACGTAGATTACTGTATTCCAGGGCAGTGGTATAAATGTTCACCTGACAACGTATAACAAATTACTGGGAAATAATTCTTTGTTCACCTTTAGTTATTAATAGTTCTCAAGGTGATTTTATTTCAAGACAAGAATTTTCCTAGAACTTGGATTATGAAAATAAATCATTTTTCACATTTGAAAACCATTTTTAGACTATTACTGTTAGTTGTTATCGAATCTAGCCTTATGCTATTCATTATTCTTGACAAAAACACAATTACTAATAATAACGTTATACCTATTTCCAGTATTAAATTAGAAAAAATAATAGAAACAACTAAAAGTTGCTTTGCAAGTCGTTTTTCATCAATCCGTCGTTGCTTGTTGCTCGTTGTGGAGCATAAGCCACCGACCAGCATTCCTCAACCAATTTTGTTCACGGCTTTCCTTTCAAGCTCTTCCCAAGCGCTGTTCATTTTCTCCATGTCTGACTTTAATGTGTTCTTTGATCTCCCTCTTTTCCTTTGGCAGTGAGGGTTCCAAGTTAGTGCTTGTTTTGTGACACAATTTGGTGATTTTCTCAATGTGTATCACATCTATGTTTTCCTAATCTCCTGCTCGGCTGTTAGTTGTTTCTTTCTCTGCCACAGAAGCTTGTTTCTGACGGTATCTGGCCAACGGATTCATAGCTTTTCATTAAGGCTGTACACTAATATATATATATATATATATATATATATATATATATACATATATACATATATATATATCATGTACAGTGGTAGTAAAATCATTACCAAACAATTGGTGTTGTGTTGGATAGTAATTTTACAGGTTCACAAGGATATATTATAATAATCGTAAGTAGTTAACGGAACAATTAAGGAATGAGAGTGAATGGAGGGCATTTATAGTGTTCGAAAGTATAAAAATAAGAATTGAACGGATTGATACATGATAGATTGCATAGTATCTATTGAGGGAATGGATAAAGCTATGACAATAACTATAATGATCAAGACTGCTACTCAAGAATAAGGTAAATTTCGTCGTTACGTAAACATGAGAGTTAATGAATTTAAAAGTTGTTAAACAAATAGTAGTCGTGATGAAAAAAATAATATCAATGAAAGAAGTGAGTGTTATAAAGCCACTTGTAAGCCACTCAAGTATTGCTTATTATGATGATGGTGGTTTGGGAAGATGCTGTGCATAGATAAGATTTGACAAGGTAGGTATCGATGGCTTCTACTATACGCTAATGATTGCATACATAAATCATACGATAAATTTCAATGGAATGCGTTGAGTGCAATTTTAAGTAAAATTGTGGCATCTATTTGATTTTGTATATCAATAAGTGTTCAAGGTGTAGATTGTTTTGCTTGTCGTAGTTGTCTTTTACTCACTTATTCTCGGTGATGCTCCGAAACTCTGCTACAGACTTATCGAATACTGAACCATATGTAACTGGTTTCATAAGCCCTGGTAAATATATATATTTTTTGAATTTGAAGAATTCAGAAAGTCCTTCTATACTTCTAGTTCTTATGATAGGATTAGTTGTAGAATACAGTATAAAACTTGGTTATAATAAACATCTTTCTTAATCCGTTTATTGAATTCAGCAGAATTCTTAGTGAATAATAGACCTAAACTATCAACATTATTTCGTTTGTATAGTTTTGTAATTTTATAAGTGATCGAAAGTATTATTTTAAAAAAATTCGTTAGTGCATAGATTTGAGTTAATTTGAACTTTTCATTCAATTATCCAGCTTACGCGATAATGACATTTTAATCTAAAATGCATAAAATACGCTTTTAACCAGATTCATTCATTTAAACAGTCTGATCAATTATATTCTTACTTAAGTTTATTACTAACCTAAGTAATTAACTAATATACAAAGTATTATTTAAGTTGGAATTGTCACTGGCAAGTGGAATCCAGGACGCGCTTTTCGTTCTAATTTACAAAAGTGTATTTGAACTTTCACTTATATTTTTCTAACAAAAAGTTTAAAGTAAACATGCAATACAGTGAGGTACAGCAAAAAATAAAACATTCTTCTTGTTAAACATTAAATCACTTTGTAAGAATTCATCACTAATCTTAAGATATTCTGTTTACTCAATTTACTATAAACAAAATAGTATTCTATGCATATTTCCATTAATAAACAACTGTAATTTGTATATAAAGATATATAAAGTATTTACTAACCACAATGAATACTTATAGAAAGGAAACAGGTAATAAAATACCAATATTAATGGTAATGATAGTACACTGGTAATAACTTGAAATGATTCATGTAGACTATGACTTATAGAATCAAATTACAATATGAATATACTTTATGCGATTTATGAATCATTGACTTTGATTCATAAAATAACCTGCATACAATAAACATTTTAGATAACATTACAATGTGAAATATTCTGTTACAGGAAGTTATTAACCAATTATGATATTTACACTGAAAGCATTTTATATCTACATTTCTTTCAATTCATTGTTTTTTTCTTTTTTAAATACACTTTTATTAGTTCCAAATAGGATGAAACACGCGTCCTGGATTCCACTTGCCAGTCACAATCTAACTTAAATAGAAACTTTTATTAGTAGTTTATTTGAAATCAAAAGTAACAAAAAAAAACCCAAAAACTTATAAGTGAACAAAATGTTTTTGTTTTTCTTATTAACTAAAAGTTGATTTCTACATCAAAACATTACAAAAACATAACAAATTGGATAAAACACTTATAACATATAACCATTCAAATGATCCATGTTTACTGATTCATAAGCAAAGTAGGTAATGGTAGTAAGCGGATAGGGGAAGGAGGAAGTAATTAGAAAAATTTATTCATTTTATTATTGTTTTATTTAATGCCTATCAACATAATCAGAACTAATCAGGAAAGAATAAATGAAAGCTGAATACATTAATGTAAGCATCTACTCATTTTGTGGTTGACCAACTCTCTATCACTATCCCTATATATATATATATATATATATATATATATATATATACTCACTCAAAGTAATATAAATAAATAAGTAAATAAAATATAATTTAGATTAATGAGAAAAATATTCACTAGATTAATAGTAAGTCTTTGTTGTTTTCAATTTCAGTTACTCAGTATTCTAAGTTATAGTTTTCCTATTACACACAAATAGACATTCATATAAATTTCACAATCAGTTCTTTGTGTTATGTGTATTGTAATGTTAGTGTTGATTAATCATAACCTCAGAAACAGAAATATCTACAATAAGCAAAATATATTTTCATACAGTGATATGAATATCTACTAAATAAAGATAAAGAGAAAAATGATAAAGACAACTTCAAAAGAAAAAAAAAGTGGGAACGAATAAGACGAGAAGAAATATGGGTGCATACATAACATAGAAATCAGATGTAGATTCTAATTTTTGGATGAATCAGGATATAAGCATATTGCTTAAAGAATGTACATATATGTATATATGTCTATATTGCAGATATCGGGTATTAGTCATTTAACTGATTAATAAGGCAGATAAATCATGTATGGAGAAGACATCATCATTATCATCAATAACAATTTCATCAACACATTACCATCATAACCATACGAGTAGAAGAGATTAGTTTTCAATAGTAACAACAGTAACAACAACAACAACAGCAATAATGATAATATTAGTAATCATAAACAGACTTTCTTGTAAAGATAAATTGAGAAAATACCATACAAAGTAATGGCTAAGTTAAATTTATCTCACTAAATGATAAATAGCCAGTATAAAGGAAAGTTAAGTTTTCCATTTCTGCTTCTATGAATAACTTATATGTGTACATTTAAAGTGTGAATAAAGAATGTTTATATCTCATCTATTTTAGATTTGTAATACATTTAAGTTGTGATGGATTACTGCATATCTGATTAAGGTTGTCTAATTTTTAACTACTTAAATATTACAACATATGATTTCCAATGTTTAAGTAATGTTATTTATTCACATAATTATCGAATAAGTTAACAGTCAATTAATTTGTGATGATAGGAAATAAAGTTTCTATTTAGTTGGATTGTGGCTTGCAAGTGGAATCCGGGGCTTATACTTTCATTACATTTGAGACACTTCAGCTGGATGTACCTGCATCCTAGTGTTGATTTGTAGGTGCACTCGTTACTTGTAAACTAATTCTAACTATATATACATGTCTGTAGCTCAAGTGTGACTGTTTGGACCCAGTAGCCTAGTGGTGAACATGGTGGTTTTTGGCACGAAACGGATTACGTTTGATTTCCAATGTGAGTGTCAACACTGGGATTCAGGTACATCCAGTTGACGAATTCTGAATAGAACGGAACGCGCTTCCTGAATTTCACATGCTAGCCACAATCCAAATGAAAATTTAAAAAGATGCTTATGAATAATCGCTCTATTGAAGCAATCTGCTCATGAATCACGTAAAAGAATAGAAACTGATCAACTTCAGACCATAACAAATCAACGGAAATATCCCAAATAAGATTATAATTACAAATTTATAATAGAAAGAAAATTTATACCACCTACTCTACTGACAGACTTCAATATTCTACCGAACATCACAGAATCATTTCCCAAATGTTTTGAAAAAATAACATTGAGCAACATAGCATAATGAACAGGAACTGGAAAGATTTTAATAATAACTGTTTGGTAATACCAAAGCCGAATTGTCTCTTTACATCCCACATTAAACAAAAACTCTACATTGATATAAATCAAACATGTAATGACTACATAAATCAAGATAAAAAATTACACCAGAATAAGTGATATTAGACGTAGTTACTTATTATGGAGTCGTCAATTAGTACAAACACCATACATATTCACAAACATCTTCAGGTCTTTTTCATATCTAAAAAGAATTAAGTAACAGTTGTAAAGTAATATTTGTAAAGAATAAGTGTGATATTAAGTTCATTTAGGTACTGATGTTTTAACTAATCTCACAACTGATATTAAAGTCTATAACTATCTGAGGAAGTAAAACATTTGACAATTTATGCAGTAAAAGAATGCAATGATGCCACTTTTAAAATATGAAAATTTTACTTTGTTTTACATTAGTCTTTAGTATACATTTTTGTGGAATTACTTTTAATAATCTAGATTCATTGATGACAATTAAATTTGTTACTAAATTACAAAGTAATATTTGGTACTTATCAATTTAATTTAATTGTAGTGGCATGTATAGATTAATATTAAGTTGCCAGTAAAAGCCAAGGGGCACCGACACATTTATCTTGTTCTACTGTGAGACTTTACAGTAGTGAACACCCTTGATTTTGCCATAAGAATCAAAGTCAAAACTGTTACTTTGGCAAACTCCCCCTACACTACTAGAAAATTCTAACTTTCATTTACGATATAGCTCGACGATCACCCATTGTTTGAACTGGGACGACATTGCTGTCCAGTGTTCACTGGTTTTGAATAGTGCTCTACCGACATCAATCTGTGACGAATTCAATCAACTGAACTTAGTGCCGATCTCCACAAGGCACCTCAATTCACTGTAGATATTTGTTATAAATCTCTGTCAATTCTTTTACTCGATAGTGTGACGAGGAGACGGCGTTGACTTGAAAACTGTGATATATTTAGATTATACGTTTTAAGCAGCCTAGTTACACAGACACTTGTCAAGGCATTTATGTACAATCGTGGAAAAAATCGGCATTATAATAAGTGAAAAATAAAGTGACAGAGTAAGGGTAGGAAGCCTAGGAAGTCGTCGCACTATCAAAATAAGTCTAATAGTAAAATGAGTTATATATATTTGTAAAATTCCAATGAGTAGAAATTAAAATTTCTGACGTTTTGCGGCTTAGTGTAAGTCGCTTCTTCAGTGGAATGAAGAAGCGACTTACACTAAGCCGCAAAACGTCAGAAATTTTAATTTCTACTCATTGGAATTTTACAAATATATATAACTCATTTTATAAACAACCTATCCAATGCTCAATTTATTTGAAATTATCAAAATTAACCTTGGTAATGATGTATACAAGTCTAATAGTAGTTAAAAAATTACAATAGACAGATTCAAAGTCATAACAAACTATTTCTATGCACTAAAAGGAGGCTTGAATTTTTTAATGACCAAGGTTTCTATCTAACGATACCCTTATGATGACTGCTATGTAACGCTTCATATAAGGTTTCAAGATAAAACTTAACCTTTATCAAATATGCGTTTCACTATAGATGAGTAGTGTTTTCTTTTATTTCTCTTTGTCGAACCGCTTGAAACCGTTCACCCCCTTACACATTCTTGATTACAATATTCGGTTATTCTTTCCTAGGTAAGTTTACTGACACGTCCTTGTAAACATTTGTCTATGCCCTTTCGTATTGTTTTTATATAGCTGTGACTGGTACTGTGGAACGAAATATTTTGTCTTTGATATGTTAATACCAAACATTTAGATTTAGTAAATGCTTTTATTAATACCTTTATCCTATCTGATGCCGATCACAAAATTTTGATCATGACAATTAATAGTGAGGCTTAACAAATAGCTTTCTAGTTATGCATTGACATTCATACTAATACGACTAGTTGGTATATTTACCTGAACAGTAAATCAACGATAAGAAGTGGTTAGTCCTATGAAAATAAAATTAACCAGTTAAATTCAATTCTTATGAAGGTTTACACATATACAGAACTAATTTTATCTAACTCTGCATTAATTTCTATTAATTTTGTATATGTCAACTCAAATAGTTTACTCTCACTCAAGTCATTTACATTTATAGTCATTTAGGAATATTTTAGAACTTTTCATTCCAGTTATTCTATGCATAGTTAAGTAGAATGCCTTATTTGTACAAATCTTTGTAGGTATAAATGAAGTTCATTATTTCAAAAGAAGAGTTGAGTATTGTTTTTGCTTCGATGTAAGGTTTAGAAACGTGCTCTATTGGAACAATATGGAAGAGTAAGTAACTTTCAGAATTGTGTTTTAGGTGACTATTTCATTATTTTAGCTCTGTGTAATGTAAACAATATATTTATATCATTGTTACGTTCCTCTTTTCTCCCGTTCAATATACTTACAGTTAATATATTGTCTCTTTTTATGAATTACAGTTAATTGGTTGTGTACAAGTTACCCCTATTCACTGCTATTATCTGATTGGTTTCGGATTAAAGTTAAATTCCTGATTGGTTGACATAATCGTCTGGTTTTTTGCATATATAAAGGAATGTTTACAATACAACGTGATTTCGTTTGGTTGATTCATCGGCTTGTTTTCTTCCTGTCATAGCTTGGGATGGAGTGGATATCAGGCAGACGAACAGGGACTAGTTAGGCACTCATCGGTGTTGTTATTGAAACCGCGTGTGCACAAGGACAAATCGATTAATTGGTCTTAGATATCAACCAAAGCATAGTATATTTTTCACGCCATAAGAAAACCATTCTGTTAATTCTTTGTAAGCATGTATCTTTAATATATACCTGCACTATTAGTCAGGTTTTGTATATGCTCATGTTTATTCTAAACATGAATAGCACGTGTATAATGTGACTTGATCGCTTTGTATTTATTTTAAAGATCTGAAGTATTATTTGTACAATAAACAAACTCAAAGTTTCCTACATCATATAAATCAAGACAAAATCTTCATAATCAAGTTCAGAATTATTGTTTTATCAAAGTTTTGAAATTATATGTAGGAGATTTGACTAGTATATTTTTACTGAAATGTCTCCTACCCAAATCATAATTTGAAAGTATTTATATCTGCCCCATGATTTGTTAAGGAATAAAGTTGATCAGCATCTGTTATCGTATGTACAAACTGAACTGATCACCTCGATACAACAAGTACGGATCCCTATGTAAACATCAACCATAGGATGTCAACTAATCTGTCGCAATCAATCAATGCCTGTTACCCTATGTGAAGCTTAGGCCGCCAACCAGTTTTCTCCAACCATCTCTGTCCTCAGCTTTCCTTTCCAAGTGCACTTCAGTCTCTTTATATTTGACTCCAGTTCCCGACGCAGTGTATTCTTGGGTCTCCCTCTTTTCCTTTGACCTCCAGGGTTCCATGTTAATGCTTGTCTTGTGACACAATTTGGTGGTTTCTACAGTGTGTGCCTAATCAACCTACAGCGTCTCCTCCTAATTTCTTCCTCTACTGGAAGTTGAGTCTCAACTCTGTACAACAGAACTGTCTTCACATTTGTACTGAAAATTCTAACTTTAATGTTGGCTGACAGTTGGTTTGAGTTCCAGATATATTTCCAATCCGCACCTTCATATATGCATCAGAACCTCCTTGTTTATCGATGATACTACCCAAGTATATAAAGGATTTTACATCTTCCAGAATTTCTTTGCCAAGTGAAATTGGAATAGTGTTGGTTTTTTTGTATCGAAGGATCTTGCTTTTCCCTTTGTGTATGTTGAGGCCTACTGCTGCCGAGGCTGCTGCTACCTTGTCCGTCTTTATCTACATTTGTTACTGTGTGTGTGATAGGAGAGCTAGATCATCTGTAAAGACTAATCTGTCCCAGAAAGACAAAAACGCTTAGTGTTTATTTCACTTACTAGCCATAAACTAACCTAATTTTAAACAAATCATGCTAAATAAACTAAGTTAACTAATTCAGTTGAGTATAAACACAATCTTTATACTTATTCATTATCTCAATTTGAATCTATCAAAACAAACATCCAACGATTAATTATTATCAAACACTACGGTTCATTGAATATTTTGTTTAACTTACATCAATTAAATTTAAGCTAAATCATCATTCATGAAAGTGTTACAAAACTATGGTAACAAAAATCTAATGAAATCTTTCTAATGTTAACTTGTCATCCTTTCTAGTGAATATTGTTTGGTTTTTTCTGATGATGTAATGCATCAAATCTCTTTTCGCTATTAAGTGTATTAACCTCATTATTTATTATGTAATTGGGTAAATTCTCTTAGGAGTTCAATTTAAACTTCATTTATAGTGTTTTATATACAAGTATTATTAATTATTATCTGTTACTACTTATAATCATTTTATAATTAACGGAGACTAGTAAGTTCAATGAAGTGAAGATAAACAATTTACTATAAAACGATTAGTAAAGAGAAAACTGAAAGTATTAGATTGTTTTATGAAAGTATCAACTTCTCGTTTCTTATCAGTTAAGTTCATTTGAATATTTTCGTGTTAAACATAATTAATAAACTTGTAAGTTGAATTGTGACTGGCAAATGGAATCCAGGATGCGTATCTCGTTCCCATTCGGAACTCTTTAGCTGGATATACCTGCATCCCAATGTTGATGTTCACAGTAGCATTTGAACTCAATCCGTTTAGTGTCAAACACTACCGCGTTCACCACCACACTACTGAGTCTAGTCAGTCACACTTGTGCAACGAGCGCATAGGTATTAGGATGAACTTGTATCTTCCTGTTGATTTGTTTTAAACTGAAGCTAATCAGTCTCTGTTACTATATAGTGCATCCTGAGCGTATCGTCCTCGATATATCGATTATTCATAAGTATTACTTCAGTTGGAATTGTGATTTATGAGCGGGATCCAGGAAGCGCGTTTCGTTCTATTTGGGACTCATCGGTTGAATGTACTTGCTTCAATTCATTACAAATCAACGGAAAGATACAATTTAGTCCTAATAATTGATAAACATTGCCTTAATAAATAAATTAACGTTTATGACCGTGTCGACAGTATTTAATCAATACGAAATGTGAAACACAGATATATTTGCATGAAATAATTATCAAGCAGTAAAAAGTGCTACACATTCAAACTGCTTTCTTGGTTTTAGTTTGATGATTGTTATAAAGGTATTGAGTTTCATCATTATTCATGGCAATACAAATGATTAAACTTATCAGAAAGGGACTGGTGTCATTTGGAATTCACACATTATGCTGCAGTAACATTGGTGAAATGAATGCTGATTGATTTAAATAAAAATATATACACCTAATACAGGCAATACATTATGATAAAGAGTACCAGAGTACCAAGAGTACCAGAAAAAAGGATAAGATCAAACACTGTTTTGAAACTAACGTCCATATTACATGTTTTCTTAGTCTTCTCTTAAGTATTTTATCAGTTATACTGATACTAAATAAAAGCTCCAAGTCCAAAAGTTTATTGACTACATTAAGATATCCGAAGATCTGAAGTGTCTTATTTTGTTTCATGAAATTTGCTGTCTCGGTTTCATAGTGTAAGCTTTATCTATTTCAAATATCCTAAAAATTGTAAGATGACATTAAGACGGGTATTAACGTAATCAAATAAATAAAGATGATCGCTAAAATTTAGTGTAATGAATAATAAGTTCTGTCGACTGGATTATATAGATTATATGAATTCTATAGAACTAGATATAGGTAGAGTAGGCACATGTTCACAGAATATTTACAAATCGTCTTATGAATACCAATTTGGGGAACGAAAGTATTCTGTTAACTAGGAATATTCATTGAATGTTATAGTGATCGGTGAATTATAGTTATAAATCACCAATCGGTGTTAAATAAACACTCACTGAAAATCAAGAAACATGGGGCAACTGTTTCATCCTACTATTCTCACAAGATGTAGTCAGTATATTTTAACCATGCTGGTCTTTAGGCAACTCCGCCCGCAGCTCTTCTAGGGTTTTTGCCGGTCCCAAGCCCGGGTAAAGGAGGAGGGTTGGGCATAGGGCTAGCACCCCTATCCCGTAAAACACAAATTTGCTAAAAAAAAACGCTAACGAGAATAAACAAACTTAACCATTTAAACTCTGCCCTGGAAGTGGAAGGAATTCATATGACGCTTCATGATGAAAGCCGAGATTCTTCGGAAGTCATGAGGCTAATGCCACCCCTTCTAACGACCAGAGCAAAAATTTTTATAGGTACATGGAATGTTCGGACAATGTGGGAGACAGGGAAGATCAGCCAGATAGCAGCAGAAATGAAGAGATACAATTTAACTGTGCTCGGGATCAGCGAAACGAATTGGACTCAAACTGGACAGAAAACATTAACTACGGGAGAAGTGCTACTATACTTTGGGCACAAAGAAGAAAATGCCCCACACACCCAAGGAGTTGCTCTGATGCTGTCTAAGAAAGCGCCCAATGCACTGGTAGGATGCGAACCACATGGACCCAGGATCATCAAAGCATCTTTCAATACAATGTAAAAGGGGATTACAATGAACATCATCCAGTGTTATGCACCCACCAACGACGACAACGACGAAGACAAAGATCAGTTTTATGATAGGCTGCAGTCATCTATAGCGAAGTGTCCAGGAAAGGATCTGACAATCCTAATGGGGGACCTAAATGCCAAAGTCGGAATGGACAACACCGGTTACGAAGACATCATGGGACGACAGGGACTGGGAGAAAGAAATGCAAATGGTGAAAGATTTACAAATCTTTGCGCTTTCAACAAAATGGTTATAGGTGGTACAATATTCCCCCACAAACGCATACACAAGGCTACATGGGTCTCACCGGATCATACTACAGAGAATCAAATTGATCATATATGCATCAATAAAAAATTCAGAAGATCAATGGAAGATGTGAGAACCAGGAGAGGAGCTGATGTAGCTTCAGACCACCACCTAGTGGTTGCCAAAATGAAGCTGAAGCTAAAGAAGCAATGGACAACTGGAGCAACAGCATTCAAACGGTTCAATACATCCTCTCTTCGGGATACTGACAAACTCAAGGAAATTAAAATAACTCTCAACAACAGGTTCCAAGCCTTACAAGATCTGCTGAACGAGAAAGAAATCACTATGGAGGACAACTGGAAAGGAATCAAAGAGGCACTAACTTCAACTTGTCAAGAGGCTCTGGGCCACGAGAAACACCATTATAAAGAATGGATTTTCACTTAAGCCCTGAACAAAATTCAACAAAGGAGGAACAAGAAGGCAGAAATCAACAACAGCCGAACTAGAGCAGAAAAAATCAAGGCTCAAAATGAATACACAGAAGCAAATAAACAAGTAAAGTAGAGCATTAAAACCGACAAACGGAAGTATATCGAAGGCCTTGCAACGACAGCGGAGAAAGCTGCAAGAGAAGGAAATATGAAACAGCTATACGACACAACGAAGAAACTGGCAGGTAAATATAGTAAACCAGAGCGACCGGTCAGGAACAAAGAAGGCAAGCTAATCACCGAGATTCAAGAACAAAGAGACAGATGGGTAGAACATTTTGAGGAACTCTTGAATAGACCAGCTCCATCGAACCCACCAGACATCAAAGCAGCATCTACAGACCTCCCGATTGATGTCAATCCACCAACGATGGAAGAAATCAAGATAGCCATCAGACAGATCAAAAGTGAGAAAGCAGCAGGACCTGACAATATACTGGCCGAAGCACCCAAGTCAGATATAGACATAACGGCGAGGATGCTCCACGTTTTATTCAAGAGGATTTGGGAGGAAGAACAGGTGCCGGCAGACTGAAAAGAAGGATACCTTATCAAGATACCAAAGAAAGGGGATTTGAGCAAATGCGAGAACTACAGAGGGATCACACTATTGTCAATACCAGGGAGAGTCTTCAACAGAGTGTTGTTGAACAGAAGGAAAGACTCAGTGGATGCTCAACTTCGAGATCAACAGGCTGGTTTCCGTAAGGATCGGTCATGCACAGACCAAATCGCAACACTACGCATCATCGTTGAACAATCAATTGAATGGAACTCGTCACTGTACATCAACTTCATCGACTATGAGAAGGCGTTTGACAGCGTAGACAGGAGATCACTATCGAAACTTCTTCGACACTACGGTATACCAGAGAAACTCGTCAACATCATCCAGAATTCTTACGACGGACTACAGTGCAAAATCGTGCATGGAGGACAGCTGACAAATGCATTCTCAGTAAGAACCGGTGTCAGACAAGGCTGTATGCTCTCGCCCTTCTTCTTCCTCCTAGTGGTCGATTGGATCATGAAAACCTCTACATCTGAGGAGAAGCATGGGATTCAATGGACAAGTAGGATGCAACTTGATGATCTGGACTTCGCGGATGATCTAGCACTTCTATCCCATACACAACAGCAAATGCAAGTGAATACAACCAAAGTAGCAGCAACCTCAGCATCGATAGGCCTGAACATACATAAGGGAAAGAGCAAGATCCTCAAATTCAACACCGAGAACACCGACCTAATTGAACTTAATGATGAAACACTGGAAGAAGTGGATACCTCTACATACCTGGGGAGCATCATCGACGAACAAGGAGGATCCGATACAGATGTAAGGGCAAGGATCGGCAAAGCCAGGGCAGCATTCCTACAGTTGAAAAATATATGGGACTCCAAACAACTGTCAACCAATCTCAAAGTTAGACTCTTCAACTCGAACGTCATGACAGTTCTCCTGTATGGAGCTGAAACGTGGAAAACTACTGCAAACATCCTCAGGAGAGTACAGGTATTTATCAACAACTGTCTACGTAGAATATTGAATGTCTGTTGGCCGGAAACCATCAGCAACAGCCTACTTTAGAAAAGAACAAATCAGCTTCCAGCTGAAGAGGAAATCAGGAAACGACGTTGGAAATGGATAGGACATACATTGTGGAAATCATCAGACTGTATCACGAGACAAGCACTAACTTGGAATCCTGTTGGGAAACGGAAAAGAGGAAGGCCAAAGAACACCCTGCGTCGAGAACTGGAAGCAGATATAAAAAGGATGAACAGTAACTGGAGACAGCTGGAAAGGATTGGTGAGGACAGAGTTTAATGGAGAATACTGGTGAGCGGCCTATGCTCCTCCGAGAGGGGTAACAGGCGTAAGTAAGTAAGTATGTGGTCTTTAGGCAGTTACATTGAATAAGATCGTGCAGTAAATCGCAATCATTGAATATTGGCTTGATTATCTGTAACTTAAGTGATCGCTTTAAAATCTGCATATCTATAGTTCAGTCATTTTAAAGTCTTGGGCGTTCCATTTTTAAAACAAAACACTTGATCATTTCTTCCGGGTTTTTAGTAGTTGTTAAACTATTTCCATTTCATGAAGTTCAATTCATGTTGTAATTACCATAAACTACAGATATTTAGTATGAAACAAAATCTCGATTGAACCTGACTAAAGTTATCACGACCACATCATATTACTAGATTTTTATTTATATCTTTACCCAATGGAATCAGGTGACGATTTGGTTTAAACTGAATGAAAGTATCTCAAAACCTCACTTTAGGATGATGAATGTATTCAAGTAATGTTATATGTTTTTTATAAAACAATTCGATTAGTGTATATATACTACTAACTTCGTCATAAGTATATTCAAATAAATCAGAATGTAAACATCTGTAGTTATTGTATCATGTAGATGTTATCAACTACTTAATACTTCCAAACTAACATTGATAGTGGTGATCTACTTATGTGTAAAGTATATTCAAGAAATGTTCTATAAAATATTAAGCCATAAGCTGCATGAATTATTTATTGAATAAAAGGAACTGAATAAAATTTTAACATCCTAACACTAAATAATAATCGAATGAATATTTCTCTATTAACATCAGTGAATTGTTAATGATTGTCACGCAATTATAAGGAAATCATTGATGAAACAATTTAATAAATGAATGAGAAACTAAGCTAACATTGAAATAATTTCATAGATCTATTATCAGAAATTAAATACTTGTCAAATTATTCAGGTTATTTTCTTGAAAACATTTGACAGCCGGTTTTATTCGTCTTGATATATTCTTTCCGTGAAAATGTGTTACACCGATTTCGTAAAGATGCACTTTACGAGAAAAGATCATCTGTTCTCTATAGTATTAATACTTAAAGATAGATGTTGGTAAGGTACCACTGAAAACTAGGGAGGACTGGATGGTTGTTTCGTACTAGTATGGGACTCCTCATCAGTTCGTATCCTAGATTCTATTCTAGTGATAGTAGAAATTCTACGATTGAATACAGGTTCATTGGTGCAGAGGTGTGGACGTCTGTCGACTGAAGCCTTTGAAGTGGAATCTAGTGTGAGTCCCATACTAGGGTAAAGTAGCTTACTAGTACTCCCTGGTTATCAACTGCAACCTAACGACATCATTATGTGACAAATGCAGTCAACAAAACATAGTACTCATCTCCATTAAACCACTTAACTTCAAGAAATCTTCAATCACAAGCTTACTTCAATTAATGAAGGGACGGATAACTGTCTCCACCGTAGTGTTTGATTGGTTTAATTGATTAAGACAGCCGGTGCATAATTTAACGATTGATTTATAGATAAACTAAAATTCAGGTTTCGCTTCAATCACCTATGTGTATTAGTTATAGACGTTGAGGTTATTATCATTTTTATGAAACCTGTTTCGACCAAGCATTCAAAATAATTAGTCACTGAGGTAATATTGTAGAATTTATTTCGCACTGTAGAAGCATCTGTATTAAATGTACCACTGAGAGTACACAAATATGAACAGATGAGATTACTAGATTAATGGAAAGTATCACTTGGTTACTGAATGTTAGTTCATATTAGAAAGGAACAAATCAGTTGTCTGATTTGTATTGTGCATCGAATATCCTTAGCTGAAAAATCATAGGAGGTAAGCGTGGATTTCCAAAAACATTTTTAAAATGATTATCTGGGATGTTTCGTTACAGATGCTACAAGTAGTCAGTTCATTAACTCATTTAGTTAGTGGTTTTATTGACATTAATAAACATGCATTCAGTAAACAGAACTTAATTAAGCTAATATAAGTTATTTAGATATGATTATATATTTCTCTGAATCCACTGTCTCTACTAGTCTTACGGAAAAAATATAGCATTCAGAGGCTTCAATGTGTACTAATTTTGAATATAACCACTACAAGAAAATTATAAACACACTATTTGTAGAGTTCATCTTCATCTTGTGAGTGGTACATAAATAAGATGTCTTTAAATTACAAAAGCCACAGTAATTCATAATGCATACACTGACATGATTATTGTTGTTTTATAGCTAGTACAAACTATTACTCGATATCGTTTGTGGATCTTTTTAAAGGAGTGCGACTTGTGGATGGCATCCAACCCATAAAAGTAGCTTTTCTAACTTTTAACCATTAAAAAATACAACGTCTATAGACTAGAATGATCAGTTTGGAAATTTAAAACGTTTTGATTTGGAAGCGTTTATGTTTTGAAATCGATGTAACTGGGGTCCAAAATAGATTAATTTCTATTGACATGTGCACATATTGAGAGGTTACCATGATATGGTGGCAGTTCACATGCATGATTAATGTTGGATTCTGATTTATGAGTGGAGCGTTCTGACCCATTTTCGTAGCATCCACTGAATATACCTGCATTCCATTACCGATGTTTACACGAGGAGTTTGAACTCACACCATTTTTGTGAAACACCAAAGTGTTCATAGCTAAGGCACTGAGTTCATTTAGGCACACTTGTTCAACGGGTATGTATATAAAATCCCTTTCAATTCAATATTAGTTCAACATCATTGCGAACATGCAAAGTATTTACTTTACAATAAAAATACAAGTGTAGCTGTTTGTACTAGGTAGATTAGTAGCGAACGTAATTATATTTCATAAGAACAGACTATATTTAAGTCTAGACATAATTATCAAAAGTGTGATGTAGGTACATCCATCTGATGGATCCCAAATAATTGGGAAGGATGTCCTAGATTCAACATTCCAACTTTAATCATATTTAGTATATTTTCTTCAAATTTATTCAGTTTGTTTTATTTAAATACTTCATTCAACCAGGGTTAATTAATATTACATTGACATGGACAAGTAACATTTAAAATTGATCATTAAACAGCAGGTGACTTAAATTAAACTGTAAAAAATATTTTAGCGATTTCATATATTATAAAACACACATTAATACACATCAAAAATGTATTTCAGCAATTATACCTAGTGAAAAATTACAATTATAGTAGCAGTTCTTATTATGTCACTTAAATGTTAACAAAAATAAGTTGGAAATACGAACAATCTTACAATTAGGATTTCTTCATATGATGATACTGTAATAGATAATATGGGGTATTTAGCGTAGTCACTACAACTATTGAAAACAACTTATTATTTTGAAACTAATGTAATGAGATCATTACAACAATAATTGAATGAATTGTTTATAATCATAGTTTTCTTCGTTAACACGACTACTGAAAAATATTAGATTGTTACTAGATATTACAAAATAGTTAGAGTGAGATTTCTACCGTCGATCTCTGGCTGTCCCTGTGGTATTGAGGATCAAGTGTTTGTTATGAGACTTGGAAGGTCTTGGGTTTGATCCTTGAGTGTGCTTGTAAGTGATCACTTGTGATAAATCTTATATAAGGACTAATCAGTTATCTAGTGCTCGCTGGTTTTAAAGGTATCCAAGCGAGATTACTGAACACTAAAACAATATATTAGACTAGGTGCTATGATAAATTCGGATTTGAAATAAGCATATAAAATTAGAAACCTCCAACAGTTTTTTTATTCACCTAAGATGTACATTATTGTGAAGTATACACGAGCATGATAACTTTCGTACATTTAGACCTGTATCTTTATGCTTTCCGATTTCTATTGAACCGGTAAGTTGAAAAGTTGAAACGCAATGGTGATTATTTTCATGCTTAATTACTTCTTAACGTTGCAGGACTAAACAATGAATAAGAATAAGAGATTCTGGAAATAATCTAGAGGGATTGATACCTAATATTTCACTGAGTGAGGTATGATTAGATCATGTTTAAACATTTCTAGTATAATAGGGTAATATAAATCTACTTTCTAATGCCTAAAGGCCTAAATACAATAATTATTTTATTATTATCTATGAACCACTTAAAAACTGTTTATATGATAAAAATGAAAATTTCCAGGCTTACCGAGCAGCCGAGGCTCCATGTTGAAAAGTAGCAGCACTCGAATGGTGGAACGAAGTATCAGGGACCAAAATTCGGTCTGCAAGTAGACGTGAATTACAACCGATTGAGACTGAAAAAAAGGAACATGAAAGCAAACATGTGTTATAATAAATTTCCCATGTAAAATATGGTGACTAATAGGTTATTTATCATGTTTATATATTTACAGATATACGAATGACTGAAGATTTATGTTAAAACTAAATACTATTTTGGAAAAGTAGCTCTACATATTTATTCTGGTAATATCATTACTACTCATTAAAACGATGAAAGTAATTAAAGCATTTGTAAATTTAAAGTACCATATCTTGAATCAATCCTAACTAGGTAATCATTATTAACCAGTTGTATGTATTTATGTGTGTATGATCAACATAGAACCTGACACATGTGTGCATCAGTCCAAGTTGCCATACCTCTAAAGTACAGTAAGATTAACATCCCATGGTAGAAGTGGAAGTTATTCCGATGATAATAATAATAATAAAAACAAAGAAGAGTCAACAAATAGAATATGATCCAAGGACGATGAGTGGATATACGTGCGCGATTGTGACTTATTCCGGGCAATGTCGCACAGCCTTTCTAACCACTGGTTACGGTATTCGCAAGGACCCCATCCAGTTAGTCTGCAGCTACCGACACGAATCGAATCAGCAGTCAGTGACTTTATGAACTAATATCATGTTTTAGTTTAGCTGCCTCTAACTCTCTTCCATCCTGCTCCTATGTCAGCCAGTATCGTGCGTCAAGGCAGACGGTGGTTAAGCATGCTCAACACATATCCCAAATACCTCAGTCGATGAGGTTGTAAATCCTCATTGACTGATTTACCACCTTTGCCTAACACCCATCGTCTAACTTCTTTATACTCCCTCGGTGATCCCAGCTAAGACAAGCAATGTTTCAAAGATATCAATGGCCAAAAACTAATAACTTTTGAGTGTCGTCTATCCTCAATGGGCGCATCTTACATCCATACAGTAAGAAAGAGCAAACTGTTGTGAAGTATACCCTTCCCTTTGATGAGAGACGAATACCTTGCCTATGCCATAGGTGACGTAAGTTGCCAAAATCCAAACGAGCTTTACAAGTTCGTACTGAGATTTCGTCAGAGACCAATCCATTAGGGTTAATCGAACCTCCAGGATAAGTGAAGTAGTCGACGTGCTGAAATAATTCACTCCCTATCTTTAGCTCAGGTGTTGACGTAGACTGGTCTTGGAGCTATAGTTTGTATTAAGAGGGGGAGAAACCCATTGGTGCTTATTGCTGTCAAAATATTCTGCGTTACGTCAGTGTCTTCACCAAACTGGACTATGTCATCAGCATGTTCTAAGTCAATAAGTGGATCTCCTGGTAGGAGAACAGTTCATGGAAAGTCAGATGATGATAGTGTACTTTCCAACAGTAAATGGACTTTAGAATTAAATAAAAATGGAGACAGTGAGCAACCTTGTCGGACACCGCTTGAGATTACAAGTTCAGATGACAGTTCACCATAAGTTTTGACATGACTAATAGTGTTTGAGTAAAGAGCCTGAACAAGATTTATGTACTTGGAGGGTACACCTTACAGTGAAAAACACTGAAACAATAATAATCAGTTGACCATTAACAGTTATTTTTCTTTAGTATGGCAATTTCCAATTTCAGCAAACTCTACATAATAGGTATTGGACCAAGGACTTTCGTTTTCGTAGAGATCTCCAAACATTTAGACAAACGATCCAACATATAAAGAAGTGCGATTTATGCTGTAGTGTTCAATCTTCTCTAACATAGTTAGCGGATAACTATCTTTTAGCCAGCTCAGTCAAAACTTACAAGTTTCGTCTTCTGTCAAAACTTTGATACTATGTTTACAACACAGTCATTTATATGTGTATTATGATCGTTATTACAATATATGACAAATCGATTGAAATTAGAAGTATATTCTATGCTGTCTTATTAGTCTAAAGCATAGGAACTCTTCTTGAAGCTTAATAGTCTTGACCTCCATTCACTATAAGTCGTAGATGCTCACTCGGACGAAGTAGCCGCTTATCGTTTTCTGAATTTCAATGAATATCCCTCTGAGATTGGTTGGTAACAAACAACTTCAAATTCAGAAATAATCATACTACACACTAATAATAGTGCTATTAATCATAAATCGCCAAACAGAATATATTTCAATTGAGAGTGACAAAGGTTTTGATGACAGTTTGTGTATTCAAGATAATTTATGATTTATTATTATTACATAGATGCAAAGTTGATAAATGTTAGTAACCTGTGAAACAAATCTTTACCACTTTTAACGGTTATCAAAGGATATCAAACAAAATTATAAGTACATGACATTATTAAGATAACAAGAGTTATAAGGCATTTGGGTGATATATATCTTGATTATCTTGCAAGCGATACACTTTTTACTTCTACCATTTCCTTTCTATCCATCCATACGCACTACATTTCGTATCACTTACCTTAATTCCTACGGACAACCTCAGATGATTACGACTTTTTGTCAGCATTATATTTTCACTACTAAGTGAATCAACTTTTTAGACTACTGCAATACATGAGTTAAGAATCTGAGATGTCCAATACATGCTATTAACAATCAAGATTAATTTATGTCATATAACTTTATTTCCTATTTATACCTTTAAGGAATTTTATTGTCCACAATTCTTGTATAGAAAACTGTCGGTACAAACATAAATTTCTCTAATACGAATCAGTTACTAGATAGCCTGTTTGAATAATTGCAATAATACATTCATGACTATCTACAATTATGTACATGAATATTCTAAGTAATATAAAAAGGCCTAAGGCTTTTTCTTATTTACTTAATTAGTTTACACCTTAGTACATCACAATGATTGTCCTTTGTTCACAGTCTATTTATCTTGGTTTATTCAAGCTAGTTCTATATTAGCCTGCTATATTTTAATTTCCTTTCTTACAACACATGAATTCTTATAATATTGTGGTTAGTAATTGAATGATTTGCAATAGGAGAAAGACTTAAACATTTCTCCCTTGGTAATAGAAAGTCACATTAATGGTGAAATTACCCACCTATCTCACTCTCACTCTCTCTGTCTTTCAAACTATCTGTTTCATTAGAAGATTTTGTTTATGAAAGAAATTACAAATTCCTATAAACTGAAATGATGGACAATTCTAAAGTTAATAATTTGGGTGAATATTCCAACTATAATGTGAAATGTTCTAAAAGTAGAAATATACAAACTAATCGTGTATGATATTTTTTAGTCTCGCATGCAATCAGTATCGACTAAAAGTACATTTTATTAAGAAATATACAACAGAAAGGATTGAACAAAGGATTTCTACCAGGTTCACTGAGTAAATTTTTACGAACTAATGTCAGCAAATATCAGCAGTCCTTACGAGTGCAATCTTCAAGCACCTTTTCAATAGTGGACATAATATACATGTAACAGAAGTATTCGAAATTATCAACAGACAAATAACACTATTATTACTACTTTGAGGCAATCCTTATTAGACGTTTTAAACATGACCTATGAATACAGAAAGCGTAATATGCATTTCATTACCTTTGTGAGTATAACAATTTTCTCTTACGTAATCACTCAGATGTTTGCAAACGGAAATGAGTTTTAGTTCAAAATCCATCGAGTAATTATATAATCATTTATTGTGATTTTATTACGATTATGAGATAGTTTTCTTCTTCGACCTTTTCAATGATTACGTCATGTCCTCCTCCCCAATATCTGCTATCAATTCGCAGCATATAAATACTTACTAAATCTAACTACATTTATCAATATATCTTGTGTCTCTCTCCTAGTTATTATGACTTCTATCTTGATTCAGGACATTCCTCTAAACCTCAACAGGTAAATCTTATCAAATAATTAATTCTATAAAACTCCCTGTAATTTTATAGTTAGTAAGAAGCTTCAAGTTAGACTGATGATTGCATACTATTCTAAAAATCTTATTTCTCTTGTTATTCAGATTTATTAAGGGATCTATTTACATGAAAATTAGTAGTATTTGTTAAAAAAAACACTGAATCATTGAAAGAGTGTAAATTCTAAAACTATTTAATGGATTATGTATAGGCAAATTACTTTGTATTAAAAACAGGTAGGGAAGTAACTAGCCACAAATTTCATATGTGAAGTTAATAAGTTATATGAATCATCATTAGATCTGCATTTAGAAGGTGTATTGTACGTTGACAGTAATGAAAGTTACTAACATCATAACATTTTTGAATGAGTTTCATGTTTAATATTTCTTAACAGATCATTATGCAGAAGGTGAAGAATGCAAGCATAACAATATTGCCAGAATAGAATGAATTCATCAGCTTCACTAGAAGCTTCTTGCCATCTGTGGACAACTTTAAATTACAAAACATTGTATAGAATTAAACATAAAATGAATGTGCTTTTGAATTTTCCTATTGATTTGATATGATCTGTTACCATATGTGAATTATAAGTGGATTGCCTCGATATAGCTAAAGTTTACAACACGAGGATATAGGTTCATTTAGTTGGAAAGTACAAGATAGGGCAGTACGCACGTCTTGGATTCCGATCGCCAGTCGACAATCCAAGAAGAACAAGATTTGCTGTATAGAATGAATATATCAATCTAATCCGAAGCTTCTTATCAACTATAAACAGTTTTAGATTACAATGGGCCACATGAAATTAAATATTTGACAGACATACCTGTTGAGGTTGAAATGAAATGTTTTGAATGAAAATATAAGTTATTGTGATTAAAATGAAGTATAAGAAATACTTGTAATCGTGCTTAAGTTAAATGTGAGTTTAGATATTGCACATTAAGAGTAGATGTATGTAGATACAGTTAATATAGTACCATTAGCACAGCGTTTTACAAAGACAGTCGACATCAAACTTTTTCAACCTTACTTATATGTACAAAAACATAGCGTGATAAGTTTTTTCATTACCGTGGTGAATATTCTAATTTTCTATTACGCAGTCATTCACGTGTGTAAAACAAAAACATGACTTTCTTTCAAAATTCATCGAATAATTATGTAATCATTTATTTTGATTATGTAATGTCTTCTTTCGTAAATTTTTTAAATGATTGAGTTATCTCTTCCTCTCTTATTCATTAACACACGTATTTACTCACATTCAATTTAAACATGATCACAAGTACATCTTGTATTTCATTCTAATTTCTATAATTTCTATTTTTATTCAAAAAATTCATCTCAACACCAACGGTCCAAACATTCAATGCTATTTAATTCTTTGTAATTTAAGGCTGTTTACAATTAATAAGCAGCTTCGAATCAAACTGATGAATTCATTTGATACTGCAAATCTCATTTATCATATTTTGTTCAAACTGACGAATGAAGCAAGTGGTACGATATTATTATTGTTATGTTTATAAAAGCTAAGTGGTGTGCCTTTCTATGTTAAGAAGAAGTACTAGCAAAAACAACATGAGATAAGGTGAATATGCGTATACATTTTAGGGCGAGTGAGGTTTTGTTTGTCATGTTATAGTGATAAAAATAAATTAGTTCATGAGCTTACATATATTCTCACAACAGATATGCCTCATATGTATATGGAATTCGATTAACCGTATGTCTCTATTATAAGGAAAGCTCAAGTTTTCACGTATCTTCGGCTCTTAACAGCCACTCGGTTAAATCAAAATATGATTCGACCTTTGACATTTTTTAAATATCTTTGTACAATTGTTAATTTCTTACAACTACTCTGTATGTAACAGGCGTAAATCTCCCTATATGGTTTTATATATCTGAATGTTCATCAAATGTCAAACTGTCGTTAGTTCTTCGTGTCCACCATTTTAAATTAAGGTGATTTTTTTGACATTGTTCCAAGCTTTTTTCAAAATATACTATTGAAACAAAAGTATACTTCAAACTGTGATTAAAGTAGACAGAACTGGTGATTTATGCAAGGTCAGTAGTTGATTTTTACAACATGTTTATGTTATGTATAACATCTTTCCCTGCTGTAATAGAGGATATAAATGGTTACAGTGTATTTGATTTTAAAACTTTAATTTTAAAACAGTCTGAATTGTTTTTAGACAGCTGCACACAATTAATTTGTGTCATATCAGAATGAGGTAGCTACGAAAAAACTGATTAAAGCAAGTTAGTTTACCATGTTATTTAAATGATTAAGTTAGTAAATAAACAACTTATATATGGTCTAATAGATTCAGTTGGATCCCACTGTAAACAGTTCAATGCGAAACGAATATGTGAGTGGGAATTCTATACATAGTCACATGTCATGACACCAAGTCTAGTATCCGAGCTTTAACTTAATCAGTAGAATCGAGTCAAAATTATGGATTAGACAAACTTGATATTGATAAATATTTAGTGATCAGTGTAACTGCCAACAATTCTATGTACTTTGATCAGTCCATGAAAGTGATAAATACTATTTTAATTATAAGGTAATTCTAATGTCCTAAGTCCTAGGAAAGCAAATCAGTTATGATTAAGTATGAAATCCATAATCTTAACAGAGATTAGTTCACAGGTAACAGGCATCACAAATCAGATATTGTAAAGGCTACTATTTCAAAATTTGACTTTCATTTTAATTATCTAATAATGAAAATAGTTGTAGTCAAGTAAAAAGACGTAATGACATTACTTAAGAAAATGCTTATAACTGTCTCGATTTGGACAGGTGTTTAGTGACAAGAGCTTCAACAAACTGGATGACCCTTGCTGTTGCATATGATAAACATGTAATATATATATATATATATATATATATATATATATATATACAATGGCGCCTGTTTCACTGAGTCGAGCTTATTATTCTGTAAGTATGTTGGCAAAATTGTTAGGAAACACTTAGTGTCCATGACTACGTTATCCGTTTATCGACAGTGCTTCCCTTATAATGAGTTCCACATTTTTTGTGTATAACAGCAATAATTCATCTAGTTTTTTTTATGGAAAATTAATCATATCATTAACAAATAGTGAATCAATTTCAAAATGGACTTGTATTTTTTTGTTTAAGGTAATACTTTTAACTATTTTCTCGAAAAAGTCAAAACTATTTCGCAAGATAAATCATTGGACTATTCAGTAAATTTGTAATTCCTAGTATACTCAGAGAACAGTTAATAAATTTATTGCTAAGTAATGATTTTGAATATGATGATTTATATTAGTTCCTTTTTTTCAAATACGTTCTCATTGAATACTGGCTTTAGTGTATTTTGAGTTGAACTCTATTTTAAGCAACGTCAGTTTCGGTGTGGCTGTCTGGTTAACTATATCATTCATTGTCCAATAAGTAGGGAAGTTATAGTGAGTGAGTCACAACGTAGAACTAAGTATTTACGTGCATCGGTTCAAGTTGTACGCTCCCAATTATCATAAAAAGATTAGATTGTCACACCGAATTCCAGGGTATTGGAAGTAATGACAGTATTTATAGAAATGGAGAGAATTAGGAAACGAGGATGAAATTCAAAAAAAGAATAAATCAGTGAAGAAAACTATGACAAATTCAGAAATTTAGAATATGGGAAGGATTAAAAATGGATATATTTACGCCACTATGAACGATTTTGAAGTCTTCAACCAATAGTTATAATTATCACTGGGACTTCAACGAGGTAATCTACACCTGTTAATATGGCTTAAAGCAATTATCAAAGATTTTAATGTCAAACCTCACGAACTTAGCAAGATTAACACAAAATTAGTGGAAGTAATAGTGACCTCAATGATAAAGAGTGGATACATAGAATATTGTACAGGGAGAGTGAATTAGTTAGAAGAAAAAAGTGAGTAGTAAATTCCCTCTTATGAATTAAGGAAAGATGCCTTTGAAACTGTGACCGACCCTGAACTATGTCACCAATTTTCCTGCCGTTAAGACATAAGCACAGACCTCAACTAGGTAAACTGCATATACCAATACGACTTAGACCAGGAGTCTATGACTTCATGGACTAAGGTTATGTTTTCGTTCGGCCGTTCTTGGCTTTTTTTTTTCAGTCTACTCCTGTACCAGACAACATTGCTTGTCGAGGTAGGCAATGGTTGAGCATATGTAAAATATGTCCTAGTCTCCTTAGCTGATTAAGTTCCGCTGCTTCATCAATCAATTTACCATATCAACATAGTATTCTGTTCCTAAACCATGTACTGTTTATTCAGTGGTTCCAGAAAACATTAACAATGCTTCAAAGTCACATATAATTCAATACTAGTAACTAATGAATATCTTCTATTCTTAATATCTACATTTCAAATCCATAAGAGAGTGTAAACACGTTTAAAGAATACGAAAAATTTTATAAAATGTTTTAGGCTTCCTCAAGTTCAACATCATAAAGTTTCTTTTTTTCATCAGTCTAAGTTGTTTTATTGACTTAACTAATATTTACATCTTAGAAAGTATATTTGTTCTTCTTTATGAAATTATGATAGTTGTCATCATTTACATTTCACTTTAATGACATATTCAATTCTTACTTTATATTTTCTTTCAATAATTGAAACAGTACAATGAAATTGTATTGTCGATAGGAGAATTCTCCCAAACTATTTGTATATTATTAACACTATTATTAATAATCAATATTATTACTATTTTAATAATCATTACACTCAATCCATAGATATCGTCTCATTCATATTTATGCATATAAAGCAATTCAAGATAATCACACACATAAACCCAAACAGCCTAACTAACACCACATTAACAAAATCATGACAAAAAGAAAAAAAAAAGAGGAAAATAATATAAAAACTCATTTATTTGTCTGAAAATATTTTTCATTCTAGTTACATGGTCTACATAGAAAATAGATGATTTTATCATTATAATAATGTTAGTTCTATTATATCAATTTTGTTACATTTTTTTTTCTTACTTAATTATACTTTGAGTAACATGTAAACACACACACACATACTTACATACACACGTATGTATGTGTAAGTTGTATTCTCGCCTCATTTTTGCATGGCTACACAAAATGGCTTACATTAGTAGGTATATGTTTTCCTTTTCCTTTTTTTTCTCATTATGTTTATCTTCTATGTTTGTGGCTACCATGTGTTCAGTTAATTTTATTTTTTACTTATTTATTATCACCAATGAATTATTATTACAAGCAATGAATTGACTATAGATTCATTACTAAATTTTCATTGTATTCAATGTTTCTATTGTATACATGCATCTACAAAGATTTTCATGATTATTTCATTGATATACATTTTATTTTATGATTAAATTTTTTTTTCGATTTAAAAAAAAACAAAAACATATTGAAAAATCTATGTATCTAAGTTGTTTTTTTCGCTTAGTTTGTTATTGTTGAGATAAAATAATTTATTTTTTTTTGGAAAAAAATACGCAAAATAGAAGATAAAGCAAAATGAAACATGATTTTATTCGTGATTGTTTAACATTAGATTCTATGCATTTGTATTTTTTTTCAATGAAATACATTTTATTAGTAATATTGTTAGTGATAATTATGATTATCTATTCCTCAATCATTAGAAGAATTATTAGTTAATTAGGATGAATTTGTATATTCCTATTGTGTTGTTATAGACTGAAGCTGATCGGTTACTGTTGCTGTATGTGCATCATGAGTGGATTGTCCCACTGTAAACATCAATAGTAGGATGCAGGTACACCCAACCGATGAGTCCTGAATAGGACGAAAGGCGCGTCCTGGATTCCACTTGCTAGTTACAATCCAATTTAAATTATTAGTTAATATTTTATTCTTGTTTAGGCACAAAACATGTATGTGTTAATATTAAATGAGTTTTATTCCTTATTGGCTTCGTTGGCTTCATTTTGTTGTTATTTCCTATTTATTGTCTAACTTAACGTTAATACAAGTACTTCACTATAAGAAAATCTATAAGAATTCTATTTTTACAATGTAAAATGTAACAAAATATTGAAATGGTTTCTCTATTTAAGTCTAAATTATTATGTTGAATCCTGCTTTGTTCCATTTTATCATTTTCTTCGTATTATCTTAGAAACCTACAGCAACGTAGTTTGTTTCTATTTTCTCTTTTGTCAAAATATGTTTCTTTTTAGTAAAATAACTAATAGAACCAACTTCTATTGAATATTATTTTGATAGACACAAATATACAATAACATCTAGGTACATATATGAGTGCACAATTCTTTTCCGTTAGAAACAAATACAATTAAGTATTAGTGGTAAGTTAAAAGACTGTGGTTATCCGCAGCATTTTCTGTATTCAATACATGCGTTATTATGAGTATGTTCGGGGTCATTTTCCTTGTTTCATTTATTGAATAAATGCCAAGTATAAGTGAATAATATTCACCGAAGATTTTCATTTGATTTCTAACTCTCACTTATATTACAATTTTTATTCAACATATCTGGTACATACTGGATACATTTATGGAAGTAAATTGCAAAATAACCATAATCACTAAGAAGAGATCTTTAAAGGGTATTAAGTTTAAAAAAATTAATGAATGCAAATTCATTATTGTTGCAATCTTATTAAAGTTTACTTATCTTAATAGTTGGTAAACTACTGAATAGAAAGAAACGCTGGGTTGTTAATTCATCTTACTGTCCAATAATAACCTGTTGTTCTCTATAAACCATTCTATCATTTATTTATTAATTAACCATTATTAACTTGTGACAAACACTATAACCTAGACTTAATACGTTTCTCTATGAAACAACCTCAGTTCAATTATGATAATCAGTCTACTAGCGACTAACTTCGGGACTTTTTGAAGTTTTAATAAAAAGTCATGATTGGTGGAGTTCAAACATGTAAGCTGTGAGATAGTTATCACCAGTGGCAGTTACTGATCAAGACGGTATATTAAAAATCGATGTAAGTGGGAAGTCAGCTTCTAAACACTTACCTAGTGATACACGTAATTTAGCTTTTACTTTGATATCTGAAGGAAGTGGGTTGATTTTGACGGGTGTGTCGTGAGTGCCATAATAGGACGAAACAACTATCCCCTACTTACTAGTTTCTAGTGGCACTCAACCAACATCAATCTGCGGCAAATACGGACAAATAAACCTTTTACCTATTTCCACAATGGCATTTTAACCCAACTAATCAGTTATTAACTAACTTATTATTAATTATTAGTTAGAGCAAAGGAATGTTCACAATCGAATAGCCCAATGATTTTATAGGTAATATGAAAGTATATTCATAATTATCTTTGAAAAAATCCCTTCTTCACGGGTCAACTAGCTTAACGGATTCTCTTGAATTTTCCATTTGTTCAAAAAATCTTGTCTTCTAAACCATTTCACATAATTTTGATGAAAAAGATGAAGAGATTGGAACAACTGCGTTACGTTTATTGATTGTGGTATTGTGATAGTCATACCGTAGTAATTTTATAAAGACTACTAAATATGTAATACATTCGAAAGTAGGCTTACTCACATGCAACTAAACACGAAAAGGAATAAAATTTGCAGTATTTATTTAAGTAAACTCATAATCTAATCAATTATCTGTAGGGAAAATAAAGGGACAAAAGGTCATTTTATCATAAGTACAATAAATAGTTGTAAGGGAATTCACTAGCTGAAGTTCAATTTCAATAGTCACATTGATGACTTGTAATGTTAGTTGAATAATTGATGTCTTTTACAGTTATTAATTCGATCTATATATATATCCTGGTTTCAAGTAGCCCTACTTAAATAGCTCTACGACAGTTCGATGTGGTTTATAGCAATAATATTGATACAATAGATATTAAATTTTATTCTATATTATCTTAGATACTGAACTTCAAAAGGTTAGATTATTCATGTATATTGGCGGTAAGGTTAGAAAATATGAATAAATTCAATGATAGACAACAATTATCGATTATCATACACGTAGTAACAGTAGAATAAAACGTTGAATTACCAGAAGATTTTTAATACTTAGAAGGAAAATCCGTTTTTAGAAGCAAACTAAGTTGAAAATTAGAATCAAGAATGTGCTAATTACTTCGTGGATTTAATACTCATATTCGATTATTCATTTCCCAAATGTTGTCATGCTTTATTGAATGACAACTCTGTGTATAAATGGCAATGTGTTAATTCCTGTTATAATCTTTTAAAAACTATTTAGTTTAGCGTTCAAAGTATCTATTGACCAATATGAGGCAACCTAATGATTGTGTCAGTCAGTTGTTTAGTAATAACATTAGTACTAGAGTTTAAGTAGATGTAACTGTGAAATATTTGTAGGTATCGTTAGGGTTATTGCACTATTGGTTATGGAAAATATGTCCTCAAACTGGTCTATATTTCACCATTAAAACGTATGTTACTTTCATCGACAAATGTATTTAATTAAGTGTTAATTAATTCAATTACTAGAAAAATATTTCCAAGAAAATAATCAATTTCTTGTATGTAATTGACTCTTTCAAAATCTATTTCCATCCTCTTACCATATTTGAACTTATCAATGTATTTTCATTTATATTTTATATAAGACATTAACAAAATACAAAAGAAATTGATAAAAGCTACAGAGTCAATAAAAGAAATGATACTATCACATAACCGTTATGTTCTAATTTGATACTGTTCATCTATATAAACATAAAATATACAACTACAACCAAAACTTTCTTTAAGTAAAGATAATTTATTATGTAAAGTGTATCAGTCACACTTAATAACGATAATCATCATGTAAATGCATTCATTATTTCCTTTTATTGTGTATCACTCTCACTCCTACTCACTTGTATTATTATATAATGTGTAATGAATTTATAAATGTAAAACCAAAGCGAAATTCCTTAATTTTACAATAAGTTGTAACCACATGTAGTCAAATACAAGTACACATGATTAATGATATGCCATACATTTAACTATGCATTTTTACACATATTTTTTGTGTCTGTAGTTTATTTTTAGCCTCCATTTTCATTTTGTAGATGTTAAGGTATTCACAAGTTGGAAATTCAGTTTCATAACTAATTAATGATAAGCACAATGGAACTTTTACTTAGTACTATCTACTTTGCAAACGTCCTCCGGACGGTATTTTTGTTGCCCATATTTATGTGTTTTCAATAATATTCAAACTTCAGTTAAATGTTTCTTCTTTTATGTAAGACCAGTATTATTGCTCGATTTCAGAATGTAATTGAGTGTTGTGAAAATCATTGAATTTTAAGTTAAACAGCCGTTAAAAGCCAGGAAGCTGTTTCAACTTAATATGTGACCCTCTGGAATTATACATTCACGATTACATCAAGGAATTCGACCAAGAACCGACAGGTTTTGGGATAAGAGCTTAACTGTTAGACTGATGAGCCTGCATCCAATGAATCATATTTTTAACTCAGTCAATTCGCGATTTATTTGAGCAATATTATCCATTACTGTCGGTGAGTAACTACCTTATACTCCATTGATTATATCTCACTAGAACTCCATGAATTACCTTAGAAGTGACATCATGTCAGTATGATTCTGGAACTTCACAAAATTTGTGGAGTTTTAGAATGTAAATTCACTCGATCTTTCAGAGTTGTTAAACTGAATTAATTTGTGATCAGTTTTACCACAAATTAATTCTAATAAAACTAGCGCATCTAATTCCTTTAAAGTGTATGTCACTAGTTTATGTTTCATTGAATATTCACAAATTAGTGAATAAAAATAATTTGATATTGATTTTCTTTACATTGATCTTCAAAAATAGTTTACATTAATGACATCACTAATTAAACTTTAACTTAGAAACTTTCACAAAACATCACTTATTAAATGATGACTATGCAAAATGTAGAAAAGTTTTTTTTTTATCTGATTTTGTAACTGTATTTAATCCCGTATAACTTTGCATTATCTTTCACCATAACAATATTATTTTGAGAAAGTCATATGATAATAAAAGTGAAAGAATTAAGGGGGCTATTAATTCCTGCTAGATTCAATTAGTTATTTATCTTTAGTGAGTAAATTTTAAGTTAAGTAATTATGAAAGAGTATGTAAATGACTAGACTAGGAAAACCGCGTGCATTATCTTTTAAGTACAGCACTTTCAAATTACATTAGACAGATAAAGACTATATACCACAAACTGTTTAATGAACATTTTTGCTCAAAATTATACATCATAAAGTTTATATTCATAAAGCAACCTTAAAGTAGTGTTCATCATTTTTCTTTGCTTCTCAATTATGATAGTCATCAAACAATTGAATAAGTAGAACATATAATAATAAATATGATAAAATACACCCACTGAAAAATATGAAGGCGATAAAGAAATAGCTAACTAATTAGAACTAGGATGTTTTGAATGTCATTTTTATGGAATTCAAACATTTGAGAAATATTCTTAATCATCATTAACTGGTTTCAACTTTCAACAGGTCTATAGAAGAACATTCAGTATCTACTAGTACCTATATATATATATCTGTCTATACGTATATTAATTCTTTCAATGTCTATTCTCGTACAATGTTTCATTTGTAGGTTTCAATTTTCTTTATTCATAAATTTTCTACCATCCCTAGAGAAATAATTGACCAGTCAAAGGAATAAATAAATAATCTAAAAATGAATTAATAATTCTTATGCATGAATGAATCACATCATTGATAATTCGACTAAATCAAAGTTGTATTGCATGAATGAAAAATAATTACTTAACTTATACACTGAAAGTGATGAAATAGCTCTCTTTTTCAATATGAAACAGAAATATCGTTTTTGTTGTTGTTTTATTCTTCTTTTTTTAGAATTTTTATCAAACCAAGAGACTATTTGACGTATGTCGTGATTACAAGACAGAACATTTTAGTTATGAGTGTCATTTTATCCTTTACCTTTTTTCTATAGTTGTTCACTTTGATATTGTACTTTATATAGAATGTTACATGAATGACATAAATATCCTATGAAAATATTCATTTAAATGTTCAATATAATAAGTAAAATTTATTTTGTTTTAAATTATTTAAAAGTTTGAAAATTGTCTGGTTAACTTAGTAACTAACTAATTTTTTTTATTAGGACATATGTATCTTCTCTTTTGTTACTATGATTATTTATAACTTTAGTTTTCAAAAACTATTTTGATAAATTTAAGTCGGATTGTGACTAGCAAGTGGAATCCAGAAAGCGCGTTTTGTCTTATTTGGGACTTGTCGGCTGGATATACCTGTATCCCCATGTTGATGATTACACCGGGATTTGAACTCAGTCCACTTCGTGCCAAACGCCACGGAGTTCACCACTAGGCTACCGTGTCCACACAGTCACACTTGTGCAACGGGTACATATGTAAGTCTATACAAGCCTATTTTAAATATTTTGATAAATGTTCACTTTTTCTAAAACTAAATTGTTTTCCTTAAATAATTCAATTCACAACATTTAAATGTAGTTAAACCTTTTTTTCTTTTTAAAAATTTCACCAATCTGTAAAATATTTAAAATAATAAACTTGTGGTAAAATTCTGTTACATGTTGAATTATTCACGTAAAAGAGTGGAGCAAAAACACATTGAATAACGAAAATTCTACTAGACGAATTAATCTAGATCATAATTTTGAGTTCTAACTTGATACTTAACGGTATCTTTCTCTAAAAAATCCGATGTCTTTAAGTCAGATGCTGTATTTAGTGGTGCTATGGCAATACATAAAACGTCTCTTAAATATCTTTGTTCTTAATGGTTATCCAGCAGAAGTTACTAAGTGACAGGAACAACCTTCATGATGTTGAATATCTTAAAGCAGTATGTGACAAAAACATTTATACATGAAATACGAAAACAGATCCAAAAACAAGATTTAGTTGCTAATCATGCAGTGAAACACTTGTGTTTGTGTCTATAAATAGTTAAGATTACAATTACATACTGTGACATATGAAGTATTAAATATAAATCTCCACTAATGTCGAATTGAAGAATTGCCGTCTAATTGTTACACAGTGATATAAAACATATGAGAAAACAGACTGGTAAGTGATAGAAACAAGAAGAGTGTGAGAATACATGAAAACGAATAATAACTTTAACAAGTAGAAATAAAATGTACATTTTCCAGACCATATTTATTTTAGCTGTCAACTGAGTGTCTGTGTAACAAAACAAGAAAAAAATATTTATTCAACATATTTAATGGGAAAGTCGATTAATCTGATTTTGCGTTTTTGTAAATTACTTTTTGACTATTTGTACAATTTAATTGGCATCATTCAACAAGATAGAATCAATAAGTATTTGGATTTGTTTCTGTCTTAAACTTTACATGTGTAAATTGTTTTATACTGTTTGTAGAATAGATCATATTTCTTGTCATTACATCTTTACCACAGCACAAAGTAACAATAAATATCTATGCTGAATCGATTCAATACAACTTAAGTGATTTCTTATGTTTCATCATCGACTAAAAATAACATAAGTAAGTAGCATAATAAGTAGTAGTTATTGTTCTTTACTATTTATTTAAGTTTTATTATATGTTGTATAGTTTAACAATCGGGAATGCTTTGTTTGTAGGGATAACGCATATACAAATAATGAGCGTATATCAACACAGAAACTATGCTAATACAACATAATTTATAAAGTGATAGAGAATTATTATTCAAGTAGTTGTTTATTAATAACACTAAGATCTTTTATTTTGTTGGTTTCATTGTAAACTTTACATTTTCATTCTGGACAATATCATCAGAGTTTACTTTAAACAGATTTAAGTAACCATTATATTCAAGCTGCATACATCAGTATACTTTCACTAAATATACAATCATTCATGTTTGATAATCAATAATTAACACAATTGGAAACAGTTATTCATACCAATCAAAATAATCACTGATAAATTAAGAAATGTAAATGCCTATCTAATCAAAAATATTAGAAAAATTAGCTAAGCATTACATGATTAAATTGTCATTTACTTCATCAGTAATTAAAATCTAAAATATATTGAGAACAACTTAGCAAAATTTCACCAGAATAATTAAATTACAATTATAATTCATTTACAAGGAGGTTTTCAAGTAGCTTCATAAAAAAAATAAAGTACTTATTATATTCTATTTACTGATATATAGAAGATTAAATTTCCTATTTCTTACAGCGACAATGAACCTAACCGAACTGATATGCATCTATATATATGCCTATATATATGTATATACGTGTATATATATATATATAGTGAACTAATATAAAACATCGAAACATTTCAAGTATTTACGAAGGAAAGTATATTTTTTTTATTAATTTAAGAAAAGTAACCTAAATTAGAAAAATCTTGTTGAAAACTGATTGGAAATTGTTTAATTGAATTTCAAAAAATATAAAAAAATATTTTACATAAATTTTATTATTAAAAGTAAACACTGGTAAATCAGTAAATTTCAGTAAAGAAAAAGAAAAGATACTATTAATGGAGATATTTATCGATGCAATCAAGTTGATAGAAAAGTGAAAATGAGTGATTAGTAACTAAAAAGTTTATGTAAAACTTAATTGTTTGAATTTCTATTGTTGATAATTAAATGAAATCTGGTTTCCACTGATCAACTGAAATTTTGTTACAGTAAGGGATTCTATACTGTAGTTGAGTCATATTCCAATGAATTTGTGTCTAATGCTCAAATTGTAACCATTTAATAAAACATTGAAAATATACAAATGTTTATTAACAATCAGAATCTGTTAGTGTTTTTGAATGGTGCTAGATTTTTTTACAAAGTCAGATGATACAATCATAAAATTTTCATTTCTCATATATAAGGTGGAATTATTCTAAGGTATTCGCCCACAACATTTTTATAGGTTAAACAAACAAAGAAATATACTAAAGATTTCAGTGTATTAACTTGATTTTTTCAGTATTTCCTATTATTATAATTTATGATCCATTGATAAAAGTGCGCTATTACTTACAGGCGGCAATTGTAGTCGCCATGCTCAATTAAATCTTAAACATGAGGCTTGACTACAATATCAGTAGAGTTGTAAAAATGTAATTCTAAAATATATGAGTACACTGGTACCGTAATCTTTACAAAACAACGTTTGTCAACGTTTGTTTATGATCGCTTATTCAAGCAATATTAATGCTACTGAAGTTACGTTTGTTGGCAGTGTGGTGACAGTTTGAATTACTGTTTAACATTTGTAGGATAAATAAACTTTCTAGTAATTTAAGTACTACTGAATTCAGTATCAAGATTGTGTGAATCATCTGTTAACTATGATAATATTTCCAAATAGTTTGATGATCTGTTATGTGGAGTCTATGCTGAACTTAGGACTTATGTAAATAAGAGATTTTAAGGCTTCAAACTACGTGAAGAATGAAGAGTAATCAAAAAAATATTTTTTTTTCACCTTTGTCCTACAACCATATACATAGAAAAAAGTCACGGATGATAGCCTACAATAAAATAGAAATATCACATCAAGAAAACAAGTTGATAAAGTCCCTTTAGAAATTAAAAGGCTTCAAGTATCAATTATGAGTTGTGTAAAAATCTTGCAGGTTGTGAGTAAATGGAAATAGGTAGTGTAATAGTATAAATAGCTGTTGAAAATTTCTTTCCAAGACGGAACACTAAGTGCATGAATTAATTATTCATTCGCGGAATAGAAGGTAAATAAAAGTCGAATGATAGGAAAATGCTAATTAGTGCTTAGGAGAGAAGTGGGAATTAATTATGGTAAACAAAAAAAGGTTAGGGTTGTGATAAAATGACTATTTAAATGCGTATCTATTGGATATAAAATATCGATTTGAATTGATAAATTGAGCATGCTTCTTTTAAGCATAAACATCAGGATAGAATTGTTGAGTGATCAGCTCCTCTAATGTATACAAATTCTTAAACTGAACTTCGTTTGAACCAGTTCTTCTAACCATGTAGGCCATTTTGAGGGGTAATTTCCATGGTGCTGAATAATATAAATTAACCGAATTCTCAAGAATTGAGTAGTTGACTGATATGCTATATCCTTCGCATAATTATGCAGGATAGTGCCCAAATATTCGTTTGGAAAGTATACACTACATTCCTCCCAGATATAACTTACTTTGCAGAAACAAGTAAACTAGTAATCTAATTTACAGTTGACCCAAATTCGCACTTTATTCTTCACCTCTCTGATAATGTTTCACTGGAGAAGACGATTTCAAGTTCTGTCAACTATTTATTAATTACTTTGGCATATGGTACCATATCTATTACACTACAGAAAATTGCTATTTTCATGATTTACTAGAAACATGGATACACAGTTCTAGTAAATGACTTTGTTGAAAAGAAAAAATTTCCTCGTCTAAACATTTTTGTTTTACTTAATAATGTAATGGGCTTCTTTAGTCATGAATAAATATATTTTACCATCTTAAATAAACAATCTATCATTCTGTTTAACTGATCATCATTATTTTTCATAAGAAAGACAAAATATGAAATGAACAATACTAATAAATTATAATAAGTAATAGTTAAGTTGGATTGTGACTGGCAAATAAAATCCAGGACGCGCGCTTCTTCCTATTCCGGACTTTTCGCTGAATGTACCTGCATCCCAATCTTGATGTTCACGGTGGGATTCGAAATCAGCCCGTTTCGTGTCAAATGCCAGTGCGTTCACCACTAGGCTACTGTGTCCAGATAGTCATACTTGTGCAACGGTTGCATTAGAATAAGCTTGTATTTTCCCGTTGATTTGTAATGGACTGAAACTGGTCAGCCTCTCTTACCATATATGCATCCTGAGCGGATCGCCTCGATATAGCGATAGTACACAGGTAATATTTAAGTTGGATTGTGACTAGCTAGTGGAATCCTGGATGCGCGTTTCATTCTATTTGGATGCATTTATGGGAACAGAGTCTGACCAGTTTCAGTCTATTACAAATCAACGGGAAGGTATAAGCTTATTCTAATTATAAGTAGCATTTATATATTTCCAATGTTTGATAATTACACTCATTCATGTTAAGTGTTTTTATGTTAGTCGTTAACGCCTTTACGTATTCTAAGTTATTTACACGTTTCAAATTGTTTAGTTGTCTGTCTTCTACGAAGTCGGGGAGAGGGGCAGGAAAATCTTACAATGATTTATTGATTTATATTAAGAAATAATAAATTCCGAAAATAATTTCAATCATAAACTAATATGAATTAATAGAAAATTAAGAAGCATTGAATTGGCAATCTGTTCTACCTTCAAATACATCAGTTGTTAACTGTAAGGAACACGGAACATGATCATTTATGTTTATATAGGTTTCCGTTTATTGAAATGAAAGAGATAAATACTCAATTTAGTAATCATCTCTTTAGATAATTAATAAGTCAGTAAAATTTTTTTTTGTATAGAAGGTGTTAGTAAGCAGGATATATTTGATCTAGATTTTGAATAACTTGGCACTTAGCATGGTTTTCGTAGAGTCTTTAGAGAACTAGTCCTCTCTTTTTGATTACATTTCAAATCACATTGTTTAACAGTTTGTCTCCGTTAGTATTGAGCTTTATGGGCTTATATTAATTCCCTTTCTAGAGTAGGAATTTATACACTGAGTAATCATTGAGTAACTTTCATTGTAATTCTCATCTGGTTTATTACTATATCGATCACTTTTTCTCAACCAAATTACCGTATTATCGATATTTCATGTAACCTGACGGCACCGTTGTACAGGCTGTTCCGCCAATAAACCCATAACCATCTGAACTTTGTAAGTAGGATGTCAAGTTATTTTAAGTAGCGGCTACGTTGATCGATAGAATTTAATTAATCCAAAAATGTATTAGACAAATATTCTACATGTCACTACTGAGTGATTAACTATTATTTAGTTTCATCTTGCAACAGTCTCAGTAGATTTACCATAAATAAATGCGATTAACAAATAATCCTTTCTAAAATTAACTCTTTTTTACCCTATTTTGCATACTTTACAAAAGTTAGCAGCGAAAGCTCTCTAAGGCATACTAGTGGTGACTGATGTCAGTCTACTGAATGAATGTTTAATTGTTTTGTAAGACATTTATGATGTTATTAGTCAATAATGGACAGCATTAATCAAATCTAACTGATAAAAACAAAATCTACTTTTTGAATTATGAGATAGAATCACCACGGTTAAATATACTCCATATAAGTTGTCTTCTCATTTAGTCATTTAATCAAGATCTGATAAACACCTACTTCTTTTTCCAAAATACCTTATTATATAATTTGTTATAAACAACTTGTTAATGCATTGAAGCGAAGTTATCTAACGTCTTCAGTGTATTATATTTCCTCACTCTATCTTCATATACATAGAGTTTTTTACTCTATAATTATCTTATCATAATCACTAAGTGATAGCATCATTTTTCATTGTCTTTCATTAATCAGTATTTAATCCCTTGTTATAATTGTTAATTATATACTTTAGTATTTATCTCGTTTAGAATAATAATATTCACTAATTTACAAAATGACATGAATGGTACAAAAGTTGATTTCATTGATTTACAAAATACTACTGATAAGATTTCATATTAAATAACAGAGGTATATCTAAATTGATTGGATTGTTTTTGCAAAGATAACGCTTATTAAGCATCGTATCTCCCTTTGTCTTCATAACTTTTGATAAGATTTACAAGTAACCATAACACTTCTTGAAATAAATAATGGTGCATAATTTAGTAATGCTGAGTTTTTCAAGTTGAGTTCTTTAACATATAAAACGTATCGTTAAATCTGTGTTATGTAACTAAACGATTAGTGTACAGATCACTGTAAATCACTAGGTAATCACGCGTTATCTTTTCCGTTAAATGGATTATCTATTTTTAACTTATTTCGATATTCTGATAACATCGAATTTTCTACATTGAATGGTTTGATTGAGAAACGTTTCTTGTCATTATAGATAATTTCATTTAGCAGTGAATACTCTATACAAACTGTTCCAACCTCTAAATTGTCTCGTTTATGATAATAATGTTCATGGCTGATTGCCTTTGGAGGTTATGTTTGAAGGTTTGCACTCTTAAGTTTTTTCAAATTAAATTGCTATGAATGCTACCGACAAAGAAAGAAACCACATTTCGGTTAAGTCGGATAGTTGATTTCAATTCTTATCACCTTAATATGGCTTGATAAATCTAACTCATGGATCTGCTTTTCTACCGTTACAAGTCTTTACTCATTCTTATAAAAATCCTCGTAAAGCTATTGAAAACGTCGAAAATAATTTGAATAGTCTAGAAGATAAATAAGAAAATACTAAGTTTCATATTAAGCCATACATTTTTGTTAAGGTTTTGGTATTTCAATCATGTCGAGTGTCTTTTAAAAATACTACGGTGTTATTGTAAATAATTTAACTTTTAGAGTACAACTTCGTCACTATTATTCGTCTATTTCTACTGACTAGGAAGATATTATCGACAATGATTGAATAAGAAGTTAGTGAATAAAATCTTTTAAAACTTGCTAGTATTGCATCTGTTCACTATGCCGTTGATGTCAGTAAAATTAAGCACCAGTATGAGTATTATTTATTATTAACAGAAATCCCTTTTATAAAAAAAATGCACTTATTCATTTGAAACATAGTTGAAGTAAAGACTATAAGTGAGAGTATATTATTCTCAGTATTGTGATTACCAATTCTGGCAATCATTAATGATAATGTCGCATTTACAGTTTCTTACAAAGCAAAAGTATTACGACTATTTATTTTCTAATCCTACACAATTTTATTCAAATAAACAAAATATTACAAATGTTACTGATCAAAATATAGATGTTTAACAACTTTTTAATTTTAAGTCAAGATAAGGGATGATAGTTGACAAGTTAATTACAAGTTGACAAATACCATCGATATTAAACTACATAAATTATGTAATAAAGAAAGTTATGGCAATATTCTATCAAATCTGAAAATGATTTATGATGTTTAGTAAATTTCTATTTTTGTTTTTTTTACTTCTGAAAACACAAAGGTCACATTTGATGTAACCTGCATGCACAACTGATACGTTTGCATTAGTTAAGTAAATGAAATGTTGTCGGTTTTTCTCATTTAAGGCAATGCACAAATTACTTTTGATTATACTACATCATTGTCTGGTATTTCTCTTTTCTTCAATTACAATTTTAGTGTCATTACATGTTGTATAATTAAACATTAATTTTCATGAAATCTATAAGATAAATATATGCACAAGACAGGATCCATTCAACTGACATACTGATATAACAAAATTACATTGTTACTGTTGCTAAGATAAATACATTTACTTCAATATGATGATTGATAGCATTTTATAATTCAATTATGAATGATAATATTAATAGGTTATGAAGTCAGTTAAAAGTGTAGAAACAGTGGCTTTGAATACGATTATTAAAGATAAGATGCCAATGGATATATATATATATATATATATATATATATATATATATATAGATGAATAATTTGCATTATAAAATGTTTACCAACTTCCTATTCTTTATACACTTCTGCGCATGAACTAATCTAAACATAGAGTTTATGCTATCCGGTCATTTGGCGGTGCTTATTTTCATGTTCATTGGTCCATAATACTGACCAAATTGCATCAACATAGCTTTTGTGTATTCCCTCCTCCTGCCATCTTCTCCAAGAATATGTGACAATTTGTATAAGTATCTTCCTTCATTAAGGTTATTGGTGGCCCAAAATGTATTGCGGTAATTACTTTAACTATGAGAACTTGTGACACTAACGAAATTTTCTTAATATAAACTTCGAGTTCATTGTTGACAGTGATTATCAAAAAGGTAAAAAATATTATATTCTTAAATATCTAAAAATAACTCTCAGCTGATTATCTGTAATAATTTAAGTACTTAACTTTTTAGATCCAAACTGAATTGCAAGGACACATTTGCATCAACTTGACGATTGAATTTATCAAGTGGCTGTTTCCAAATTAACTTATTAAACGTGCGTTTTAACTTAGAATTACATTTTCATGATAATACCGTGCAAAAGATAATTGAACCCGCTATGTATCGTAGACCAAAACGAAGAGGTTAACTTAACGTTAAATGTTTTGGTGTAGTGAAATTTTGTGTAGTTTGAATATATTTTTATAGAATGGTGTTAACCGGCTGAACATTTTGTAGAAGTCAGTGATTTTTTTCCACCCCAGTATGAAATTCTCTATAAAAGAATCCATTTCAAAACAAACAAGTCTCATACCTAGAACAGGGGCTTTAAAGTCATTCAATAGAATATAGTTCTAGGAAAACGGACAGTTTTAATCTGTAATTTGAAAACAAACTTGAAAGTAAGAGATCGTGACTGATGGAATTCAAACTTGTCAAAAGTGTGACACTTATCACCAATGACAATGGATGGTCGTCGGGCTATATTATAAATCGATGTAAATGAGAACTCTACTACTGGATGCCAACCCAGTGGTACAATGGGTTAAGCGTTCGTCGATCTGAAGCCCCTGGTAGGCAGTCTAGTATGCACACTGCTTACAAGTCCCATAGTTGGACAAAACAGCTGTCCAGTACTCCCTAGTTTTCAATAGTGCCCTGCCAACATTAATCTGTGACGAATTCAATTAAATAAATTTCAAAGTGTTTTTATCTTCTTCTTGATATTGTTTTCTACCGAAATTGATTAGTCTCTGTTACCAAGTACTCGTCTTGTGCAGGTTGCCTCATTACAATGGTATTTCATAGGTTTGCTTCAAATCGGATTGTGGCGGGCAAGTATAAACCAACAACACACTTTTACCGTACTCGGGGTTCGAGTACAATTAAAAACTTCGGTGTTCACACATTCACTCAGTCCAAGTACTCACAGTTATGTAATTGATGTATTTATCTAATTTTAGTATTCGTATCCTCTCATCAATGTTGTCATGAACTTGCCTGCCAAATGTCAACTTCAGTTAAATTTGTAATGCATTCAACTTAGTGAATACAAGCAATCAATGTTAACTTATGATAAGTTGTTATAGTCTCTAAATTGAGATAAAAAAAAATAATAATCATAAATTATAAGTTATCGTCTAAATTTTTGCAATTTAATTTTTTCACTTGGGAATTACACAGAATGGAATTATACTCAAGAAGATAACAAAATAACAATGAAAGATTGAAGTTCAGACAAAATGGAAGGGAAAAGGGTGGTGGTTACAGTGGGGAAATAACTATTGACTACAACCGAACCATCTTAAAATTGCATGTAATTAAAATATCAAAATAAGTTAAAATTACATTTTTCTCTTCATAAATATTATCATCATGAATTTGTTATGTTTGTTTAATATTCTTTTCTGTAATCTAAAGTTATTTTAAAGTGGAATCATTGAATAAGAAGAAGAATATGTCAATTTTTTGTTGTGATAATGTCAACTTTCACTGTTTAAAATCTTCATCATTCGTGATTGATGTTAAACTCTCTGCTTTACTTGTTAATTTTTTTTATATACATAATTATATACTTATTTAGTTATTATTAGAAGTTAATCAGTCATTTGAGGAATTACATTGAAATATCATTTTATTACATAATGTTTTCAAATATGTACAGTTGAAGCTTATACAGCGGTTTTCTATCAGTTCCGCTCTACTCAGTGTAAAATGTTGAATAGTAAAGTTCATAAAGAATATGATACCGTTTGATCACTGTGTTGGAATCTAAATTCACACTAAATTAATAATTGATAGAATGTGATTGGCATAGAATTTTTCAGAACAACAGTAACTTGAATACTATTTTGATATTTGAGTTAATTGTATGAATAGAAAGTAAACCATCATAACTAATCTCTCATTTAATACTAGTTGTATCCGAATGCATTTCACTTAATAATATAATCTGATAATACTTAAATAGTATATAACATTTTTTTCCATTTCATATTCGATTAGTATGCATAAAATATAAACATTTCTCACTTATGACATTTGGGTTTCTCAAAAATAAGTACAAATTATGTTGACTTATTTACATAGACGTTGTGATCTATAGATATATTGTTCAGTATATTAAAACTAACCAAATAGATCTTGTCTTACCGCCTCTCAAATTCATCTAAGAGTTAATTCTTGTTCCATCGTTACTGTCATCATGCAATGCTGATCTTACCCTAAAAAATGGATCACAAATATGTTTGTCAAGGTTCAGTTATTTATGTCACGCATGCAACCCTTTACCTATAATTGAGCATCTTCAAGTTGCAAGGTTTTATATGAAGGCTGTATGTAACCTTTCACATCAATATAGACGAATCAAAGTTCGAGCGTTTTAATTACTATCCTATCTCTTATAAGCATTTAATGTCATAAACTAGTATCCAAGTACTTTACTTAGAATTCCATTGACTTTTCCCCTTTTTCATAATCTTTCAGCCAGCCAGTTCATAAACCTAATTCTTGCATAAGTGAACTACATTTACTAGGGTTTCAGTGTCAATTTTTGCTTATCCAATGTTTTGCCATCTCTAAAACTTCTTGCAATTCATAAGTGAACATCTTGTCTTTCTAGAAAAAAATTTTTTTCATTAAATGATTAGCAGAAAACATTATGTCTAACAAAGATTATGGGTTTCCTGTCGACTAAATTAAACCAGTATCAAACATAAATATGAGAAGACAATCAACTTTATTATGCTACAATCAGTTATATTTTTAACATGATCAGATATAATGTAACAAATTAATAAAGATTGAATAGATAAATTATAAAGTTGTTGATTTTGTACAGAATACACTCAGCAAATGTTTATTCGTTGCTATTACATCATAGATTTCCTTTACGTGTTAATGGCATATTGTGAAGGAAGTATTTTAATCAGTGATATTGATAGCCAATGACATTAGATCTGTTTTTCAGAAATTGTTTAGTACATTCAAATGCTAAAGTTACCCATTCATTTTCTTAAGATACAAATCATAATCTATTATTAGACTAAATATATTCATAATAATTTTGTATTTACAAATGATTGAATACGTAACAAATTGATGTTGGAAGGGTACTATTGAAAACCAGGGAGCACTGAACACCTGTTCCGTTCTAGTACGGAACTTCTGGGCAGTGCGTACCACAGGTTCCACCGAGGCGGCTTCAGGTTGGTTAACACCTAACCCACTGCACCACTAGACCGGTTGGCACCCATTATTAGAATTTCTACTTCCATCAGTTTGTGATATATATCGAGATAATTATTTATTGTCATTAGTGTTAACTCTCTCACTTTGGACAAGTCTGAACCCCACCAGTCACAACTTCTCAATAGAGCTCCAAGAACTTCCTGATGTTAGTCACTAGTGAGGGGAATCCAAGGAGTGAATTTCTAAGGAGTCCCATGCTATGACGAAGTAACTCTCCAGTGCTCCCTGGTTTTCATTGGTACCCTGCCAACATTAATCTCTGATGAATTCAATCTCCAAAAAAGTACCATTTCAATTCAGTTGTGTATTAGCTAGCCAGTGTTTTTTAACGTTATCAATTAAATGAACTGAAACTTTAAAGAATGCTTAAAAATACGATATCACTTTATGTCTGAAATTATGCAACCGATTCGAGTTAGAACTTGTCTATTTTCTGCACCACCAAGCACTTATCAAATCGGATCTTTAAGAAGAAAGTGTATTCAACGTCTGATTGATTTCAAGATAGGAAGACCCATTTACAAAAACATGATTGGAGTAAGCTCAAGTAATTTTTTTAGTCAGGTCCTCACTCCATCAACAGAAAAAGAAGTTCGATTAGATTTCTTGTTTCATAGTTCCAACGGATATGTACTTCTGATAATACAGAAGTTAACTCATTTCAGAAAAACGTTTTCTGTCTGCCAACAAACAAATAAAGACAAAAACACCGTTCTAAAACCTCAGAACGAATTCATAATCTGCTTATCGAGAAAGACATTCTATTTTAATGATGAGTTTACAAGTAACACCACTATCAAAAAGGTTACTAAACACTATTGACAAAGTTTTCCACTGAAGATTACCCGACAAATGTGATCAATCACTCTTTTAACATTTTGAGGGACAAACTATGGTATCTGACTTCTTTAATGTGCAATCTTTGCTGCGTTTGCTCTTAAGGCACAACATATACTAGTCTTTCAATTTATCTCTTATCCAGGAAAGTTAAGTAGTAAAACTCAGTATGGTTTGAGAATGGTAATAGCACTTATATTAGATTATTAACAGAAAAACTTGTCACTGTTGACCAACAGTTACTAAAAGATCCATCATTACAATTACTTTACAAAGTGAGAAGTCATTGGAAAAATGATTTCACCTTGTATGTATTGCTAAGGTCTTCGACAAACACACAAAGAAATTAGAATTGAATATTCAAAAAAATTGTCCTGCCATCTTACATAGCATGAACGTAGAGGGTGAACTCTAGACTATTAGATATTTATTATTTGTATTCAACGTGCGTCTTGTTACCAATATTACCCTTCGAATCGACTGTTCCCTTTACTACTTTATTGACCTGAACTGAGTTATTATTGTTTCTGTGTCATCTATGGATTCAATTCGTCTTCAGAATTTATCTCTTAGTTTTACGCAATCCAATTAGTTAATTTTTATTAAACAGGTATAGCCGCAACATGCATTGAATAAAAGTCGTGTTCATGAATAAATAGTATATGCTGAGTAGCAGTATCATAACTTATCAGTAGAATTTTATTTATAGTTATAAAAATAAGTCCGATCATTGATTTTCAAAAGTCCTCAACACAGTGGACAGTCATCAACTATAGAATAATCAAGAGTCAAGATACATCGATCAACTGTTTAGTCACAATCTAGAGTTCAACATTGTTGGATACTTATCTATCCATACCATCTATACAAATCTGAAATCTACTGTTAACTGTTTAGACTTTCAATTTTAATTGATACTCGATACAAGGAAACTATCTTAAATGCCTTTACAGTTAGAATATATATTAGCCATGACTTTACATATCATCTTATGGCATTCATTAAAAATTAATAATGAGAAAATTCATGAAAATGTTGATTCGAAGATCATTTTCATTTTTCACCAGTTGTAACTTGTATCTTCTGTTCACCTAATCTCATAAACCCACTGTACCAAAAAATCTCTAAAAATAATTTTATTCAAAATTAAAATAGAATAGTTATACATCTGTATGACAATCACGCACTAGAGCTTGACTAGGAAAATATGAATATCCTGGATAGAGGAAATTCTAAGAATACCGTAAAATTTCTAGAATCATGGCACTTATATCAAAAAGTAATTATTAAGCATGCCAATGTAGATCTGATCTACTAACCTTTATGTAAAATGTCAAACAACAATGTGGTCAAATGTCTCTCGATCAACTGAGTCAACAAAAATATAAGGAAGACAAAGAAATGAAGATAATGAAATCTATGAATTTGATAAATCAAACATGACTACTAGAATAAACAAGTTCAAAGAATGTAAAATAACTAAAAAGTCGAATTTTGCTTGGAATAACTTTGATGTTGTTATCCAGGAAGACAATCACATTTGATTAAATAAGCTATCCAATTAAGGGGATGTAACAGTAACTATGTTATTCAGTATATAACCTACATCATTCTCTATCATTTTGAAATGTAAGCTATAATTGCTACGTTTTTATAAGATTCTCATTAAAAATCAAATGAAGAACACGTTATTGATATTTGATTATAATGTAGTGTTTCAAACCAAAATCTTTTCCTATTTACTCGTATTCCACATAGTTATTTAACTTGAATGTAAAACAAGTCATGTTGATTTTTGCTCTTTTCATACTATAGAAGACAATTAGTTGTCATAGTGAAGTTGAATATTTTGACAGTTATTTAATTAATATCCAACGGTAACATTTATCAGTTGTTTTTATGTTTTATAAAATCTAATTATTGTTTACTCTTTACTTATATAGTAAAACAAAAAATATACATTAACTGATAAATACTAGATAAGTTTTGTAACCGAAAAATTAATATCATTTACATAAACTTGCTAAAGTATGTGTGATTTTACAAACATTTACACTACTATAGCAATAATTGAGTATACGAATGTCAGTAGTAACCAGGGTGTGGATCACATCCTATTTTCAATTTGTTGACTGAATGGTTCTATGTTAACATGTACATCATGACACTAATATGGTAACATTCACTTCATGCGGCAATAAGTTATTTATTCAGCTACTGAATTCAGATACCCAATAAGTCGTTCGCTGTAGCTGCATATATATATATATATATATATATATATATATATATATATGAGATCTCAAACAAAAGGATTTGAACAGTAGTATTTATTTATGTTGCGAGTGAGGCAGTTTTCTTCTGATGAAGTTTTATGAGGTCACTTTTTAAGTTAGAAATGTAAATAACTGGATAGTGGCTTAGTGGCTTAAATCTTAAGCACAATCTGAGAAGTCTGTTGACTCTGTGAGGAATATTATCCTAAATTAAAATCATATAACGGTGTATTATTAAAGAGCTCTATTTATTATCATTTTTAATCTTACAATATTCATTTTATTTTTTTCATGTTAAAGTACATCTATTTAATTAACTTTTAAAATTATCAAAAGATAAACAGAATTTAATGCACCTGTTGTCATAGTGATAAGATTCGTTAATATTTACACAAGATTAACAAATCTATCGAAGATAACTTCTTAAAAAGAATTTGATATTGTTTTCTGTCTGATTAACACATTAACACATTACCACTTTATGCATGTATAAACATGTTTACATACAGACGTACATCTAGATATATACAAGCACACATTACAACACATATTTATGTGCTTGTTCCATTAATCATCATAGTATTAGTCACAGACTATTAGATAACACTTAATTTACTATTATTATTATTATTACTATTACTGTTCATATCATTATCAAGATGTATACATCACTATGAAAGAAAGACCTATATTCAACTATTGAATAAGAAAACTGTGAACATGATAAAAATTAATTTGTTTGTATACAATAGAAAAGAAAAATTTCATTTTTTAAGAAAAATAATATCAACTATCAACATGTATCGAGATATTTTGTATAAAACTGTTACCATAGTTATTAATGATAATAACAAACAAAAAAAATGATTATAAAATTCCTATATTCTTATTTTAACTGTAATCTACCTTGTTAATATATGTAATACATTAGATTATCTCAGTAGTATTTTTGTACGTGATTAAAGTCATCATTATTTAGAATTCATGTTGATTAAGCTAAATTCATTTATTAAAGAGTTTCATTTAGTTATAATTGTAATCCATTAATATGTTCTTGAATATAAAATGAAGTGCTGATTTGTTATATGCGTTGAATACAGGTTAATTTCTTTTTTTCTTTTCCTTTTTCCTGTTTTAAATGAATTGATAAACATCTGTTTCAAACTGATTGGAATTAAATATGATTTTAAAATGAAAATAAGCATTTGTTCATTTATATTGGGATACCAATTGATTTTGTGTGTGTGTGCGTGTATATATTGGTGATTGTGAGTAAAGAAGGCAAGAATGGTTTCTATGTATGTTTGCATAAATGAGTGTTAGGAAGGAGGCAAGGAAGGGGTGGGGGTAAGTATTATTAAGAAATAAGTAAAAAACTGAAGGTGATTATTAATTATATCAGATACATGATGATTATCAACTATGAAAATATGTAATTAAAGAAATTTGGTACAAAAATATAATGGTTTATTAGGGAGATAAGAAAAAAAAAAGAAGAGAATTTACACATAATAATCTAAAATCAATTTGTTATAGTTAAACACAATTAATGACAGAATATTCATTCATTTATTTGATTGTTTAAATTTCGTTAATTAAAAGAAAAAAAAAGAATCAGTAAGTTGATAGAAGTGGGAATTGTAACATTGGATGCCGACAGGCTCAGTGGTGCAGTGGGTTTGGTGTTCGCTAACCTGATGGGTGTAGTGTAGAATTTAATTTACGCACTATTGAAGAGTTCCGTTGTTGGACAAAACAGTTGTCCTAGTACTCTTTGATTTTTAGTGGTACACTACCAACATTAATCTCTGACAAATTCAACCGACTAAATGATACATAATTTAAAACGATGCATAGTAGTGGTTTGACTTTCAAGAATTGACTACAGTTGAGTACCACTGATAGCCTATGAAGATAGTAAATGATGGTAGTGTGATATTTATTAGGACTGAACGCCGTCGACGCCATCTGGGTACTGAACCTAGAATTTTCAGTTCCCACGGCGTTAGTACAACTCAGCTAGCAACTAGTAGTAGAATTCCCAATTCAGTAAATTTTGATATGGAGTGACAACAGGTTGTTCTATGTAACTGATATCTCAGGTATCTTATGCCGATATTACGCATTTAAATTCGGACATAGATGCATTACTGATGGTAATGTAATTCTCTTACAAAGTATAGACTGGTATAATGATCATTAAACCACATTTTATGAGTGATGGCTATTGATAACAAGGGTAGTTATAACGATTTTTTGGGTGACAGATTTAGGGATTTTGACCTGATGAGAAGTTAGTTGTCACAAGCACCAAGCTACTACTACACATAGACCAGTTTCATCATCTGGATAGTATAGCTAACTCTGATATAAAGTATAGATGAAAGCGAAATAGGCCACTCTATATTTCGTGGATTAGTAATTACTAAAACGATGTACTGTACTACTTGCTTAGAAGCTTTAATTTGAAGATGGTGAATATAAATAACGGTCACAAAACAACTGATTGCTATAAAAAATGTTCAGTTATTTTAAGACGCTGATTATGTGCACTTTAAGTGCGAATTCAGTAAACTGATGTAAAATGAATTCAAATTAAGAGAGTATTAGTTACAATTTAAATAAAAATCAGTGTCCAACACAGCCCCAACTTAAAATTGATATCGATATTATAATAAACAAAAGAACATATGATAAAGTTGTAGTCATTTATTTCGTCCTAGTTAAAAACATTTCAGCATCATACTGTCATGCGTATCTAACAATATATATGACTAAACGATGGAACTTTCATTTATATAAAGCAAGTAACAGAATTCACGAACTGGTATGGTTATCCTTCAATAGCGTCGATGAGTTGCTGTCTCCAACATGAATTATGTTACTGTACCTTATATAATTCAGTATAAATTAACTACTTATGTAAATATGATCATTATTTTGAAAAGTAAGAGCAAATTTTCTTAGAAGTAGTATATCAGTAGTTTACCACTAACATGTGTTAATAATGTTAGCCTTTACCACATTAACACAGTCATTATATGGTAATGCGCTAACCATTGGTTCTGTCTTTCAGTTTACAATCATTTTGTGTTTTAAACCCAAATTTATTAGTTATATATTGGTTCTCTAACTAATGTTACTTAGTGAAGAAAATTGTTTTGAAACAACTTTTATTATTGACGTTAAGTTTTTAGATATTTTAACTAACTTCTTTTGGCTTGATATTAATGGGAAAGGTTAGTGGCGCTACATATTTGAAAAAGCGGAAGTAAGTTGAGCTATGTTTGTAAAAGTGTAACATACTGAATGAAAATCGATTGCCCTAACCACTAAGACACTATTTCATACAAGTACATTACATTTTTTGCAAAGATACATGAATTAATGTAGTGTCTGATAATGATCGTTTAAAACTATTACTATCATTATTAATATTTTCATTTTATGCTTCAGTAGACTATCAGTATAAACGTATTTCATTCTCATTTTCAAGTACAAATACTTAACAGTCTACTTTTTTTTTAAGAAAATCTGTTTTTTCTCTCTCTTAAAAACAAGAAGAAAAAGAATCATGTACTTGTTGTCAAGATTTATGTTTTCTTTACACACCTCTCTCTCTCTCACTCTCCATAGTTGTTCAATGATTAAAATGCAAGATAACCGAAGTTGAAGACAATCATTCAGAGATAGATTTTTATGAATGAGAATACAATTAAAAGAAGTATACAATGAAGAAAATAATTCTCTTAAGAGAATGTTTATTATTGTTTTGTTTTACTGTTTAATAAAAGATTGAAAGTAAAGTTAGGAGAATTAAAAAAAAAACTTCACCAAATGATTTTTCAGTTACAATAATAATTTTTAAAGAAAGTAACAATAAAATGAGAATACATTTTTTCATAAAAGTACTAACTACTATCAGTCTTGTTGCCAGCATGAATAATGTGAAATTACAACAGAAATGTAAGACTCAACTTCATATACGTTTGTCAAGTAAATGATATTGACACATGACAGTAATTATAGGCCTAATTCTCTATCATAGAAACCATGATATTTTTCTGTTGAGGCATAGGATTATTTACGTTTTAATCATACATAATAATAATAACTACGACATATAGTGACTGTTCATCAATCAATTGTGTATATGCTACGAAGAAAGTAAGGTTAGTAAATCGTGTTCATCCTAAAGTTAGTTCTCACACAGCCACAATTTCATCATCAAAAATATTACAAGCCCAGAAATATTTGGAGATGATAACTTACTATTAATACCAACATATGAAATAATGGAACTAACTTCGTACATTGACTAAAATTCATACAGTCTGAATAGAATATAAATGAAAGCGAATATAAATAGTTGCTAACTGACTACATAGGTGTTTGTAACTCAGAAAAGTAAGAGGAATATTCATTTTGAGGATTCACAGCCCCACTACTTAACAGACATGATTATATGCCTTCAAGTTTGAGTTTTCTAACTACATATATATATATATATATACATATATATATAGGATTAGTCACAGTGAAACAATAATCACAGATGATCATCATGCTATATCACAAATTCATGCAAGTAGTAATTCCAAGATTGGACGTTGCCCCAGTGGTGTACTGAATTAGGCATTCGTAGGCTGAAGATCCTGGGTTTGACTCCTTGGAAGAATGTGTGCACAGGTTTAAGTAAGTTATTTATTTATCAAAAATCTTCGGACGGTAGAAGTTTACCTTTCATTTGATGAATGTATGGAGTAAGAAACATTACAGAAACTCAGTAAATTTGTTCTATGTTAACTGAGCTTTTTATACTAATTTATTTTTATAATGAATGTTTGGATTTTGTAGTTCATATAGCAAACTCGTCAACTGAACAACGTCATACTGATTAAATCGTCCACGATGATGATGACAACTACATGACCAAACTATACAGCTAATAGAACATAATTATAGTAACTGATACTAATAGCTTTACATTAAAAACTAAACCATCAATCCGTGCTGATCACTGCATAGTGGTAAATTAACTTAAACCTGAAAAATCTCTTCAATTGATATCATGTAATATCTTTAACTGCATATTACAAAAAATTAAATCTATGGACAAGTAATTTGCAGCCTATTCATTTATAGCTCATTTAAACAATCAGTAATATTTTTAGTTAACGTTATATCTTTATTCAAATATACTTTTCCCACTTATTTTTTACATCAGTCAACATCATATCTTTGATTATTCAGAGAATAGGAACAGTTTTGAGTTAGTTTAGCCAACTATCAGCGTAGTATCTGTAATTTTTCACAGTAAATAATTTATTTCCGAAAGTCAGAATGGAAATGATAGATATATACCCCTTATATTTATGTTATCGGTTTAAACTGCAGTCATAATACTAATAGCACACATGTAACCATATCCTTATGTTTTTCTTTGAAAATCTCTTTACATTTCACCTTAGGTCAAGATTTTCTTTAAATAATCATCGTTATTGACTTATCGAAATTAGATCAGGTTCTATCTTCTTCATAAATGTGTATTTTTTGCCGTATGTAAAGTTATATTTAATCGAAACAATATCCTTTCTAATACAACACTAAACATCATATTACCAATGGAGATTAATGCAATGAATACGAATATCGTGTGATTTCATGCAACATTCACTTTGTAAATGAAATAAAAATTAGTCTTTATGTTGTTTACTGTTCATATATGAGACTAAGTGAACTGAGTGTAATACATGTTAAATCATGTGTTGTTTTAAAAGATAGTAGTTACATTTATTAAATTCTCATTACATTTACCCAAAATAATTCTGTATAATTAGATATTATGCATAGTCCTGAATGCATATATCTCACCTGACTCGCATTCTAATAGTAATGAAACAAATATAAGCTGCTTTTGTATTTGTATTTAAGGAAAAACCTTCTATGAATTCTAACTTTTGTGTTAGTTCATGACAAAAAGTTATCTTCACATTATCTGTATTCCTGAGTACTCTGTAACAAAACAGCGATTGTGAGATCACTTATGGTCAACTCTTGGACAAATTAACGAACTTAAATTAGACGAATATAAATGATGGGATTCAAACATTTCAAAACTGAAATGGATATATCTGATCGACAACTTGATAATGTAAACCGATGAATCTTTACTTAACAATCCAAAGCTGTTGTTGTTATTATTGTTTCAGACGGTGTTATCAGTGTCTTTCACTAGATATAGGCATTAACGTTATGTTTAGGTATTTAATTGGTTCGTATTACAATGAAATACAGGAAACTTCATTATCTATTGAGAATTATTACCTTTAGATAATATTTCATTTATGTTGGATAATCAATAAACCCTAGTTATACAATATTTCATAACGATTTACCATTCAGTTATTTAAAATATATTTCATTATATAGGACAAAACCTACACATCCTGAGTAATTATGATTACTTTATCGAATGGGCTTAGAGAACTTCTCAATTCATAAAGGAAACTTGATACTTAATAAAAAGTCCTATTTACTCAACAAAGACTAATTATTTAAATTAATTGAAAATTTCATTCAAGCAATTAAAATTTACTGGTGAAAAAGTTAACTTTTGTCTTTTGAATGGGGTCAGGAAGATTAGGTGTACAATGCCACCCTTATTTTAATAGTAGTTATTTTTGTTAATTCATGTTCTTATTTTTTCACACCGGTATTACATAATTTACATTTTTGACTAATTATGTATTCAAAATAACGCCAAGGTCATCCGGACTACACAATTTATTACCAGTCAAATGCAATGAGTCGAACTGTTCAATACTAAAGTAAATATCTTATAATCAAGCAATGATTTGAATACTATGCATGATTGATTAAGTTGTTAGTGAAATTTTGGTTACACAACAGAAAAATGACTAATAACGGTTAAAGTTGATTAATTAAGCGTCTAACTTTTAGTAACAAATGCTCATTACTGAGAAATCGATTAAGGGTTTTGAGTTAAATTGACAAAGTTAAAAGAAGTACAGAGCTTTTAATTAGGAATATCATATCTGTAAGGATTTGAATCTGTTTCTTTGAATTGTTGACTACAGTCGGTCAATCTCAACCTAACTAATTGTACTGTGAGAATGTTACTTTAAAAATGCCATTTATTTACAGGTCTTCGGTGAAGTTGTGTCCCGCACGATTACTTCACATATGTGATGTTATCCCCGCTCAACAGGATAGCCTCTGTTTAGGCTTAACAGTACAGTAAGCAGTGCATTTACACTTGAAACGAAAGCTGAATAATGATGTGAATTTCAACGCTAGGTAGTAAGTATATCTCTCTGACAAGTCCAATATAGGATAAAATACAGGATTTCACAATTCAGTTTCAATTAGAAGAATTTCAATTTTACTCACTTTTAAAGTGAGATCACTATAAAATGCTATATATAGATATCATATCTTCTTAACAGTAAAGTATTAGTCTACGGTTACTTGCTGAATAGTATAATTTTAAGCTATTAATTGCCTGCTATTGTAAGAAGAGTTATTATCCAAGTAACACTGTAATCAATGCATGTTGTTGGCTCTCAATAATGAAAACTCTTTACAAACCGAATAAAAAAACTTCATTTATTCCATAAATATTGTTTAAATAACTTTATCATGCAATCTGGAAGTTACTGAGTACTTGAGTAAGTTAAAAACGCTTATTTTCAAGCACGTTCTCAAATCACTCAAGCAAATACTTAAGAAAACCCAAAGAAAATAACGAAGTAAGTAAACTCGCAACAGTATATATATATATATATATATATATATATATATATATATATGCCGTTATCCTCTGTGGATATCACGAAAACCACGTAGATATATTTAATTTTGAAAAGAAAATTTACTTCGTAACCTACAAATAACTTTAACTTATTTCCACTAAATATTTTTTGCCACTGTAAATATTTTACATTTTTTGAATTTCTTAAAGTTATTTTTGTACTTTATGAAAAGATATTTACATTGTCAGTAGTATATTCAGTAGTAATCAATATTTAGTGGATTATTTTCCATCAATCCACCTCTACACTGTTATTTTTTTAAAAAGAATGAGAACAAAACACAAGAATGTACGAAAATAAACTAGGAAAATATAAAATACTATTTATAGGCGATATGATCTATTCGGTTTTACAACATTCTTAACTGACTGCTTACATGTGTGCTTGTTAATCAAAGAAAATTCTGTCAATTCTATGAAGCATTCGATTAGTTGTAACCTGTAAAGTGATTTCGATATTACCAGTCAACAATCACACAGTATATCACTCGGTGAAATTGCAAAATGCAGTGTTATACTATTTTATATGCTTGAAATGTTATTATCAATATGTAGATAAAATAAGCTACTGATATGAATCGAAACAATGTAGATTAGGTAGAAGCTTTCTAGTTTCTAGTATACCGTTTTTGCTTAACACTTATGTTTAGCATATAATTCAAAAACCATCGAATCATATACAGTATACGACCTGCAAAAGATTTTACACTTTGTGTAAGTATAGTACTAGCGAATTAACGGAATGAGGTCTGAAATAGTCAGTGTAATAGAAGAGCCTGTGATGATAAAAAAGAACAAAATATAAAGAATTTGATTAAAAAATGATTATTATGGTGGAACAAAATAAATGGAATAATTTAAAAAATAAAAATTCTTATTTAGATAAGGAACAGAGGCATTTAAACTACTAAGATCAGATTTCTAGACACATTACCGAAGATCCTCTACGTTGAGCATTATCTCGAAAAATTTGTACAGAAATTCGTTTTCTTTTATGTAGGTACCAATCATTGGCTGATGCCAGGTCCTTAGACTACTGCCTGTAACCTTCATTTTACTCATACCCTTACTACTACTAAAGTTCAGGGTAACTGGTAGCTGAATGTATCTTACACATGCATGGCTACGTCGAATGCTGAATGTCCAAAGCTTCCGTGACCGATATGCGATTTCTATCTTTATATTATTTATTTGGTGATTAGACAATACGTCTACGATTGCTATTAAAATAATTATGACTAACTCCTGGTAGTTTGATCTTTATGTACCATATTTCACAGGCTTGCATTAACAAGAACTGATTCGATAATTAATGCATGCAAACAGTGAGCCTTTGCCACTAGCATATACAATTGCATCAAACCGTGCAGTAGCCATAAACATTATTGCACAAAATATATGATGTACAATCCAAATAATATTGAATCTCTCTTAGTAGGGCGATTAGGTGAAAATAAATGTAATGCTTCTTCTAAATAAACATTAAACTAGCTAAGATACTTTACAGGTCCTGAGGCAAAAACATAGAAATTCTATGACAACACATCCATTTGCGAATGTCTGTTAATTCAATTTTAATGCCTGATGTTGTTTTTTTTTTCAATTTGGGATATTTCATTCAGGTTATTAATGATCTGTACTAGGTCACAAGACTAAATGTGTCTGATAGTAATTACTTTATGACATCTTTCATGAACATTTAACAAATATGATTTATCAATAAAAATAATTTGTTAATCTACATGTAACTAACCAATTAAAGAACAGAACATGGAATAATGTCTGTCTATGACAATAAACGATTGAAAACCAAGAAATAGTCAGGTAATTTCTAAATTGCTTATAATTTTCCATAAAATACTGGATGAATTATGAAAATGGATGAAACTAGGAATGTTTAACAAACAAGTCATCAATGTAAAGAGTTTAAAAGTACATTAAATTGACACTCTGTAGGCAGTGAATAATGTTTTCAATGACAAACTCCTATATTTTATTATGAAGCTAACAAATAAAAATTATTTTTTCATTGATAAATATTCTCTTCTAAATAAATTGCATTCAATATTTATGTACAAAATAAAATGTTGTTTATGATTTACTTCAGATAGTCAATAAAAGTTTAATAAAGATCATGTCAGAGTTAATTCTGATACAGTAAGTAAGAAAAACGTGATGGGTGAAGGAAGAGGAGGAGGAGTTACTAAACATTCATTGATTTCATCTTAGACCTCATAAAATTAAATTGTCCGTTAGAATAAAATGTCACCAACGATGTAATAAAACATTCATCTCATACTATGCGTGAATTGAGCACGTGTCTATGTCTTATTTAGATTGTTAGTATTTTTAAGTTACCTGTTCATTCATCATGTATATTTAAAGTTGAATCTATGTTATGTGAAAACTTTTACTCGAAAACATTAGCGCAGTAGTATCAAATATTTCGTTATCAATAAAGTTTATAATGATAATCATTCAGTAAGTATCATTACATTTGATATCCATTCATTAAGAAATAAAAGTATGTAGTTCATAGATTATAGTTTGTAAATAAATACACTGTTACCAAAATTGGACGTCTGTTTCGCTGATTAACTTATCTGATATATAACATTTGATTGAAGTAAACTATGGTCAACATTTTCTTTAATATTTCAACTTACACTGACTCTTTAACTTCAGTGTAAACGCTAATATTCATTTAAATTTCTATAAAACCTGTTCATGTTGTCATTTTCTTTTCAATAATAAACATGTTATTGTTTGTCATACTTTACAATCAATCAAATACATAAAGTAACATACTAAGTTATCGAATGAATTCTCTTATTCACTCATTATCTGACCTGTAATCGTGTAACAAAAAAAAAGTAAATAAAAACGAAGTTAAAACACTAATAAACCAATGACCTAGTTACTTATTTATACAGAATTTACATTCTCATTGATGTATATCAAGAATCACGTTAAAATATAGATGACCTTTCATTTACATATTATAACATTACTGTATCAGATTTATCAATCTTAGTGTAAACAATAGATATATCAGTTACTAGGGTAAATAATATTGATACAGTGTATAAATATTAATAACTCTTAGACATTTATTCAAAGTTTATCAAAATGAAATGTCATTATTAAATGATAGATTATTTAATTAAATTGTTTAAGAAATACACTAAAGAATAAGTAGTACATTTACAAAAAAAACATTTTCTATTCACTTAGGTCAGTTAGGAATGAATGCATAAGTTGTGATAAATGCAACTGAGAGACTACAACAAGATCTATCGAGATGATAGTATACATATGCAATGTAAGTGGGTCATTCTACAGTACTTTTCTGAAAGAACTAAACATCAGACAACATAAAGTAATGATATCATGCAATAATACACTACACTATACTACTAGCATTAATTCAACTTCATCATTTGGTTTGAAATTATGCAGTAATTATTCACTTCCAAATAATATGGGATTAAGCGTCCGATCATTAAATATTATACCATTTACGATTAATTCTGACTAAATAGATTTCGAATTCCCATTGAGACTATAAAAAATTGTGTAGAATCAATATATTCGATCCAAATATTCGTTGTAATCAGTAAGTAACATGGAACTGCAACGTATAGATGATTGTTTAGTATTAGTGTTTTTTTTTTAGCTTATTTCAAAGCTTTGGATAAAATCCAAAAGACCCTAAAACTTATTGACTATGGACTATATACGATACTTTTTCAGGATGAAAACCAGTAGTCACGCTGACGTATTCTAATGGATATTCTACAGACAGTGCGATTTAATTTCTACATTAGTAAAAGTTGACTGATTTAGCTCTGGATGCACATTATTTACTCTATATAACATTTCCTTTCTAATGTTTTCCAACATTACTGTACCCATGTCATTTCGAGTGTATTCGTATTTTCAGTAATAATTCATCATAAATGAATTGATTTATATTAATGCGAAAATGTAAACATTACACCCTAACTTCTAGCTGATCGTTGGTAATTATCAATATCTAAAGAAGATTACCTAAAGATTGGCTAATTATTTACTGTCGAACTACATAAATATCGTAAAACAGTTTTCCAGAAGTTTAATGTTATTTATTACGTGTTGTACCCAGTATATCGATTTTAAGGACTCAGGGTGAATTCTCTATGTTCAAGTAACAGTAGATACGTTATACATATCTCACATAAAATTCTTTATTTTCTGTTTCGTTCTTTAATACTAATTAGATTTAGTTTAAATAATTAAATGAGTAACAGCAGTCTATTTTAAATAAAAAAAATAACCATCTGTTTCGGAAAAATCAAAGTTTGACCACAACTGTATGTTCCTATTGAATTAAACTTTGTTCCTAAATAAAATGTGACCTAAATTCTTTAAAATCTCACTCCTAAACTGACCTTAACCTTTTACCTTTTTATATATTTCTGTCTATTTCAGACTTAATTCATACTTCGAAATAAAAGAATCCTAATGTATTAAACACGAAGTGTTTGTTCATTTATGCGCATGTATGCATGTGTATATGTGTGATAAGAATAATAAGGGGATATTAAACAAACACGTTGTCCAACAAGTACGAGTCAATAATCAATCATTTCACGACACTTAGACTATGAGGACAATAAACAATGAGTCCTATTTATCTAGATAGTATGCAATGAGATTATTTAGGTTATTACTTGAGACAAACAACATCTATTAATAAAAGTAGTATAAAGTGAATGATATTCAATGATACAAATGAAATTTTTATCTAATAAATTAAAATTACATGTATTACTACTTACATTTACATATTCCATAACTGGTACCAATATTACAATCAATCCTGAAGGTACCAGTGACACTACTAAAAACCTAAAGTAAAAACTCTAATACAGTTAGTTCAATTGTCATACTAAAATGTATATTAGGGTTATTATAATATAGACATTTATACTCTTATTCTCATAAGCAATTATCTTTACAAAGAGTGGATTCTAACTATGTTAATACGAAGTTCTATTGATTGAATAGCATGATAGAAAAGTAATACTATACAAATATTCTCAAGTCGTCAATGTTCACCAAGTGTGACAATAATTATTATCTGCTACATAATTAATATTTCGTTAAAATATATACATGATAAGTTCAATGTCTGCTCAAAATTGTAGTCAGCCTCGACTAAATATCTATTTGAAACAATCAATTTTCTTCATGTATAACAATTTCCATTCTATTTTTCTAGTATTAAGAAAAAAGAAAGACCGTGGAAGACTTTATTTCTATGCAAAACTAATATGAATTAGGTTGGATTGTGAGTGGCAAGTAAAACTTTAAAAGAGTGTTTCATCCTGATCGGGACTCGTCAGCCAAATTCACGAATTGTCGTATATGTTATTTTACTTGCCAGAATGTGCATTAAATAAGTGAATATCTGCACACATAGGTAAACGATTCATAGATTTATTCATATATATCATTAGATCAATGAACCGACTCTTAGAGTTTGGTATTTCTAGCTGAGTCTAACTCAGTCGTCTGATTCTGACTAATTCGTGATATCAAATTAACATTCAACAATCTCCACAGCACCCAACTACACTCAGTATAAGCTCATTAGTGACTAACTCTCTGAGATAATTTTTATGGAGTTCCAGTGAGGAAGACGTGACCACTGGAGTTTATTTGGGTCAGGTTTGAGGCAGTTACCTACTGATAGCGAATGAATGAAGTAGAGTAAATGTATAATATGAATTGACTTTACCAGAAATATCAATCGTTGAAAGCCGACCGGTTTAGTGGTCAAATGTTTAAGCATACAAGGACGTAACAGATATTCATCGACATTTCGTGGTTTTAAATAGTTGTCTAACTTAGACCAATTCGTAATGTCATATTAGAATTTCAAATTACAGATGTTTCATTTGTAACGTCCTATTATAAACCGTACAATTTATAAACCTCATCATTTATAGTACATAAAATGAGTTTATGTATGATGACTTCTAATTTAGTTCTGTTTCACTGAAGAACGTGATAATAACGATGTTCATTTATTTACAATGTGAACAATTATTTATGTAAACCAGTGGAAGAATATCAACAAAAATAACTAGAAGGATGTCAAATGTGTTTTATTTTTCTTTAGAATTGAATCAGTCATATTGCAAAAATTGTATTATTGATGAATAATTACATTTTCAGCATGTTGGGAGTGTTGATGATTTCATTAAATTAGTGATGCTTATCAGTTAGTGATCAATTAAATTATACTTAATCCAAATAACAATATTTACGAAATTAACATTATTTTATTAAATACATTTTTTAAACTTAAAGGTTGATTGTTGTTGTCTGCAGTAAAAAAATAAGTTGGAAGTTAGAGGTGGTCAAACCTGAACATGGTGTCAGTTTATGTAGTATTTGACTGATGATCTGGACCATGATAGTATATTCAGATTACTTGGTTGCGATCTACGTGATATTCAAAATCAATAACTGAAGATACTGAGTGACATGTGCCAGGATCAATCACAAATGTGTTCGCTCTTTATTTATATCTAGATCCTAAGTTCTATTATTCTTTCATATGCATCTTTACTTTATTATTGCCTGTTGTATTCTATTGTCGTGTTATTACTGCAGATATCTTGTACTAATGTGGTTTGATAACTCAAACCTGCTTAAATAATTGTCAGGTTCTACGTTGTTGATGACTGACTGACTAAAGCAACTTATTAAATAATTTAAGTGACAATCCGATAAATAATATACGTAGACACCTCGTGATGAGCTAGAAAGTACCTTGAATGAGTCTGTAGTATATGACACTCATGTTACTAACAATACATTTTCTAATAGTTCCAGTGTTTATAAGACTATGAAGTCAGCCATTTAGAATATGTATTAGAGATATTATCGGTTGTGATGTTAAGACAATTTTAGTATATTTTAAATTCATTTAAGTGAGTTATTTGTCTACCGTATTCCATCAACAAAGGATTATTAGTGAGTAATGTAGTTCACCTATGACAGATAGTTGATTCGCTGACGGAAGTTCGTTTAACAAAGATTATAGACTAATTTCTTTCTAAAGAAAGATAATTAAGCAAATTTGATACATATACTTACAAATCAGTTTAACACAATGGTAAATAATATACTTAGTCTTATATATCAAGCTGATACAACAACTAAACTTTTCTTCAGAATGAATAGGTCTCAGTAGAGCCAAGGAGACAAATAGTCGATTTAAAATGTTATATTGAACGACTTAGTGAATCTGATTAACATAAAGCTTGAAATCGATTTGTATTATTTCAGTATGACATTTTAATACATTTGTCAGTGGAATTTAACTTTTTTTCTCAACTCAATTCATGATAGTATCAGTTCAACTGTATCCTTTATGTTTGCATGGTTTATGCCAACATATGCTTGAATGGAAACAATAATATAGATCATCATAGTTTTTTAAAGCTGACATTCATCTGCATGCAATTCTTGCCTGTCATATGTATTCATAGAGTGAACTTGACATTTTAATATTTTAATTATTTTGAAAAGAGAGAAAAAGTTCTTTGTGTTTATTTTAAAAAAGAAAGGAATTAAGTAAACAATAAGTATCTTTTGTAAAATGAAAAAAGGTGTTTTGTAGATAAAACAATATCAGTAGTATGAATCATTATGAAGAAGGATACTGTATGAAATAACAAAAACTATGGAAAGATCTTTCGATAGTTTACAGTTTATGTCAATTCTAAGTATAGTGTTGAAATGTTGAATTAAATTATTAATTGAAGAGTTTATCACATCAAGTTTAATGTTTACTAATGTTTACTGAATTTGTCAGTGGTTCTTTTATGACAATAAACTTTGAAACGAAAGAAGGTTGTATATGATTTACCTTTGTTGATAGAGCTGACCTTCTTGATTGGTGTCTAACAGACGGTATAACCCAGCTACTTGAGACTATAAGATATGACACAGTATGTAACCAACTGGCCATCTATCTACAGTTTTCTGTTGAAATCTTCATTAAAGTATGGTGACTTTTCTCAGTGAAGTTAGCATTCCTTTAATGTATTTCTATCGTTAGTGTATCCCCTAACTTGTAATATTTTGTTATTTGCTATTCAATGATATGTGAATAGGTAATTCAATAATGATTAATCTTGAGATATTGTCTTAAAGTTCTAGTGATAAATCGTTACTAAGTGAAATACTGGGATTTTTAAGCTGTTACTAGTAATAAAATTGAATACGTAAATGAGGATTAAGGAAGTATGCAAAGAATATTACGTCATGGTCTATCAAATCAGAAAATAATTAAAAATAATAGATATGTAGCCTTATATAATTGACGATATTTTTAAATTAAAAAAAGTATCTAAGCATATGATTTAAGTAGTATTATCCAAGCATTAATAATTCATTAATGAGGGAATATTGTTTATGATAACAATTCGTTAGAAAAGTGGATTTTTATACGTTGGCATTAAATCAATGTCACTGATATGTATATTTTCAAATAATACATAGAATGCTTTATAAGTACTTTGAGAGTAATCACAGTTAAAAGCCTAAATTCATAATGTATACAACATTTAGTGTAATCTAGATGAATCTGTACCAGAAATATAACAGTTGTTTATTAAATGAAGTGGAATTTCTATGATTGTCTTTGAAGTTGTTAAGCTGAAGAAATAAATATCTCAATATCTAATACAATCAACCAGGAATAAAAGGTAAAACTAGAGCTGAATAGTGTAAACTCAAATAGAAAATAATGGAGAACAGATTTCATTTACTCTCCTAGATATTGATATTGATCTTTAAGGAATACATATGGTTCAACTTCATAACACTAAATTAATGGGAGTCGTTATACAATCAAAAATGGTATAATGATCAAATGAATTATTTACATGAATGATGTAAGTGTTATAGTTAAAACATATGTTTTTAGTTTTGTAAATGATAACATGTTTAAGGCTATATTTATCGAATACAGAATAGGTAGCTGCACTATATAGGGATGCCTTACCTATTCATGACTGACTGTAACGTTACCGTTGTCAGTTTTAGTGGAGTCTAAAGTCCAAAGCAATTAACTTGTTAACCTACAGAAACTAATTACAGATGTTCTTGATCGAACATTTTAAATGAATCACACTGGCCCAGTGTATAATACTCAAGCGCCTGAAACAATAGATTCGAGCGTGATTAAGAAACCCCCTATATACTTGTCCATTAAAACAGAAATGTGGTTAGTATGAATACCTCCAATCTTGTATTATATATAGATAGATAAGAAAAACCATATCATATGAAGCATCATAGTCTGAAAGTAGCAGTCTGTGCGTGAAAGTCATATTAAAGTTAAAGTTATAATGGAGTAAATAAGTCACCTTCCAAATAGCTCGTTTATGACTTTTACAAACCTTAAAGCAGAGTAACAGCGATTAGTTTCGCTCTGAAAGTATTAGCATCCATTATCTCAAAATTTAAGTATACGGTCTCATACCGATCGTCTATAATCATAATCTAGAAGAATAATAAAAATTTCTTGAAAAATATAACGTAACAAAAAATGGATGAATAAAATTACTTACATGTATCGCATAATAATCCCATGAATATGATAAGCAGAATGTAATATTTTTTAAAATAAACTAATCTCATGGTTTATTTATTTGAAGAATTATTTCTGATTTAATGGGCTTAGTTTCAGTATATCTTATGTACAAAATACTTATTTATATCCATTCACATAAGTAGGTTATTAATTTGTTAGATGTAACTTCCGATGAACTTATATTATTAATATATTTAATGTTGGTTTGTTGATTAAATAGAACAGATTATCTACAGTAGATACTGAGTTTTTGTACCCACTTGAAAATTAGATTTTCGTGTACTTTGATCTTACATGTAAATTATTCCTTGGAATACATGTGTACATTATAATGCAGAAGATACATTAATTTAGACATATTTTCGTTTTTCACGACATAACAAAACAATAATAGACATAATGAATGACAATATTAAAAATAATGATTCGTGAAAAATATTAAAACAATGAATCATGTATTTTTTTTAAAAATTGTCTACTATTTGATTGGATAAAGCCGTAACATACTTTAAAATGTGATTGGTTACAAATCTATCCAATTAGAAGGTTCAAAAATAAAGTTGAACATTTTAGTTGAAACAATTAAAAATAATAAACCAATCAAAATAACGAAAATTATTTTTGAGATTTTCGCAGCTTATTTAAAAAATATGCTTTATGTATCTATGTTCAATAGATGTGTTGTACAGAGCTTTTTGTTTGTTTTTCTATTCACTTAGTGGGGAAAAAATGTAGGAGTATGAGTTTTATTAATGATTTAATTCCAATTATCTGAAATTATCCGAAGCTTTTGTGCCGAATTCGTGTGTATACATTGTGTGGTGATCTAACTCAACGATCAGTCCATGACAAAATATTTATATAAATTAGAAATAAAATTCATATAAGCCACTTCAACCAATTAATCTTTCTGAACTATTTCAATAAAATTGCTTAACTTTGACCTTTGATCATTTATTCCTCAGATTAAGTTTATGGTGTTTAAATTTATCCTATACTTACAAACAAGGGTATAAAAAATCAAAGCCTACATGAAGTTTTTGGTTTTTACTTAAGAACGTACCTTAAATAAAATTGTTTGGTATGCTTCAATTATAATGACCAATATTCAAAGTTTAAGGTTCTATATAAATAGATCATAGTGTTATGATCACAGGCTATGTTCTTTATTTAGTCTGTTCAGACTGAAAAAATAAACCGTTAATTTTTTTGTCTGGTTGGTTAATTACTTACTTATTAAGTTGTTCCTAAGGTAAGTCAGTCAGTTAGTGGTAAGCATTATATCTACATACTTAAAGTCACCAACAGGTAAGAAGATGAGTCAGTTATGTTGGAAGCGCACTCACCAACTATGTGCAAATAAAATGAGGGTTAACAGCAAATCGAATAGTCAAGTATTTTTCATTGGCATGCCATCTACATTTTGATCGAAGCAAATTTATTACGTATTAAACCATTTCACTGCCTAACTCGCTTTTCTTAAAAGCGGTATTTTGAACCAAAAAGGTATAATAAAGCTGACTGTTTAGTAGTATGCTCATTAATCGACGTAAATGACTTAAGTATACATAGGTCAAGCTATGCTTTAGTTGTGAATACTGAAACCTCATCAATAGCTACCAGTCAAGGTGGCAAGTTCCCACCTTATCGGACTATTTCGATGCCTCTATTCAAACGAAAAAATAATATAGACTAATCTTAATTCAAAAGTATACATTTAGATAAAGAGGAGTGCATATTCAACATTTAAACACTATTTTCAGGACGTTAATAAAACTTAAACACTTTTAGTAAGACTAAACTATGACATTCACTAAAATAACAAGCAAAAAAACTGGAAGGAGGCGTGTTATAGTTTGTACTTAACAACTTGACTAAACCGCAAACAACTTCAGCACTAGAACGCCATGAATCCTCCTAGTTGCAATTAAGAAGATATATGACAAGTAGGCAGGAATCCGTATCCCAGTTAAAACAAAGTGAGTTATGTACAAAGTATCCGCATATTTGTTAGTTTTCGGAAACAATGAAATCATCATTATGATCCATCCAATCCGGACAAGGAAGTTTCAGCCATTACCGAATCAAAATACGCCAAGTAGAAATTCCTGTATAGTCCTATCAGTGATTGGATGGTATGTCTCCGGCTTTTTGAAGAGTTCTGGAGGCGTCGTTAATGTTTCTTGGAACTGTCCTAACATGGTGGACATACCTCATGTTAAGTTTCTTATGACGCTACTGATCTAACCTCACAACCAACATTAGCGAGCGTTCGCAGGATAATAATACATCGATCTTACTAGATCAATAAATTACTTTAATATTAACAAACTTATCAGTTAAACTCAATATCATAATAGTTATTTTTACAGAGTTATAGGTTAATTAGGATACACAGTAATAAATCTATCTGAAGCATCGTAGAATTAGCAAGAAATATACATTTTTGTTGATTTTACAATCTATATTTAAAATATAAATTACATACAATATATCACAACATTAACCTAAATTATAATGTTCCTAATGCTCAAGAATGTAAACTTAACCTAATGAAGATAATTCGTATTGAAGATTTATAAAATGTCAATAAAATTTAGTAACTACTACGAGTAATATTACTAAATCACTGATAAATGCTAAAAGATGATGATAACATGATACATTATATCATTGACTTGATGATAAATAAAGTAGGATAAGATGTATCATTATTACTCAATATGATCTAATGAATACACAACATTTATTGAATGACCCATTGTTTTCAACAATACAACTTAAATAATAATGTTAATTAATAATTATGAAGAAAGCTTCCTTTGAACTGATTAATTATGTAAGGTGATGACAATTACATACTACTATTTGAATTGATCAGCAGTAGAGTAGATCGAAAATAATATTCCTTTCAAAAATGAAAGTGAATTATTATTATTATTCATTAAATTAAAATATTCTAATCATTTCATTCTTTTATGTCAGTCAACACTTATACTATTCTAAATTTGTCCATTAATTTATATGAACAGATATTTTTTTTATTATTTATTTAATGCATCTTTCATTTCCTTTCCTAATTGAGTTCATTTTGATGTATATTTCCTTTCATTCTCATTTAATGAGATTTTGTTTGAAATGATTGAAAGTGATTTGGTTGACCCTAAAATACTGATGTAGAAAATTGATTTATATGCATATATATACATATATATGACTGGGTGATGCTTTTTTTGCAATTGAAACTATGAATAGTTGAAGTTGATAAAACATAAGCTATGAGTGGGATAAATAATCAAGATAAGAAAAGTTAGAGAACTAGCTGTTACAAACATGAGGATCTTATTTCAGAGATTTGTATATGCATACAATTAGTTGCTTACAGTCTAAAATAAAATAGTAATCTACTACAAGTATACCATGTGTTAGTTTTTCATACTTATGTTCTGATTCTCTACAGACTTATTTAAACTATAAGTAGGTTTGTTCATATACAGTGACTCTAGGTATTAAAATCAAAATCATAATCAGGACCACCGAGTAAGCAATGCGTGGGTTGGACAATAGAGTACTAGGTAAATACAGGTAAGTCTATTGATGAAGTAGTGAATCTTCACTAGCTGAGGTGGTTAGGACATATGTTGCGTATGCCTGACCACCGTCTACCTCAACGAGCAATGTTGTATGTTGTAGGAGTTGGCTGGAAGAAAGCTAGGAGTGGCCAAACGAAAACATCGCACCAATCCATGAAGTCATTGAAAATCGGGCTGAGCCATGTTAATAGATGTAGACTACCTGGTTGGGGCCCACACGATGATCGTGACAAATGGTTAGAGACTTTAGGTGATATGGCTCAAAATCGATTGCAATGGCGCAGGTGCATCCACTCCTAGTCTTCCTCCAAATTCTAGTTTCTGAGCTTATTATAATTTTCTCTCTACTGAATCACTTTTTATTTCAAATCTCATCTCTGATCTCTATGCCTTTCCATTAGTACTTACTCTGTTACTACCTCTTCTACTGTGGGATTTGGTCCGACAATGTAGTCTCAATCAGCTTACTGAGGCATGGCAACTTGAACTGATGTATGCATGTACCAAGTTCTACGTTGTAACTGACTGACTGAAAATCATAATCTTGGACGTGTAGAAGGCCATGAAAGCTTTGAAGATGGTAATTATATACTTTGTCAGTTGGAAACGTAATGGTATGAAACAGCTTATACAGTGTTTTGAATATTATGAAATGCTTTCTGATCACTCTAGAATTAGACACAGACAACAATGATATGCTATTTTGAGGGTTTGTCTCTGCGATTTATGCTATTATTAAAATGCAAAACTTTGGAATCAGCTCCCCTCCATTAATTATAATTTAGAGATAATGAACTGTTACTTAACAAAAATATAGTCTGAATGATAATCTTTAATACATTGTAACTAATTTATGTGAATTGGTTAAAGGTTACCATTATTTATTCATACGTAGACAAAACAAAAAATAAACAAACGGAAATCGGAATCCCCACTAATGCATTGAAAGAAACTTTTTTGTGATGTACATTATGTACTAACTTTTGTCGTATAAAATGCTTCATAGATAATGTAATAATGCTACAACCGAGTCATTATCAGGTCAAAAACCGGTGGATCAAAGTTAATCAAAGTTAAAGAATGATTTAGGTTGAGTTTGTAAATAATAATCGTTCAAAATGCACCAAAAATTAGCGTACATTTTACCATTTTTCACTCATAATAAAAAAAACGATGATGAAATTAAGAATGGATTATGAAAATTCAGGGCTTTTTTAAGACTTCTAGTCTTAAAGTGAAGACTGAAAATAAACAGAACATTCCATTTCTAAATGTTCCACTGACAAGAAGATTACATAAAACAATATAAAGAATAATTCACTTATCTACAACGTTATACTGTGAAAGGGATCCAGTTTAGTGTTTAGTATTTCATTGTTAGAGCAATTTACTCAGAAATCGCAATCAAAGATACATTTAACATAGTTAATCAGCTGATAAGTAGAAATGAATGTTTATCATAGTTTTTTTTAAAACACATCTAAACGAAGCTAAAAATGGAAGTGTCAGCTACATTGAGGAAGTATTTATTCCTTAAATTAGACTTTAATCCCAATACAATCAAAGAAATCGTGACATATCACCTAGAATATGCATTCAAATAAACATTTAGTTTTGCTTTCATGAAGTAAGAATAGATTTTCAAGGTCCATCGCCCCTTAGTTTAACTGCATATAGTAGAAGTGCAATTGACTAAATCCATCATTGTATTTCTGAACACGATTCCTCATGATTTGCATATGGTCTATGAACAACATCTAGACGTTCCATTAGTTAATAAGGATAACGAATAAACGTAAAACCAGGATTCAAAGTGATATATGGAATCTTGTAGTATTTGTCCATTACCTCACATTTTTCCTTCGTATAAACAGCTGACGCCATGGCTATTTATCCAATTAAACCTGACATTTCTATTCAGAACATATTTGTACGTTGTTTTGCTCTGTCCTCGCCATCAAACCAATTTCAATCTTGATTTTATTCTACTAGTTCTATTGTTATAAAATCAATAAATATGTTCCAAACTTTATTATTTGTTCTTATGTAATCCGTTTTTGTAACTAATTGATTTCTAACTATGGCTTCACATTTTTTTTGGTACCTTTTTACTATATTATAATTAAAAGCATTCAATTAATATAGAAAGCTAAGTTTACTTTTAACTTTTACGAACTTTATTATCATTTAATTAGTTACTAAATGACTAGAAATGATTGTATATTGAAATGTACACCTATGTATTAATGCTAAGCTATAATGGCAAAATACACAGAAGAGAAATATTGCTTCATTCAGTAAGTATGATTACACATAATCTATTATAGATGACTACATTTTCATTATGATCACATTATGATTCTTAATTGTTATGCGTATTTTGTTTTTCTAAAAATTTCCTTCCAATAATCCATCATATTGTTTAAATAAAATTATGACATAATTTTTAACCAAGAAAGTCATTCATTAGGTTACGAATCAACCCCTTCCTCCCCTTCACCACACCCCCAAGGGAAACATACTACTAAAGTGAATGTATTATGCAATAGAAGAATAGGATGATAAATACATTTTAATCATTAGTTATTACCAACACTGATAAATTGTAATGTAATCAGAGATAAACAAAAAAATAGACGCAATTGTTTCTATCTATAAATAATTATTTTTCAGTAATGTAATTTAAAGTGAATGAATAACATTTTCTACAAGAAAACTGATGCATCATCTAAAATCATTTGAAAATAAGAGGACCTGTAGTTTTTGTCTGACAAGTTAATCTATTAATTTTTGTTTTTTCTATTCCAATTAACATGACTTATAATTCTCTAGTGGATTTCAAATGACTTACTATATCCACTTTCAGTTAACAGATTGTCATTGTTTAAAGCTTTTATCAATTTAAATGTTGGTTAATTACGAGTACACCTGATGTGTTTACTGAGTCGTCGGACCATCTGTTTCCTTTACTCTTCTTTCTTCCAGATTTTCTCTTGCAAGTAACTATGGTCTCCAAGTAATAGTTAGTACTTTTCGGCAAGACGCAAACATAACAGTACCGAGTAACAAACCTGAAGTGTTTGACTTTGATGAAGTTAGCCAATCAACGAAACGCCTAAATACAAATGTTAATGGTAACAAAATAAGTTAAACCACGAAATCCCTAGCGTCGTAATATCATCTATAAAAACCTGTAAATCAGTAATAGGATTTAAGTTCAGGAAGTCGCAATACACTGGGTACAAAGGCAAGTTTATGCCACCGACTAACATAAATGCAACATTAAAATTCTAATACGAATCGACTAACACGAATCTAACAACACCGATTAAACCTAACCACTTGCAACTTCCCCTAGCACTGAAACGTGATACATGGTTTAAGTTGGATTGTGACTGGCAAGTGGAATCCAGGATGCACGTTTCCTCCTATTTGGGACTCATTGGCTGGATGTACCTACATCCCAATGCTGATGTTCACACTGGGATTCGAACTCAGTCCGCTTCCTGTCAAACGCCACCACTGACCAGTTTCAGTCCATTACAAATCAACGGGATGATATAAGCCTATTCTAAAGTGATACATGGTAGCTTTTTAGAAATCTTATACTGAATTCGAAAGTGCATTTGGTGATAGGAATGCAACTAATTCAAGAATAACTTTTCTCGGCCGGTTACGACACTGTGACGACAAGCCAACGTTATAGGCTGTAGAAGCTCATGATGCTAGAAATGTGATCATTTAGTTTAAGTATCTCCATTTTATAGTACATCAATAAGCAATTAAACCAATATGATATATTATCACAAAGTATTTTTCCATTAGACCAAAACGATCACAGTTACGGTTAGAAAAGTTCTAAACCATTAAAAATTTTCTAGCTCATAAATTTTACACCACAATAATTTTAAGTATATCCATAAGTCTTAGCCCAGATTCTAACCTGAAACCTAAGACTAAACAATCCGAAATCTTAATCATAACATACTCCTAAATCTTGACGGTAACTATAAATTTTTTCAGAATTACAAGTACTCACCTAATGAAACAAAGTAACATCATCACTTCGAGTGACTTTCATCACTAATCAAATTATTACTCAATGACCTTAAAATCACTGCCGTGCTAACGATTGATCTTTTTCATTGCTTGAAGCTATGTCATCTACTTCTTTGGATTTTCTAATGATTATTTATCTAAATATAAAATTTACCAACAAACAACACAAATCAGATACTGAAATAGATTAACTTTATAGATTGTAATTTAGTAGAATTTTATCATTTAAATTCATTCGTTAAAGTTAAAAAGACCGCTATTTAATTGTCACTAACAAACTTGATCTTTTTAAAATCGCGGTTAAAAAAACAACGACAAAAAATGATTAGTTAAAATAATTTTAACAAAAAGAATCGATTATTTTAATCAAACAGAAAATATTCTTTCTATTAGATTCATAATAATAAAGAATAAAAATTGAGAATAGTTTTCAATATTGGATAATTCAATTTTTAGTAAATAAACAAAGATAAATACTGAAATATACATATGTCGTATTGTACATACAACCAAAATACTTAGTAAATAACATTTATGTTGATATATTTAACTATGGATACTTAAGTAATCGATTTAATATGATCGCAGTGCATTTTATAATATGATAGCGAATGAAACTGAACTGTTGTTATAGACATTATTTCTGACTGCTACCCCTCAGACATATTGTAATATGATACATTTTGAAATGAATCACAGAATATGAATCAAATAATAGGTTTGCTCATTTTGTTAGTAAAGATAAGGATAGATTATTTGAAAAAAATATCTGTCAATGATTAGTTCAATATCAAATTGTTAAAAACTATAAAGGATAGGTGATAGTCAAACGTAGAATGATAGGTGACAGCTTATTGATTAAGTAATCCTCACTGCATAACTGGCATAATAAATAGTGTAAGTGAATCTAAATTTACACAGATAATAGCAGCAATGTATCATCATAGGCTTTTTAAGTATTCGACTTAGCATGCATTGAAGCATTTTTGAACTCGTATTTCATTAGTAAGAAAATATGGATGTCGTGTGTGCAGTAAAGAGAAATAAATAGTATAACGCGAGAGGATTCCATTCATGTTTTGTGTATAATCGCCCACAAGTGGAAAGAAAAAACAAAGATATTAAGTATGAAGCAACAATAAAATGCACTTGGAATAATGAAATAAGTAGCAGCAGTTTGACTCTCATAAGACATTGTTGAAGAGGACTTATAATAAAAGTTAAGTCATGGAATATTAAAAGATACATTCTAGACGATGAATGCGTAAAGCAATTTATTACATAAAAACCAATACTCTATCTTGTTTCTAATGGTGCCAAGAATTCATGTTCAAAGAAATTGTACTAATTAATGGATTTTAATGGGACAATATTGTTGTCTGTTTAACCTGTTTTTAATTTTCACCACGTGATCAACATAAGCTTCGAGATTATGCTAGATGCTGAAAACAATTTAGTATGAAATATCAAGCTGCATATACACTGGAATAACATTTCGACATAAAATGATCCAATGGTATCAGAAAGATGAGGATGGTTTGAAGTGAAATTTTTTAATGATATAATCTACGTTCTTATTACTAACAGATTATTTTGACCAATTAAATAAACGAATTGTCATATTTTTAGTAGGAAAACTAAGGAATTTGATTGTAAGCATTAAGATGGTGAGTTATTTTTAATTGAGACGCTCATTAGACTTAATCAAAGTATTGCAATCTTATTAAAAATTCTGTAAAAATTTCACGTGTCGACAGCTTAAATTATCATTTAAAGAAGAAGTGTTGACGTTAACTCTATGTAAATATCACATAAATGAAAATAGTAGTGATGAAGCTATGACTTCGACTACAGCTTATATCTATGTGACAGGTTTTTACTATTTTTGATCTTCTTTTATATTTTGACTCGTTAAATAAATTTAATATCTTCGCATTATAAAAACTTTCCCATTATTTAATTACGTATACAAATAGAATCCAGGACGAGCATTTCTTTCTATGTGAGACTCGTCGGCTGCATGTAACCTCAACCCAATGTTGATATTCACACCGGGAACAGAATTCGTTTCGTGCCAAACACCACAAGGTTCATCACTAGGCTATTGAGTCCAGATAGTCACACTTGTGCAAAGAAACGCATATCCTGGATTCCGCTTGTCAGTCACAATCCGAGTGATTACAGTACTTGTGTGCTACCACTATATCTAAACTATTCGCTCAGGATGCGCATATGGCAACATAGACTGATTAGTTTCAGTCCATAAAGAATCAGCAGGAATATCCAAACATATTTGAATTATATCTAAACAGTACTTTCAAATCCTAAAACACATGCATTTAAACCATGAAGTGACGTTATACTATGTCTTTGATTTTTCAGCAAGCAAGTAATATTTGATAGTTTCATTCTTGCAATTTTTAAAATGAATAACCAAAGTTTGAGATATTTACACTTCAGCTACTCACAGAGTACGTATTGTTGTCAAGGTCTGTCTAAATAAATTTGAATAAACTAAAGATTGATTTATATTAAAACTCAAGAAACTTCAGTTTTTCAGTTTTATACTCACTAGGTTATTACAAATATACGATAGCTTAGTTGAAACAATGTTATGTTCTCTTATCTTTATTGAATAATGTATCTCTTAATGACATACTTCAAGCCTAACCATGTTACTTTGTTTGAATATCTCACATAATCCAGTGTGTATAATTAAAGAACAGACAAAGTTAGTAACACATGAATGTTAAATCCTTTACTTAATTAAAAAATAAAGAATAATTCATTTTATTATATTCTGAATCTGCTAAGCATAATTTTACAACAGAAATATCCTATAATAAAATTTATGATCAAGTAGAAGCCAAATAAACCATACTATAAACATTGATAATGTATAAGATTCTATGCACGAACTATATTGTGGGTAGATTTAATCTATTTTAATTCTATGTTTTTTTTTTAGCTTAATCCCTTTTATTTGATGATATATACATAATTGCAAGGAATGAAAAAATAACGATAAACACAATAAAAAGTGTATAATCTTCTACTAAGATGAGAAGTAAAACAAGACTTAAAGTAAACCATAATATTTATAGAGAAGGTAAAGAAAAAAGAAACTTTTTTTATCTGAAAACAAACTTTGGGTAAATGTGCATAATCAATGCTCACCTATTTACTATCATGATATTTCAACTTATTTCCATGTAATGTTATAAGTGAACATTAGAATTCATTCTTATCTTAAGTATCCTTTAGTGTTGATTATCAAAACATGAAAGGAAAAGCATTGATGTTTGCCTATAACTTATTAACATTGTATTGATTATGCAGAATTGGTTGTTATTAATAGTTAACGATCTGAAGTTCTGACTTCTTTCATTTTATGTCTATTTGATAAACATAAAGAGAATGGATACAAATAAGCATACTAGGAAAATATATTTGGGAGAATATATAGCTGTTGTCATTGACTAATATAAATAGGGAAAACTTGAAATAAACAATAATAACAGTAGTAATAGTAGCAGAAAGGAAACCAGAATAAATAACAACAGTGTTTCTAACTAAAAATATGCAAAACAACCACGTATAAACATCCGGAATAACTGATTAAGTAAACATTAATAATAAAATGAGTTATATATATTTGTAAAATTCCAATGAGTAGAAATTAAAATTTCTGACGTTTCGCGGCTTAGTGTAAGTCGCTTCTTCAGAGAAATGAATAACCGAATTGAATTAGCACAAGATTAAATAATACAATGGAACAAATCAGAATCAGAGTAAGTTCGTACAATCAAAATTGCGAGTTTCGATCATGTCATGTCAAGTCATTTGGGTCAAGGTAATTTGATGTGAGACATGTGTGCATGCATATGTTAGTGTGATGTGAACTGAGATTATGTGAAAATAATCTCTTACTCTGATTCTGATTTGTTCCATTGTATTATTTAATCTTGTGCTAATTCAATTCGGTTATTCATTTCTCTGAAGAAGCGACTTACACTAAGCCGCGAAACGTCAGAAATTTTAATTTCTACTCATTGGAATTTTACAAATATATATAACTCATTTTATAAACAACCTATCCAATGCTCAATTTATTTGAAATTATCAAAATTAACCTTGGTAATGATGTAAACATTAATAAGTTTTTCTTTTGTATATTGCTTGAAGTAAAATTCTATTTAAAATTGGATCAGTCATCCCTTGATTCTAAGCAATATATATGTAGTATTAGCATAAAAACAGTGCTAAGAAGCAACTGACACAGTGTATAGTTGTCCCTCTTCAAGGCATTCATTCCTATATTTGGTAATAATCTAATCGTTCTACTAAGAATACGCTTACGAATACTATCAGTTGTATGACTATTGGGGAAGTGTTTCTGCTTAACACATACTCTATTATTTAATTAATCAGAAAAGAACCTTATAATTTGACGACTGAATGGGAAGCATAAATTTGACCGTTTTGAATTTCTCCATAAAACTTCGAAAAAATTTCATAATTCTTTCTAGGAATTTACTTTGATTTACAATTATTTCTGTAATTAATGTGGTTGCCATCATTCAAAAAGATTATATTATACTTTTTGGCTTTTGGTTTGCTCCACATTTTACGTCAATGCCAATATGTTAATTTTAACGCAAAGTTCAGGATAGGGAGTAACTATACTTTCAGAATACTATTTTTTTTACAATTAGGAGTAGTTGTATCATGTACGAAACGTTCGTTGACGTGTTCAAAGTTAAATGACATTCATTGTTTAGTAACACTATGCCGATAATTCTTAACTTTACAAGAAACTATCAAATGCATTTCAAGAATGATTTCTGAAATCTTTAATTTATTCTTTCTTATTATTACAGTACTAACAATTTAATTACTAGTATCATTGTCCAGACTTTAATTCATGTTGACTCCATCCTATGTTCAGGTGAGGCTTACTGACACATATTTTACTTATTAAATATCCAGTATCTGACAACGAATCCTAGTGCTGGTTTTAGTCGGATGATAATTAGCATCATTTTGCCTTAGTGACTGTGATTTACTCAGCAAAATATTACAATGATTTTCCGAAGATAATTGACTTATGAACTTAGTAATGTCGAATTTAATTGACCATTTATTACTTCTACTAGTTCACCATTTTACCTTAATACAAAATACATTTTTTTATTATTTTAAGCTACCATATAATGTATGTTCCTTTAATTTTTTTCAATATACGTCATCGATAAGCAATTCCTACCTTACTACTTCTCATTAACCTTAGTTCTGTAAATTAAATTTTGTTTAACGCTTGGATGAATCTTTGACCACATTTTAGACGACGCCATAACTATGTGTTACATCATATGTCTGTATCTACGCTAAATAATCATGAAATGCATCTGTATAGCTGGCATCGTTGAAAACAAAATTTTCCTGTTTAGAATGCAGTGCCATTATTTAGTGGTAGAATATGAGTTTTCTTTGTTCATCTGTAAAATTCTCCGTAAAGTTATGACTACAATTGAACTCAATGGAGATAAAGCACTTACAAATACTAGTTATGTAGTCATCAGTAATTAAATCAGAAGTGACAATGTATCTAATATGTTACGTAACAACAAACAGCTAACTAAAATCTTTAAAGCTGCGTTACATTCTAGTTAATATTAGTCAGAAAAGAGAACTTGAAATTTTAGACAAACTGATTTCACTTGCATGTTTCAAGCGTCTATCAACCCGAATATTATTCTAAAACATTTGATTACTACTAAGTAAACTACCACTGTTATTGTAATGTATCAAAGATTAATAAAACAATCTAACCAATTAATCACAACCAAACTTATTAGTTCAACTGTAGTTTAGCATTTGAAAATAATCAATATTCTACTTATATTTACTTACGTATTATTCATAAGTTCTGTTAGCAACTAAATCTGATGGTATCTATTTCAGATATCATCATCGATTACTACTCTATCATTTAACGATTGTCAATTTATAATGAAAAAATCATTTTATAGTTAATTAACTTATGTAAAAATACATTTTCTTAAAAACTATTTAATGTGAAATTCATAGTTATCTTCTTCCTCTTCCTTATCTTCTTCTTTTTTTCCCATTTCCAACTAATTATCTAATGTATGTAATAATTTAATCTAATTTCATAACCAATCTATTGCCAAAAATAATATAAAAAAACAGATTAAAAATTTTTTTCCCATGAGAATTTACTTAGAGATTAGTTAAAATGTTTATTTATCATTTATGAAGGTAAACATTTTATTCCTTTTTAACTTGTATTATGTATGTTAAGTTGAAAAAAAAAGAAAAGATGAAAGATGAAAGTTGCCAATGTAATCCATGTTACCTTAATAAATAAATTAAATGTTTCATTAAATATGCATTAATCTACTGTTACTAGGTTGAATTTAATAGAAAAGTAAAGTCAATTACAAAGTATACAAAGTGATGATTATTATTATTTAAAATAGTTATTTCATTTCTTTGTTATTTATTGCTGAATATAAAATCAATGGGAGAATAAGATAGATAAGTAGATAAATACGCCATTGAATATGTAACACGTATATAAACGACCTCCTAGTAATTTTGTAGAACTTGAAAATCTACAAATTAAATTTGTAATAGTAGTAAATATTAATTACAATAATTATACAATAGTAATTGAGTAATATGAAAGAAGTGGATACTTTTACGTACCTGGGGAGCATCATCGATGAACAAGGAGGATCCGATGCAGATGTAAGGGCAAGGATCGGCAAAACAAGGACAGCATTCCTACAGTAGAACAATATATGGGACTCCAAACAACTATCTACCAACCTCAAAGTTAAACTCTTCAATTCGAACGTGAAGACATTTCTTCTCTATGGAGCTGAAACGCGGAGCATTACCACTTCAGACATCCTCAGGAGGGTACAGGTATTTATTAACAATTGTCTACGCAGAATATTGAATGTCTGTTGGCCGGAAACCATCAGCAACAGCCTACTTTAGAAGAGAACAAACCAACTTCCAGCTGAAGAGGAAATCAGGAAACGACGTTAGAAATGGATAGGACATAGATTGCGATAATCATCAGATTGTATCACGAGACAAGCACTAATTTGTAATCCTGTTGGACAACGGAAAAGAGGAAGGCCAAAGAACACACTACGTCGAGAGCTGGGAGCAGACATTGAAAGGATGAACAGTAACTGGAGACAGCTGGAACGGTTTGCTGAGGACAGAGTTGAATGGCGAATACTGGTGAGCGGCCTATGCTCCTCTGAGAGCGGTGACAGGCGTAGGTAAGTAAGTAATTGGGTAATAGAAGGATTGTTAAATTAAAATTTGACTAGTTGGTTTATGTTATGTAACCAAATCTAAATACAACAATGTCCACAACATTCAGCTACAATTAATATAAACTCACTAGTAACTAACTTTACCAGATAATTCCTGGGGTTTTAATAAGAAAAAGTGAACAGTAGAGTTCAACTATGTTGGGTATCAGGCAGTTATACACTGACAATAGTGGATGAGGTTACGCAAATATATCAGGAATTGAGTCAGAAAAATCAACTGTTGTAAGCTGGCCAGATCAGTGATATAAGTGCTTGCAGCAAAGCCTGAAGGTAATAGATTCACCTCCTTGTTAATTTACTCTATAAATGATGGTCAATATTAGGTAGCACATATGGATGTCAGAGTAACAGTAACTTTACAAGAAAGTTACTAACAAAAATATTGAAAGTGGTTTTCTTCACTTTCATCATGTTTGAACATATATACACATATATGTACATGGGCTTAATTTCATCATACTGGTAAATTGGCATATCATATGTCTTATCTGGCTTGATCTTTTTAGGAAAATGGGTAGATTTAATACTGGCAGTCGAATTCAGCACTAGAGTTTAATCTTATGTAGGCTTACTCTGATGGTAATGTCTGTATTATAACTCTACACCAATTCCGTTTACTTCACATTTCGGAGGCATTATTCACTAGGCTATTGAATTCAGATAGCCATTATTTTACTCAACAGAAAGAAATAAACATTTTGGATTTTACCGATAATCATATCGACTTGTGATGTAAGTATACTATCGAACACGCATCGAAATTTGTTCCTAAATACTGAAAAAAGGTAAACTTATACTAATAATAATGAAGTTTACTACTTGCTGTAGCATAGGTAGTAGTGCTGATGCTCAATAAATTAATGCACTCATTGCACTGAGATAGCTTATGGAGATTGGTATTTTTAGTTGACTAAATGCATCCCAGATTGATGTCAGCAAGATGTTCCTAAAGCTCTAGTAAGAAGTCGTGCCTGGTAGAGTTCAGACTTGTCGGAAGTAAGACAGCTATCACTGATGACAATGGATGATCGTAGAGCTATATCAAAAATTGATAAAAGTGGGAATTCTAGCATTGAGTACCGGACAACTGGTGAGAAGTGATAGGACGAGAAAGCTGTTCAGTACTTCCTGGTTTTCAAATGCTACCCTACCAACATCAGTCTGTGACGAAATCAATCCATTAAAAAATGTATTTATTAATCATAATGATGTTTAATTTAGTTAAATCACAAAACTCACTGTATACTGAATACTGTACTGTATACAATGTTATTATATTGGCTAGAGTTGAGAATAAAAGCCTATAGATGTCATGTATAAGGTACTCATAACTTCTTTTCTGTACGTATATAAACATTATTTTAGATATTTTATCCGATGTAAAGTGATAAATTAGTCTTTTAATAAGATCGATCATTTTTCTAGTATCAGACACTTTGTAATGAATAGAGATATATCTATATATAATCCAATGAAATATGATACATCAGATATAATCCTTTTAAGTAGTCATAGTAACTACATTGTTACTAGTGCCTTTTGTTAAACTGAAGTGAGTAAAAAAATCTTCCTAAAAAAATAACACAGTAACTGTAGTTGTTTGTTTATTTTCGTTTATGTGAAATTATTCAACTTTTTTTAAATATTTATTTAATAAAACTTTTACAGAACAATGGTTCTATGTACATTTTAAGTATGTAGAAACATGATATAGAATTTCATAACACTGACAAGTACCTTATTGTTCATTTCATTATATCTTATCATAGTTAAGTATCATTATTGTTCTATTGTATTCTAATTTAAAACAAAAATAAAATTATTAATAAAAAGGAAATTTTCACTGTTTAAATATATTGATATTTTGTTTTGTTTTATTAAAATAATTATAGGTGATAACTGGCAATCATGATGAACATGTTCATTTTGAAAATTATGATTCGAAAGATACTATGTTAAAGTAACCAATGACAACGATGATATTATTGAATTAAATATAATTACTGTTATAAAATTAAATAACTGTTAGGTAATGAAATGTACATTTCTTGTTAATCTATCTTTGTATAATCAAAATAACTACAGTGTAAATGTGATTGATATATTGGAAAGTTAGTACTACCAATTCTTTCAGACATTTTCAACTTGTTGAGTAAAGTGAAAAATGTAAGCTGCTATATAGTTAGTAGAGATGAAAACAGAAGATATTTTTCATTTCACCTTAATACAAATTGAATGATAACGGTAATAGTTAGATTGTCTATTTTATTTGTGTACACTGAAAGTAGTTTTGTCTTCTTGACTTGTTAGTGTTGATTAGAATAACAAATTAGTATACAGGAATATATTAATTGTTTTTAGAGAACACAACAATAATAGAACATACTTATGTAGTTAAAATTACGGTGTGGTGGATTACAATAAGCACTAGATAGATTATGTATTTTATAATCGTTTTTCAATCGAACTAGATGAAAGTTACTAAAAGATGCTATTATACATGAGATGAAGTACTTTAGACTGATAATAGACTGTTTGACTTTTAGTTTTTCAGTTATAATGTACATGAAATCAGATGGTTTTATGGTGAAAGGCGCATATACAGTACTCTCATTAGTAAGCAACTGTTACAAAGTGTAAATCAATTTTATGTGTTCATTGTTATGTCAGATTATACAGTGTAATCCTTGTCTACATCTAAGTTTACATATTACACTGAAAGCCGTTACATTTAGTAGTAACCAAAACAAAATAAAATCCTAATAGGTAAATTATTTCTCTTTGGATTTAAAAATGGTCAATGTAGAAGATTATCTTTAACTAATTAACCATTATGAACCAGGTGATAACAGAAAGCTAGTTAATTTTAATTGTTAACTCTTCAGAATCGTACACAAACTATACCACTCATTAATGAACACTGGATCATCATGATTCACATTTATTTAAACTCCGACATATAATAACTTCTAAATTCAACTACGAATGATTAATGAATGTTTGTGACTATCATTCTTTTATTTGGGATAACTAATTCTACTCATGGCATGTGTGAATTTTTACTACCACCAATCATCAATTAAACTTCTGAGATTCTTGTTAAAATTAGTCATTGATGAAAATTTTATTAATGTTAGAATCTATAGTGTTTGGCTTTGAGTGTATACCTTCACAGAAGACGTATACTAAAGTATCTACTATTCTCTCGTTCTTATAGTTGCCTAGGTATTAAAAGTTAAAAAAGGCTTACTAATAATCCAAGTCAATGATTTTACTATCAGTTTGAAAATAAAGGTTGTTATAAATATAACTTTATTCAGTTCTCCAATATTATGTCATAACGAATATTTAAAATCTGAGTTTTACTGTAAGAACTGTAAATCTTCTGAAATCCGTGACTGATTAACACCAACTAGTAATTAAAGACAAAAAATATTGAATTCAATCAATCGCTAAAGATAATCGTACTTATGATTAAGTTTTTCTTTTCTGAAGAATGAAAAACCTTTTTTATTTTGAGAAAAAAACTATTTTTGATCGTGATATTTAAAAAAAAAACAAAATGTTACCTTTCAAGATAAATCAATGAAGCATTTTTTTTAAATTCATTTTAATATGGGGTCATAATAACTTGAAATGATACAATGTATCAATGAAGTTTCATTATATTTACTATTAACACAATGAGAATTTGTGTTTGGTCTTAGAAATGTGGTTATAACAATCTTTTTCTCTCATTTATTAAATAGTTGATTTCTTAATAATTATTACTATTGTGAAAATGTTTGTAAAATTGTGTTCTTACAAAAAAAACAAAAATAAAGATGATTATCATCTCACGTAATCGTCTAGAAACAACTAAACACTTAAGAAAAAGTTATTTAAGTTAGATTGGGATTATCAAATGGAATTCGGGAGACGCGTTTCATCCAATTTGGCACTTGTCAGCTGAATGTACCAGCATTCCAATGTTGATGTTAACACTAGACGAAACATGTGTCCTGGATTCCGCTTGTCAGTTACAATCCACTTAAATAATGTTGGTGATTAGCGGCTATATCAAGGAAATCCGCATAAGATGTACATATAGCAATAGTGAATAACCAGCTTCAGTCTATAAAAAATCAGCGGGAATATACAAATTCATCCTAATTCACTAAGAAAAACATTTTATTATATAATGAAATCATTTAATATTAATCTGCGTAATACTACTGAAAGCATAGATATAAGTAGTTTAATTGTTACATGAAGATATGAGACATTAATCGAAATAAAACGTGTGAAATAAAACGACTGAATAACTCATTACTGATAATATAAACTATGCATCAAAATTAATAAATATTATAACTTACATTGTTATCGTTATTTCATTATCTTTTAACTAATTCAATCAAACAATTACACCTTGTTTATTATAATCAAAATTAAGTGAAACTAAACGAATACAATAGAAAATAACGCTTCATTCACACTTCTATCCAATGAACCATTAATAAGAATAATATCTAATTGATTTTACTTTAGTCTGATTGAATCAAACTAACTAAGCATGAGAAGAACTATATCAAAAGACTTAATGAACACAGAATGAATGAACAATGTAGGAAACATTAATGATATACTTGTTTATGTATAATGCATTTAGATTATTAGAAAAAAAACACAACAACAACTTAAGGTTTTAATCTAATGAGTTAACATTCATTTAAGCAGATAATTAATTTATTAAACTATTATAAACATAACAAATTATTCAGTATTCAATTTGCATGTGATTACAAAGATACTTAGTGATAGAATATAAGTTAATAGCTCATAATCATTTATGTTGTAGATTTTCTTCATTAATGACATGAAATGATTATGGTGAAATTTCAAGTAAATAAATTGATGTACTTTTTTCTTCATTTTGTTTTACTGCATCATTTCAAGGTAATTGAATTTATGATCAACAATTTAATTAGAAGATATTAAAGATTCAATTATGTTGATCAGCTCGAATTAATTTTATTCTTTTAAGGAATACAATTAACTACTGTATTGAATGTAGATTACTGATATTGTATTGTCTACTATATAAAATGGTTCTATGAAATAGTTAGGTATTCATTGAAAGATCTTTTCTCAGTTTATACACTAATGATTTGTAATTCATGCTGGAAACTGAGAACAGCAAACATATTTTAAGAACAATAAACTACTGTAGCTTAAAGGAAATGTTATAGTTGAATTTACAGCTACAGTTATTAGTTATTTTAATGATGAAAATTTGTTTGTTTTTTATGCTACTAGATAATTTATAATTTTGTATAAATTTTGGAAGATATTCCATACATGAATACTTTGTCTTCTTTAATGTCTGATTCTGTATTGAGAAATTTCATTAGTAAGATCTCATCAGACCTTATAATCTGTAACTTCGACATGGTTGTATTTCATATCATGCATTGATAACAATTATAGTTACAGAAATACTAGGCAATCATATATTTTAATATATAGACAACTACATTTTAAGTAACAAAACTAAGATTTACGTGAATGTCAATGCATAACATTCAAACAACTTGGTTAGTTTATATTTCCAACTTCAGAAGTTTATAAATATATTTGTAAATGATTTTTATTAAGAAACTAAGCAGGATAAAAGAACTTCTTGAAACCAAGGCTTTAACACTTATGTGTTATTTCTCACCACACGACATACACTTTTTACGATTATTTTTGTGATTAGGTCGAGTGTTGAGGCGTTTCAAATCAGAATGAAATAGCCATCTGATGTTTCCTGACTTTTAGTAATACCCAACAAACAATAATCGATGAAAAACATACATAACGTACTGAAAAACTAATCTCCACGAATTCACCTGTACTCATATTCATCCTTATTTGAATGTTTCATGCATAACGATATCCTCAAAAAAATTTAAAAAGAAGTTATACCCTAATGATCAGCTGAATAAATTACATTTATTATATTTATTTGTTTCGCATCAACTGAAAACATCCTTAGTTAATATTGGGAATAACTATATTATAATGGCTTATACCATATTTGATACATGAAGTATTCAATAAAAACTCTATTTGATAGACCTAGGAAATCATGTTCAACAGATAAATAATTGATACACATTAATAAATAACTTCCAAAAAACTAGATACAACAAAAATTAATAATGAAATATGAAAGTTTACTGCAGTACTCAGACACTTAGCTGTAATGAAAAAATCTATCTTCATTCGTTTTAGACTCAAATGGAATACGAAATCAAATAGAATCACTAAGTGAGTTTAAATGGTATTGAAAATGAGCACTCAAACAGAATTCTTATTTTCTAAACCATTAAAAACTGTAACAGTGTTTTTACGAGGTCATTTGCAAATGTTTTTATAAATTTACATGTATATTTTGCAGCATGCAAAAACGAAGAATTGGGCAAAGAGAGTCTACAAAGTTTTATGAACACATTTCTCAGAAGCATTCTATGTGAGTAAGTAAAGTGGGTTAAATTTCTATGTCTGAACATTTATTAGAATGGGAATACAAGGTGTTTAAAATAATAGTTACAGATTCAGAGACCATTGTCATCAAATACAATAAACTTGACCTTTGTTCACAGAAAGAAAGAAAGAGTGGTAAACATTTCGCCTCAATGGTGAAATAATTAGAATGATGCATCTCAGTTAGTTACATGGATCCTGGTTTTAATTTATTCCACTGATATTCGCTTAGTTTTGGCCTTATGTCAACAACGTGAAGTGATAATGTTGATTTTAATTCACGTGTCTCAATTAATTTGTATAATTATGTTAACCGTATATTTATATGATTTCAAAATTCAGCATGTAAAAACAAATCAGTCAAAACGGCAGATATAGATAACGATCTAGCTGCGATTGTAATGCTCATTGGTTGTAGCAAGACATTCGACGTGTTTTACATTGACTTCATGCTAATGCTGCTAAACTTTTAAATAACAGTGTCAGTTCAAGGTTGGATAAAGAATCATCAGTAAATGGAACAATATCTGAATGAAAGTCTGTATCAATTGGTTTCCTTCAAAGTACCGTTTTAGGGTCGTCTTTTATGCGTAGGTTATGTTATTGAATTGCCATTACAACTAAAATCATCTAAACTCATCTTTGTTGATGATGCAAATATGTAGGAAACAATATATAATAATGATGATCATTTTGATCTTCAATCTGATTTAAATGAATTGGTTCAATGATTCTATAGCTGGGAGTCAAATGTATCAAAAATAGTAAGCCACTTATACAAGTAAAATAATTTTAGGACTTAGGGGTGACTGATTTATGGCTTGAAGACCTCTGAACACTGTAACGCAGAAACTAAAATGTTTCGGATGGTATGGTGGCCACACAAAACATTCAGATAGTTTGATGCACATTTGAAGCAGATTCTTTACCCTACGTGCATGAGACCTCATTTTGAACACTGATTCCGAGCCGGAAGTCCCTGTTTTATTAAAGATACCACTTGGGCAGATTCAACGAGTATGTGCTAAGCTAGAAACCGGCCTTTCAAACGCTTTTATGTAAGCATTTGAAGAACTTTAATCTTTTTCCATTGTCTCATCACAGATCACGAGGTGACCATATAATGATATTTCGTATCATACATGGTGATTAGGGTGTTATTTTGTCTTATCTTTTCACTTCTTCTAGAATTATTCATCTCACAGGGTATTGCAAAATAGTTCGAAAATCGAGATTGAACAAACTTATAATAGGAAACCGATTTTCACATTGAATAGTCAATGACTCGAGCAGGTCGCCTAAATACTGTTAACTTGATAGATGAATTCTTTCAAGAAGAAGCTAGATCTTCACTGGAATAAACAATGCAAGGATTAATACATATCACCAAACCTACTATCATTATTCTTGAAGAATAAACTACTGTTATGCAGTTAGCACTAGTTTCATGTATTTGCAATTTCCCATAAGACTTTAAAACCGGCAACATTGAATAAAGTGTGATAAACTTAATAATAATTATAAGTTTAAGCTGCTTATAGGTAATTGAAAGCATAAAGTGTAATGAATTTATTTTATTATGTAAATCATGATTCTTGCATAGTTTAAATCATTTCAGTGATTGGACAGTTACTATAAATTTGAAGAGAGAATTGTTGACATTTATAATCTTCACTAATGAAACCAGGAATATCTCAAATGATTTAAATCATGAAAATAACATTCTATATAGCAAATTCAAGATATTTACTACCATCACCGTCATCATCATATCAAGTCATCAGTTACGAATCAATTTGTCACCTGTTGTTAGGCTCTGAATGCCTTAATTTTTCACTTAAGTATTCACTATTTTGTATTAGTTTACAACAAAATATTTTTATTTTAGTTTTTCCCTTAGATCAAAGATAATTTTACTAAGTGTATACAACATAACAAGATAAATTAATTATAACTAATTACTCTTGTGTTTCTTTATTTTGCCTATGGGTAAAAATAAAATAAAATAGGCCAATCCAACTTAAAAAGTTACCCTCTCCCCCTTGCTTCCAATCCCCCCTCTGTTGGTATATTATATATTTATTCGCCTAAATCTAATGTATCCCTACGTTTGTTACGAGCATTACAAAACATACACAGTGATACACTCCTCAGAGTAAATAGTTCTTCTGTGTCTAAATAATCTTATTTATTCAGTTACTATAATTTATAATCTAATGAGCTATAGATAAATATACGCAAATAAATAAACAAATAAAGTCTAGTAACTAAAATAATCCCACTTATAGATCATCATGTGTTGTATCCTTCATCAAGTTCTTATTCATTATTATGTATTTTATTTTATTTTTCATAATGATGGTAGTAATCTAGTATCTCTAACAAATTGAATATTTTTGTATTATGATAAATTTCATTACAAATTGGCAAAAACCCTAGATTATTAGAAATATTAGATTGGAACTAAGTTAAATACATGTACAATAAAAGATGTAAGTCAAACAAGAATAACAATGTTTGTAGAACAAGTCTAATAGGCAACGATTACTTAGAGAGAATTTCTAATAAAGTTAAAAAGCATATCAACATAAGGATATCAAAATACAGAGTAGATATTATAAATTCATTGAAGACTGTTAACTGAAAATATAATTCCACATTGTTCAAATATCCAAAAACTCGACCTTTTTATTTTGTGAAAGATACAGTAATTTATCAACAACCGAGTTGGTAACAGACGTAAATTAAATATTTTAGACAGTTTCTTTCATGTTACCATTTATTATGCATCAAATAATCATAGTCACTTTTTAGTGAGCCTATGTCATAATGGAACGTGGAACCGGATTCCTAATCCATTGAGTTTGTTCATTGTGACATCTTGACTTTTACTGTTGCACTACGTTTATTGAACATCTAGAAACTAAGGTATTTATGTTGCTCAAATTGTAAGCTTCTTATAAGTTCATTAACTATTGTCGTATCTAGTTTTCTTCCTAAGTTATCGTAATTTACTATAAATCTATTATCTTGTTTTCCGTGTAGTGTATTTTACATTATCCTATTACTGGTTGCTTGAAAAAGTTTCATATAAAAGCCTTTGTTCACACCAAATAAAGGACTTGATACTGTCTCCTATTCGCTAATTTTATGGTCTCTCACCTTCTACCTCTGGGCAAACTTAGTCACATTGGCCCTGGTTCAACCAATAAGCGTCTAAGTAGTTAGATCATATAAACTTTAAAAACAGATACAACTGGTATGTTCTAACGCGAGGTCAGTGTTACACTTACCTCGGACGTCTTACATCTTTTCTTCACATGAACAGGCTCCAAGGTTATTTCAATTTAATGTAGACACCCTTTCTTCTTAACCTTCTAATTAATTGTTCTATTATGTAATAAAATAATAACAGTGATTCTGGAAATTCAACTCAAAACAGTCACTGAAAATCATTTACTTACTTTCAAACTAATTTATTTTTTATAGATTAACTAGGCCTTCATTCAAATTTTTCATTAAATCACTTGTCAAAAATCATAAAGTTTATTTATTTGTATGCAGTTAATTGGAAGACGATGAAGTTCTATGAATTCATAATATTCTGCGAACTATGTTGCTATTGCTTTTATGCCTATGGTGGAATGAAAATTACATAAGAAGATACAGGGAAAACGAAAAAAATTTCTAACATGACTGACAATTAAAAAGTGATTGATGTTTAAGACATTTACCTTTCAACACTGATACGTAGATCATGAATCATGCATAAATACTAGATCATAGTTTACTGATGAATCAGCCAAGTACAAGTTACATACTAACAATCCACTTGTAACGTCGAATATTTAGATGTATTTCTAAAAGCCTGTATACAGGCGTTATATTTTCTTAGAAAGGAAAATATATTTTACCACCTAATGATCTGATATCTGATCTAATCTCATGTGAGTGATTATCGCTAGGACGTTTTCGACTTATTACACACTACTTGTAGACCAACATACAATCATTTAAACAAGACTTGCAACACACATAAAGCTTTATAAAAGTTACTACTCACAATTCATGAAGACACTTATGAGTGCCTAGTTGGTGGGTTACCAGAGAGTTAGGAAATATAGGTAAACATTGTCACATTCCAGTTACCTAGATTAAATCAATTATCATTGGTGTAAACTAGTCCGACAAACTTAAGAAGCAAATTATAGCTTATATTTTAATGAAGTGATCACTTCATCTGCATAGTGTTCAAGTTTTGACTGCTAGATTCTGCTCTTATTTAATCTAAATAGGGTTAGAGTTGTAGTTTTACTATCCCTCAAACATAAAGTTTGAATACGTTTTTGAATCTTCCTATTGGTCTGATAGTGGACTAAAATTGATCAGTCCTTTGTTGCCACATGTGCATCCTTGTCGGATTGCTACAATACAGCTGTAGTTTACAACCATGATTTTATTTAAATTGTTGTTGGCAGGATGGAATTCAGAATGCGTATTTCGTCCTGTTCAGGACTAATCAGCGGGATGTACTTGTATTCCATTGATGATATTCCACTAAGGACTGTAATTCAATTTGTTTAGTGTCAGAGGCTTTCCATGTTCACCATATCAAACCAATAGGAAGATTTAAAAAACACATTAAAATTGTATCTACATACCAGTTATACAAATAGGACTGTCTGAACTGATTAGTCTAGTGATGGATGGAGTGTAGTTTCACACGAATCCAAATGTGTAATATCAACATTAAGCTGCAGGCATGTCCAGATGATGACTGTCAATAAAGATAAACTGCTCGACTTGGACTCCACTTGCCAGTTACAATTTCAAATCAAAATATAAAGATTGACTCGAAGTAAAGTATGCGACTATATATTTTATGAGTTATACCACCACATGTATTTCGTTATTTAGTCCTTCATACGATAATTGCCGCTTCGTTATTTCGGCACATTTATTTTCAGTCTTGTCAATACCATCTCTCGGTACAGATGTAGTATACGAAATTAAACCTAGTGGTATTTGTGTTGAATTCTACGTTCACTATATGTAACTATTTAATCCTATTCTTAAAACGGTAAACTATTTTCTTAGAATAGCTTAGAATATATTGAATACTTATTCAGAATATCATTAGAAATTATTTCTACAACTTAAGATTATCCAGTCAGTTTTGCTTTAAGTTAGTATACAGAACTAATACACTAAGAATTAGATTAGAATCTTGAATTTCATATAAATTTTTCATCATATCTACTAATGTACACATCTATTCCATTATTAACTTGTTTATATTTAACAATGTAAAGCAAAATTATGTTGATCTGTTTTATTTTTAATGACTTAAACTAGATTCTTATCATTATTTATTAAAATATTGAATGACAGTTTCTATTTATATCAATCGTTTTCTCTCTACTCTCATTCACTCTCATTTCTCTTTCTACTTATGTACATATAGTCATGAGTTATTGTAAAAAAAAATTCATTTGACAATGATATACAAGAAGTGACTGCCTTTTTCTAATCAAAATGTTGGTAGTGAAAAAAAAGTAGCAGGTAAAGCGTATACTATGAACGGCGCCAAATGTCGACACAACAATAGAGTAATTATTTACTAGACAATAAAATAACTAAAACTTAAGATAATAAACTTTAATATAGTAAGTAGTATGTATATTCAATAGGACTGTATTAGTTAGCAAATAGTGTCAAATTATTTTATGTCATATCTGTTATCCATTTATCCTTACCAAAAGTAATGCTTTTATTAATGCATATAGTACATTTAATGAATGTGTCTAATGTGTGTACATATTCATCTCAATATAATAAATAAATTTTAGTTTTCATGACAATTTACTGTCATTTAATGAAAATAAAGATACATAGTAACTGCATAAAAGGTCAAGAGACGTCAATGTTAGACTATTGTAGACGATGTTGTACATGTCATGAATAGAAATATGTTGTCTATATATTTTATAGATTTATCTTTGACGAGTAACTTATGAATGTCAATAATGAATTGATTGAAGAGGAGTAATCATGAACACATTAACTTTGAAAGTATCGTGAAATTTGTCCCCTGCATTTACAAAATCCTGTATCAGATAAGAACGATTTGTCTGTAATTTACTAATTCATGTTATTTACCGCAAAGTAAACCACTGATATGAATTGACTTATCACTTATTTTAAGGCTATTCGTATACATTTTAGTAACTTCAATGGTAGCATTCAAAACAGAGGGATACTAAAGATAAAATAACTCTAGACAGTTGTATTAATTTAATTTTTTTAAAATTTTATCAAAGTGACTACATAAACTACTGTCTGTATGATTTTCAGATAATAATTAATAAGAGAAGTATTGAATGAGCAGGATCTATTGATACAATACAGAGCAGTAATGTAGTGGCTACATGTTTTCTTGACTTAGAAATTAGCATTAATTAATTTCCGACTGATAACAGCTAATTTTAAGCAGTTAACTAAATCGATTCTCATAAGTTGGTTAAAAATACTGATTTAATACGAGTATTAAAATGTGAAAAACTTAGATGTGGAAAACCTCAATATAACGAAAATTTATCAATATAGCCATTAGTTAATGCAGTTTGACTAATTGCTTTCTTAATTTAAATTAAGTTGGATTACGGCTGGCAAGCAGGATTCAGAATGCGCCTTTCGTCCCATGCGACAGTCATCAGCTGGATTTACCTGCATCCACGTGTTAATATTCAAACAGGAATTTAAACTTAGTAACTGTTTTGTCAAGCTCTGACTCATTGGGTACTAGGCTACTAAAATTGAACAGTCACAGTTGTACAATGCGTATATCAATCAATCAATCAATGCCTGTTACTCCATGTGAAGCATGGGCCGCCAACCAGTATTCTCCAATTAACTCTGTCCTCAGCTTTCCTTTCCACCTCTTCCCAAGTGCACTTCATTCTCCTCATGTCTGTCTCCAATTCCCAACTTAATGTGTTCTTGGGTCTTCCTCTCTTTCTTTGGCCTTCAAGATTCCATATTAATGCTTCTCTCGTGATACAGTTTGATGATTTCCTCAGTGAATATCCTATACACCTCCAGCGTCTTTTCTTAATTTCTTCCTCAACTAGAAGTTGATTTATTCTCTTCCATAGGTTGCTGTTGATGATATCTGGCCAACGGATCCGAAGTATCTTACGCAGACAATTGTTTATAAATACTTGTACCTTATGAAAGATGCTTTTCGTAGTTCTCGATACAAGTTTAAGCTCCATACAACAGAACTGTCTTCACATTTGTATTGAAAATTCTAACTTTAATGCTGGCTGACATTTGGTTTGAGTTCCAGATGTAGTTCAGTTGTGGGAATGCTGCTCTTGCCAAACTTCCCAATCCACGCATTCATATCTGCATCGGACCCTCTTTGTTTATCGATGATGCTGCCCAAGTATGTAAAGGATTCTACATCTTCCAGAATTTCTCTGTCAAGTGAAATTGGGTGGTGTTGGTTGTTTTGTATCTAAGGATCTTACTTTATCTGTTGTGTATGTTAAAGTCTACTGGTATTGACGCTGCCGCTACCTTGTCCGTCTTCATCTACATTTTGATGCTGTGTGTGGGATACGAGAGCTATGTCATTTGTAAAGTCCAAGTAATCTAGTTGCATCGATGTTGTCCACTATATTCCGAGATTGCCCTGAGAAGTTGCAGTCTTCATGATGCAGTCAACCACCAGCAGAAAGGAAGGGAGAAGGGTGACAGTAAGCAGCCCTTGTCTAACGCCGGTATTCACTTCAAATGAATCTGTGAGCTGACCCCCTTGTATGATTTGACAATGAAGTCCGTCGTAAGAGTTCCCTATGATGCTGGCTATCTTTTCGGATACGTCATAATGTCGTAGAAGGCTCCATAATATTCTCCTATTCACGCTGTCCGAATGCTTTTTCGTAGTCGATGGATTTGATGTAAAGTGGCGAATTATGTTCATGTTGATTTTTTAACAATGAACCGTAGAGTAGCGATTCGATCAATACACGATCCATCCTTACGGAATCTGGCCATGTTGATCTCGATGTTGGGCACCGACTGGGTAACTTATTTAGGTTCGATGACGCTCTGATAAAGACTTTTCCAGGTATCGAAAGAAGAATGATGTTTCTGTAGTTCTCGCAATCGCTAAGATCGCCTTTCTTTGGTATCTTGATGAGGTATTCTTCTTTCTAGTTTGCTGGAACATGTTCTTCCTCCCAAATCTTTCTGAAGAGAATGTGGAGTATCTTTGCAGTAGATTTCTGTATCTGTTTCCAGTGCCTCGCTCAGCTGGTATGTTGTCTGACCCTGCTAACTTGCCAATCTTGATTTGTCGGATGGCCATTTTGATTTACTCGACTGCTGGTGGGTGAGTGTTTATAATGAGATCAGTGGTTGCTACCTCGATAACTAGTGGGTTCAGTGGGGCTGGCCTATTCAACATTTCTTTGTAGTGTACTACCCATTCATTTAGTTGTTCATTAATCTTCAGTAATCAGTTTACCTGCCTTGTTCTTGATCGGCTGTTCTGATTTACTGAAATTCTCAGCTAGATTCTTCGTGGCATTGTATAGGTGCCTCATGTTTCCTTCTCTTGCAGCTTTTTCCGTCGTCATTGCTAGATACCTAACGTATTCCCGTTTATACGACCTAGTATTCCTATTCTCTTGCTTATTGACTTCTGTGTATTCAGCCTGTGTCTTGGCTTTTTTCGTTTTTGTCCAGATGTTATTAATTGCTAACTTGTTGCTTCTTTTTTCTTCAACCTTATCCAGAGTACCAACAGAAATCCATTATTTATGGTGTTGTTTCTTGTAACTCAAAACCTGCTGACAAGTTGAATTTGTATTGATGCAGTTGTGGTCACTTTGGTTCTTCGTAATGTGGTTTGTTGAAACCCATGCAGCTTTAAGTATACGTTTGTGAGAGAATATGGTGCCACCTATGATCCTTTTGCTAATTTCACATAAATTGGCAAATCTCTCACCGTTTTCGTTGCTTTCTCTCGATCCATGTCGTCCCATGATGTCTTCATATCCGGTGTTGTCCATTCTAACCTTGGCGTTGAAGTCTCCCATCAGAATGGCCAGGTCCTTGGCTGAGCATTTATCGATGGTTGACTTCACACTCCCAAAAAATTGATCTTTGTCGTTTTCGGAGCTGTCTGGTAAGGGCATATCATTGGATGACATTCATTGTTATCCCCTTCTTATTTGTTTTGAACGATGCTTTGATGATCCTAGGTCAATGAGAACCCCATCTTATAGGGGCCTTCCATGCTTCGTAGAACAATATTAGTGGAACTCCTTGTGTGTGTGAGGCGTTTTCTTCTTCGTGACCGGTGTGGTTGTAATCACTAGAAGGGGCATCACCCTCGTGACTTTCGAAGTAACTTGGCTTACACCATGAGGCATCGTAACTCTCCGAAATGAAGACCATCCAACTCCCAGGGAAGAGTTAAAATGGTTATTAAGGTTTTTACCCATAGTGCTTTTTAGTAAGGTTGTAGTTTTACCGGATATGGTTGCCCAGCCCTCCCACTTAACCCACGTTTGGGACCGGCAACAACCTTTGAGGATCTCCTAGATGAGTTGGGTATATATATATATATATATATATATATATATATATATGTATAATTTGAGGGTATTTATATCTTTTCGTTGAATTGATATGGGTTTCAGTTGACCATTTAATTAGCAATCATTAGAGATATGGATAAAGATTGATAATAGTACTTTAACGTGCAATCACTGAATTTGTTGATATTTAATACTTGTATAGTCTTCCTACTTACTTCTGGATCTTTCTTATCACTATCCTCAACTCCTTTCTGTATGTACTCGAATACAAAACAAAAAACTTCACTCATCTGTAAATTAATGTTTTCTGAAAATAGTGAAAATGTTTTTTTTGACTTTGCATAATTCCCAAAGTCATTCACCATTTAATTTTCCTTAATCATGGCTAAAATCGACAACAATAAAAATCAATATTTCATTGTTTAACTATTTCTAAATTACAGTAGGAAAAATAAAACCCTTCAATGAACATGATAAGTAGTAAATAAAACACTTTCATTAAATAAGTATCATACCATTTTGTGAATAACTAGATACCTATACAATGATGTTAGTTATCAAATGTTAAGTCAATAGTCATGTTAAAGAAAATTAGATATACACATATATACTAGTATAGCTTTTCATCTGACTTGTATAAATGCATATTCCTTAAAAATTTCAATGAACAAAAACACGAACCACAATGAGTGAAAAGTTTACTGGCAATATAGATACAATGTACAATAAGTGAAATAGTAATAGAAATCACAAAATCAATTTGTATTATTTAGCTCAATGACGATAAACTTAGACGTATTATGTTCTGTTATAAATAGGAAAATAAGTGAAAATAGGAAACTTTGGAGGTTATTCTTCGATGAGCTTGGCATGCATATGGTTTTGTTATGAATGTATTAAATAAATAATTTACAGCATTTTGTTATTAGTGTCATTCTAAACTGCCGTTTAATTCATTAGCTATTACTCTATTGTTCTATTTAGCTCAGTCTGCATTCAGCGAATTGTGGAAACTTCATGGTTATTCTGGTTGACTTGATCGGTGCAAACTTACTGATAGAAGTAAGCTATGAGATCGTAACAAGTTACTAGTAGCTTGTTCTGTCGACTTTGGTTGTTATTGATACTTGTTCTGTTAATTATTTGCAGAATTTATTCTGATTCCATTCCATTTCAACCTTCGCCGATAAAGCTCTCCAGAATGTTAATGAAAGGTCCCTACTTAAACCACCTTAGCTTAATGAATGCAGTATAACTAAAACCATTCACTTGAGCTAAATATCTTCTATTGCTATATTCCTACCTTTCTCTGTTCATAAACTACTATTACTTAGTTATAAATATATTAATCAGATTCCAAATCAAAAAATATACTAATTGTGATTTATGTCATATTGTGAACTTCGAATAAATTTATATATTCACGCGTACTTCAAATGCAACAATAATAATACTTGCGTACGATTTACTCTACGGTGTTCTGAATGACAGACAATGAATGGTTGATACCTTTTGTGTACAACAATTCATTGCTTATTGTATATTCTAGTTTAGTTGTCGAAAGTATACTGAGTAGGGTGAGAGAATATATATCTCAACTTTACTATGTAATTAAAGGAAAGCGACCGTTTAATTGATAAGTAGCAGTTGTCTTACAGATAAACTACAACTTAGATCACCCACCTACAACCTATAAATGACATAAGAGGCTGTAAGACGAACCCAACAGGTGATTATTCTAGTTATCATATTACTAAATGAAAACTAAATAGCTTTTAGAAAAAAAAAAGCAAAATAGTGCTAATTAATATATTCAAATTTAATAAAGGTGAATGAACATACTTACATTAGATACATGTGACTGTTTCCATGACTAACATTCTAACCTATTAATTGTATGCTCTTAAAACAATCCTACAAGTTTGAATTAAATGGAGACAGATTTCATGAATGCCAAAACAACTGACCTATGTCTAAATAGTAAAAATATGAAATTCCTGTGTAACCAATCCTTTCTACCTTTTTGATTTAAGTTCTTTCTTCTTTTCTTGTAACCAGAGCCTTTCCTTTTTCTTTTACAGTATTCACATATTTTATGGCACCAATAATGTATACTAATGTTAGTAATAATAAGTCATCATAGTGATGATTCATATCCGTTTCTGTTGACTAAAAGCAAAACAATTCTGATATTGAAATCGAGTTACAGAACAATTAGCATCTTGAAATGGACATGTAAGTGTTTGTTTTAAAGCAAAAATTATGCCTCACTGGTTTATTTGGTTATTTATTGTTGTCAATCATATAATTATTCCCTTAGTTTTTTCCAAAAAAATTAGATATTGTTTCTTTAAATCGTTTTTTTTTTCAGTGGGAACGTTAAAATGAATAACGTTGATTACTTTACACTGATTACAATCGAAATTGATTTTTAATTAAAGTTAACATTTTCGCTAGATTTACTACTGAATTCAAGTTAGTAAGCAGTTATCAGTTAGAATTCGATGCTATGAATCAATCGTAATTAGACGACTGTTCAATATCATATAGCATGGAAACTTGAAGCTTAATGGTTATGTATGGAAGTTGGAGTCTGAGTGGAGTCATGGAATATACACTACTAAGTAGCCTCTTACAATTTTCTAGTACTTCCTTGTTTTCAGTGGTTACATCATCCAGACAAATCCGCTACATCAAATAAGACAACATTCTTCGTAGCATATCATTGTAGTAGTAGTGTGACTATGTGACGTTATTTGATGAAATTGGTATAAATTATAGCTTGTATTTATCGAGTGAGAAGCAATTCTAATATATAAACTGTTTATAATGAAAATTATAGTAAACTATTTTTCGTAATAAATTATACTATATCTTCAGTAGCTTTTGAATTTTTATCATGCAGTATAACCAGAAATTGAACGTCTTCAGTCTAATAACGACAAATAAAATTCACTCTAACTAGTAGCCATGTCATAGCTCAATCAGTGGAATCTAATCACAACAAAGAACAAGAAAGCATTTAATTACTCATCATTTTGGGAATTCACTCTATACAAGAACTATACAAGAATAGTCCAATGTTGGTGTCTCTCAATGTAACACTTAATAAGCAAGTATTATATCATACACAGAAGTATAAATTCTAACAATGTTTATGTACTTTATGTTGCTGTCAACTTGGATGGTGCTTATACATAGGATACTTTGACAAATGCCTTTAACTATGCAATATTTTATTCCAATAAGCATAAACCAAAGAAACAGCCGAATTTCTTCTGTTAATTTTAACACTTTAATTCCATTGTGTTAATAGACTTCATCATATCATGTTTCAGTGTTAAATGTATAAATTTAATTAGCACAATGCTGAAAGTAATTTATTACGTCATCACAATAATTAAATGTAAGGTGACTTAAAATAATCTGAAAATTAAATTGTGACCCTTAAATTAATTAAAGGACAAATTACTTGAATTAGTTACTTAAAGAATTTGACCAATTGATTAAGAAAATGTTTTAAACTTTTATTTTACAAATTAACTGGAAACAAATAAATTCATTTCTAATCTAATTTGTTATACATGATGAATCAAAACAGTCTACTTAAATATATAATACCCTTTTCATAATAGGCTTGTAGCCTAGTGGTGAACGCGGTGACGTTTGACACGAAGACGGACTGAGTTCGAATCCCACTGTGAACATCAACAATTGGGATGCAGGTACATCCAGCCGATGAGTCCCGAATAGGATGAAATGCGCGTCCTGGATTCCCACTTGCCAGTCACAATCCAACTTAAATATGATACCCTTGTTAAATAAATGAATGGATCTTTCAATTACTGAAACTGTTTTTTATATCAAGTGAGGAGACAAATGACACAAAGAGTGAAATTTAAACACTTGAATATGTGATGAGCACTTAAATATTGATTTGTTGAAGACATTCGTTACATGATTGATTTAGTTGAGATAACATTACAAACCCGAATCAATCCTATTGGTGACACAATTCGAGAAACGTGAAGTTCTTATAAAGAATCATGACTAGTAGAGTTTAGATATGTGTATCACTGAACGGTTGCAATGTATGACAATGAATAAATATTACATTATGCGGTTAATTGATTGACACAGATAATCTGTATAACTGAATGCTGAACAAATGACAATAGACTGATGTTTTGTTATAGTTTCTAAGTTTTCGAAAATAAACATTCATTATCCCATCTGCTACCAAATTCAAGACTTTACGTTTGATAAGCGGATTATTTTTAGACCACAGAAGTGGTGTCTAGTAGTTTACATTATCAGCTTAATTTAGTATTCACGACATAGTGAAGCCATCGTTTATTAATACCAGTGGAACTGATCTCGTTATTGAAATGCCAGTCGAGGTCTAAAGTTAGTTATTGGACAACATTATTACGTATTCTATCAAAACAATCAAAAATAACTACCAGGTTATTAATTTCGATATATCTCGATACCGCCAATACATACAGTAGTTAACACCATTCATACAACACTAATTATAATACTGATATATGAATGGAAAATTATTTAAGAAATTTACGATTGGTAACAATAAGTCCTAGAAATTAAATCATTTAATCAACTCAACTGTTGAAGTTGCATTTATTTACAAGTTAGAAATAACATGGGAAATTCCACTAAGACACTTAATAAAAACAACAATTAATGAAAGTAATTTCTTTTCAGTTCGTTTTTCATCAAGACTGTACACTTATATATATATATATATATATATATATATATATATATATATGTAATTTACAATAAAGATAAAATCGCTAATCAGTTAAGTAATATTGTGTCAGATTACAATTAAAAAGACGTGTCCCAGTGTGTTCATGAAGTTAATTGGAAATGATTAACAAAACAGGAGGTTGGCAAAGTAACTAATTATCAAATGTTATGAATGGTGGATGAGTGAGTTATTATGAAATCGGCTGACTACATAATGTTAAGCTAAGAGAAAAAGCAAAATGTTATAATACGGAATTGAATACTAACTCTATAGATCTGTAAGAGTAAACAAAATGTACTTCATCACCGAAAGGAGCAGATATGTTTAAACTTTAATAAGTTGCTTGGAAAATACTAAAATGTTAGCAACAGCAATGATTGTTAGCAGAGAAAGAGGGATTTCAATGCGAACTGATAATGGAGTTAGAAAAGTATATTAACATGAGTTATGTCATAATAAAGCGACGATGATTTATGGGAATAAAATACGTAAATATGAAAGATTTGGCAAAATTGAAGAAAATTAAAGAAAACAAAAGAAAAGGACGTCACACATTTCTAGTTTAACCTTGCTTCGTTATAGCCTATGTCAGTTACGAAAGTAGAACAAGTAGCTGTACAAACATTTTTCGAATACACAAATCAGGTTTGTAGATTTGGATGACAATAGCTTCTGTCGTATGCAGAAAACGGACATGTAAGCCATGTGGAAACTTTTACGGAATACGGTAAATAATTTTAAAAAATTTTGCAAGATCAACTCGATGTCCTGTGTTAGTCAAGTAGGAAAGAATGAAACCTTTTACCTGTTCCATTAGTCCTTTACCTAACCTCGACGAATGATGTTTTGCAACACGATGACTGCTCTGATCCATTACATTGTGAGCCCTACATAACTGGTACCACAGAACTAGTTAAACTGATAAACAGACAATGAGAAGGTGAATCTAGTTAATCTGTCTTGCCTTGTTGTAGAAATCAAAGTTTGGTTGTAAAACATCATGTTCAGTCAGGCTGCATTGAAAGTTTCTCAAAGCATCTTCCCTCAACCTAAGAGTGAGAATGTCGCTAGAGATTTCATTTCTAACCTGTAGTTTTTGTAACTAAATCTTCTTCGAAAAAGTCACTTACTTCAGATTTTATATCAACTGGTTCATGTGTTTAGTAATGAAATCAGATGAATAACCGTTGATGTTAAGTAAATTTTGAATGTTAATCAGCTATTCATCGATTGCATCGTTGCAGCAAATTAGTTCAGCTAGGCACACGAAATACTACGTATGTTTTGCACTTAAGTGATACAACGCTGTTAAAATAGGATATTCCCTACCTGCTAGTTTTCAGTATATATCTTTTCCTAATAAATCATCTTCTCTTCTAGTTAAGCAGATGAGAGATTATTATTTAGTTCTTCAGCTGAGATGAAACTAATTAATGAATGAATATTATTAAATATGTTGAGTAAATTTTCTCCTGAAATAACTTTAGTTTAATTTACAAATAACATTTTGAAGTGAAGTCTAATTTTTCAGTTTTGTGTCTAATGAACTAAAATTTTAGTGACTAGCTCCTTGAGGTAATTCCTGGAGTTCTAGTGTGACGACATGACCGGTGGAGTTCAATCATTTCGAGTGTAAGGCAGTTACTCACTGACGACAATGGATGACGTCGCTCAAGCTTATCACAAATTGACTGACTTAGAAATATCAACCGTCAAATGGTAAAGCGCTCGTCGCGAAGCCAGAGGATTCTGGATTCTATCCCCGATGGGGTCGTGGATGCGCACTGCTGAAGAGTCCCATACTAAGACGAAACAGCTGTCTAATACTTCTAGATGATCAATGGTTGTCTGGTTCAGATCATTTCGTGATATAAAGATTGACATTTTACAAACCATTATATACAATTTTATTCAACATGATGAATTAAATCTACGATTGATAGTAGTATTTACTTGACTATAATTGAATCTCATTTTATTAAAACCATAAAGCTTAATAAGCATAAATACGTTTAACATTATGCTTTATTAGAATTTTATGTCAAGATTCAATTGTACTAATTATATATCAGTGGATTTAGTGTGAATTAAATGTAAATGTGTTTTAATAAATAGATTTTTATCATATAATTGTTTCTTTATTATTATCCTAAACAAATTGAACTTTGATTAAATTCCTTTATTTTAATTTATTCTATTGAATTAATCGCTTCCTGTTTAACTGAACTGTACTATAGTAGAATGAATTTGTATATTCCCACTGTGAACATCAACATTGGGATTCAGGTACATCCCCTGATGAGTCCCAAATAGGACGAAACGCGCGTCCTGGATTCCACTTACCAGTCACAATACAAATTAAATGAATTGTACTATGTTTGTTTTGGCAAAAGAATAATCTTATTGATTGAACCAACAGTAGATTATGATAAGCCCGTTAAACGATTATGTCTAATTCAATCTCAGAGAGAAAAACGATATTTTACTTGTCTTACAGTTATTCAATTTTAAGGTTTATTGATTAGAGGTCATATGATAGTATCTTCCTTAATTCGAAAATTAAGGAATAAATCCGCTCTATTGACAAGGTCTACATATTATTATTTTTAGGAACGAAAATGCTAACAAACTAAGACGATTTGCACGAATATTTCGATAATATTCTCATCGTTGGGGGTAGTCATTACTAGTAACTTTGGCTTACTTAAAATCTTGAGAGACCTTATGCGTTTAACGAAAGGTCAGTGTTAGCCTGAATAGCTAACTGAAAACAATCATAAAGAATGAGACAGAATCATTTATGTTCACTCTCAAAACAATCTAATAGTAATAGAAAAAATGCATATAATTTTCAGTCACTTTAACTAGTGGATACATTACATCTTTATCAGTACTATCAAATCAAAAATAAAGACTAAAGAAATATGTCAGAAGTCACTACTCTGTGATGCGAAATGAATATTCTGCTCATAATAACTACGATACTTCAAATAGTGCATGTCATTTCTTAAAACATATGAAACTTACAAATAACCATTCCTCTGACAAATAGTTTTCAACTTATCAAAGTTAATTCAAAATATGTAAAACTTATTAAAAAGCTTTCTATCAGTAAACTTGCAGATAATCATAGATTTATATTTAACATTTTAAAGTTAATTTAGTCTTTACAGCACTGTTTGACAATTATCACTTATAAACTGCTTCAAGTTGGTTAATTACTCTTCAAAGCTTTATGAACTCCTGATAAGTTTTAACTAGTAAAATTAAATCTTAACGAATCAACATCTGTTCAAAATACATAATTATTCTATAAAGTTTAATTCTGTCTGTAAAATTTTATTCGCGAATTTTAATTTATGTAAATTTCCTTAGATTTCTCAAGACCGAGTTCTGTTAATACATTTGAAAATATTTTGTTGGCTTAAAAGTATACATAATTTACTTGAAGAATATAGATAATAACAGTTGGAAATTTTATACAGAAATAGATCGTATTGTTTTATTTTCTAAGGATGTTATACAGTTAAACGCTACAATCCCAAAACATTCTCATTATATCATATTCACCAACTATATTCATTTATCTATCGACTTAGTAGATGAGTATTGTATATTGCAGTGTAATTTCGTATAAAACTTTCCTAATCAGAATCATAATTATAATACACTAGTAGAAAAAAAATAAAGTAATCGATTTATGCATAGAAACTACTATATTATCTTCCTATTCTTCTATACTTTAAACCAATTAAATATAACTTATGTAGTGTACCACCGTATGAATTTATTAAGTTTAACGGTAGAAATATATTTTCCTACTAACTACTATGTAATAATTATTTAAATAGGATTGAGGACTGGCAAGTGGAATCCAGGATGCGCGATTCATCTTATTTGGGACTCATCGGCTCAATGTACCTGCATCCCAATGTTGATGTTCACAGTGGGATTTAAACTCAGTCCGTTTCGTGCTAAACACCACCGCGTTTACCACTAGACTGCTTAGTTCAGACAGTCACACTTGTGCAATGGACTCATTGGTATTAGGATGAATTTATATATTCCCAGTGTGAACATCAACATTAGGATGCAGGTATATCCAGCCGATGAGTCCCGAATTGTTCGAAACGCGCTTCCTGGATTCCACCTGTCAGTCACAATCCAACTTAAATAATACTTATGAATAATCGCTTTGTCAAAGCAATCCGCTCATGATGCACATATAACAACAGAGACTGACTAACTTCAGTCTATATATTAAATCAATGAGAATATACAAAGTCAACCTAATACTATATAATAAATTCTTTAACTCTTCACAATTGTTTTACTATTATTACATTGTTTGTTTTTTCTATCAAAATATACATACAAAACATTTTACTTTTGTTTAAAACTAGTTGTAAAGCTAATAAAACAAAAAAAAAACAGAAGAGGATGTATTATCAAATTGTCAAATTCCCGAAAATTGTTTTAATATATAAATGAATAGTCAAAAAATATATATTCAATGATCAATTTATTCAACATCATTTTTTTCAAGTAGTTATCATCTACAGTTCTATTGTCAATATTTTTTTATTTGTTATTATTTTATAACATTTTATGAAAATCAAATAGAAAACTACTATGTAGTAACAATGAGTAGATTTATGAATTTTGAAGAATTTATTGTTATAGTATGATTCATCATTCAATAATAAATCATTCATATCATACATGAATACAACTAGAATAAGCTTGTATCTTCCAGTTGATTTGTAAAGGACTAAAATCGGTCAGCCTCTGCTGTCATAAGTGAGTCCTGAGTGGAATGGCTCGATATGGTGATAGTACACAAGTAATGTTTAAGTTGTTAGTCATAATCCAACTTGAACTTAGTTTCACATTTCTAATGTTTGTCATTTTTTCTGTGGAAAATTTTCATTTAGAAAATTTTATAATGAAGAAGTATTTCAGAATAATTCTTCTTGGTAACAGCAGTTTTCTACATTCATTCACATTAAATGATTTTTTTCGGGTGTTATTGTTTCCATCGCACTTCTCTACTCATTTTTTTATTTTCAATCAATTTGTTTTCGTTATAATGTAACTTCGGTCATGTAATGAAACGCTATCTTCATAGCTGCTTTTTCCTTATAGCTTAACTGATTACTGAGGAAACAAATATAAGGAAACAGTAGTATTGATAATAATAACAATACTACTGATAATAATAATAATAACAGTACTGCTTTTGTCCATAAGGATATTATGTGAAATCATTGAGTGCAGTAAGAAATAGCAATATATGGTCAATTTAAACCGCACACATTCATCATCCTTTAATGTTGTACATTATTCATATTTATTGGCATACTTTCTCTCTCCTATTCTTTGTCTTGACGTATTTTTTCGCTTACATCATTAGTATTTTTAATGAATCGAAATGGAGCAGATTGAAATGAAAGTTCCGTTTGCCGTAGTCTGTAGAAAAATATGTATACACATTAAGCCCTTTATCTTTTCAATTCAGTAGGGCTCTAGAATATCAATTTTTATGTTAACTAGCAGATAAGATAATTGTTGATTTAAGTTAGTTTGTGGCTAACAAGTAGGATTCAGAAAAAACGTTTTACCTTGTATAGTACGAGTGAAGAAATTCTTTTGTCAACTACTTCATCATCAGACTTTAATGAAACCAGTGATTTAACACTGTTTTGAGGGTATCGGCTCAAGTTACATAGTTGACAGCGAATATTTATCAGTTTGAATCCCTAACATCAACAGCAGGCTAATATAACAATGATGATTGCAAAAATATAGTTGTAAAAAGATTGTAGAATTAAAAGAATAGATGAAACTAATCCTAGTGGAGTATAAAATCTAAGTAATCTAGATATCTACTTGACAATTTAAAAGATAGTCGTATAAATACTTCAGTAGTTCATTTTTCTGTAAGTTAAGTAAATGCATGAATAATACTACTTGAATCTTTAATGAGTTGTTCATTGTTACAATTAACTAGAAATATCCTTATTATAAATGAGAACTAGAATAAAAGTTTAAAAGGACACTATTCACTTATCATTCAGATTACATTCTTAAAAGTAAAAAAGATAAGTTTAACTATTCTATAGAAAAATCATTCACTGAACATTAATAGGTTATATAGTATTAAAGCACAATAATTGTATGCAGCTTCACTTAACCAAGTTAACCTGAATATTCTACAGAAATTTTAAAGGTAAGAGAGATTTTAAAAGTAATCAAAGCTCGTAGAATTGTAGTGTTTTACAATGAACTACCATAGTTTTCCGATTCAATCTAAAATGAATCATTTAGCTACCTCTCTGTTATTGAGTTACGTTTCTGATTTGTCCATCAGCATGTGAATTACTTTGAAGTTAAAAACTGATTAGGTAGTTAAGATGCCTGCACAAAAATACATTAACTTGTGTTTCCGGAGGAGGAAAATGGTTTAACAATGCATTTTAAGAATGAACTGAAGAACAGTTAACAGCATAATTTGTCCAATTTAACAGTTAAGTGAAAGCAATTAATTGTTATAGAGGTTGTGGAATGTTAATTTGATATCACTAGTTAGTCCGTGCTAGACAGCTATTGATAACCAGGGAAGTACTGGACAATACTTTCGTCCCAGCATGAGATTCTTCGTCAGCTCTCATCCACAACACTACCAGGGCTCGGGCCCAGGACCGTCAAACTTTGCATTGAACAATTAACCGGTAAACCACTAAACCGTCTTCAAACGGTCATTTCAAAATATATACTAATTCGTAATATGTGTGCATGACCTCATCTACTGTCATCAGTGAGTAACTGCTTCACTATCGACTTGGTCTACCTCTACTGGTCGTATCTTCTCACCATAACTCCAAGAATTACTTTGGGAAGTTAGTCATTATTGAGTTGATGTTTACCGCAAGTGGATGCTTCGGGGATTATTGGACATTAATTTGATATTATGATGATTAAAACGGTAACTTGTTGACTATATTTAATTACTCTATCTTATTTTAGATCTTTTTTTCTTTTAAGTCAATCTATATTCAATGGTATCGAAGGTTAGTGTGGAACAAATTTAATTTTAATTAACTTATTTGAAAAATATGTTACCGAAACATTTTGATTGTTTACCACATTTATTTCATCTAACAATTTTAATAATTTTCCTTTTAATTTAGTAGATTAGTGATCTATATTGGAGTGTAGTTTCTTTTGTTGAAGGTTTAATCTCATGCATTTGAAGTTACACTTAGTTTTCGTCTAGGAACTTATCGACTTTAGTGTAACCTGACTTTTCAGAATGGTGAATGTAGAAGATTGAAATGAAATCTTCAATAAAACCTAAGTGCTAAAATAGTAATCTTATACAGTTTGTCCCCTTCAAAAATTTGAATAATGCAAGAACGACAACATTTGCAGAATACTTTGAATTCAATGTATTTCGTTGCATTCTCATCAGCTACATACATGCTATTAATGTTAGATAACTCAAATTATTAATACGTATTGATTTTGTAATTGAATTGTTTATCTGATCATTAATCTAATGCTACCAGGGCAATTGAAGATTAACTACTGATTCCTTTTGAACACAAAGATTAGGTTTTAATCTCCTAATTGCAATGGTCTCACTCACTAGATAAATGGGAAAATGACTTATATTTTTAAAATAATATACATAGTTTGTATTGAAAAGGTTAGGGATAATCCTTAGTTTCATAGTTCCTTTAATGACACTTTTTAGTGTTAAACACTAATTAGTCTAACTAATTATGCACTATCCTACTTATGCATTATCAACTAGCATTCACATCAACTTAATTAATATTTGTCAATTCAATGATGACATTTGCAAGATACAAAGACCTTGAACAATTGATCTTACAAAAGTACCATCTTGTAATTTAATGAATAGTACAAAATTGTCATAAGATCTTAAAGTAAACACATTTTTATCTCAATTGCAAGCTAGATAATTAATCTCTGTAGTGAATATCAACGTTGGGATGCATGTGCATTCAGCCGATGAGTCCCAAATAGGACGAAATGTGTGTCGTGCATTCCACTTGCCAGTCACAATCCAACTTAAATACTAGATAATTAACGATTTACACCTTTTAACTTGGGATTAGAAACGATGACCTATTTTCTTATTTTTTTATCCGACATATTAGAAATTTGTTACAAAAAAATTTAATCTTCATTTTCAGTAGATCTGCTAGAAATAGTTCACTTATAGTTTACACAGAAAAATGCTATCAACTAGTTTCCACTATATACCCGACTGCAAATTACTGTCAAATCGGTGCTGATCCCAATACTGATATTATACAATTCGAGGTGGTTTTATAGAGAAAAATATTAAGTTTAGTTGCACCCTTACCTCAAGGGCATGATGAATCTGTAGTGACGATACCATTGTTGACAAACTGGAGAAACTCAAAAGAATACTTATGGTTGATGAGAGCCCTTCTAGGTTCATTGATAGAAATCTAGGGCTAAAGTACCCATGTAAAAAACACATCGGACACTAAATAATGTAATTTTCATGAATGCTCGATTATTAGATGATACGGCTTAAGACATTATGAAAAACAGACTTCCCAGAACTTTAAAGCAAACCTTGTACTCAACCGACCAGTTCATCACCTCAAGGTAACCTATGATTTAGGGATTTTTCAAAAATAACTTTTCGTTTTGGGGCAAATCAATGTATACTTACAAGTGTACCGGTTCTTTCGGTGCCAGATATGCTTACCGCACAAAACGAAATCTTTTGAAACGCATCTCTAAACATTACTTGGTTTAGCTATCCAAAGTTTTACACAAGCGTATTAACAGCTACATCCTACAGCATCCGATTAATTCTGGTCATATTACTCCACTAGAATCCTCCTTAACAGTTATCTATGTCTTAAGACGAAAAGGCCCAGAGGAATTATAAATCAATAAACTATGTATTGCAGAGGCTTTAGTTATTCAATCTTTATTCTACCGTGAACTTAACACATCTAAATTTATCTATAATTGATTATCTTTGCTCCATTATTCTTCTCTTCCTCATGATAACCGTCAATTACCTACTACTACAACATTTAGTTGATTAAACATGTTACATATTGATGTTGACAGGGCACTACTGAAAACCAGGGAGCACTGGACAGCTGTTTCATTCCAGTGGGAAACTCTTCAGCAGTGCACACCCCAGATTCTTCACTAGGGGCTTCAGGTTGACTGTGAACCTCTAACCCTCTGTACAGCTGGGTCGGCATCCAATAGTAGAATTCCCAGATTCGTCAGTTTGTGACATATAGTCCCGACCCAGTCGGGCAGATGATTAGGCGTTTGCCGTCAACCTGAAGCTCTGGGAGTGGAATCTAGAGTGCACACTGATGAGGATTTTTGCACTGGAACAAAACAGCTGTCCAGTGCTCCATGGTTTTCAATGGAACTCTGTCAACATCAATCCATGACATATTGAATCAATCAATCAATCAATCAAAATACCGATCTCTGCAAAAATAACTATCCCAATTGAACCACTACAACAATTATTGGTCTTTACACTCATCTGTGTTTCATCCATTTTACCAACAACTTGCAATTCGCATAACACTATCTTCATAACTTGTTGTTTCTAAATAATTCTATTCATTGTGTAAGTTCCTCATAACTGCTGAGAAGCCGAATACTAGGACGAAATAGTTGTCTAGTGCTCATTGGTCACCATTTGTACTCAACGGACATCAATCTCTGATAAATACATTCAAGTACATTATATGGATTATTATGAACTAGTATTAAAATTACTAATATTTTGTGAACCTAAATGTACTTTTTTTCTGCCCTCTGAGTTATCTCGACTGACGACTACTTTATTTTTTTGAGCACTTTTATTTTGCTACCTAACATAGTTCATTACCTGAATTATGCTAAGCATTTTTACATATATTTCGCATTGTCATTTGTTGACTGCTGAAAATAAAACTATAGCAATCGTTGGAGATATCATTCTAAGCTCTAATTTAAAACTTTTTTTTGTTTTTTTCTGGCATGTAGAGTTAAGCTATTCTGACCTATTAATAATAAACAATTGGGAATATTCCCAGATGAAAATTACATTTATATATGTAAAGTAATTACCTAATTAATGGAAGAAAACATGAGCGAACTTGCTACTTACAACTCACATATTAAAAGTTTAATATGTTAGAGATAAACTCGAACGGATGTATTACTCATTTGTAATATATCTACCATTTTGTCTCTCATAATTAAACAATAATTTCCTATAGCTAAACAAAACTAATAGAACTTGAAAGTTTAGCAAATCTGTGGGATTGTTGACATTTATATTTAAGTTGGATTGTAACTGGCAAGTGGGATCCAGGACGCGCATTTCGTCCTATTTGAGACTCATCGGCTGAATGTACCTGCATCCCAATGTTGGTGTTCACAATGGGATTCGAACTCAGTCCTCTTCGTTTCAAACGCCACCACGTTTACCAATAGGCTACTATGTCCAGATAGTCACACTTGTGCAACGGGTACATATTTAATTAGGAATAGGTTTGTATCTTCCCGTTGATTTGTAATGGACTAAAACTGATCAGCCTACGTTGTCATATGCACATCCGAAGCGGATTGCCTCTATTTAGGCGATAGTACACAAGTGGTACATCCAACCAATGAGTCCCAAATAGGACGAAATTTGCGTCGTGGATTCCACTTGCCAGTCACAATCCAACTTAAATATAACTTGAGTACTATCGCTATATTGAGGCAATCCGCTCAGGATGCACACATGGCAGCAGAGGCTAACCAGTTTCAGTGCATCATAAATCAACGGGAAGACACAAGACTATTCTAAATAATAACATTTATGTTCAGTATCAATTAAGATTATGAACCAATTAGTTACTACATATTTTTCTATTTCAAATAATTGTAATCAATTGTTTTCAGTAATTGCAACTTTTTTAATTTAGTGAAAGAAAAAAGAAAAATTCTGGACTCAAAACTGGATTCATTTTATTTTACTAAGTGCTCATTAAATGCTAAAAGATCTATAAAGATTTTAAAATCAGAATCAGCATACTCTTATGAGAGAATCTGGTCTGAGACTAATGTGTGTTTTCTCGTAATGAAGCAATGCTTAAAGTAAACTTATAAAATTCATTGTGGTCAGCAGGCATTAAATGGCATGTTGTAAAATACATAGTGTTAAAGTTGTCGAAACTGTAAATTCCTGTCAATGAAAATAATAGTCTTCTACTGATTATCTCTATAGCATCATTACTTTTAAATCGGAGTCAAGTAAAACCACTGTTTTTATTCACAGTGATTCCACAAGTATACTACTAACAAGTTTTAACAAAAAGAATTACAGACCCTGAGCAGTGCTATCACAAGACGTCTAGTCAATGCAGGTTATTTATAGGACATCTTGATACCATTCAAGTTGACTAGTAAGAAATCGACCTCCGGAGTTTTCAATATTTACTGCATCAATTTAAACCACACGTTTAAGGTCAAAGTTATGTATTGCTAATCAACATTGGTAAATCTTCCCTACTATAACAACGTTCCACTTATTTCGCTATATAAATCTTTATTCTTTCTCTTGTTTTGACGATTACATCATCAAAATTCTATGAATTTAATAATTTTGTTTTTAACTAACTGCTTTAAATTCATGGTACTCATGATTACAAGTAATGTTATTCATTTACAACGTTACGTAATCACTTCACTCTTGAAGGATCACTTACATTTTGTTACTAATTTGATGTTTTAGATTTTACACTAACAGACAGTATTTTTATGCAGCACATCTTCAATCATTAATTTATTTTTAATTTGTTAATGCTGATATCACGAAATGATCTGAACTAGACAATCATTGATCACCTGGAAGCACTGTACAACTGTTTCGTCGTAGCATGGGTCTCCTCAGCAGTGCGCATCCACGACGCTGTTGGGGATTGAACCCAGGACCCTCTGGCTCTGCGACGAGCGCTTTACCATTGGACCACTGAGCCGGCTCCTAATGGTTGATATTTCTAATTCAGTCAATTCGTGATACGTTTGCTCGGCCTCATCCATTGTCATCGGTGAGTTACTGTCTCACACTCGACGCGATTGAACTCCACCGGTTACGTCTTCACACTAGAATTCCAGGAATGACCTTAAGGAGCTAGTCACTAGTGAGCTGTTAATTAGTTGCAATAAAGGAGGTTGTTCTTATTTAACTATGGATGTACTCCTTGTATATTTCTAGTCTCTTGAAGGTTATATGTAACTAGTGTAAACTCAGCGAAACATGTTATATGACAACTACATTGTTCAATTCGCTTTACTTGACATGGAGGAACCTTGTTCTAAAGAGTTAGTTGAATAATTTATACAAGAATAATTTCACAATGAGTTTCACAACTTATAAACATACTATTAAAAGAAAAATTAGGGCAATCTATTTTCTTATTATTGTTTTTCTTTTTAAAAAAAAAAAATAAGAATAACCAATTAACTTACTTAAATGTTAATTATCATACAAAGTAATTAGCATCTCATAACCTTGAACTGTTGATAAAAGGAGGGAATAAAGGTCGACAATTTTTTCATTGTCATTGTTATTCGTAAAAAGAGTAATGAAGTAGTAATTGTTTGTAAGAAAAGAAAGAAGGAAATGATCATCTAAGTAGGGTGAAATATCTTAATTTTAAAAACATTTTGGCTACATGAAGTTTATAAGGAATATTGAAGTTGTATGATTGGCTAGTACGTTGAACTCAGATCGAGCGTATCGTCATATGTGGGAGTTGTCAGCTGGATGTATATGCATCTCAGTGGTGATATTTATGACAGCACTCGAACTTATCTCCGTGTCACTATTTCGGTTGATTTATTATACACTAAAACTGATCAGTCCTCGTTGAAGGTATTTGAATATTTTGATCGATTTGATACGGTTGAAAAATATTACTTGCTGCGCATATATGCGCTACTGAGCGAACTTGCCTCGATATAGCTTGAAGCTTAAGAGTATGATTTTAGTAGGAACGTGGTTAGCAAATGAAATACAGTAGGCGCCTATTTGGAACCAGCCAGATGAGTTAGTTTTGCTTAAAAAAAATAAGTATTTCTGAATAAAAAAGACACTATCATAATCATTTAATTATAACATAGTTTTTATGAACTCTAACATAGTGAAAAAAGTAGGAATCATATTATCATCAACTTGCTAGAAAGTAGTAAAGTAGCTAGAAATCAGTAGTCAATATGACGAATATTAAAATAGAATGAGAGCCGATTTAAAATGCATTCAAACTATAGATTTAATTTTCTCTAGCTATTTATTTGACTTTCATAAATCGTTGATTAATGGAACAGTTAAGAATACTAACATAACCATCAGGAGTCTAATGATATTTTTTAAGTGATCTATACTTTATGGTTTAAAAATGAAACTTGGTAAGTAAAGCAAAGTGTCATTTTTGTAGAAAGGCAGAAACAGGTAGTACAGAACAATCAACTTTTGTTAGAGCTAAGAAGATAAACACTTGCAGCGAAGAGAAACAATAAAAACCCCGAAGTAATGGAGAATAGAGGGTGCGAGAATACTTGAACACTGCTTATAAGGGTTTATAGTAAAACTAAGAGATTAAAATTATATCATGAACCAAATTAATGTGCTAGAAAACTTAAAGTCCCTGTAAATTTATCTAGCTTACTAAGAGATGATCATTGAAATCAATGTGTTTAGTGCAGTAATGGAAGAGAGAAAATTACCAATATATCTTGGATACAATGAGAATAAAATATGCTTTCCTAATTGGTCATAGTAGGTTCCTATGTATTCACGAAAATTTATTTGTACAGTAATTAATATTGAATGTTCATTCAGTATGATAAACTATTACTTTTGAAGCTGAGTTTCAGAAGGCGACAATGTGGCCAACCTGCACACTGCATTGTATTTGTGCGTGTAAAACAATTTTGTCTATATCTTTTAGAAAAGCAAGATATTTACTCTAACCTTTAACAACCTTTAACATAAAGATTCAGTCTTAACTCATCTATTTTGGAGTTTATAATACAATCCACTTTCAAAAATAAGGAGTATGAACTTACGCCTGAATGATTCCACTCTGAGATTATCCTTGCTGCAAGCGTTGTTGTGAATGAAACTTTAGTATTTTATTAGTGGTTAAACATGAGCTTCGCAAAGCATCGACTAACTAGGATGTAGTATAATCTCTTCAGGGAATGCCATGTTTTAAAGACACCTACATCCTAAGCCAGTCACTGATTAGATACATAGATAATTTATTACCATTAATGAAGAAGCCGAAATTGGGAAATGTATCAACTAAATATATCTATCTAAAATATTTGATGGTATATTTATACTAAATAAATCTTTACTTGAGTAAACCGATAATTATTCCCTGTTATTTACAACTAATTCATTAATTTTTAGAGTTTGGAGAAAATAGAAAATAGTGCCTATTACCGGCAAGTGGAACTTGTGTTTCTTTAAATCATGTTAAGTGACAATGCGTTCACATCCTATTCACATAGATTACAAGTGATGCAACTTACAGTATGCCATCGCTAATAATTCATTTAATGCGGAAATCGGAACTGAAAATTCCTAGATAATTTCTGTCACTGTTTAGTTAAAAGGTGCCTATTTAATATACTAGAATGATTAATTTCCATTATAAATGGAAACCAGTTCCTGTTTCATCAAAATTTTACCTGCGCCTAATATACACTTCAAAAAACTACGTAACAACTACCCCAAGAGCTTTATCAAAAGGATACTTAAGAAGGAACGTAATGGAAAATGCTAACCAAAGGTGCAACTGCGAGAGCGGATTGATACTGTGGTTGTGCCATACAGAAATGGAACATCTGAAGAGATTAGGAGAATTTGAAATAAACGTGGCATACGTGTTTTCTTCCGAATAAACAATACACCGGGCTCTGCACTTGTAAATATCAAGGATAGAGTATCAAAAGAAGAACAAATGAACTATGTCTATGAGATAAAGTGTAATTAATGCAATGCTAAGTACGTATGAGAAACATTACTACAGTTGAATGTAAGGGTGAAGGAACATAAATGTACTTGTTTCGTAGCATATTCCCGAATCCTTCTGACGATATACGGAAACCTGAAGATAAGTCGGCAATAGCATTGCATTCAATAGAATCAGGGCACAGTATCGATTTTGATGGAATTAAAATTCCTTCAAAAAGGTTTATTTTCTACAAAGGAAGGTTAACATCTGAAGCCCTACACATATGGGCGAATCCGAATAATATAAACCGACGAGATGGAGTACCCTTAGGAGTACCATGGCAACTAGTGATAAAAAAATGAATTCAAACTTCTACTACTCCAGCTCCCAACGCATTCCATCTATTTATTGATTCTGTTTAGAATTATTTATCCTTACTACACAGTTCAATGTGTAGCCATTTGCAAATATATACTCTTCCTTTGACCCATAATTATCAATATATTGATTTACTCTAAGTATGAATTGATAGCAAGCCTTCCTTCAGATTATCTATCCCTCTTCTTGAACATAGATCAGAACAGTATATATATAAATTATTTTAACATGAAACTACACACGAAGTGAACACCTTCCTTCATCCACAACAATTTCTACATTAGTTACTTACAATTACTCATATAACAATTTCCTACCCTGTATGTGAGTGATCAATTTGACCTCTTATTTACATTTATATTCGATAATTTTTTATCTTGGTTATTTCCTTGAAGAAGCTCGAACCAGCTTGCCGAGCGAAACGTTGGAATTTTTCTTTAATTTCATCCACTGAGATTATTTACAAATATATTCTATTCATATATCTTACATAGACTCCGTCCCCAAGTTTTGTAAATATTTTTGTTCTTTTTTGGACAAAATACCTACACTATGTATCATTGCTTAATAGAAAGTTCTTTGTTTCAAGCTGGATATAATTTAATGATGAACAAAAATAAAAGTGTCATTATGTTATACTAGAATGTAACTAAATATGTGGACACACCAACAAATACATACTTTGTAAATGGGTCTTGTGGAGTTGGTTAACTTTGAAATCGTGGTGAAACTTACAGATTGTAGGATTAATTCGCTTGTTTGTCATGGAAATGCAGTGCTGAGGAATTGCATACTACGGATGATACAGCTGTCTAGTGCTTGATGGTTTAAAATTACTTTCTAATCCAAGTCAATTAGTGATATCATATCTCAAGCATATGTTTTTCTTATCAGATTCATAAATACTTGTATCTCTATATACACATATAAACACTAGTCAAGACTAACACATTATTGATAACATCAAGTGGGATCACATAACAACCCGAAATCAATATGAAAGGATCAACTAGTTTTTTTTCTTTTCATTTTACATGATTTAATTAACTTAGAAAAGAACAAAAACATGATTGAAATATGATACAGTCAGCCACTTAACAAACCGATATTCATTTTTATTATTTCTACAATAATTTGATATTTGTTCATTTAATATTACAGGTTATCATTAGTTATTGAATTACTAAAAAAAAACACTGTTTTATTACCAAAAATAAGAAAAAAAACAAACGATTGTCACATGCAAATTAAATATCTGATTTTTCATCTTATCATTACACTAAGTATTAGAGTTCATGTGAATTAATCGTGGTATTGCTTTGATGACCTCAGTGTTATTGTATAGTCCTCAGTGTAGATTGATGAATGTTGTAGTATTATGTTCTAGTTGATTAGAGGATAAATAGCATTAAATCGTAAACCAAAGTTTTGCGTGAAATGGCATTTATCAACATGGTGTCTATTCAGTTTATGGAAAACAAATACTTTGACCAGATTAAATGAGTGATGATAACTCGAAGATTGTGGCACTTATGTATCCTTTGAGAACAACTAGTTCCCTCAGAACTGCGAATATATTCTGTTAATAAGTTTCATCTGGAACATCCAAAAGATTTTTATCACTAAATATAAAAATACACTGCAACGCTAAATTGGCTAACCTAATGGCTACATTGAAACTTTGGTAATGAATTTTGACAGGTTATATTCATAAAAGAATTATTTTTGTATGCATTCATTATGGTCATTCTATTCATGATACGTACTTACGAACAGTTTTGAAAGCAAAAGTTAAAGTTATGTATATAATGCTTATTAAGTATAATAGAGGATCTGTGTATTGTGAAAGAGTCCCATACTAAAAAGAAAAAAAGTTCATTACTCCCAAGTTTTTATTGGTATCTTACCAACTTCAATCTGTGGCGACTTCAATCAATCAAAAGAAATATAACAATTAGCATGAGGAGATAGACTGAGAGTTAAAATAGAAATACTTTAAGTCATTTAAGTAATAACTTCAAAATAATGAAGCATTACAATTACTTGTAAGATAATCATCTGCCTATCTAACTACAAACGTTCATTGTACACATTTCATTGAAATACTTTAAAAAAAAAGAGCTTGGAAAGCGTTTACATGAATTGCATAAAGAACAAGAGAATCTCTTTTCAAATAAGCTATAATGCAGTAAAAGGTAATTTGTTTTCACAGAACATGTCCAGTAAACATAAACTATCTAACATTTCAAGTAATAATCTATCCATATTTGCTTAATAAATACAATTTACATAGCTACAATTGTAAAACTGGTTAAAACAGCTTTCGCTTCTGTCTCCACTTCTTATTTTTACATAGAGTTAATGTCATGCTTCTAACATCAACCAAAAGTTAGTGTGATGAAAGTCTTCATATATATATCCAGTTACTAAATTAATGATACTAATCCCTTTTAATCATTTCTAAAGTTGTTTTCTTATTCGTCAATTAATAATACTCTTAGCAAATAATTTATCGGCTAAAATCACATTCAAAGTATCTTCTACTGTCGAAGGTGGTTTATTATACAAGCGCTAAGAATCTAAATGCATAAAATAGTAAATAGAATATGGTAAAAGGGCTGATTGTTTCATAATGTCGAATTCTTTTGTCGAAACTTAGGCAGAAAATCGAAAAGAACCAGTCACGACTATTATTAAGTGAGGAAATCTGTCAGAATGATTAGTTGTTAATTAGCTTTCAGGGATCAGTAATAACTGTCACTTGAATCCTGCAATCTCTGATATATTTGATATCAGAATAACTGACAGAATACAATAACTGAACCGACTAATGATCAGTCCTTTTATGGTAGCAAAATAAATGTTGACTTAGCTAGATGAAAGACTACTTAGGTTGGAACAACTTACTAAACTTGATATTTTAATGTACATTATACGGGTGCTATCAGTACTTGATGTATTATTTCCTTTCAACTTCATTGCATTATTTGCACAACTCTTCACAATTAAAAATAACTTAAGCTGACTCAACTTTTGTGCCTTAAATTGACGAAGTATAGATTTTCAAGAGTTCTATGTACCTTTTGACCAAAGTGTTAAACGCTTTGGTAAATTATGCTTCTTTTTATCATGACGTGGGTAATAACTACAAGTTTGGTGAATGGTGTCACCACGGGCAACTTCTGTCTTATTTTTACAGAAATACTATTTGGTTTACTTTAAATCCGATTTACCAATGTTGCCTTGGTGATAATTAAACACTTGGTTGTATAGATAATGATGTCATAAAGATAGGATATTACCATTGAGATGCTCTATGGAACCATAGCGAAACTCATATGAATTCCAAGATTCAAATTTTCCACACTATTTGTTTGATAGTTTTTATTAATGAAAATAAGAAAAGCTCTTATTATGCATCCCTAGTCAAATATCAGTATGAGTTTATAAATTTCTATTAACCTGGAGATATTAACTAATCGACAGTAACTAAGTTATCAGAAATTTCATCACTTATAAGATACGTGTATACCTCGTTATTTATATTGTTTGTAACTAAAGCTAATTCTTTAAACTAAACTAATCATTGCTCATTTTCAAATTAGATTGAAGTAGAAAAATGTTTTCTAGTTAAGTTTTACTATTAGAATAGTTATTAGAAAGGGCCACTTATTTGTCATTACCTGTGCTAAACATGTATAAGATTAAAGGAACTACACATTCAATAATAATAGTAATATTCATATCTAATTTCATAACTTAACAGTTAATACTACAACACCCTATTTAATTATGAATCTCTTTCTATTCTAATAGTGTAAATTATTTTAAGCAAACAATTAAACAAACAATTTATGCAAATAATAATTGAATAATGAAATATTAACACTTTATTCAAACATTAAATAAATCGAATAATCATTGTTCGCTCTTGTCACACAGCTAATATACAATAGGTGTATATAAATATAAAACATGTTTTATGTATTTAGTAACTTTTTATTAATAACCATTAACACTGGCGCTATTTTGACATGTTTACATTGTAAACATAGTTCGATAGTAATGTTATCAGTGATAACAATGTTAATTTCAGTAATTACTAAAATACTAATGATAAATGTTATATGACCGATAAAAGGTGGATAGTGATAAAGATATAGAAATGGGTGAGAATAAAATACCAGTTTCTTTTGTCGGCTTCATTTTAGTGTATTTATTATCTGCACACGTAAATATCTATTTATATGTAAAATGTTGGCTTTTTGTTAGTATACATAGTGTGATTTCTAACTAATTTTATCTAGTTCAAGTATAACCAAACAAATTCCAATTGTGAAATTCGATAACGCGTATACCTTGTTAAGAATTTTAATGGACTTTGCATATGTGTTTGTTTATATATTAAGCTGTCAGAAGTACTTGATTAGATTCCCTGATTAATCTAAGTTTTACGTTGTCTGGTATATGTCAATAAAGTGCACCTTTAATAGTAAGGAAAATGCTGCTTTCTGGTCAGTTAGTTTATCAAAATGATTACTAATATTTCCGGCTGCTTATAATGAATAATTGGATTACTGGGTTCACAGGAGGCATCCTGTTACATTTTAACCAGATAACAACATAATGATTTTGTGTTCAATATCATTACTAGTTTCTCAGTAATCTAGAACAATCTTTTCTTCGTCAATATTCATAGCAGTCGGCTTAGACTAAGGCAAATCTTACAATAGTAAGTCTATGATATTCATTGATCCATGATCATCTGTGAAGCCTCCTTCATGTCTCCAATTCAGAAATACTAGGTCGTTACCGTTGGTAGTTTTCAGTATAGTTTCTTTTTGTGACATTCGATAAGATTCTGAAAAGAAACTGATAGGGGTATTTATCTAGTCAAATAATTCACCTGGCTATTACGACATGATGTAAATTTTCTAATTTTGTTACATCTAAGTAGAAACAGTTCATATTGTGAATCAAAATAACTTTATGAGAGAACTTTCGATATTTAAAAGAATTAATGACTGATCAGTAAAGATTCATCAATATAAAGTAGACTGGAACTGTCGTTTATTAAGCCCAATTCAATAATGAGATTCTGTATGTATAACTTCTTATCAATATACTTGTAAGCTGTCACAATTTGAGATACTATGTAGTAATAATCTGAGTAACTGAAAATGGAGATACTGGCTTAATGATAACGTTGAACGCTGATCATTCTGTTGTCTAATAGTAAATGAAAGTTCGAATCGATTCAATAATATCATAATCGGAATAAAATATGAATGTCCGTGTCATTATTCTGTGTAAACTTTCAAATGCCCACGTTAAAAAAATATCTGAACTAGAAAAGTAGTTTAATTTATCCAATAGCGAAAATCCTCAATTTAAAAGGTAATCATTTAAAATAGAGGAAAATTAGACTAACACTTTTCACTGAAACATAAAAGTATTTCCGATTGAAATATATCTTCCCCTATTATACCTTATCTTCCCAAAAATTTTTTGTGGTAGGAAATTCCACTTAGTGGACTTAAGTCTGGTTGGTTAAACGTGGGCTGTACGTTCGATTCCCTGACGGAATCGATGGTGTACACTGCCTAGGACCCCTATACTACAGGGAAACAGACATCCGGTGCTCCCTGATTTTTCTGTGATATTTAACTGACATTAGTTTGTAACGTATATAAACAACTAAATTCACCTTAGTTTATATTCTGAATTTACTTAGGGATTCGAAAACATCACAACAGTAAACAGGAAGTTATTTTTATAAAATTACCCACATTCATGAAACAGATTCGTGACTATTGGAATACTTTAAGACACTTATGTTAATACCTAAATTACAGGTAACATTATCATGTTGCTTAAGTAAAATGGAATCGTTTGTATTCTTTAATGCAAAACCTAATTAATTGGCAAAGGCAAAACTAATTTATTAGATAATAACTTTTATCACGATGAAGGAATCAGGTAGTTCATACATCTTAAGTAATTGGGGACTTGAATGTTCTGAAAAGATTACATAGATAAAATGTATTTCAGAAACTTAGTTACATTATACAATGAATGCTTCTTTATATACCTGACGGTATGCATGGTCTCTTGTTGAAAAGATAATCAGCTGCATACAAACAAAATTTACTGAAGAATGAAAAACAATATGTGGTTTGAATTTGCTGCATTTCGCAAGAATTCTCAACAAGGATATATCAACTAAGCCCGTAATCGTTTTTAAGTACTAAATCATTCTGGAACTAATGAAAACCTGTTTAATGTAATCTGAATCTTTATTCATGAGATAAATAAATAAAATTTGTTAATAACATGTTAAGCTTGTTGATTAACAATGAAATGTTGACGATATTTATTGTTGATTAGTCACTGTAATCATAATCCAGGTACTTTTATAAGTTGATTTATTCTATCACGCATACACTTAACCATTTTGAACAAAATAAACTTAAAGACAGTATTGAATTTCTTTAAATAAATTAGTTGAACTATACTAAACTATTCAAACGGAAACAACAAAGTTACATGCATTTCGTTGGTGTACATTGTTTTAGCGAAGTAAACAACGAGATAAGACACTTTAGGGAAGAAATATTTCGTTCTCAACTGAATTCATTTACAGTAGCTTTTCATTTATATTTGTAGTGATTTATTAAATATATTAGTCTACTGAAAAACGGTAAGTGAACTGAATCAAGAGTGTTCAGAGAGTGTATCGAAAACATGGTTGAGTAACAGCTAAAAGGTTAGAGATATAGGTTATTATAAAACTAACTGTCAGTTTGAATGAATGTGAAAAACGTAGGAAACAAAGTAATGAAGATCTTAAAGTTACTAATAAAAGGTGATAAATAACTAGTGATTTCAGAGTATGATTGATTTAAAAATTAGGCCACCTAGCTGTGGTAAAATAGGGGACTGCATTTGTCACTTTTTCACACACAGAAGCTAATTATTACTAAATCCTCTTAAGTAAATAGATTACTAATTTGTACTCTACTTGACCTTGTTTGTTTGACCTTGTAGGTGATTTTGAAGGAATTCTAGCTTGGAACAAGTAGACATTCAGTTTCATTAACTTTTAAGCTGTCAGCATAATCACCGTTTTAATACACTTTCTAAGCATATCATGATGCAATTCACTTACTAATTTTTAATAGACTACTATATAAGTATAAGAAATCATTATAAAGACAAATGTACTATTACTATAAATGAATTCATAGAATGAAAAATTTTCTTGAATGAAATGCTTTACTTTGATGTAATGGGTTACTTTCGCTGTCTAAAGCGAATAAGATTTAAACAGAATAAAATGAAATCATTTACCACTTAGTGTGAATTCATTAACAACTACTAATACTCTGTAATGCTTAACTTATTAAAACTTCAAGTGGAATTTAACATGCATATAAAAATAATGTTAAACAAAAGTTAGTGATAAGCACGTTTAGGTGTAATGTAATAAAAATTATTGGAATTCACACAAGCTAAGGGTGTTACAATCTAAACATAATACATAGAGAATGATTTCGAAGATTGGATTATGATAACATTGAAAATACCATTTAGACAAATAAACACATGGTAAAGATATTTAAGAATGCAATGGATAGTAAAGGATATTACATTGATGAAATTGGAAATGGAAAGTGGTCATGAATTGAAAAAAATGGTATAATAGAATAAAATAAAGTTATTCTATAATCAAGATCAAGTAAAATATTACACTTCATCTCAGGTAATCATATCACAGACATTTAAAAAAATTTTTAGTGTAATGAATCTCATTCTTTGGTAAATCTCTTGAAGAATTACTAAGTACGTGTTAGATGTTAAAACGTAGCGTACATACTTCGTTTGGCTATAGTTTTTAAGTAGTATTCATATAAGTCTTAGTAGAAAGTAACATGGAAAAAAGTATCGGTTGAGATTTCAATTGTTTAAATGAATATTTTTTATGTAAAATGGTTAATTTAGCTGAAGGCTTTTATGATACTGGTGTAGTGTCTAAACGACAGATTCTTCATTCAATTATATAAATAGAGAATTATCATTCGAGTAAGTGTACAGTATGCAAAACATTTTGTTAGAAAAGCAACTTTTGCACATAACAGCATTTCATTAAAACTGTTATTTTTTTCGCCTTATGACCAATAATTGAGTTAGTTGTATTCACTTTAAGCCTTAATACCAATTGTTATGTATTGGAAAAATACACAATACCCTTGATGATTGCTAATCATTGTACAGACACGTCTGCCCCGCGAGTACCAGTCCCCCGAGCCGGAAATATAGAAAACAACGATAGATAAGCCCGACAGATAGAATCGGATAGAATCGGGTCGGATCGAATTTTATTTTGATTATGCCTTTATATATACACAAAATCAGATCACACAGTGAACCAATTAGGAAGCTAAATTAACACATAACTAAAGAAATAGTGGTAGTGAATTGAAACAACTTGTACACAACTGATTAACTGTAGTCCATAGTAACAGACAATATAATAACAGCAAATATGCTAAACGAGAGAATAGAGTAAGAGGAACGTAACAATAATAGAAAAGTAATGTATACACTACTCACGACCAGAATAAATGAATCAGTTCTCTAAAAGACAGTTCTGGAATTTTCTCACTCTTCTTTAATGGTTTGACATAACAAAAACAGATTAGATTTTTAAAAATGGACAGAAAGTAAAACGAGTGATTTTTGTCTGATACTGAACATTTAATAAGTCCCGTTTTCCTTTTTGAATGAAACTTATAGATGGATACTGAACATCCACTGATTCATAATTAAAATATTCATCACACATTACAACTATCCGCTAAAATTAATACAAATATTGCTAATAAGTAGTAGTGGCATTACTATTAGTTCCTTAGATAATAGGCAAATTATTCTCTGTTAGTTTATCTGGTTCCTAAAAGAAATCAATGGTGGTATTGTACTAAATACATTTTGAGTTTCATTATATCACTTCTAACCTCCCTTTGAATGCAGTGTTTAAGCTGACATGATAAAATCCCTAGAAATAAATTGTCGCTTCATAAGGAAAATAAGTATAGTCTTTGGAATTTAGTCAAAATCTAGTTAAATTGAAGACACCAAAAGTTTGGAAGTTATATTCGAAAGTGAGTATGAGAGGTTCTATCAATTAAGGGAAAGCCAAATAATATTTGTGAACAGTTATTTTAATACTTAACTGTAGCAATATTTAAACATATTTCCATTTCTATCAGATCAGAGGGAACCTTTGGCCAAAATATCATCGACAACTGTGAACGTCAACAGACTTAAGTGACCACCATAAGTGATCTAAATGTGGTTAATTATGTGAAGGTACATTATTAGAATGAAAGATGGCAAATACTAATTTAAATAATGAAAACAAAATAAAAACAATTAACTGAGTAGTGATTAAAACCGGTTACTTAGAATGTGATCTTTTTAAATGAATTACGCTTACTACATTCTCTTTAGTCTGATAATCTTAGGACTTATTTCATAGCGTAAACTAACGAAACAACTGGGTTATCTACAAAGCATCAGTCTAATAATTATTGTCATAGTTTATGAATAATGGTTTATCAACTAGGTATTTTAATCAGTTTGTAGATGATCACACTAGTCCATCCTCATTTAGTATGTTGAATGAATATAATTGAAGCATCACTAACACATACACACTATAAACATCAGCCTAGCAATATGTTAGAAATATCACTTAAGTATTAACATTACATATGTTGATTCATTTTGTTTAAAACTATAGCACTTTAAGCTTACTAACTTATACTTAACTTCTTTTCATTATCAACTCAATAAAATACTTTAATCAGTCATAAAATAAATAATTTCTGTACCTAACACTTAGGTTTTATGCTTTCTTTCTCTTTTATTCATACAATTCGCTTCGAATATATTAAAAGCATAACAAATTATGATTATGTAATAAAATTCTTGAATAGATATGTATATCTAAGATAATTTTTACTCTATGCTTATTGATTATTTCATTTCTAGATTGTTCTTTTTTCTACGTTTTATTTTATTTTCCTTATTGATTTTTGTTATTATATTATTTTTTGTATAAATTATCTTGTTTTACTATTCTTCTATTTTGATTGACTTTCATGAATATTCTATATAATGAAACGGAAACTTTATTAGGAACACAGAGTAAAGACATAAAGTAAAAGTTGTTATTAGGTAGTGGTCAATATTTTGTTTGTTAAAACTGTTTTATCGAATAAATTTGACTGAAAATAGATTTTTGAGAAAAGTATAATTATATCAAAAGGGTTTATACACCTCAGTAAATACATGGAATACATGGAATTTTTCATAGTAGAAATCACATAGTAGTGCAATTATAGTTAAGGCATACATTAATTTCTAAACTGACTGAGTATCAAAATGACTAAAGTCCAAGTTAAATATGACAAAAATAAGTGAAAGCCGTAATCAAAGAAAGAAAGAAAGAAAGCCTCAAAACGTATAAGAATAACTTGTATCATTGAAAGTCAACAACTGATTAAGAAAGTTATCCTCAGGGACCGTTAACATTTGATAGTATACAGAAGCCTGTAGTTCATTACTAAAGTTCTTGTCATTTTTAACCTAAAATTCAAAATAAAATAAGATCTACAAAATTAAACTCATCTAGAGTGAACAGAGTACTCACCAACAATTATGAATGACTAACAAAAGGATTTTTTCAGTGGTGCCTTAAATATTTTAAGCATCTTAACAGGCAGTGGATTAATTTTCTGAAATCCTGATACACAACAATTTTGTGATACCCTGCTATTTCAATTTTATAATCATGAATAAGGAATATTTAATCCATTGAATTTTACTTAAAAAAATGAAAATAGCCAGTTACCTTTTAGAATAGGCTTGTATCTTTCCGTTGATTTATAATGGACTGAAACTGGTCAGCCCCTGTTGCCATATGTGCGGATTGCCTCGATATAGCGATAGTACACAAGTTACATTTAAGTTTGATTGTGACTGGCAAGTAGAATTCAGGACGCGTATTTCGTCCTATTTCGGACTTATCGCTATATAGAGGCAATCCGCTCAGGATGTACATATGACAACAGAGACTGACCAATTTCAGTCCATTATGAATCAACGGGGATGATACAAGCCTATTCTAAATTAAATATGTACCCGTTGTACAAATGTGACTGTCTCGGACACAGTAGCCCAGCAGGTGAACACGGTGGCGTTTGACACGAAGCGGACTGAGTTCGAATTCCATTGTGAACATACACATAGGGATGCAGGTACATCTAGTCGATGAGTCCCAAATAGGATGAAACCGAACATCCTGGATTCTACTTGCCAGTCACAATCCAACTTAAATATAAACCAGTTACCTGTTGTTTACAATATTATACAACTTTATGTACTTGGAATCGTTTAGTAATTTATTAGATTAATTTTGAAGATAGGCAACAGTGTTCATAAACAATTGAATTAAGTGCTATTTTATGGCTACAGTAAGTATGATATAATTAGACAAGGGAGTATGAAATGCAGTGAAACACATTTTGATTGATTCATAATATGGTATGGAGATTATTCAGTTTCACTAGCAATACATCAGTAAATTTTTCAGTTATTATCTCTCGCTGGTAATTATGAAAATTGTTCCGATTTTGGTAAGCAGCAAGTATACAATTTTCGTTTGATGAGTTGGTTTATAAGACAGCCATGCTTGAAAACAGTTAATAGTGATAAGTGCATACTACTGAGAAGTCAGCAGATAAACATGAAACGATTATCCAGTAGTATGCAGTTTTCAGTAGCACTCCTAATGATATCTGGTCATGGTGAATTCAACCACTAGCTACATACACTTGATAACTGATTTCAAGATTATTTGTTTTATGAATATCACCACAATTCCTTGGTAGATTTTGGATACAAGCAAGCTATATACAATAACGTCTAGTATTAATTCCCTTTCTTTAACCAACGCATATATCCCATACAATTAATCACAGTTATAAACCTATTAGTGAGAATGATAAAACATATTATTTATGTTCATGTTAGCAAGTTAAAGTACTAGTGTTATTCATGTCGACAGACGTGATATTTAACGTATCTATAAACTCTTTCTTGACGCCACTAACCATGAAGTAAAAACTCCCGTTAGACTTTGAAGAGAAAGAAGTTAATTATGTATGTAATATATCCTTTGCTATAATATTCAGTAATTAATAAATTAAAGAAAATGTCTCATGATGCTGAGTTAATAAAATATGCATCTATTTATGACACAGTGTAAACAGAGAGTTATGATACAATATTCTGAAAAACTTTCCTGTCCCATTAAAGTGTCGATTAATTTTGCTTTTTGTATTTGCATAGGATTGTTAACCTTTGAGTCCTATTGAAAACAAAAGGAACACTGAACAGCTACATTGTCATTGTGTGGGGTTCCCTAACAATGTGTACACATAACTCAGGTCACGTATCGAACGCTTGACCATTGGCACCACCATACCTGCGTCTAATAGAAGGACTTTCACCTCAAGTATTTTGTAATACAGTGTAATGATCAATCAACTTCATCAGAGGTAGATATCGCATTCCAGACTTCCTAGAGATCAATTTAAGATCAATTCAAACAGTAAATTAAATGCCGATCTCCATAAACCACCATAATGTTTTAACCATCCTATGCTCTTTACATTTTACTATTTTCGAAACCATTCTCACAGTAACAAATAACTTTCGGAACATCTATATTCGTAATTTATTTTATGCACCATAAAGTTACACTAAAATTTTCTTAACTTTTATTGAACAATTCATTTTTAATCTTATATATATTCATATTTATAAATATGCTTTTAATCAGCATCATTTGTAATCAAGAGGATGAATGAAAACCATACTACACTAGAGAGATGGTTTTATCCCTAGAATTCATTCTTCCAGAACCGAGATCCAGCTAAAGACCTTTAGATCTTGAAGCGAACACATTGTTTCATACTATTAACTTAAAAGTCATTCAGGATTAACTTTTACTTGAGCTAATTTGTGATATGAGCTAATCTTGCAGCTTCATAGATAACATTTATCCACATCAGAAGGTCGCAAAATAGAATCTAGAGGACTTCATTAGTAAGCTTTCATTTACAACTCACTTAGGTTTTATTATAGAGAGACATACATAGGAGATACATGTTAAAATTACTTTGCTATCCAATTCACTTTGATTCACATTTGATTCCCCACTCCTTTTCCTCGTCGATTTCTTTTAATTTATTTTGATTTACTTACAAATATTGAAGTAAATATAAATTAAATTGCTTGATTCTCTAGGTAGTTGCTGTCAGTTTGCGTAACAAAACAAAGTCATATTATTTTGCCTTAATGAATCTTTCCTATCTGATGAAATTCAATAATCATGTAAAGCATTATCAGCATATCATATAAATATCATATTTGACTATCACAAAGTTATCTAGCAAATTGAAAATAAGCAAAAGTTGTTTAGTGATTAAAGTACACAAAATAATAAAGATGAGAATGTTTCGAAATCAATATGTCAAAGTACAAGTGTAAGTTATAGACAACAAATTATTCCTCATAGATCTCTATGAAATGTCGTCTTTGATACTCTGATAGTGTAATATATATATATATATATATATGCTGTTGGTGGTTGACTGGATCATGAAGACCAGATTATCTCAAGGCAATCTCGTAACACAGTGGACATCATCGATGCAACTAGGTGACTTCCACTTTGCAGATGATCTAGATCTCCTATCCCATTTACAGCAACAAATGCGAATAAAGACCAAGGCCACAGCAGCCTTTACAGCCTTTACAAAGGTAAAATCAAGATCCGTCGATAAAAATAACGAACGCATCCCAGATTTCACTTGACGGAAAAATTCTGGAAGACATAATATCCTTTACATACTTGGGCAGCATCATCGATAAACAAGGAGGATTTAATGCAGATGTGAAGGTGTGGACTGGCAAGAAAGGCAAGGTCATAATTTTTCAACTGAAAAACATCTGCAACTCCAACCAACTATTAGTCAACATTAAAGTCAAAATTTTCAGTACAAATGTGAAGACAGTTCTGTTGTATGGAGCATAAACTTCTATTGAGAACTACGAAAAGCATCCTTCATAAGTTACAAGTATTTATAAACAATTATCTGCGTTAGATACTTCGGATCCGTTGGCCGGATATCATCAACAATAACCGCCTATGGCAGAGGATATACCAACTTTCAGTAGAGTAAGAAATTAGGAAAAGACGGTGGAGTGGTGATGGATAGGACACACATTGAGTAAATCACCGAATTGTGTCACAAGACAAGCATTAACATGGATTCCTGAAGGTCAAAGTAAAAGAGGAAGACCTAAGTACACATTGCTTTGGGAATCTTAGACAGATATGAAAGGAATAAGGAGCTCTTGGGAGGTGCTGAAAATAAAAGCTCAGGACAGAGTTGGTTGGAGATTACTGGTCGGTGGCCTATGCTCCATATAGGTTAACATGCATTGACATATATATATATATATATATATATATATATATATATATATATATATATATATATATATATGGAACCGGTGGAAAGTATGAACTGATTAGTCATTATAATGTAGTGTAACTGTAAGATCTATTAAGTCAAGATTTTCAAAAATTGCAATTATATGTTAGATGTTATGTTTATTGACAATTTTGTCTAGAATACGTTACATCGATTTTAAGTTTGCTATTCTAATGCCTATGTTTTGAGGTTAGTTTAATTTATAAATAATTTTAGAATAATTTTTAATTTCTATGTTATAATATTAAATCTAACATTTACATGTATTTCACTCTGATAGTGGTCAGTTAATTATTAACGAAATCTTAGGAAAATGACATCAAACTAGTCTAGAAGTAGAAATAAGATCATCATAAATTAAATGGAATAATGGGCTTTTATGTTGTTGTTGTTGTTGTATTTTTTACTTGACGCTTATATACACATTGTAGGCTTATCATTTTTGACTGAAGCATACAAATCTCAGTCATATGATCATTTTTATTCAACAATCTAGTTTTTATTAGCTTAGTGTAATATCTACATTTAGAGTATTCTCATATTAGACATACAATTGTATTATCTTGTTGGGAATATGCTAATTGTTAATTAGATTATCATAGAAAATACATTACAATATTGTACAATGAGAAAAAAATGAATCATTGATTAACTAGTTTGATTGTTCAAGATAATTTTATCATGTTGAAAAATCAAACATTAATTGTTCGATTCAGTGTAGCCTACGATAAGATCAGTACAACTTGAATCACTCGTCATGGAAACAATCAAAGTGAATAATGAATAGAGTGTGAAATATACACGTAAATAAGACGAACAACTATTTATTGATTGTTTTATGTATCTTTAATGTTAAATGAATATACAAATGACGATTGTGAAAATTCCTTAATGATAATTTATCATCAATTATGTCTCCAGAACGATATAAAGTTGAATAATTGATGGGAAACTTTATTCTTGACAAGAATTGTTTGTTTAGAAATAAACTAGGAAATCATCATGTGTTTCATTATACTTCATAAATGACAATAAATCTTTGAATGAAACAGTTGGGCAAAATGATACATAAAACTTGCTTAATTAACTATTTACATGATTTCAGATTATTCAAAGTAGATTGAAAGTACCAGATTACCAGTGTACTAAATTTATCAATCAATAATTGATATTTATCTTTAATGAATCTTTAAAGAAATAATTTATCATACTTAAGTATCATTAAAAGAAAACCGATGTTATATGTTGGAATTAGAAAACATTCTGTTGTAAGTCAAATCGGGATTTTGTTTTTTAACATTTCTGTAGCAAAATCACCATCAGGTATCAATAGGAATCAACCACACTTTATAGTTGTTAAGCGTATGAAGTTAAGTTTACCAGTTTAAATTTAACGAGACAGTAAATAAATAACAACATGGTATCAGGAAGTGATTTCTGCTATTACTCTTATTCATTTGAGATAAATTAATTATTTTCCTGAAGTAAATCATAAGTGAGCTACAGAATTAAATTTGAACTTGATATCACGAATTGTTTTGAAATAGATAAATAGCTGAAACCAGGAAGCAGTCGATAGCTGTTTCGTCTTAGAATGAGACTATTCAGCAATACTCACTATCTCGCTAGTGAATCCAGCCTAGTATCTTCAGTCTTCGTAGCGAACCATTAACCAGTTGAACATGAAGCCGGCTTTCAATGGCTGACTTTTCTAACACAGCCATACCTGACATGGTTGAAATCTATTTGTTAGACCTTCTTACTAGGACTCCGAAAACTACCACCTTTATGAGTTATGGTCAGAATATATCTATAATTAGCTGCGTTAAAAATGTCAACCGTTGAAAACCGGCTCCATTTTCTAATGGTTAAGGGATTGCCACGAAGCTTGAAGACACTGGGCTTGATTCCCTATCAAGGTAATTAGTGAATATTGCTGATTAGTCTCATTCTAAGACGAAACAACTATTAACTTCCCATTGGTTTCAATTATTTATCTAACTCAGACCAGTTCGTCATAACAAGCTAACATTCAACAATCTACGCATCACCCAATTATACTTTTAAATGCTTGACCGGGAGTATTACAATCTATGATATTCCCAAGACTAGGAGTTACATTATAGGCCGATTTTGCTTTAAAATCAAAGTAAATTAGATACTATACACTTAATTTTAGTAAATATGAATTATCAAACTACTTAATAAAATACTAGACTCAGAAGTTTATTTGTCAATAAATACACATTTGTTCTAATTGCCCCATTAGTCACACACGTTTCGAAAATGTTGTCCGTATACCCCCATCTTTTTAAACTTTTGCCATACACTTTAGATTAACTACAAGGTTCATATTATCATTTAAGTAATAAGAAACTGTAAATAATTACTACACTTTTATTTAGATCATGAAGTTCAGCCATTTACTTTATGACATATTAATAAGGCATATTTAAATAAGCTTTATTTATTTCGCTTCTTTAAAACTGCGAAATCTCAGGTCCATCTCAAAATACAGTGGACAACATCGATGCAACTAGGTGACTTCCACTTTGCAGATGATTTGGATCTCCTATCCCATACACTGCAACAAATACAAATGAAGAAGGACAAGGAAACAGCGGCCTTTACAGCTAGTAGTAGGTCTCAACATACACAAAGTTAATAGCAAGATTCTTCGACACAAAATTACGAACATTTACCAGATTTCACTTGACAGAGAAATTCTGGAAGATGTAGAATCCTTTACATACTTGGGCAGTATTATCGATAAACAAGAATGGTTTAATGGAAATGTGAAGGCGCGGACTGGAAAGGCAAGAGCAGCATTTTTCAAACTGAAAAACATCTACAACTCCAACCAACTATTAATCAACATTAAAATCAATTTTTACATTGTAACTGTGAAGATAGTTCTGTTGTAGGGAGCTTAAATTTCTATTGAGAACTACGAAAAGCATCATCCAAAACATACAAGTATTCGTAATCAACTGTCAGTGTAGGATACTTCGGATCCGTTGGCCGGATACCATCAACAATAACCGCCGATAGCAGAGGATAAATCAACCTGATTCCAGCCGAGGAAGAAATTAGGAAAAGACGCTAGATGGGAGGTGGATAGGGCACACATTGCGGAAATCACCAAAACGGTGTCACAAGATAAGTATTAACATGGAATCCTGAATCCCAAAAGAAAAGAGGAAGACCCAAGTTCACATTGCTTTGGGAATCGGAGACATAGATGAAGATAATGAAGTGCTCTTTGGAAGAGGTGGAAAGGAAATCTGGGGACAGAATTGTATGGAAAATACTGGTCAGTGGCATACGTTCCACTTGGGGTATCATGTATTGATTGATTTCGCTTGTTTTGTTTACAGAATTATTTCACTATATCAGATTATTCTCAGCATGGTGAAATTGAATGGTTTGTTTAAACAGAAGCGGTTGTTAAGTCACTTTGCATTATTGCACCATTTAGAAATCTATCATAAATATCGTGTATTATTCAATAACTGAAAAAAAGAATGTTTTCACTAATCGAAATCCGTGAGATTTGATATAAATTAATTAAAACAACCTCCTTATCATAAATTATGCCTTACTTATCAACACTTCAAGGTGATAAGGAACTTAGCGTGAAATCAAACTAACTTCAATTGAATGCAATCCATTTTAGTTCAGTTGCTATGACTATTTTTATATTCATCATGTACAATGCACAAGTAGTCCAATATGTGAGTCTTATGCTTTCCCATGGGATAAACGTGAAGGATAATACTCTAGCAACTGATATAATTTCACCTGAATTGTACAGTATATAGTATATCAATGATTTGAAAGATCATTGAAATGTCGGATTAATACATACATGCAGCATCTATATTTACTCAATTTAAGCAAATCTGGGACAGCATAGTTGGTTACTAACAATACAGAGTTCAGTGAGAAAGTGGTCCAAAAAATTGTGGAAGCAGCCATCAAACAATTAAATTAGTTTTGGACCTTGGAATAAATGTCAATAAAAATATTTATATACCTTGGTTGTTGATACTTTACCACAGATTGGTACATTCATTAAGTAGTACACATGGAAATTAAAAACGACAAGTAATAGATGATAAAATAGGGTAAATATGTTATTCCTAATAAAGTTAATTAGTATTCTAACTAACGACAACTGAGTTAACTTTGCAGAGATTAATTTCCGGTTCTAATGTTACTTTTATGCCAGACTGAGATCATTCAAAAATTCCTACAGATAAATGAGGAGAGGACAGAGCCTATGGCTTATAAACCCTAGTGCAGGTATGTTCACAAATGTGCTATTCTACTTCAAAGTCGATCAAACCTAATACCTTCCAATTATTATACTTCTGTTAATCAAATCGTCTGTGTTATAAGTAGTTCATCAATAGCACAATCAATTTATTCATTGTTTGAACAACAAAAATGTTATTTATAACTCATTTAAATAATTTATGCATCAAATAAATGTATTTTTTTAGTTGCTGAAAATGCATTGTAATGTGAAAGTTTGAACTGCATGTTTTATGTTTCATGCATAACTTTCATAAACGATCACCCCTATCATTATGGTCTATAGACAGTGTTTACATACATACAAGTACATAAACTTATTGAATCTTTCAGTTGTACAATATCTAATTTGACCTATATATTCTCATTCAACTGCTTAATCAATTCATGTCAAGGGACAAAATGGTATAAATCAGATCAGGTCATTTTATGCGTATTTACATTTCGCATAAAGAGAAATACACATAATCGTTGTAGATTTTATTTTTCTGTTAATAGGACACTTGGTATAATTATTGTCTACAACTAAGTTACGAATTTATCCGTCATAAATTACCAATGTCTGTAAAAATGATTAATGAGGTATGAAAAAAAATACAATGTCAACAACAACAACAACAGAATAATGTAGTAATAAAATACATGTATTCCTGATAAGAGGTGTGAAGAGAAGGTGTGAATCTCTAAAACAGACAACATGAATAAAAATTTTTTTATCAGATATATGTGTACAAATTAAAAAAATAATAAGAAGTCTATTTAAATTAGATGATTCTTTAATAGAAAATTAAACGTCATCACTAAGCATTGTTGGTTATAACTTACAGCTAAACTCATGTCTTGTTTACTAAAGATTTAACTGATGAATTTAAGTAAGCATGTCAGTTAGGAAACAAAATAAGCTTATACTCTGCAATGCAAGACTAGAAGGTTGCAGTCACAACAATCATGTTATCACTTTCCGACCATACTACCGTAAATAAACATATTTCTTTTATACCATGAATTCGTGAAGGCAAGATCATATACTTCTACAGTAAGTTGGCAAATCTTTGCATGTTACGTTACTGATATATTAAGTAATGTGTCTATATAAAATATATAAGCATTGTGTTACACTGAAATGCAGGCACATCCTAGCTGACGAGTCGCAAATATGACGAAAGGTGCCTACCTGAATTCCCTTTACCAGCCACAGTCCAACACAAATACGAGCGAATTATCTCTAAATAGAGGCAATCTGCTTCTGGATACACATATGACACCAGAAACTGATTCATTTTAGTCCATGAAAAATCAACGGAATGATCCAAATACATTCTAATTATTTGTGTAATTTTGTTAGAAATTAATAAAAGAGTGATAATTATCCTCAGACTGAAAAGATGTTTTCTAAAGGGCATTACGAATAGACTTTCTCAGAGTTATTAATCATTAAAACAGTACAACAATTAAGTAGAATGACATGGATTTACGTTATTTGGTCCAGTTCTCAGTAGCTATTCACAACTTGCTAATATCATGAAATCATAATTACAAAATAAAAATGTAACATACTCATGTGTGAAATTATTCGGTAATAAATGAATGCATATCATCCATCATAATGAATAGAAGATGAAGTAAAGTTTGTAGAACTGAATAGTAAATGATGCATTTCGACAGAGAAAATTCCAAAACAACTATAAAATGTCGAAAAATCATAAACTCACAGATTTTAATTGATTAGCGTAACTGAGAGCTGTATTCAAGTAAATGGGGAATTAAGATCAACCAATTTCAAATTAGGAGTTTAGAGTTGAAAGAATTTGAAAAGTGATGTAATCGAAATAAGTGAAACTTTTAGAATAAAAAATCTGAATGGTGTAATCTAATAATGATAATATTATCATAGGAGGGACAGACTAACTACTAACTCACTGTGAATACAGTGGTCTGGTTTTAGACCTTTAATGGCTATGCCTTTAGTGAATTTTAAGAGTTGAAGTTAGTTATTTGTCAATTACTCTCAAGGATTTCGAAGTATCAGCCATGTACTCTGTGGCAATTAGTTGTCTTAGGACGGCAATATTAAATGTTTTCGGACCTTTCATGTGAAATTTCTTTTAAAGTTGCTTTTGGAATCGAGTGTAATTCCGTGTTTCAGTTCTGCCAATGCAAATGCTTTGGCAGAGGCATGCAAATCTTAAGATGGAAGTGGCAGAAAAGTAAAAAGAACACCTGACAGTCTAGGGTTGTGATGAAGAACATATTGCTTTTGCATATGACGATGAATTCGGCGAATTTTACGTAATGCTTTGTGCAATTTTCAGTCTTTGGTTGATTATCATAGGTGTTTTGTAACCGTAAAATAAAGTTAGAGTGAACAGTTTGCCATTATACTTTTATTTAAAATGTTTCCGAACTGCAAAGACTACTTGGTTAGTTTATTGTGTAGTAGATTAGGAATTTAAAAGAATATTTTCATATAGCAAGTTATTTTCAACGACAGATAACTATAATGTATTGGGAGTATTACATAGACTAGTATTATGTATCACTGAGGATCCCTTCGAAGGCCGCTTAGATATAACTGGATTGCTATGATAACAACGTTTAGCATATTTAAAAATTTTTCTTTTAGTTTTTTGCTAAACGGAATCCAATTGTAAGTATTCATTAAGTTTCCATCCTAATTTGTTACCTCTTTAGTAAACAGGTTTTCTTTTTCACCTCGAGACTACGCTATATATATATATTTATATATATATATATATATATATATATTTATATAACCACTGCAGGTCTCTGTATTAGAAAATAAGCTTTAGGCTGTAGATGTTGCGTGTTACTGTTTCTAGGTTACGCTAATGTAATCATTTAACAGTTTGTGTTGTTTTATGATATTTTTTAATAGTTGCATAGCTATATCTACGAGTAATGTACGAAAATAAAACAGTCTGAAGCTGATAAAAACTCTAATGAGTTATTTCTTCCTTTCAGTGATCATGTAGTTGGTTCACATATCGTTTTCATAACATCTAATTAGCCTGACAGTCTACTAATGGACCTGTTGTCAAAGAATAGTTACTTAAATGCCCCACAAAAGGTTATGCAATTTACGGAAAAGCTTTTAGAGTATCAGCAGAATCACTTTAGTGGTTTATTTATTTTCATCTTATAGTTTAATCAGCTATAAAAGCTCCTGTTATCGAAGGCTAACAGCAGCAAGTAGGAAGGCAGTGAAAAACACTTCCGAAAAAGTGCTTGGTACTAGAAAATATTGCACAATTGACAGCCGTCTAAAAAGTAGCTTAAGGAAAATGTTTCAGCAATTTGAAATAATAAAAGTTATTTATGTCTCTGAATACCCCAAAGGTTTTTGATGATAAGCAACAAAGAAAACAACTTATTTGACAAATGAATATAGATAAAATAGAAAGTAGCCCAGTAAAAACTACTGTAACACCGGTCGGTCGGAGAAAAATGATAGAATAAAATAATTCATACACATTGGCTGACAAAAATAGCACATTTCATAAATCCTACCGTTAATGGATCCGTTTGACTGTTTTTATGATCTGTACTGCGAATTGAAATTTTTCAGTAAGTTATCAGCAGACTTACGAAATATTAATTTATTTTAAAAGAAAACTGTATAACTGTCAGTTGAGTTGAAATTTAAATGTTCTTTACCGAGAACGAAACATTTAAGATTAAGCTAAGCGGAATAATTTTAATAAGAAATATGATTTTGTTAAGTAACTATCTATACTTTGTTTCCTCTTGCATGTTTTATCAGTTTATTGTTGACTATTTACTCATCATGAAAATCGTTTTCCTTGCTATGTATTTCAAAGTTCCACAGTAAAACGGATAATTTATATATATGTAGTGACTTAGATACTGTATGCTATCATGTTATGTCATGTATTCTTTTAATCTTACAGTCTATGTTATTACATTTACTTGCTTTCCATATATGCAATTATTTTGTTTAGATCATTGAATATTCAGTCATCGAATGTAGCTCTAACAGTGACATTTTCTTCTTCTTAATACAACAGCTACGCCGTCTTACTTTTGTCTGATACTTAAAATGATGTTTTTTATTTCCTGTTCAGTAATACTTTGTTCTCTTGGTAATAGTACTATTTTGCATTAATTTCAAGTCAATTTCAAACAAGGTTAAGCATATTATTTATTAATTTTAACTTCGTCTACGATATGTTGACGTGGTTCATTGTCAGTTTTTGTGTATTGTATTTCATTATTCTACTTTGCTTACTTGTGTACTCATTTAATGTCAATCAATAATATGATTCCTATCAGTCATTCTCCATATTTTTGTTTACTGTTTTTCAATTGTAATTGACTTAATATGCTGAGTATTTATATCGTCTTGGTATACTTTTTGGATATTTAGGCAATTCGGTTCTCCCTATTCATCCTGTAGTACGTTTAAATAATATTATGAAGTGGATTACAAATTTTGGTGGTGTATATGAGTCTGTCGAAAATTCTTAACAGTCAGCAGTTAAATTCACTGAAATTCTTAATTGTTAATGAAATTTTGTATCTTTCTTAGCTCATATGTATTTAGCTTTATTAAAAAGTATTATCAGTTCATTTCAAGTTAAGTGTATACTCAAATCAACCACGAGTGAGAAATGCATTCGACTACTTATAGAGAGCATTAGGGAGAATGCAGAAATATTTGATTCCTACTTACATAATTTTAAGAATAAGACGCTTAACAAAAGACTTAGATTTAAAAAGGGCCCCTGATTTCGTTTTTCTGTAGATTATACTTGATAAGTACAATGTTAAACAAAATTTAAATAATGCATACTAAATGGTTTAAGAATCTTAGTTTGTATGACGACATGTAATAGTTGCCTTATCGGAGATTTACGTAAGTAGGACTCTACACTCTTTCAATCAAATTAACGAGAGCTAGTAGTAGTCTTATGTAAAAGGATTTACTCAGTGTTGAATTCACAGTTCGCGTTGCTAACTATATGCAGCTATACAATTATTAAGATCAGAGTGTTATACAATTGTTAAGTCCTATCATGGGATTTCTTAGTAGTATTAAGTACCTGTGACGCCTTTCAGAGTAGAAGTTATTGCCATCAAATCTCGTGTCAAGAACCTAACTTCTGAAAACAGAGTTGAAATTGCGACTGTTTTGTATTTTTAACATTAATCAATTATTTTTTCTATAAAAATAGTGAAATCACTTATTTTACTATAAAATGTAGGAATTAGGCCTTAGTGTCAGAGTTTAGTTTGGTTGTTTCAAACTTAACCCAGACAACCTGTATCTAACAATCTTCTTTTCAAAATAAAGTTACTTGAATGTTTCCATTTTCGCAGATAATATCTTGTGAGTGGTTCGAACATTTTCAGAATAAGACAGTTATCACTAATAGCATTGAGTGATCGTTGCATTCATAGATAGATTGAAATGTGTTTCCTATCATTGATGATGATGATGATGATAATCAAACACTATCTATAAACCTGAAAATCCTCGACATCAGCCCTGATGAAGTTTTAGGCACTCATCACCAAAGTGAAAGTCAAAGCAGTTATTCATTACTTTCTGGTTTTCAACTTTATCCAAACAATATCATTTTATGACGATTACAAAACAACAAGTTTCGTATATTTCGTATACATATATATTAACTTTTGTTTAAGTATTTATCCTATCTCTTCACATATTTCAAGTATTACATCATAGACATGTTTTGTGAATCCTAATTACCCAATCACACAGTTCATTTCTATTCAGCATAAATCTATAAGACACATGATAAAAATTATTAGTTGGTTTAATAATCAGTATAAGTTAGGTTTTTAACGAAAACAATAAGAATTAACCAATCACTTACCAATTGAATGTGTTTTGTTTATCAATTTACTAATGGAAATTATAATGACAGCATTCAACTTAATGGAAATGTATTTTGTCATGAATAACAAACAATGAATATGATTTTGTTTCCAATAATAATAATAATAATAATAATAATAATAATAATAATAATAATAATATCCTCTTAAATTCTTTGATTGATATTTTGGTGATTGATTTGCTTTTTATTGTGGATAACAACTAACTTTCCACCAACGTAAATACAATACTGTTTATTTTCTTTTATAATTAAAGGGAGAAATGCGAAAATTGAATTTATTTTTATCTTACTATTAAATATTACTAATTTGATACCAGGAGTTGGTATGATTTAGACAACTATTGGTCACCAGTAAACATTAGACATAGGTTTCGTCTTAGAACGGGATACTTCAGCAGTGTGCATCAATGACCCCACTAGAAATCGAATTCGGGACCATTAGGTTTTGTGGCGAAAGCTTTACTATTAGACTTTTGAGTAAGTTGACTTTCATAGGTTGATATTTCTAACTCAGTCAGTTCGTAATAATTTTGCGTGACCTTATCGATTGTCACTAGTGAATAACTACTTCACACTAGGCACAGTTGAGTTCTATTTGTCTTCCATTCTAACTAGAACTCTAGCAATTGATTTTTGGAGCAAGTCACTAGTGGGTTGATATTTATTGCAATTGCTAACATAACAGCTATCCAGTGCTTTCCAGTGGTCAGTAGTTGTCTAAATCAAACCAGTTTGCAATATTAAATTAACATTCAACGATCTTTTAGCATTCAATAACAATAAATCTTTATTGCTGGTTCTTTCACTGATAATACTCTCTAGACATACTACGTGAATATACTTTTTATAATGAAATACATGTTATTTATTTATATATACCGATAAAATGTATCCTCAAGGTGAAGTGATTTACATTAATTTCATAACGCTAATACAGTGTGTTCCTTACACTAATTTAAATAAATTTAGATCAATAATATACCATCAATAATAACCGCCTATGGCAGAGAACAAATCAACCGGACTCCAGCCAAGGTAGAAATTAGGAAAAGTCTCTGGAGGGGAGATGGATAGGATACACATTGAGTAAATCACCAAATTGTGTTACAAGACAAGCATTAACATGGGTCCCTGAAGGTCAAAAGAAAAGGGAGGAGACCCAAGATTACACTGCGTCTGGAATTGAAGGCAGACATGAAGAGAATGAATAGCTCTTACGAAAAGGTGAAAAGGAAAGCTGATGACAGAGCTGGTTGGAGAATATTGATCGGCGGTCTATGTTCTACCGGGGGTAACAGGCATTGATTGATTGATTTACAAATAAAAGAACTGATAGTTCTCAAATCAGTTTGGACGGGGTTAATTATTTAATGTGAAAAAGATTTATCAATCCAAACGGAAGAGATTCATATGGAACTATTGAATTGTTAAGAAGTCAATAATTTTATTAAATAATATGACTTACTATAATAAATAGATAACAGTTTGAAATGCTAATGTTATATATGACATAAGTTGACTGTTATTAAATTACATAATAAATGCTAAAGATGAATAAATCTAAGAACTAAAATTGGACCACATAATAGTGCTTATAAGCAAATGGCTGAATTAATAATCACCATAATTATCACTTGCCAAGGAAACTGAAAGTTCATTATTTATTATTTTTGGATGCGTAGGTTAAGTATTAGTCTTTTAATTGCGATGGCTTAAATAAATCATAACAGTGTCGAAGTGTTTTAGGTGTATATTAATTTAAGTGCATCTAACGTGTTCAATACATGTGCTGTGTCTATTGGATGTCTCACAACTAACCTTCGTAAAATATTTAATCCACTGAGGCTCATGTTCATTAGCATGTGTTTGACAAAAATGTAAAAGTTCAGTCTTTTTGTGACTTCAATATATATGTGTTTCAATGTACAATTTTGCAAATATATGCTAATTGATTTGAGAGCTATAACTTCTTTTATCTATGAATACACTATTAAAAACCCATAATTTCATATCCTATCCAATCTTGTATATCTCTTAATAAAAAACAAGCACATTAAATTTACAATAAAATTTACACTATATACTAATTAAAATCAACTGCCTATCGTGTGTAGCTGATGTGAATACAACGGAAAACATTAAATTCAGTATATTCTGCAAATAAATATGAAGTAAACTTCCCTAGGTTATTATGGACAATTAAGAGAGGACAGCGAGCTTACATCTTATGCCACATGTAAATTACTAACGTTCTATTTAAATTTTCGAGTTTACTATCGATCCCTCTGGTGTCTAAACCTTTTCCACACAGTATTGAATAATTAGCAGAGTTTCTACTAAAAGTGGCTTACATTTGATCTAACTATGCAGTCATCACCCAAGTAAAAAAGGTAAACATAAATATTGTTTATAGTTTAAGATAAAAACTAAAATGTAATCAAATCTGTTCATCTGAATCTACAAATAAATTACGTTTTACTAAATATGTGTTAAAACAAAATCGCTGTTCCACTTTATTGTATTTCTTGTTGAAGCCGAAAATTTTTTCAGCTACTGAATGACAATAATCAGCGAAATATCAAATATGACATCTCCCTCCAGCTTTAGTTTTAAACATCTGTCTGTAAGGAGATATTATCAATTCGTCGCTGTTATTCCATTTTTTAGTTGCTACATTTAATTGTTGAAATCAGTATCCTACTAAATAGTTTGATAGTGCTTTTGTAAGGGATAAATATTGAACTTTGGTTCTTATAACTGCAAATAAGTGAAAGACTTACTATCTATGTTTATCATAATATGGCTCCAACTATTAGAATTTCTTAAGTATTTTATTTATCACTGGTCGGTAGGTTATCTTAGACAATTGATTTTTTTTCCTTTTTTGCATAAACTTATTGTATTTTACTTTTGTTCAAATAGATTAGTGATTTACTATAAATTAGACACAATGAACATTCAAACAAAGAAATTTATTAGAAAAACATAATTTATAAATATTATATTTAGAATGAGTTTGTATCTTTCTGTTGACTAGTCATGGACTGAAAGTGGTCAGCCTCTGTTGCTATATATACCTCCTGAGCGGATTGCCTTGATATAACTATAAATCACAAGCAATTAATCCTAAATAGGACGAAACGCTCATCCTAGATTCCATTAACCAATCACAATCCAACTTAAATATAAATATTACAGTTTAGTAAACTATATTTTATGTTGAAAATCTTTAAAATTTTTACCAGATTCTTTATATAGTCAATTTTTGATAACATATTTCAGTAATATCTTGTTGTTATATATCAGATTTTTGAGGGTCGATCACATAAACTAAATCAGACAGTTATGCGCACTCATTAAAGAAACTACAATTTAGGGAAGTCGCTTCTCGAATTACTAATAAATTTGTAAGTTTCATTACTTATTTTAGTAACTCTTATTCAAAGTAGCTTTAATGAAAATTTATAAAAAGTATAGAATGTATGCAGTTTACACAACTTATCATTATGTAGCTTTTACAAGCTGTTATTAGACTACATTAATATCAACTTCTATATCATCATTTCAAAAAAGCAAATCTAAATAATTCCATTAGATTGGAAATGATATGTGGTGGTTCAAGCTGAATCATAAACTGATAAAATTAGGAGTTCTATTGTTAGATACTGGACCAGCAGTGTAGACAGTTAAGCGCCTACTATGTGACTCGAAGGCCCTGGGTTGTATTCCCTAGCAGAATCGAGGGCTGCAAACTACCAAGGAGTCCCATACTAAAATAAAACAGCTATTTTGTACTCCCTAGTTTTCTTTGGCGCGTGTGATGACTAGCTGACTTAATTAAGAGAGTAAGACTGAATAAGAAAGGACTAAAACAACACTACTAGTGCCCTGGAGTTTGCGAAACCAACGGTCAGGATTATTGTTTTTACGGGCAATGAAAGACACAATTTACCACATGTTTATAAATGATTTAAAAAGAACATTAGCATATCCCTAACTAAGCTGAGTGTATTAAATGGTCCTTATTATTTCGCTAGTGCAGTAAGAGAAACTCCGCCCGCAGCTCTTCTAGGGTTGTTGCCGGTCCCAAGCTCGGGTAAAGGAGGAGGGTTGGGCATAGGGCTAGCACCCCTATCCCGTAAAACTCAAGTTTGCTAAAAAAAACGCTAACCAGAATAAACAAACCTAACCATTTAAACTCTGCCCTGGAAGTGGAAGGAATATATATGACGCTTCATGATGAAAGCCGAGATTCTTCGGAAGTCATGAGGCCGAATTCACCCCTTCTAACGACCAGAGCAAAAATTTCTATAGGTACATGGAATGTTCGGACAATGTGGGAGACAGGGAAGATCAGCCAGATAGCAGCAGAAATGAAGAGATACAATTTATCTGTGCTCGGTATCAGCGAAACGCATTGGACTCAAACTGGACAGAAAACATTAGCCACTGGAGAGGTGCTACTATATTCCGGGCACGAAGAGGAAAATGCCCCACACACCCAAGGAGTTGCTCTGATGCTGTCTAAGAAAGCGCGCAATGCACCTGTAGGATGGGAACCACATGGACCCAGGATCATCAAAGCATCTTTCAAGACAATGAAGAAGGGGATTACAATGAACATCATCCAGTGTTATGCACCCACCAACGACGGCAACGACGAGGACAAAGATCAGTTTTATGTTAGGCCGCAGTCAATTATAGCGAAGTGTCCAGGAAAGGATCTGACAATCCTAATGGGGGACCTAAATGCCAAAGTCGGAATGGACAACACCGGTTACGAAGACATCATGGGACGACAAGGACTGGGAGAAAGAAATGAAAATGGTGAAAGATTTACAAATCTTTGCGCTTTCAACAAAATGGTCATAGGTGGTACAATATTCCCCCACAAACGCATACACAAGGTTACATGGGTCTCACCGGATCATACTACAGAGAATCAAATCGATCATATATGCATCAATAAAAAATTCAGAAGATCAATGGAAGATGTGAGAACCAGGAGAGGAGCTGATGTAGCTTCAGATCACCACCTAGTGGTTGCCAAAATGAAGCTGAAGCTAAAGAAGCAATGGATAACTGCAGTAACAACATTACAACGGTTCAATACAGCCTCTCTTCGGGATACTGACAAACTGAAGGAATTCAAAATAATTCTCAACAACAGGTTTCAAGCCTTACAAGATCTGCTGAACGAGGAAGAAACCACTATGGAGGACAACTGGAAAGGAATCAAAGAGGCACTAACTTCAACTTGTCAAGAGACTCTGGGCCGTAAGAACCATCATCATAAGGAATGGATTTCTACAGAGACCCTGGTCAAAATTCAACAAAGGAGGAACAAGAAGGCAGAAATCAACAAAGCAGAAAAAATCAAGGCACAAACTGAATACACAGAAGCAAATAAACAAGTAAAGAAGAGCATTCGAGCCGACAAACGTAAGCATATCGAAGGCCTTGCAACGACAGCAGAAAAAGCTGCAAGAGAAGGAAATATGAAACAGCTGTACGACACAACGAAGTAACTGGCAGGAAAATATAGTAAACCAGAGCGACCGATCAGGAACAAAGAAGGCAAGCTAATCACCGAGATTCTAGAACAAAGAAACAGATGGATAGAACATTTTGAGGAACTCTTGAATAGACCAGCTCCACCGAACCCACCAGACATCGAAGCAGCATTTACAGACCTCCCGATAGATGTCAATCCACCAACGATATAAGAAATCAAGATAGCCATCAGACAGATCAAAAGTGGGAAAGCAGCAGGACCTGACAATATACCAGCCGAAGCACTCAAGTCAGATATAGACATAACGGCGAGGATGCTTCACGTTTTATTCAAGAGGATCTGGGAGGAAAAACAGGTGACGGCAGACTGGAAAGAAGGATATTTTATAAAGATACCGAAGAAAGGGGATTTGAGCAAATGCGAGAACTACAGAGTAATCACACTGTTGTCAGTACCAGAAGAAGCCTTCAACAGAGTGTTGTTGAATAGAATGAAAGATTCAGTGGATGCTCAACTTCGAGATGAACAGGCTGGTTTCCGTAAAGATCGGTCGTGCACAGACCAAATTGCAACACTACGCATCATCGTTGAACAATCAATTGAATGGAACTTGTCACTGTACATCAACTTCATCGACTATGAGAAGGCGTTCGACAGTGTAGACAGGAGATCACTATGAAAACTTATTCAACACTACGGTATACCAGAGAAACTCGTCAACATCATCCGGAATTCTTACGACGGACTACAGTGCAAAATCGTGCATGGAGGACAGCTGACAGATGCATTCCCAGTAAGAACCGGTGTCAGACAAGGCTGTATGCTCTCGCCCTTCCTCTTTCTCCTAGTGGTAGATTGGATCATGAAAACCTCTACATCTGTGGAGGGGGGTGAAAGCACGGGATTCAATGGACAAATAGGATGCAACTTGATGATCTGGACTTCGCGGATGATCTAGCACTTCTATCTCATACACGCCAGCAAATGCAAGTGAAGACAACCAAAGTAGCAGCAACCTCAGCATCAATAGGCCTGAACATACATAAGGGAAAGAGCAAGATCCTCAAATTCAACACCGAGAGCACCAACCCAATTGAACTTGATGGTGAAACTCTGGAAGAAGTGGATACCTTTACATACCTGGGGAGCATCATCGATGAACAAGGAGGATCTGATGCAGATGTAAGGGCAAGGATCGACAAAGCATGGGCAGCATTTCTACAGTTGAAAAATATATGGGACTTCAAACAACTGTCTACCAACCTCAAAGTTAGACTCTTCAATTTGAACGTCAAGTCAATTCTTCTGTATGGAGCTGAAACGTGAAGAACTACTGCAAACACCCTCAGAAGAGTACAGGTATTTATCAACAACTGTCTACGTAGAATAATGAATGTACGTTGGCCGGAAACTATCAGCAACAGCCTACTTTGGAAGAGAACAAACCAACTTCCAGCTGAAGAGGAAATCAGGAAACGACGTTGGAAATGGATAAGACATACATTGCGGAAATCATCAGACTGTATCACGAGACAAGCACTAACTTGGAATCCTGTTGGAAAACGGAAAAGAGGAAGGCCAAAGAACACCCTGCGTCGAGAACTGGAAGCAGACATAAAAAGGATGAACAGTAACTGGAGACAGCTGGAAAGTATTGCTGAGAACAGAGTTGAATGGAGAAGACTGGTGAGCGGCCTATGTTCATCCGAGAGGGGTAACAGGCGTAAGTAAGTAAGTAAGTAAGAGACAATAGTTGCTGAGAACATTTTAAAAACGACATTGAAAGAGAAGAAATCACCACTATGTCATACAAATAAAGAAAGTGAACTTGTTTCACGAATGATTAGGGGCAAATTGTTTCAGAACCTCGAAAAATTTATTCGTAAAATAGTTCATATGAAGAACAGATTTAGAATGTGTCTTTATTATTTTTTGACGCTGAGTTTGCGTAAACTAAAGCAAGAAGGTTCCACTAGCTGAATGTGTTAGACGATAAATAAACTAATTTATTCAATATCAAATAAAAGAAAATTCGATTTAATTTGATCATCACAAGGATATATACATATTGACAAGTGAAATATGGATATACAATATGAATACAAATTAAAACGTATACCAGAATGAAGCCAGACTAATGTTTAAAATGATATGAAATGGTAAAATGAAGTATGTTTATTAAAATTGTTCATGTGACTAGGCGATGAATAAAAAGTAATAATGTTAGCAATAATAATGTAACGATAAGTGTACGGAAAACAACACTAATGTTATTAAGATCATATATATATATATATATATATATATATATATATATATATATATATATATATATATATATATATATATATATGCTGTTGTACAGCTTTGACAATGAAATCACTGAAAATGATCCCACCACTGAACAATATTATCGATTTATCTTCACATTTCTGTACATCTGTAATGTTCATTACATTTTACTTTCTTTTCTTTACAGTAACATTTGTTAGTGAAAATGTTTTCATGCTGTTAAATGATAAGATATAAACATAAATAAAGTATAAGAAATAACTAGTTACATAATATCTATGCCTACATACATGATTACATGTAAACGTAATATAATAAGTACAAGAAACAAAACATTGTTTTACTACTTATTGAAACAAAATAATTACATTCATTCTTAAAACTAATTCACATATATAAAGGCATGAATAACATTATACTATTATACATAAACTTGTGTTTACTACATCTTATAAGTTATTCTAATGTTTTTTTTAACTTAGATACTACTGTAAGTAATTCATAAGAATAATAATTGCAGTGGAGAATTAGTAACGAATAACTTTAAAGAAACTGTATATCAAATTAAGAACTGAAATCAATGGAACATCTTTCTGTTGACTATGATAATATACTAAAGAGAGTATTGTAGAAGGTTAGACTGCATTATAAACTGATATCGCCTGATAAGTAAACTAATAATGATTAACAGTACTAGAAAACTTCAATGACTGCATAGATTGAAAGCCTTATATTTCAACTTAGGAAAGCTTTAAAGAAAATAGTACACAATTATTGTGAAGAGATTAAATGGGTGTTTTAACAAACATATACATTTTCTAGATATAAACTGATGTCAATTAAATGACTTCAATACATGAAACTAATGAATGGCATTAAATAAGAATCGATCTATATCATAATTTATTTTAAGTCGAATGTCGAAGCAACTAAATTGAATTTCAAAGGTTTCAATAAACTATGTTTATACACGATCCCTTTATAAATATGAATAACACAAGGATAACGTGATTTAAAGAATAGAAAGAAATCATTTTATTTTGTTGCTATTCATTAGCTACAAACGGCCTGAATATACAAGTTATATTTACGTTGGATTGTAACTGGCAAGTGGAATCCAGGATGCGCGTTTCGTCCTATTTGGAACTCATCTACTGGATGTACCAGCATCCCAATGTTGATGTTCATACTGGAATTCGAACTCAGTCCTCTTCGTGCCAAACGCCACCGCGTTCACCACTGGGCTACTATGTTCAGACAGTCACACTTGTGCAACGGGTACATATGTAATTTAGAATAGGCTTGTATCATCCCGTTGATTTGTAATAGACTGAAATTGGTCAGCCTCTGTTGCCATATGTGCATCCTGAGCGGATTGCCTCTATTTCAGTCCATTACAAATAAACGGGAAGATCCAAGCCTATTCTAAAAAAAACCTGAATATACAGTTATTAATAATGTTAACACTATACATCCTTCATTAAACAATAGCATGGATCATAGCTCTAATTTATTTCAATAATTCAGCGACACACATAATAACAACAAGTTTACAATAAAATACGAACACATTATTCAATTCAACTGCTTAGATCTGATCATAAAACAAAAGGAAAATGGCACATTTGAGAAAACTATTTTCAAAAGCAAGATATAAAATCGTCAATACTTAAATATTAATAGTTGCTGTCTAGGTGAATTACAAATGAAATATTTAGACAGAACTTTATTAAACAGGTCTTGACAAAAATGAGGAAGAGTTTTCGTATATTCAAAAACTTGTTTCAAAAAGTTAGCAAATAATTCAGAAATAATTCCTAATTACTACAGTCGGGAATAAAGATTTTTTATCTGTCTTCCATTCAAAGGAGATGCAGTTTAAAGTAGAATCGACAAGAGAATTAAGGTAGCACTCAAAGGAAACTTTCCTGCAGCTCAATTACTTTCAATATATATAGAATCAATTGTTCTTTAAACCTAACAACAATGGCACAATATCACTTAAAAGTTACCACTAGATGCATTTGTCAGTTTAAATATGGCTGCGGTAGGAGACACATCGAAAGGACTGAAATAGAGGCTTTTACTGGGTTTTATAAGCATGTCCCAAGTAATTTTTTAAAATAATCTAAAAACAGAAAAACACAACTTCCACTCGGCTTTGAACAGGTTACTGCCACTAAAGGTTTTCAAAATAACCTTCGTACAGAGAAAGAAAGTTTAGTTAACTTCTTATTGTCACGGTAGATAAAATTAAGTTTATGAAACGCATTTGAATTGTATGATTCTTTTTAATTTTATTTCAGTGACAGTTATTCATGATGTTGTGTCGCTAGGATTTTGAGGGTTTCGTGAGCGAACGCTATTACTGATACTTGTACCTCGGACGTATACCGCGACTTGTTCCCTTCCCAGCCAGCAGCTATTACAAAAGACTAAGCTTGTAGGAAGATTGTATTGTGGAGCAAAAGTGAGATGAGAATAGTCAATTAGCAAACCAGTGAATTTGTATTTTCAAATACATCGATTTTTTATATTAATCAATTTACAATGATTATTCATTAAGTAAAATCAATAACATTTAATTAATGCAATCAAATACTGTTAACTGTATTTTTAGGGATTATGAATCCCTAACACCTCCCCCTTGTTAGTAGCGCCCTGCTTCGGGATTCACTTGTAATCGCACTGTCTTTCGCCGGCATCGTTCGGACCTTCTAATTGGTAGTAATTTTGGTTTAGGAGTCTTATTTATTTGCTTGTTTTCATAATTGGGCAAATTAAAAGTGTCCAATAAAATATCCAACGGCATTGTTGTTGTTGTACTCGGTTCGGACACTTTTCTCTTGCGTAATTGGTTGAAATGTCTCATCCATTTGTCTTTTCCCACAGTCACTTCATACAATACTGTCCCCTGCCTTCTTGTCACATATCCTTCTATCCATTTATTCCCTTGATGCCGGTAATCCCGAGCGAATACTGGCGTACCAACTTCGAATCCTGGGGAGTTTGTGCGAGTTATTGGGTATCTCTGTGGTAGCATGGCGTAATGAGTCGTCTTCAACTTTCGGTTCATCAAAGCTTCGGCGGGTGATACCTTATTAGGAGTAGCATCATTTGGTGTTGTGCGATAAACCAACAAGAAGCTTTGTAGACTATCAACAACCCCCTCTCCTTTTGATTTCAACTGTGCCCTTTTGAATGTGTCGACAAAACGTTCAGCCTGTCCATTAGACTGTGGATAGTAGGGCGGTGACCTTAGGTGGTTGAGTGCATGACGGCGACAAAATTCTTGAAATTGTTCCGACGTAAACTGAGCCCCGTTATCTGATACCAATGTGTCTGGTAATCCATGGCGCGAGAAAATCTCCGTCAGTATTTGCAAAGTTCTATTGGTAGTTGGTGGCACTACGGGAACAATTTCTGGCCATTTCGAATAGGCATCTACTAGTACGAGATATGTGATACCATTTATTGGACCAGCGAAATCTATGTGTAAGCGTGTCCATGGTTTTTCTGGTTCTGGCCAGGGTACTGGGTCTATTAATTTACTCTGTTTGGCAGCTAACTGACAACTGTATCAGTCTTTTACGAAGTTGGTGATGTGCTTGTCCATTTTTGGCCAATAGGCGAAGCTTCGTGCAATGGATTTCATTCGCCGCACCCCGGGATGTCCGATATGAAATTGACGCAAGACCTTGGTTTGCAGAGATTTCGGTATTACCACAGGCTCACCAGACATTAGGCAGTCATCGACAATACAGAGAGAGTCTCGTCGGCAAAAGAATTCTTTCTCATCATCTAAGTTCTTTGGCCACCTGGTTGTGATAAATTGTTTAACTTTCTGAATTATGGGGTCTCTGAGCGATTCTTGTTTAACATCGCACACGGTCACTGGCAACTGTCGAATGGCACTGGATAAGTAATTTACAGCATAATCCTTGGTGGATAACGTGGCAATTACTGACTTTTCAGTGTTTGTTGGGTGTTGGCTTATCAATCGTGATAAAGCATCAGCATGTCCAAACTCTTCTGTTCGACGATATTGTATTTCGAATTCATATCCCAATAGAATTAATGCCCATCTCTGCAAGCGGTTAGCTGTATGTACTGGTACGCCAGATTTTGATCCAAACACAGTGAGTAGTGGCTTATGGTCCGTTAAAAGAGTAAATTTACGGCCATATACATATTTGTGAAAACGTTTAACAGCAAATACCAAAGCTAGCGCTTCTTTTTCTATTTGGCTATATCTTCTCTCAGCTTGAGTTAGTGCACGGGCAGCATGCATGATTGCTTTTTGTTTTCCATCAGGAAATACGTGGGATATGACTGCGCCTATTCCATGACTTGAAGCATCGGCCGCTACTATGATTGGTAATTTTGGATCATAGTGCGTTAGTAGCATGTTAGAACTCAGTGCAGACTTCAGTTTGCGAAAAGCTGAATCACATTTCTCGGTCCAAGTCCACGGTATGTTCTTTCCAAGCAGATGGTATAGTGGATGACAAATCTGATGTAATGATGGAACAAAAGCTGAGTAGTAACTGATCATTCCAAGGAAGGATCTAAGTGGGGGGACATCTGTAGGTGCTGGCATTTGTTGAATAGTACGAATGTTTTCCGGATCTGGTTGGCGTCCCCTTTCATCAAAAATGAATCCTAAGTATTTTACTGACCTCAGGAAAAATTGACATTTTTCACGGTGGAGCTTGAGCCCATTTTCTGAGATTCGTTGTAGAACTGCCTTCACCCGACTTCGAAGTTCTGCAGGTGATTTGCTGACAACCAAAATGTCATCTAAATATACTGCAACTCCCTTGATATCAGAAAAAATCGTGTCCATCAGCTGTTGAAAAATAGCCGGGGCGGTTTTTATCCCAAACGGCATCCTGTTGTATTGAAACAGACCGCGGTGTGTATTTATCGTCAGAAGGTTTCGGGATTCGGGCGCAATTTCAACTTGTAAGTATTCGTTAGCGAGGTCGAGTTTTGCAAAATAACAACCACCGTTGAGAATAGTAAACAAATCATTAGGTGCTGGAAGTGGGTAGTGGTGTTCTTCTAAGGCTGCATTGAGACCTGTTGAGAAATCAGCACAGATTCGTATAGATCCGTTAGGTTTCTTGATAACGACAATAGGAGCTGCCCAGTCTGAGTAAGTAACCGGGGTTGTTACTCCTTGCTGCTGCAATCGTGTGAGCTCTTCATCAACTTTTGCCAGGGATGCATAAGGAACAGGTCTTTTGGGTCTGAACACTGGTGACGCGTCTGACTTTAGTTTTAGTGTTGCTTGCATGGTTTTGCAGTAACCCAGTGCAGACTCGAAAACATCAGGAAATTTTTGTAGCAATTCATTTGAGTAGTTCATAGACGGAGTAGATTCAACATGATTGCAAATACAGTTGAGAGGTATATCTGCCAGATGAAGGCTATCAAACCAGTCTAGACCAAGGAGATTTAAACCAGTGGGAGTGATATAGCATGTTCCAGTGAAGCTTATATCACGAAACGAAACAGAGCATTGAAGCTGTCCTAATGATGGTAGCTTACCTCCACATGCACTTATTGCCTTCTGTTGGGTTCGCTGAATTCTGGGTTTTCCAAGGGAACTCCAAGTTTTCTGTGACACTATCGTTATGTCCGATGCTGTATCTATCTGTAGGCGTACCGGCTGGTCGTTAATTAGTGGAGTGATGAATTTTCTTTCTACAGGTTTCGTTATTTTGTAAGTTGCCAATAAGCTCAGTGATTTTGCTCGACTACAAGCTTTAGTCTTGATTTTTGGATTGTTAAGCTTTCGATTTCGACAATAGCCGTCCTTATGCCCAACTGCTTTACAACGGCGGCATAGATGATGCTTAAATGGGTAAAACTTGACAAAATGCCATGCTCCACATTGCCAACATGGAGAGGGAGGAATTTTCACTGGCCGGGGAGGAAGACTATGTTTGTTTCTTGACTGTGATGGATGCATAGGGGCAGTTGGGTATTGTTTTCGACGAAGTGCGTTAACTGAACCGTTATGACCGCCAGATTGAATAAGTGTGGTATCCCGTTGTAAATTCACTAGCCGTTGATATTCCTTTGTGATATCGTTCAGTGTCAGTTTGGGGTCTTGCTCCAGACAATTCAACAGTCTCATTCTAATGTCAGCAAATTTGGATGATTGGAGACTGCAAATGAATATCAATGATTTAAATTGATCTTCTGTCATTGATTTTAATTTGAATCGTTCGCATTCTCTATTCACAATACCAACGTGAGTTAGGAAATCGTCCGTTTCATTCATAATTAATTTAAGGCAACGGTACCGAGTATTAAATAATGAGGAGGTATCACCAAATAGTTGGCTAAGCGACTTACATGTCTCGTCGAATGTCCTATCCCTTGGATTTTGTGGTAATATGAGGTTACAGTATTTGTCCAATTCTGCTGGACCAAGTTTTCGAAGTAACAAGCGAACTTTCCAGGCATCATCCTGAGCAGCAAAATCAAATTTAAAGAGATCTTCATATCTGCGGAACCATGTGTCAAAAGTAACATTTGCATCAGGATCATAAATGAATTCGACGATACTGTTAGCGAGCGCATCTACTGAAGGTACAGCACCGAAGGCAGGGACAGATGATGATGCATTGAATACAGTCTTTGAGTCTATTAATAATTGCATTAATTTCATTTGTTGCTCCAACAGCATATCGAATTTACTTGAATCCATTTTATTCTTTTTTTTTGTTTGGTATGATATGATGCGCAAAATTTGCAGTTGGTTTTTATCCCCGTCGCCAATTGTTGTGTCGCTAGGATTTTGAGGGTTTCGTGAGCGAACGCTATTACTGATACTTGTACCTCGGACGTATACCGCGACTTGTTCCCTTCCCAGCCAGCAGCTATTACAAAAGACTAAGCTTGTAGGAAGATTGTATTGTGGAGCAAAAGTGAGATGAGAATAGTCAATTAGCAAACCAGTGAATTTGTATTTTCAAATACATCGATTTTTTATATTAATCAATTTACAATGATTATTCATTAAGTAAAATCAATAACATTTAATTAATGCAATCAAATACTGCTAACTGTATTTTTAGGGATCATGAATCCCTAACACATTACACCATATTAAAAAATATTTTTACCAACTTCGTTGTGTTTTATCATTTAATTATCATTATTCTGTATTACGTCATGTTCCCTTCATTTAGCTCTTTGTTAAAATCCTCTGATATTTTACTACTTTTACCGCTTTCGGCAAATATTCTACATTTTCTTTCTATCTATATGATTTTCTTGTGAAAATAAACTTTGCTGGCAAACTTGCACAACTACCAATGACCTTGAAGCACCTTCCAGCCAATGAGAATGCACTGGTTGATAAAATCATTATTTATTATGAAAATTGATAAAATTTGTAAAAAAGTTATACATAATACAATGTTTTTACACGATTTATGAACTTTTGAAGGTCGGAGACGGGTTCATTCAGTTTAAATTCATTATATGAGTGATATTTGAATTCATCCATATGGCTCCATATGATGTTGTTTCTAGAACCTTTGTAAGGTCTAAGAAACTTTTTCAGACATGACCAGTATCCTTCAATGTTTTATGTGTGAGCATAAGTACTTGGATTCAAAAGATGTCTTTCATGAACTACGACATGGTGAACATATCCAAGTCTACGAAGAGGCCGATAAGCTCTACAGTCGTCAGTATAAACTGTAGATCCTGGTAGAATGTACATCTGGATTATTGGTATTAGGGTCTTTGCAGTTCGATTTGAAACATACTAGAAAATATCTCTTTACTAATGTTCGGTCGTGAATACCAAGAACCTACCAGTAAGATTAAAGCACTTAGTACTTACCCATTCAGTTTTTAGAGATCTTCCTCTATTATATTTCTCTTCCTAATAGTTGTTTAATCTATACCAACGATTTTTCCTGTGCCTCCTAGCAACAAATTTAAAAGTAACAGCATTTCTGAGCATATTTCTTTACAGTGATGACACCACTGCGCTACTGACACTTCGCTTACATTTATGAGGGACGATGCCAGCAAAATAGGAAACAGCATAATCCACAATACAACTAACATGCAGGTTTGCCTAGGTGTCAGTCTAGACTGGCTAAAGAAGCTTCCTGTTCACATTGATTTCTATAGCCAGTAACCAATTCAACAAAAGATGGCTCCATTTCGAGTATCTGTGGATAATGCTTAAGGCATGTTGAGTGCACAATCATGAATCAACTCTCTACGAAATAAACCAACAACTTGTAAATTAGTAATAATAACGTCCTCATAGAAAATTCAAATTAACCGATCTAATGTAAGCATTTTTAACCAGACTATGCTCATGACCTTAAAACAATTACCTGCATTCTGATTAGTTATATCAAGTTCACCAACAAAGTTTAGTTACACCAAAATAATAATTGTATATTTAGGCAGTTTGTAGCTGATGAATAGCCAGTAAATATAATGAATTCATTATATTCTACAAATCTTGTTCTACTTTCATTTCTTACATGATGTTTAAGATGATATTTAAAGTTCCAGTATTCATTAACTCATGAATTTTTTCAAAACAATCTATTAAAAGTAGTTGTAATTTCTTCATTTATTTTTAAATTCTATTCATTTATCAATTAAAAACATCATTATAATGATTCGCCCATTGCACAAACGTGACTGTCTGGACTCAGTAGTCTAGTGGTGTACGCGGTGGCGTATGACACGAACCGGACTGAGTTCGAATCCCACTGTGAACATCAACATTGGGATGCATGTACATCCAGCCGATGAGTCCCAAATAGAACGAAACGCACATCCTGGATTCCACTTGCCAGTCACAATACAAATTAAATAATCATTATAATAATTAAGTTTTTTATTAAAATTTTCATAAAAAAACATTATTATTATTTTCATAATTTATAAACAAGCCAATTTGTTTTGTTTGTTTTATAAGTTATTTTCGTTCTTTTTGTTTTAACTAATTTATTTTTTTAAATGTTAAATATGCAACTGTTAAACATCAATTGTAATTAATGTCATATTAGTTAGATTATTAGTAGTATAAAAGGTATTTGTCTGAAATATTTATAAATTAATAACATGATTAGTTTTAAAATGGGCTATAAATTGAAATGAAATATTACATGAACTATATTACAATGATAATGTGATTTACATGATTGTATATTATCATACTTTATTCTCGAATACATTTCCTATGCGCATAAATCATGTTGATGATAATAATTTAACTTATTAATTAAACTTAAGTGAGACTATATTAACATTAAAATGAATACTCTAATAGTATTGTGCATCTTCATAAAACATGAATAGAAAGAATCCTCATATTTTTGTTTTATGTATATAGTTGTATGTATGATATTTGAATATATACCATCACAAAATCATCACTACTTTGCAAATGTCTGGTAATATATATCATAAATTAATCATTTCACTTAAGTATGTAGACAAGAATGAATTGTAATAAACACTGTTGTCAAGGTGATAGTGAAATAAAAGTATTCCCACCTAAGTGTTGTTTTCCTTTAAGGAATTAAATCATCCTTATTTAATTTATAATAAAACATCATTGTTTGACCAATGAAAAGTGACCAATATTGTCTTGTGTGGATTTTTTAATTCTGGTTAAATTCTGTTGTGTTGTATTTTTGGTCACTAGTTTATGTGACTAGGCATTGTGAGCTCCACGTTTTGATACTAAGCGATTGAAGGTAGTCTGCAACAATCCCTGGAGTTATGTTTCATGGTTAATGACACTCATCAGGAGTATATAATTTCAAGTTTGATGAGATTAATGTTCATTGTAACATTCAGACCATCTTCATTCAGTCTTAAACTCCAGGTGATACCGTTGAATTATTCTGGCTGCGACCAATAAATTGTAGGACTAAAATATAATTAACTAATAAGCTTTTTTCTTCGAGAAAATCACTATCATAAAATAGATTTCATTCATAAAATATTTAAAATATTGATTTCTTTTTTAATGTATCTACTTACAGACGGCCAAATCAAAAAGTCATGCATTAAGTCTAAACCGTGCCGGCAGATTTTGACTCCTTTGATGTAACTCAGGTAATCATCATAACTAATTATCATTGACTCTGTGTAATAGCCTCAAATTAGTCGCACTGAAGATTTACATTCAAACAATGTATTTCTTAAATCTTGGGCTTTAAGTTTTCTCTTACTTCTTTCTACCAGTTATTTCTTAGGGAATCATTTTTTCTATCTCCATTTTATATTTTACTCCTGTTGATGTAACTACCATTATTAATACTTTAGTATTTATCTTGCTGCGGTGATGAAGTACGACGACTTTAACCGATCCACATTTGTCCTATGTCCTACGTTGCATAAGACTGAAAGATCAACTGGTGTGTTTATGGCTAACGTAACTGCAGAAATCTTGTGTGTGATGTGTAGTTTTTGAAAATTCTTAAAAACTAATTTTATAACTGAAATCGATTAGAAAATGTATCTTATAAATGACATACACAACATGTATTTTCAAACAGATAGATTTAGTTACCGAATGCATTCGACCCAATACTCTGTCGGCTTGATTGGATATTTGTAAGTAGTACTGAAAATATCGCTGTAGCATTTATCGTAACTCCACTGTGAATAATGCTGGAAATGGACTAATGCTTTAAGTATGAAAACGTTTATTTAAAGGCACACAGGAATATTAAGGCATAAATGTAGCCGAAATAAAAACAGTGATTTTAATTATTTGTACAGGAATCACATGTAAGTTATGTAGATATTTTGTTCACTGCTTCTTTTATTTCTCTGTGCCAATTAATTGTTTAGTGGTAAATAGTAACGTTTCTTAAGTTTAATCCAAATATAATGACTGTGGTATTATGTACAACCATAACATTGTGATGTATTTCATATAAATTTTATTATATAACTACAGTCAATTAAGATAATTAGACTGTCCTGTAAAAACAAGTAAACAGTGACCAGTGACTATTAAAAGTTTGAACTGGTAGTATTCCCTGTGGCAGCTCAGTTAAAGAAAACTAAGCTATTTAGACCATAACAAAGTCTTCTTATAATTGAATATATGTATTGGGCACAGTTACAGTTTACATGGCATTTTACAGGAGAAGAAAGTAACCGATCACTTGCAAAAGGTTTATACGTGTTATTTAGTTAAAATAGTGTAAAATTATCAAGTTTCATTGACTTTGACAATGTTAAAATAACCAAGTGTGTCATTTTTGTCTGTATGATACTCACAGTCTATATAAAAATGATTACGCATTCAAGAAAACACAATTTATCATAAATATATTTGTTAATATGGATAAAAATTTCAGAATTTCAATGGACATGAGTACCTATAAAATCCTTTTATTGTACAATTTAGTAAGCAAGTATATAAGGTCACATATAGATGATATCATACATTGTTGAGTCTTAAGGAAATTGTTGAATTTGAACTTAATATAACAAAATAACCAGTAAAATTCCACAATGTCGAGTTCGAAGCAATTATTCCTCAAAGAAAGTTGATTTGATTAAATAATTAATCTCGAGTAGACTAAAATCAGAAATACTAACCGTTTGATGCTTGCTCGATAGTCTGATAGTTGCATTTTCATAATGAAAGCTGACTTTGGGTCTAATCAACTAATTAGGTCAAGAGAGGAGTACACGTCCCGGTTGAATGCTTCCTGGTCTTCAATGGTTATCTGGCCCAGTCAAAATCAAATTGTTTGGTGATGTAAACAGATTTCATAAAACATCTAATAACTTGAAAGTTAAAATGGATATAAGCATATCTGTAAAACAATTAAATGTTCTTCAATTCACTGATCAAGTCATGATAATTATCACACATACCCTTTACAAATCATCAAATAGAATATTTCTAATTGAAAAGCTGTTAATACATTATACTGATATATGACTAATCAAGCTCAAAATATGCAAATAAAGCAGAAGTACAGAAAGCACAATAAGGTTAAAGTTCAGATATTCATCAAGATAATCAGATTGTTTAATTGCATTAAAGTATTTTTAAATGAAGAACAAAACATAATAAATTATTAATTAACCTAAATTAAATTCCTAGTATTTACTGAAAAGATTCTTTGTCTAATGTTTTGCATAAATACTTTACTTACATAGAAAAATAGAAAATGTATTCACTATACATGGGTTGATTGATTTGTAGTGACTAATCTAATGCTTAAATTGAGGTGATTTTGTGGAGATTAGTATTAAGTCTAGTTGATTGAATTCGTCCACAGAATCACTATACTTATGTAATTTTAAAAGACGAATGGGTTTGCTAACATTCTTTGAGAATATCATGAGCAGGAAATATTCACATTTTTCGAGTATCTGAATGAGTTTGCAAGTCCAATCATTATTTCCAAGTTAACTTCTCGTTTCTGTGCTGATGCTTGGATAAATTTTAATTATGTTCACAATATTATGCTTCTTAAGTAACATATATGATTCGATTGTTAATAATTTGTCGTTACAAAACAAAAAAAACATTTTAGTTGGGTTTTGTGGAGATTGTTGAATGCTAATTTGATATTACGAATCGATTTGAATTGGACAACCACTAGTAAGGACTAAATAATTGTCTCGACCTATGATGGGACTCTTCAGCAATATGCGTCTACGACTCCATCGGGGATTCACTGCATGACCTTCTGGCTCTGAGAAGAACGCTCTACTATTGGAACACTAAATCGGCTTCTAGTAGTTGATATTTCTAGCTCAGCTGTCTAGTTCAGACAAACTTTAGGTATCAAATTTACATTCAACAGTCTTCAAAATTCCCAAATGCAATCAATATTAGCTGATTGGTGACTAACTCTTAAGAGTAATTGCAAGAGTTCTAGTGAGAAGACAATACCAGCGAAGTTCAACGATGTCAAGTGAAAAACAGCTGCCCACCGATGATGATGGATAAGGTGAAACAAAAATATTGCTAACTGACTTAGTAAGAAATATCAATTATTGAAAGCTGACCGACTAGTTAAACGTTTTTTTTTAAAGCCCAAAGGTCTTTGATTAAATTCCCTGGTGGGTCATGAATGCACACTGCGAAACAGTTCAACATTGAGACGAAATATTCATCCAGTATTCAATAGTTTTCAGTGTTTGTCTAGTTCAGATTAATTAGTTATATCGAATTAAAATGGATATTTTTAATGAATGATAAACGCAAATTAAGTACATAGTACCTAATGAAACACATCATAACTTCACTAAGCTCTACTAGTGTTGTGATTTTCATTGTCGCTAATTTAAAAATCTTAATTAATTTTCAAAGTAAAGTTTATTACTTTATCAGTGACAACTATACAAACTTTCTGGGCACAAAGATCAAATGACATTAACAATATTAATGTTGAAGTGTACTCGGGTATATGACTAAGTTACGCTTGTCGCACAATCAAAGCCACTTCTATCGATTGGACCCAATCTTACGAATGAGAAGAAATCAGAAGGTACTGAAGGATGGAAGAGAAATTTATTTGATCGCAAACAGAGCTTCAATGGGATAGCAACGTCTAGGCTGGCGAACTACAGAGAAGGTGCTACCTACTGGTGGTTCCAGTCGTGATTTGGTGGTGATTCGTGACCGCGTGCCTTCAACTAGTTGTATCCGCTAAAACAAACATAGTCAGCATCAATGTCGAGAGCCTATGCAACTATTTATTTTGGGGATTAATTACCGCTACAATGTAGTCGAAAAACTAATTTTATATCCATAAAAAAATTATTTACCAACTATTTATTTGTTGATTAAACAGATTAAGGTTACACTATGCTTTCATAGAATTATTGATTATCAGTCAATCAGTTGTATAATAAGTTATTATCAATATTCTCTTTAACAGCATTTATCTATTCTTGATTCAATAATCGCTTCAATTCATTCATTTACACAAAATAAAACAACTTAATGTTTTTATGTCCACAAAATAACATCATAGTATTTAATGGATAATATAAGTAGTATTGACAACAGTCTGTCAAATACTACATAAACTATTATTATTATTTGATGAGTCGCTCAAATGGTTATAAACAAAAGGTTTAAAGTTGTTTTTTTTTAAAATCGTTTTTCTGTTTTTTCAACTATGATTCTAATCTTTTATTCACTGGATAGAAAATAATAAAATAGAAATAAAAAATCTGAGTTGGATTTTTTTCAAATTATTTAATTTATGAATTTGATTTAATGTTAATCTATTATTTTGATTCGTTTGATTAAGGTGTAGTCCCAGTGTAGTTTCTAAGGATACAGAATATTCAACGATAGTTACCAATCATATCTAATCAAACAAAACGGTATATACACATGAATTCGCTCAATGAAAAAAATAGTACAGTAAAAAATATGAAAGAAACAACCCATCTATAAAATGCCTCGTATTACATAATATTACTGTTCCGTGGATCAAGTCAAGTAATTACTCATTACATGGATTCATCAATGATGTAATATATTTTCGTTACATCACCATGTCCAGGTAGACGCATTTTTATTATCACACATTAGTATTTAACTAGTAGTAGCACCACTAATGACAGATGAGTAGCAAAATGTTGAGATGAAAATATCGGTAAACTATGGATTCTTGTTTTAATTTAACAAATTATTCATGTCAATTATTACATAATCTCGTTAAAAACTAGTGACTTTTGTTACAAAGACGACAATTTTTCCATGTGTACATTTCTTGTTTTTGACACTAAAAAGTTAGTAAGCAATAAGCTCATGTTGCTTTGCGTCTAAAGTATCGAAGTACCATCAAAAAGATATAAGTGATAATCATAATGATGATGATAATGATGAAAAACGTTTCATAATGTATATATTTACTTGTTTTTTTTAATTCAATTGTTCAATTACTAATTTTGTATTTAGATTGTTTATCATTAAGTTTTAACAAAATGAAAAGAATAAAAGAACAAATGTTTCACATGATGTAATATTGACAACTACTAATATCTGTCATTTTACACTTTGAATCATGTAAACAGTAGATTCATGAAATTTTACTTTACAGTATGAATATTTCCGTTTGTTTTGATTATAACAATATATGAAATTGTTAAACGTATTTCATTCTTGAACATAAAATGTAAACAAAATTATTTATGATTTTGACAAACACTTGATCTAATCGTATTTTGCTACCACCCCATCTCCTACGTCACCCATATACACAGAGATACCTATATACACATATTTGACTAATAATCTTGTTTATCTCAATTGTCGTTTACGTTACACAAGTTACATAATGATGATTATGTCAACATTAACATTCGTATTTTATAAATAACCCGAAGAGGAAAAACTTTATAACCAATTCGCCTTGATATCTAAATAATGTTGTATCTGCCTCAGAACTGGCTATTTTTGTGACTAATAATTTTGAACTAATAAATATAGAACCTGATGAGCATTTATCGAAAAGAAGCATATTCTTCATTCAAACGTCTTTGTTTTTGATTTTGACAAAATTTATTATTTTGTAATTGAAATAATAAATTCTGATCAATTTTAAAACTAATCACTATACAATTAAACAAGAGATTAAGGAAAACAATGATGCATAACACTCCATGAACCCACAAGAAAATAAGTATAAATTAGTAATAATAAACTTAATAATTAACTTATCAGAATTAAACGATAACACTTACTGTATAAGTGAAATAAGTTAATACGATTATCTACCATGTTGTTTAACTTTATCAGATGTATCAACTCAAAAATGTCGAAATTTTAATTCATGCAAATTTTAACTGTATTTCAATTACCTAATAACATGACGAATGTGCAAAGATTGATATTTAAAAGGCTTTTAAGTTCACTAATTAAACAAATTAACGAGATGTATCCATTTAATAATGATGAGATTGTCACTTATAAATAACATGTTAAACCTTAATAAAACGTCAACTTCACTTATTCGAGTTTTTGTTTTTCTATTTAAACTAAAAGTAACAAAAATATTGCAAACATTTCTGTAACTTAGGGTTTTGGGTAATTTTAATTCTCAAAAATCAAATTTTTTTTTGTTTTATTAAATGTAATTAGTCTGGAAAAATTTCAAAGTAAGTTTGAGGTAATTAATGCTAAGAGATGAATCAACTCTACCACACATCTAAAATTCATGAAGGAATTATTAGTGCTAATCCAGTTGTTGAAAAATGCAGACATAAGGCAAGTAGATAAGTGAATTCACAAAAGTAGTTTTAAGTCCACCATGGAAAAGTAACTTACCGACAATATCTTTTACTCAGGCTGTATATCAGTATTGATCTCTGGAACCAAGTAATCTATAATCGTATTAGATTAAAAGTAGAATGCTTGTGCATTCCAGATGTTCAGTGAATATAAGTAAAATGATTGTTCAATACCTTGTGAACTCTAATCATTTATCACCGCCAAAATTTTTGTAAAACTGTTTACAATACCAAATGAACTGCCACAATGTAAATCACAATAAAAAGTTTATTCAGATCTATTTATTTATTTATTTATTTCTCTCTGTATTTATCTATGTTTCGTTTTTCTTCCACAAGTTTCATTTATCTTAGTTCTTACAACTTACCATTTTATTACAAACTGTTAAGTGTGAAATAAGTATAAGCGGATTTACTGTATACCATCTACGAAAGCAATCTAAATTGTCTTTTATTTCGATTAAGACACAAAATAATAAATCTGAATTGAATAATGTAATATGCAGTTAAGAAAATATGAAAATGTATCAAGATGGTTTATGAAAACACCTTTAATAATTTACGATAAAGGAATGATAAATTTTTCGATTGTCTTATTTATTACTATTTTAAATTAAAGCCAGTTTCAAAAGTTATTAAATTTGCTTTGTTGATTGTAGATAATTAAGAATTTTTCTTGGTTGTTAGCAATAATCAGCTAGATACATATTCACTCTTGAGGTAAATCATGCTCCACACAGGATACCATAGATACTTATGCTTTGTAATAACAATCATAATGACTAAATACACAAGTATTAAGTGTTCACTCACACAATGTACTGTATATGAACTTAAAATAAACAATATGTAATTGATCAATTTTCAAGTTTATATAATTTAAATGTGATTATATTTTTTCCTCTAATGTTGTTATATACTAAAACTGAATAGTCTTTGTTTTCATTCGTACATATTGTGCTGATTGCCTTAATACAATAGTAGTCTATATGTATGATTAAAATTGTGACTTTTAAGTGAAATGCATGATGCACGTCTCATTCTTTTTAGGACTCGTTCACTGAATATACGTTCACGCAGTGACCTGAATTCACTGCATTCGTGTCAACTGTTACCACGTTCATTATAGAGTTATAAAGTCCGAATAGTCTCACTTACGTATCGGGTATATATATTTTTTTTAAATCTTATTTAAATCATATTTGTAAAATATCACTGCAAAAAGTAATCAGTACACGATCAACATGTGGTAATAGAGACTGATCAACTTCAGTTCATAATAACTTTAATAGAAAAATGAAAACTCGTTCCTTTTTGAAATGTGAATACAGATTCCACAAGTATGATTATTCAAATTTAGGAGCTCAGTATTGAACGCGGTAGCAGTTAACACAAACAAAATTTGTTTGGCTTAAGGTGTAAACATGGAAGATGAGATGTAAGCGAATCCAGTTGATCAGTTCAAAACAGAATAAAACACTCTTTCTGGATTCTATCTGCCAACCACAATCTAACCTTAATTGTAATTTTGAAGTTATCACTGTTTATTTTTTTAAATAAACATTGTAGTTTATAATTTACTTAAAAGATACATATACTTAGTACCCAAATTTTGTGATCCATTCGTTTTTTTTCTTGAACAAGACTTCCTATAAAATATAATATTTGTGTGTGTAATTATTGTTTATTCTGGTTAGCTTATTTTTTAGCAAACTTGTCAACTTGACAAGAGGCTCTGAGCTGCAAGAACTACCATCATAAGGAATGGATTTCCACAGAGACCCTCAGCGAAATTCAACAAAGGAGGAACAAGAAGGCAGAAATCAACAACAGCCGAACTAGAGCAGAAAAAATCAAGGCACAAAATGAATTCACAGAAGCAAATAAACAAGTAAAGAAGAGCATTCGGGCCGACAAGCGGAAGTATATCGAAGGCCTTGCAACGACAGCAGAAAAAGCTGCAAGAGAAGGAAATATGAAACAGCTATACGACACAACAAAGAAACTGGCAGGGAAATATAGTAAACTAGAGCGACCGATCAGGAACAAAGAAGGCAAGCCAATGACCGAGATTCAATAACACAGAAACAGATGGGTAGAAAATTTTGAGGAACTCTTGAATAGACCAGCTCCACCGAACCCACCAGACATCAAAGCAGCATCTACAGACCTCCCGAATGATGTCAATCCGCCAACGATGGAAGAAATCAAGATAGCCATCAGACAGATCAAAAGTGGGAAAGCAGCAGGACCTGACAATATACCAGCAGAAGCACTCAAGTCAGATATAGACATAACGGCGAGGATGCTTCACGCTTTATTCAAGAGGATCTGGGAGGAAGAACAGGTGCCGGCAGACTGGAAAGATGGATACCTTATCAAGATACCAAAGAAAGGGGATTTGAGCAAATGCGGGAACTACAGTGGGTTTACACTATTGTCTGTACCAGGGAAAGTCTTCAAGAGAGTGTTGTTGAATAGAATGAAAGGCTCAGTGGATGCTCAACTTCGAAATCTACTGGCTGGTTTCCGTAAGGATCGGTCGTGCACAGACCAAATCGGAACACTACGCATCATCGTTGAACAATCAATTGAATGGAACTTGTCACTGTACATCAACTTCATCGACTATGAGAAGGCGTTCGACAGTGTAGACAGGAGATCACTATGAAAACTTATTCAACACTACGGTATACCAGAGAAACTCGTCAACATCATCTGGAATTCTTACGACGGACTACAGTGCAAAATCGTGCATGGAGGACAGCTGACAGATGCATTCCCAGTAAGAACCGGTGTCAGACAGGGCTGTCTGCTCTCGCCCTTCCTCTTCCTCCTAGTGGTCGATTGGATCATGAAAACCTTTTCATGTGGGGTAAAGCACGGGATTCAATGGACAAGAAGAATGCAACTTGATGATCTGGACTTCGCGGATGATCTAGCACTTCTATCCCATACACGCCAGCACATGCAAGTGAAGACAATCAAAGTAGCAGCAACCTCAGCATCAATAGGCCTGAACATGCATAACGGAAAGGGCAAGATCCTCAAATTCAACACCGAGAGCACCAACCCAATTGAACTTGATGGAGAAATTCTGGAAGAAGTAGATACCTTTACATACCTGGGAAGCATCATCGATGAACAAGGAGGATCTAATGCAGATGTAAGGGCAAGGATCGGCAAAGCAAGGGCAGCATTTCTTTAGCTGAAAAATATTTGGGACTCCAAACAACTGTCTACCAATCTCAAAGTTAGACTCTTCAATTTGAACGTCAAGACAGTTCTTCTCTATGGAGCTGAAACGTGGAAAACTACTGCAAACATCCTCAGGAGAGTACAAGTATTTATCGACAACTGTCTTAGTAGAATATTGAATGTCTGTTGGCCGAAAACTATCAGCAACAGCCTACTTTGGAAGAGAACAAACCAACTTCCAGCTGAAGAGAAAATCAGTAAACGACGTTGGAAATGGATAGGACATACATTGCGGAAATCATCTGACTGTATCACGAGGCAAGCAGTAGCTTGTAATTCTGTTGGGAAACGGAAAAGAGGAAGGCCAAATAACACACTGCGTCGAGAGCTGGAAGCAGACATAAAAAGGATGAACAGTAATTGGAGACAGCTGGAAAGGATTGCTGAGGACAGAGTTGAATGGAGATTACTGGTCAGCGGCCTATGTTCCTCCGAGAGTGGTAACAGGCGTAAGTAAGTAAGTAAGTGTGTAATTATTATAAATGGTCTTTGAAGTCTATTAATTGGCGAAGAAGTAATTCATGTCAGTTTACAAAACATTAACAATGCATAATTCTAGTCAACTAATATTGTTCCGAAATACAATCAAAAGTTGTCAGTAATTCATGAAAATGGTATCATCGATTCATGGCGGTCATACACCTACAATATGTCTTCGTGAGCTACTAAATAATGTCAAATGAATACTAAAACTCAACAACATTCTAACTATGTAACACTGGATAGTTATTATCAATAAATAGAATTTAGAATACAAATTAAGTATTTGGAAGAAGTGTTAATGAAATAGACTTTAAAGAACATCATAAGATTGAAATTAACATGATTAATTCTATGCCTAGTGAATTCTTCAAATGTACTAAATGGTGTTTATTCTACTAGTTATCTTTTAGCGGTATAAATGATTTATAGGGAAATAATCAAAATAAACAATAAATGAATAGAATTTCTTATTAATCAACTATACGTTTGTTATAGACCAGATGTAAATTTATGCCATCTCATTATATCCAAGACTAAGTTAACTTATTTTATGACTTACCTACAAAGATGTTCTTCAAATTACATTAGATAAATAAGTAGACGATATTTTTTTATTTATTCAATATTTCATAAGTTTGTACAATAATCTACATTATATTAGTAGTATATTCTTGAATTATGTTAACTTGTAATACAGTTTAGTTTGTCCAGTTATATATATATATATATATATATATATATATATATATATATATTGAAACTTATAATATGGAATTTCTCCAAGAACTAGTGAATAGATTGAATTTCAAACTTATCTTTAATTTATAATCAGATTAGATGTTTATGAATCATTGTATTTCTATTGAAATGTGTAATAAAATATACTGTACTAGATAATAACTTGAATCTGAATATCATTTATTAGGTTGCTCTCTCCCTTTTTACATGTACAGCTACTGTATTACAATGTACATGGTCTTAACATACAACCTTCAGATTTGTAAAACTATTGTCTCATGATAGCATTAAATACTAAAGAATAATACTTCAGCTTAAGATAGACTTTCAGAATATTCAGTAGAAGCTATAAACTGACTTATTTTATCTAGAGATTAAAGACAAATGTTAATTCATGATAGTCACATCATGACGGGTGGAGTTTAGTCGTATCAGCAGTGAGACGATTATCAATAATAACAGTGGATGGTAGTTGAAATAATATTACAAATCGATAGAAGCTTATAATTCACTAACTAATTGCCTGTCCATTGATGTAGATGGTTAGCAATTCACCGTCCGACCTGATGGCGGTAGATGTGATTCCGTAGCAGAATCAGTGGTGTGCACTAGTGAGGAATCTCACATCGGGACAAAATACCTGTTAAGTGCTCCCTGGTTTTCAATGAAAGTCAACTAATATCAGTGTGTGACGAACACAATTAACTACACTAAATACCTGTCTCCATTAAACCTCCTAAATACACTGAATAGTTCAATGGTATGTGGTTTGAATGTTTTTTTTATAATGTAATGAATTTGGTTCCTTTTTGAGTGTATTTTTTGATAATAATGGCTTTATTCAATAGTATGATATTAATTTTCGGCATACAGTGTCTCATCAACTTACTCTTTTACCGTGAACACGTCTTTTCATAGCCATATTTAGCTAGAAAATGAGAAAGTAAACGACCGATTAACCATTTACAACCTTTTTCAGAATTATAATCAAGTTCAGTCTTTTGTACAGTAATATTTGTCAAATTTACGTAATGATCCTCAATAGAATCAAATGAAAATGTGTATTGGAGAAGCGAACAAATCCATCTGTGTAAACTCACACTTCCATTGAATCGAATAGAACATAGACAAATAAATCAAATTTACTTCCCCAAAATAAATATGGATTAGTTAAATACCGTGAAACAACATACGTTTCAGGTAGTTCTCGATTCATTGAATCACCAATAGTTTGCTGATTACATTTTATCCCGGTACGCTTTCACGCTGCGATATCCTTTAATTTACGAAAAATAAATATTCCTTTACCCTATGATTTAGCAATAGGTCTCATTATCCATGTATAGTTGCTAGCCAGCGTGATGTTTTCATTTAAATCTAACTGAATAACTCGTAATAGGTCGTAAACTTTTCATTAACGCGCGAGTGTACACAATGCGATCTTAGGACATGATTGTGTAATTAAAACAAAACAGAAAGCGAAAAGTAACCTGTCGAGATTTCGGTAAAAAGTGGTAACCCAAAATTTAAGCAACTAAAATGTAATACGTAATCTACTTTTTATTACTAATCAATTTCTTGAATGATTACATATTTAACTTTAATTTATATAGTAAAACTATTTTAATTGTATAAAATAGTTAAGAAATGAATGTGTGAATTGAATAGTCAGTAGAAATACAATCTCGTTAATTTGAATTAGTGATACAAATAATTGATTTAATTTAAACAAGTCATATTTTATTTATATTAATTTTTTTAAAATGAACTAATCTTTGTAAACTTGAAGTGTCGGCATTCAATCTAAACTAAATAGTCATAGTTGCTTATTTATAAGACTGTTATTTTATGAACTTGTGAAAATCTCATCAAATAGTTATATTTTTATTACAAATAGTCAAACTACACTTAAATTCATATTCATGTATTAACTAAAAAATTTTATTAGTGAGATTATTGATGTAGGCCAACTAGTGAATAGTAACTTTACAATCACTAAGAAGAAAGTTATTATGAGTGATTTCATATAATATCGATAGACCTTGAGGGAGAGATATCTATTGATGGTAAACATTTTTTCTACTGTGTTACATTATTTGTTTATGATGTCTGCACATCAAATTATTGGGATTCTTTTGACGAGAAATATAAGCGAAATTTTTAATTGTACTGACGCAGACTCAGATTTGAAAGTGTGATAGCTAACCAATCCTATCCGTAAAGTAGAAATTCTTAGAGTCTCATCAAGCTATCTTGGAGTCACTACATTAATAAAGTAGATAAACAATCTGTTTTTCACTTCAAATGAAAATTTAATTCCATGATGACAGTTGTTAGAAGTGTGGTACATATTGTTCAGCGTATATTTACTATCTCAATTGAAGTGTCGTCTTCTTACCTCCTATACAAGTCGAGTTCTTATTAGTTGTTTTTAAATGACTGCTAGGTTATTATTCTGATATGCGTTACTTTTAGGAAGGTTGGAGAATGCTGGTCTGCGGCCTATGCTCCCCATGGGGTAACAGGCAATGATTAGTTGATTGATTACCGAAACTGGTCATGAAACAATTAGCCATTAATGGACCTAGGAGTGATTTCATAGCTGTCTCGTCTTTTTGTCCATGAATTATATTTCTGAATATAAATTGTACATTAAACGTGTGATAAAATAATACATTTTTAAACAAAACACCAGTATTTTGATGTTTATCGTATATTCACTAAAGTATATGCACATACAACAAACTGTCTCAGTACGTGAGACATTGATGAGTAGTGATTCAGCATCAAGCAAAATCATATGTCTGTCATAGTTTTGAGTAGATCTGTTGGCCTATTTTGCTGTAGAGCGGTATAGAGATCCAAACATGTAGAGAACTGAATGGTTATGTAATTCATATCTATTTATTTAAGTAAACCATATTATCTAGGTATTGTTGAGCTTGTTGGTTTAATGAGCTCGCACCTATTTCTTTTGATTATAGTACGTTTTCTTCATTACTCTAAGAACTTCACTTAGTCGTTTCTCTAAGATGTGTGCCGCTTTATTTCGAATCGATTTGTTTAAAAAATGCAGTAACTATATGACAATACACTTTTCTATTTTATCGATTTAGGGTTTTCAGTCAATCAGCACCCCGGCCCCCTGTATTTTTATCTGGGATCGCTACTAATCAGCATTGGTTAGTTTTGACTACTTGTAGTTGCTGTACAGTGTTTTTTTGTTGGTTGGCAGTTCCTCGTTGCTAATTTATTACAATATTGACAACAACAGCTAGGAAGAGTCAGTTAAAATTGTTAGAAAATTTACTGTGAACCAGGAGTTGGATAACTGTTTGACCAAATTTTCAAGCTGGTTATGCTTATGAAGCTTATCAATTTCCCAGTTTATATTATTTAATGTCATTCTGTTGGATGAAGCTTCTGATTGCGTAGTCAACATAGAGACTTATGGATCGATGAATGCAAATATTTGTTTGTAAATTTACGCCAGATTTCTGTCGTTTTATGACTATCTGTGAGATTCAAAACCATAGCTTTAGAATATTTTTCAGCAACTTTCATTGTCGTATTCAATAAATAATTCAGGTTCTGTGGCTGGGAGATAGTACAATACATAGATCTTCGTGATTTATTCGGCTTTAATTCTAGAATTTGTGTGCAAGTTTAATCGATATTCTTTTCTGCACGTGGTTTGATAGATTTTGTATTAGGATAAATATACTTTCCGCATAAAATTTTCTTGTAAAATGTACGACATTCATGTCCGTTCATGAAATCACTATGTACTTTAACTTTTGCTTCCTCTTTAGTAAGTTCGATACAGTAACTCAGAAACACATTAATGCTCCATTACTGTTAATGAATCGTTGTAATTTTTGAAATAAACGAGAAATACTCATAGAAAACAAGAAAATACTTGAGCAGTAAGTTTACTTTTAAGTGAACTAACTAAATTACAATTAAAAATTATAAGGTAAAGAAATGATTTAAATAAGTTCTTATCTGTATAGTAAAAGTAGTAAGCAATATACAATGAAATAATTCCATTAAATTTTGTGTATTCTATTTCTGTTAGTTGTGCTGAATGTTGTGTTTAGCACTCTATATGCTAATACGAAAGGGGGGTATGGAAAGAAAGTATATTACCGGAAAATAATTTAATAAAAGTGGTTCTAAGTTTTCAAGCTGAACCATAGGAAGACAGTGGAAACGAGTCACTTAGTAGTATTAGGACTTCTTTCCGACTTATTAAGAAACATAGAAACTGCAGATTTCTACTTTATGTAAATTTATCAACTATTCGCCATTTTACATGGAATTTTTGGTTTATTTTTCTCTACTATGGTGAGTGGTCCACTTTTATCATGTTTTTCTTTGAATAGAAAATATCAACAATTTTGTTTTGTTTGTTTGACCTACAAATTTTACCAACATTCCTTACATTTTCTATCAACTGCACTGTTTATTTTAGTCAAATTTCCATCGTGAATTCATGGTTATTTCAATTAGCCTTGATATTCTAACAATATCTTCTAAAATATTGAATTTCTCGTCGATTTTATCACCACCCCGCCCCCTCTCAAGACTAATTTTGCTTCTTTATACTCTCTTCAGCTATTATCACATTAATGCATCAATTTATCCTACTATATTTGGTGATTACGATTGACTGTAATATTTTGTCCACCGGAAAATTCAGAGTTTTCATATTTCCTACACCTGGTTATGATATTCTTCGCTTGTGTACTAAATGATTTCATGCATATTAGACGCATTTATATTCACAATACACATTATTTATTTATACAGATGAATATGTATGTGAGATAGTAGGATGATGTTTATTCTTGTTCTGCAAAAATTCATTCTATCCTAAGGACTAGTTGATGGCACCTCAGTGCGACCACCTCGTGGTCCTCAACTAGCAAACATTGTCATGGAAAATCTAGAAAATGCAGTTCTTTTACCAACAACGAATAGGCTCTGCTTCAGTGGGAAGTATATGAACCAAATCATCGTATGCGATTAAGACAGGAATCTTATTAAGATTCTATGAATTCAAAGATGGCCACTATTTAATCAGATTCTCAATGGATTCGAAAGAAAACTCTGGTCTCCTTTTTTTGACGTTCTGTTGGATTAAAGGCTAAGCAACTCCCAGAAAATATCAATTTGTGGAAAATCAGTATGAAATGGGCAGTGCACTAGCTTTCAAATTAAGGTGCCACCAAGCAGAAAGATGAGTTTACTTAATTCTTTATCACTGAGAGCTACACAAATATGCACCGCGGATACAGTAGATGATTAAATGGATAAATTCTGCAAAACACATATGGAGAATAGATTTACACTTTCCTAAACTCATTAACAAGAACCTAAAGCAAAAACAATAAACCGGAAGAATCACCACTGTAAAGAGGAAAGTAATATTCATGAACATCAACTTCAAAGAGAAAACGGGGGCAAAAGTCAACAGAAACCGATTCACAAGATTTCTAAAGATTATGTTTCATTCGGTAGAACTGCGAACTGTCTTGTTCAACACGGACCTCATAAGAGGTAGTGTGAAGCATAAAATGCCGCTTCAGGCCAATTCATTATATATCTACCAGTTTAATTGTTTCTTTAAAGTGAGTTAACTGTGAGTGTAACGAACAAATATACAAGCACTATACTGTGTTGTTATGTGAAGATTGATGTAAATCTGTCAACAGCCCAATTTTCGAGCATTTGGCCAATTCAAGTAATGAACTACCACAGGAATCAACTTTAAATATCTTTTATACGTTTTGAGGAACTAGTTCAAATACCCTTTAGATAATAAATTTGTAAACGCAAGAGGCGGTGGCAATTCAACTATACCATCCAAATCATTTTGCTCCAAAGAAGTATGTCCAAACATTGATTTTAATACAGTCTTAATATCCCTCCCCATTTCATATCTTATTGTCATGTTTTCCAAGTAATAATTTTACTAATCATTGTTGATACTCTCCCCATCTTCTTCTTAATAATTGTGAAGTTGATAAGTTTCTTATAGACTTTTTACTTGATTTTAAAGATTGTTATTTTGATTTGTCAGATCTGTTACTTGAGAAGTTTAATTAATTTGTACAACTTCGTTATGCGACTCATTGCCTTGTCAGATGACTATTCAATACAATCAATTATGAACTCCCTACCCCCCACAACTACTTTAACGGATATGTGAAATTTTGATTATTTTGCTAAATTTACACCACCAGTAAATGACATCATCGAAAAAAGTCTCTCCACTAAAACATCTTGGTTTACAAATTTATTCAGTAATTTCGCCGGTGAAATCAATGTATTTTCTATCCATTTTGTCACACTTGATAGACATTCAACAGATGGAACCAAGGTATTCAAGGTGGTATACAGCGTGTCATCAAAATTTCCGAATAAAATTATTTCTCGTCTCCTACATATCTCTGAAGCCATAGGAATTCGAGTTAACAAGCCGAGTCTATGTGTTCAAAAGAAATGTGTAACATTCCTATCACTTCCATGGCCTTGGAAGACTTAATAAACGTTTTACACAATTTTTACACCCTTTGGTGTTTAATTGTTCGTACTCCACCCCTTTCATACCTCTTCTGCACTCGCCGTTTGATTGATCACATTATTTTCACACTTAGTTTGGAATGATTACAACTGTCTTAACAAGTTTAATTTTACACAATTTTCACCTACATTCATATAATAATTGCTTATAATTATCTTTTGTTAAAATATATATTCATGTTGTTGTTACTATTAATCTGCTTATCATTACCATTATCAATTTACAACTTTCACTAATTATGACTAGTTATGTAATCTACCTGTTTCATTTAATCGCTAATTCGCACAAATTACTTTCATCGGTTTAGTGATTTTCATATTTGTAGATAAATACTTCTGTATATTAGAGTAGAGCCTTATGATGATCTAACTTAAAACGATATTGTTCACCTATATATGTCACTTCTAAGTTCTCATCAATTAAAGTGGTTTATGTGGAGATTGGTATTAAGTTTAGCTGATTAGGTTCAACACAATTTGATATTGATAGGGTACCATTGAAAATAAGAGCATCAGAGAAAATCAGGGTACTTTACAACTGTATCTTCTTAGTATGGGACTATTCAGTAGTGTACACCCTCGATTTTGACCCGGGAATTGAACCCAAGTAGGCAAACGCTTAATCCTTGGCACCACTTAGGTGATATCTAAAGGTAGAATTATCTTTTTCATCAGTTTGTGATACAGAACGATTCTCATTCGATTGTCATTTGTGATAACTGTTGAACTCCTGACCTGTTTGAACTCCGCCAGTCACGACTTCTCATTCCGAACCTAGAAATATGCAGAAGTTAGTCACTAGTAAGCCGATTAGTGTCATTGAATTTAGGTAGTTTAATGCAGATTTATATTTAGTTTAGTTGGTTGGATAACTTACTAATTGATGTTGGTAGGCTTCCACTGTAAACGATTGATGTGACCCATACTTAGAAGAAACAGCTGTTCAGTGCTCCTTGGTTTACAATGGTAACCCTGCCAACATCAATCTGTGACATATTCATTCAACTAAATATTGTATCAGCTGAAAATGTCTAGATTATTTACTGAACATCTACCTGAAATAAATGAAATAATTTCCTAAATTTCATAATTTAACTATTAGGAAATCTGTGTTAATCATATACTTATTTTCTTAGTTCACTTCTTTGTTCTAATTACTGAATTTGTACATTAAACGTAATTAACATTCATTACTGACAAATTCTAAAATGTTATACTGATAACTAACATTATTACTGATCAATTGACAACTGGAATTATTCTTACTTATAAACCGGCAATACAGGTAGTATATGCTGTTATTAATAGATTACTGAACTATGTGATAATAGAAATGAAAATTATGTTGAAAAAATTGGTTCACCAATATTCTACATGCCAGTACATATCATCATAGTCAATACTTTCTACAGAAAGTTTAACAAAATAGAAATAGGGAAGAGAATTCTGTCTTTTAATTTTACTTCTGTTGTTACTTCATTGTTTCTAATCACTAGGAAAACAAAAAGTGAATAACATTTAGAGCCATCTGTCAGATATGAAATGACATCTACAAGTTTAACGCAGTTTGTTTAAACTTTTCTTTAGAAGGTAAAAATTGTCATGGATTCTTTTTTCAGTAAGTAAATTACTCACAGTTTAGTGGTTTGTGATCAGATATCACTTTATCAGTTAGCAACTATAAAATGATGTAAATCCATTTCTAAAATAGAACATATTGGATAAACTATTGTTCTATAAGAGAATGAATTAGTTCTTAGTACTATGCTATTCTTATTTATCTATACTTATGTGCTAAAACTTATTATATGCACACTTCTTATTATGTAATTTGTTAACAATTGTGTTTTTTGATTTGATATCACAAATCCATTTGGATTAGATGACCATGGAAAACCAGAGCTATTTCTTCTGAGTACAAAACATTTTACAAGTTAATACTTAGGAGTCAGGCCTAGGACCTCTAGGTTTGTCAGTAAACGCTTAAGTGTTAAAACACTGAACACAGCATTTAACTTTTCGTATTTCTAATCTCATTCACGTCGCAATATGAATATCTTGACTATACCCGTATCCAGCACATCCAACACAGATGAACTTTACTAGTCACGCCTTCTCCAGGAATTACCACCTGAAGTTGGTTATTATTAAGCTGACATTTATTGCTATTTAATATCGTGGAGATAGTTGAATTCGAAATCGAAATTACGAATCAACCTGGGTTAGACAAATAACTTGATTCCAAATGTTTGTACAACCTAGGTTTATTCACGATATCTGATTCAAATTCAACAGTCTTTACAATATCCTATCGCAATTATTATTTTAGCAAGCTGATATTCCTAAGTTTTGATATAATACTAGTATACATACTATCTTAATATCAACTCCTACCTTCTACTTCATATGATTTCTAATGTCATCTATTCGCTTATTATCAATTACACAAAAATTACTTTCATCGATCAAATAATATTTTTCATTTTTATATATTGATGTGTCGTATGTTATAGTAAAATCTGATAAAGATCTAAGTGAATATAATGTTTAGTTGATCTGATTAGTCGAAAATTGATGTTGGTAGAGTATAATTAAAAACCAGGGAGCACTGGACAACTGTTTTCTTCTAGTAAGGGACATGCGTTACGTATGTCTAACTATCGTCTACCTCGACGAGCAAAGTTAGCTGATATAAGAGCAGGATGGAAGAAAGTTGGAGGCTACCAAACCGAAACACGACATCAGTTCATGAAGTTACTGACTGCTGGTTTATGACGTGTTGGGAGATGAAGACTACTTGGTTAGGGTCCTTGCAAATATCATAATCAGTAGCTAGAAACACTAGGTAACATGGCTCATAATCAGTCACAATTGAGCAGGTGTATCCATTCATTGTCCTCCACTGAATAGTACTCTTAAATTTACTCCATAATATTTTTTTCCACGCACTATTTCTTTTCTCCATGAACCATATTCCATACGTTCACTCTTTATTTTTATCATTACTGTTATCAATGAAGTAACTTCTACTATGTGATGTTAATCTTGCTGTGCTTTAGGGGTATGGCATCTTGAAAAGGAGCACACACGTTCTAGATTCTATTTCGATCTTATATACATACACACGTACATACATATAGTATGGGATTTTAGCAGTCTGCACCCTCTAATGTGCTATGGGAATCAAACCCAGAGCCTTTAAGTTGGTTGTTAAAGGTACTCTACCAACATCAATTTGAAATGAATTCAATGAACTAAACTTAAAATCAGTCTCTGTAAAACACCTCTATTCGTATACAATATTGTTCGCCCATTGTTATTCTTACTTTCTGTGTTTTGATATAAACGATGTGAACAATTACTTAACCGAGCTCACTGCACTTGTAACTCCATTCGGTTTTGCGCAAACCGATCAAATTTTTGGCCAATTTGAATTGCATATAGTAGGTTTCTGAGAAACCTTCATGAAATACAAAAATATAACATAAAAGATTAGAGTCTCATAGTTAGCATTCACTTATGTTTAACTTAACATTCTGTAGTGGACTGATCCAAGGATTTGCGTTTAATCTCATTTGATGTTAAGTGTATAGATTGCCGAAAATCAGTAACTAGATTAAGATACTTATCCTACGTTTCATGGCTTTTAGTAGTTTTATTATTGATTCCGATCTGTGAAGCAACATTACTAGTTTTGTAATACATTGTCAATAAAATAAACATGTCCCGGCGTTTTGTTGATCAAACGAATCTGCTGGTACTGTATAAAACTTACAAATTATTTGTTGCATGGGTGAAAAAATGACAATAATAATAACAATACTTATATTGGAAAGTATTTGAATATTGCCATTGATTTGTCCATCCAACTGATATAGTTCTAAATAGGACGCAACACTCATCATGAATTCCTCTAGGCATCCACAAACCACTTCAGAAATACTTAGTTTTCATAGACACGATTGTATATGAAATAGATTTCTGTTTAACTTAGTCACTATTAACAATTGACAGATCATTATTTATTAGGCAGGAAATTTACTTTATTGAAAATACTAACCAAATTAATAGATTAAAAGAATAAAGTTTCAAAGAATGATTTTCTTGTTTAAGTAGCAACACATGACCATCAAACTCTTAATTTTGAAATGAATTTATAGAAAATTTAACAGCATAACATGCTGACAGTTTAAACGCTAATGATTCGATTCTTATAACTTTTCTTCTTGACTTCAACTATCAAAACTGAGGTATAAGTAAAGCCTATTACAAGCATTACATAAAAACACTTGTGTATCCTAACACAAATGAATTTAAATAAGTCAACATTTTAACACTAAAAAACTAAATTCAACAAGTAATAAATATTAACCAACTTCCAATCTAACCGAATAGGATTATAAACTAGATTTAGATTTTCACGTTATATTTCTATCGTTATTTGTATTTTCACTTACATAAATGATCAAATAGTTTAAAATGTAGATCACATATATGAATATTTCATTTTCTGTACACTGTAGGTGAGATGATAAGGTACTACTACGTATATTATTCCTTGCAGTTCAAAGTAGTATCATGATTCGATTCATCTTCAAAGTACTAGTATTTTTTTTGTATTCACAATCTTAATGGTTCATAACTATCTTAAAAATGTAAATCATTCAATTACTTAAGAAGTTTTTTTTTATGAATGGCTAGTATTAGATAGAAGAAATTGATTTAATTAGTTCTTACTAACTTCATTGATAAATCACTATAAAATTGATAGAAATTAGAGTAGAAGATATACATCATGTATATATTCATGAGTATAACTAAATGCACGTAGACATCAGTACAACTTACGATAATAATAAAAAACACGTAGAAGCAAAAACAAACGAAAAAATAAAAGTCCTTTAGTTTATTTTCATTATCGGTATATGATAGACAGAATAATGTACAGAATAGAATACAAGTGAAATGCATGTATTACAAACATTTTAATGCACTTCTTTACTCATCATTCTCTTACCATGTCAATCATATAGAAAACTTAAATCTATTTAGAAATTTTATTTTTATATTTAACAAATTGCTTAGTAGATAGACTACTTATATACTGATAATAGAAGTAGTAATTTAGTAATGATAATAAGACAAAGAAAATCATAAAGATATAACATGAACATTTCGGGTTTCAAATATTTAAAAAAAAACATACACAATAATTTGAAGAAATACAAGAATTAAAACAAAGAAAAATTCATTTTCATCTCTTATTTCATTCATCTTGAATTCATCTATATTCTTGTATACTTGCATATCTCTCTTCTTAATGTTCATACTTATTCACATTGATAATGAATACTTTAGCTTTGTAGAAAATAAAATAAAAATAATTATTTTTATTGTAATCAAATTCATTCTGGGGATAGTCACGAAATCGTCTAAAGAAATGTATGTAAGAATAGGAAATAAGCAATGAGATGGAATAAATAACCATCTTATCTACGTGTTTTTATACAAAATGCATAGGAAGAAGATGTGTTGAACATAATTATTTTATTTCTAATTTCGAAAGTCTAGGGATTTATTTGCATTACTAGATAGGTAAGCAACTTATGATAAGAAGCAATGTAGCCTATTTATAATGATTAATTGAAAACACAAAAGACACAATAGTTATCTAACAAAGGCTAAAGTGGACTTTATAGTAAAAATCATTATTTACCTTCTGGTAACTAACTTTGAGGGGGTATTTTCAAAGTTGTATTGAGATAGGGCAGGTAGAGTTCAGTCATGTCAATAATGAGACAGTTGGCCAGCAGTACCGATGAATAAAGTTTAACACTATTACTAACTAACTGAAGTTAGATATCGATACTAGCTAATACCGATTTAATGTGAATACTCTAAGCATGACCCATGATAATGCCACTTATGACCAGTGCCAGGAAATTATACCCTAAGATAAGTAGATGTCTTGTACCCCTTGATATTAGAAACACTCACTTATGTGTATATCAAAATAGGTGTTATGTATTACAAAATGGCACTCGCAAACAATAATAGTTAAAAAAATAGGCAGGATAAGTTAACTGATAGTTTCTAAGAACAGTATACATATATATACGTACTCAGGCATAGCTTTATCATAATCGATTTGTAAAAAAATATGCATTCTACATTAAGATTTATTATCTACAATTTAACTGTATATCTAGTGGACTCAGTTTGACCAATTCATAATTCATAGAAACAATATACATTCACATTACTAAGTAACATTTTTGATGAAAAATTATTTAAAATATTATTTTGTTTTTTTTAAAAAAAAAAAAACAGAAAAATATCAATAATATTAATCAAATTATTCTATTTCATTAAATAAAATATTTTCTTTGAATAAAAAACGCCTAATTTAACGATGTTTTCTATGTTTTCTCTATCTAAAAGATATGAATCCTTCATGACCTAGAATGTAAATACTGTCCAATTAACCTAGTAAATAAATATCTTAATTTTACGAGTTCACACTGTTATTATTGTAATTGTATTATTTGAAAAGAAAAAGAAAATAATAATAATAATAAAAGGTTATTAACCTTTTTCCCTTCCTCCCTTAACTTTCCCTTCCACTAATAGTGGAATTTTTCTATTTATTCTGAAATATTTATTTTCTTTCAAAGAATAATCTATGAAAATATATGTAGGTTGAAGATAGTTAACAGTGAATGAATAAAGATTCGTAAGTATTCTAAAAAAATTGAGGTTTTCATTAATGCAAATAATTTGAAAAGTTCAATATTATTGTTTAAATAAAGTATTAATATTTTCTAGTTGGTCAGAATGATTCATTCATTTATATTGTTGACAAGTAACTTTTCTGCAAATTATGTTCTTTACAGACTGATGTCCTTAAAAAAACTCAGTAAATTCAAGGAGCATTCGATAAAATAGTTCCGTTCTACCATACGAATCATTCAATGTTCATCATCGATTGAGTTATGAAATCGAGCCCACAACTTTCAAGTCCTGTGACCAACTTCTAACCTTTACCACTGGACCGGCGTCCAGTCGTAGAATTCCCACTCCTCATCAGTTTGTGGTACTGATCGACGATAAGCTTAATACCCATCCTCATAAAAACATCTCAGTTTGATTGCACTGATTAGCTCACTAGATATTAACTTTAGGATGTTCACAAAGTTATAGTAAGAAGTTGTGACTAATAGGTTTTACACATGTCGGGAGCAAAACAATTGTCCGCAATAGCACAGACTAATCGACGCGTTATGTCGTAAATTAATGGAAGTGTTAGTTCAAGCATTGGATATAAGCTCAGTGAAACAGATGGTTAGGCTTTCGTCATTAGATCTGAAGCCTCTTGATCAGATTCCCAGGAAGAATCGAGAGTTTACACTGTTAAGTAGCCTTACACTAGAACAAAACAACTATCTTATGTTCAGTTGTTGCAAATGGTACCCACTTATCCCATATTAGTCTGTAACAAGTGCTAAAAACTATGCTTAATGAATATATCTACAAAAGCACTTCAATTTGAATATACCTACCTTATTAATTTAATCTTGAATATACAAATGATGAGTAAATGCAAAATTTTAAACCTATAATAATATCAGAAACTAGCAAATTAGCAAAAGAAGTGACCATTATGAATCAGTTGCTTGGTATAGAAGTTCCTAGGTGTTTTGAATTACTAATTACTGATTTTGCTTCAATCTTCAGATGGAAGTAAATTCAATCAAAAGTTTGTCATAATGAAACAAACATGTCCCTCGTTATGCTACTAACTGATACTCAAAGTCAATTTCGCACCATGAACTTTTACTCTGAAGATTTATAAGTTCATAATTAGAGAATAAATTTTCAAAAAAGTGTGATATGAAACTAAGTTTCAAATATGAAATAAGATTCAGATTATTAGTGTTAAGCTATACAACTTGAAGAATAAAGTTTTGTAATTTTGAATATCTAGAGGTGAGCTAAAACTCCGCCCACAGCTCTTCTAGGGTTGTTGCCGGTCCCAAGCCCGGGTAAAGAAGGAGGGTTGGGCATAGGGCTAGCACCCCTATCCCGTAAAACACAAGTTTGCTAAAAAATTGCTAACCAGAATTAACAAACTTAACCATTTAAACTCTGCCCTGGAAGTGGAAGGAATCTATATGACGCTTCATGATGAAAGTCGAGATTCTTCGGTAGTCATGAGGCCGATGCCACCCCTTCTAACGACTAGAGCAAAAATTTCTATAGGTACATGGAATGTTCAGACAATGTGGGAGACAGGGAAAATCACCCAGATAGCAGCAGAAATGAAGAGATACAACTTGACTGTGCTCGGGATCAGCGAGACGCATTGCACTCAAACTGGACAGAAAACATTAACCACTGGAGAGGTGCTACTATACTCCGGGCACGAAGAGGAAAATGTCCCACACACCCAAGGAGTCACTCTGATGCTGTTTAACAAAGCGCGCAATGCACTTATAGGATGGGAACCACATGGACCCAGGATCATCAAGCATCTTTCAAGACAATGAAGAAGGGGATTATAATGAACATCATCCAATGTTATGCACCCACCAACGACGGCAACGACGAGGACAAAGATCAGTTTTATGATAGGCTGCAGTCAATTATAGCGAAGTGTCCAGGAAAGGATCTGACAATCCTAATGGGGGACCTAAACGCCAAAGTCGAAATGGAAAACACCGGTTACGAAGACATCATAGGACGACAGGGACTGGGAGAAAGAAATAAAAATGGTGAAAGATTTACAAATCTTTGCGCTTTCAACAAAATGGTTATAAGCGGTACAATATTCCTCCACAAACGCATACACAAGGTTACATGGGTCTCACCGGATCATACTACAGAGAATCAAATCGATCATATATGCATCAATAAAAAATTCAGAAGATCAATGGAGGATGTGAGAAACAGGAGAGGAGCTGATATAGCTTCAGATCACCACCTAGTGGTTGCCAAAATGAAACTGAAGCTAAAGAAGCGATGGATAGCTGGAGTAACAGCATTAAAACGGTTCAATACAGCCTCTCTTCGGGATACTGACAAATTCAAGGAGTTTAAAATAACTCTCAACAACAGGTATTAAGCCTTACAAGATCTGCTGAACAAGGAAGAAGCCACTATGGAGGACAACTGGAAAGGAATCAAAGAGGCACTAACTTCAACTTGTCAAGAGACTCTGGGCCGTAAGAACCATCATCATAAGGAATGGATTTCTACAGAGACCCTGGTCAAAATTCAACAAAGGAGGAACAAGAAGGCAGAAATCAACAAAGCAGAAAAAATCAAGGCACAAACTGAATACACAGAAGCAAATAAACAAGTAAAGAAGAGCATTCGAGCCGACAAACGGAAGTATATCGAAGGCCTTGCAACGACAGCGGAAAAAGCTGCAAGAGAAGGAAATATGAAACAGCTATACGACACAACAAAGAAACTGGCAGGGAAATATAGTCAACCAGAACGACCGATCAGGAACAAAGAAGGCAAGCTAATCACCGAGATTCTAGAACAAAGAAACAGATGGATAGAACATTCTGAGGATCTCTTGAATAGACCAGCTCCACCGAACCCACCAGACATCGAAGCAGCATTTACAGACCTCCCGATAGATGTCAATCCACCAACGATAAAAGAAATCAAGATAGCCATCAGACAGATCAATAGTGGGAAAGCAGCAGGACCTGACAATATACCAGCCAAAGCACTCAAGTCAGATACAGACGTAAAGACAAGGAAGATCCACCTTTTATTCAGAAGGATCTGTGAGAAAGAACAAGTGCCGGCAGACTGGAAAGAAGGATATATTATCAAGATGCCAAACAAAAGAGATTTGAGCAAATGTGAGAAGTACAGAGTAATCACACTGTTATCAGTACCAGGGAAAGTCTTCAACAGAGTGTTGTTGAATAGAATGAAAGGCTCAGTGGATGCTCAACTTCGAAATCAACAGGCTGGTTTCCGTAAGGATCGGTCGTGCAGAGACCAAATGACAACACTACGGATCGTCGTCGAACAATCAATTGAATGGAACTCGTCACTGTACATCAACTTCATTGACTATGAGAAGGCGTTTGGCAGCGTAGACAGGAGATTGGTATGGAAACTTCTCCGACACTGCGTTGTACCAGAGGAACTCGTCAACATCATCCGGAATTCTTACGACGGACTACAGTGCAAAATCGTGCATGGAGGACAGCTAACAGATGCATTCCCAGTGAGAACCGGTGTCAGACAAGGTTGTTTGCTCATGCCTTTCCTCTTCCTTCTAGTGGTTAGTTGAATCATGAAAACCTCTACATCTGAAGGGAAGCACGGAATTCAATGGACAAGTAGGATGCAACTCGATGATCTGGACTTCGCGGATGATCTAGCACTTCTATCCCATACACGCCAGCACATGCGAGTGAAGACAACCAACGTAGCAGCAACCTCAGCATCAATAGGCCTGAACATACATAAGGGAAAGAGCAAGATCCTCAAATTCAACACAGAGAGAACCGACTCAGTTGAACTTAGTGGTGAAACTCTGAGAGAAGTGAATACCTCTACATACCTGGGGAGCGTCATCGATGAACAAGGAGGATCCGATGCAGATGTAAGGGCGAAGATCGGCAAAGCATGGGCAGCATTTCTACAGCTGAAAAATAATAGGGACTCCAATCAACTGTCTACCAACCTCAAAGTTAAACTCTTCAATTCGGACGTCAAGACAGTTCTTCTCTATGGAGCTGAAACGTGGAAAACTACTGCAAACATCCTTAGGAGAGTACAGGTATTTATCAACAACTGTCTACACAGAATATTGAATGTCGATTGGCCGGAAACTATCAGCAACAGCCTACTTTGGAAGAGAACAAACCAACTTCCAGCTGAAGAGGAAATCAGTAAACGACGTTGGAAATGGATAGGATATACATTGCGGAAATCATTAGACTGTATCACGAGACAAGCACTAACTTGGAACCCTGTTGGGGAACGAAAAAGAGGAAGGCCGAAGAACACCCTGCGTCGAGAGCTGGAAGCAGACATAAAAAGTATGAACAGTAACTGGAGACAGCTGGAAAGGACTGCTTAGGACAGAGTTGAATGGAGATTACTGGTGAGCGGCCTATGCTCCTCTGAGAGTGGTAACAGGCGAAAGTAAGTAAGTAAGAGGTGAACTAAACGTAAAGTAAACATGAAGTCATCATAAATTCTGATTCAAGTTCATTTATTCATATAGGAGTCACCGATTCCTTTTATTTGGTGACTGCGATAAAACTATCTTCAGATTTGAATAATAATTTACTCACAGTTTACTCATATATGAAATTTATGTAGTTTTAATCAATGGTTATGACTGTTGTGCGCCAACTGTGTTTTCAATGAGATAATCTATTAATATTACTGCCTAAGTCTAGCGATCAAAGTTCATGATAAGTTCTGTTACTGATAATAATGTATAGCGTTTTATAATTAATTTATCCTTTCAAACTTAAAATTTGGACTTATTATATTTAAGTATGTGGAACCTTTAACTCACCGAATGAGTAAGAGGATGAATATAATAAATTTTTAAATTCTAGGAGCGTTGGAGAATGTACAGTTTCAGTCACTTTAAGAATGAAATCAATATAACCGACATCAATAAGGGAAGATTGTACATTACAGCATATTAAATAACAATGCAAATAGGAACAAGTTAGCGCCATCTTAATAGCCTATGGATAAAATTCTAGTCATGAAGCCTGAAAAGTTCTGTAATGTATGTTTAAACATGTTTATTATACAAATCAAGGCTTCATACTAGAATATAAGAACCTCATCATTAATGTTCAGGCTTTAATTATTTATATAGCTGATTTTGAGAAGAATTTCATATACTTTGAAGGGCACTTTTAGCATAGATTGATGTCGTGTAATGAGTTATCATCTGTTAATAATTTTTTGTTTAGCTCCTAAGTAATAAGTTACTTGATACAAACCTTGAATTAAATCCTTTTTCAGGTTATGAATATCCATCTTCAATGATCTTCAAACTCAAATGAAACATTTATCATGTTTTCTTTTCATCATTTACAATGTTTTAATTTTTAGCTTTAGTTCATGTTGAAAAAAATGTTTAGAAGAACTCAGTACAACCTGTTATACGGTCAATTTTATTTACTATGAGTACTATATCAGTTTATACAATTATTTGTATGCATATAAGCAATCAAAATATCCGATAATTTCTATGTTAATTTCAATATTAATTCAATGAATGAAATAAGTAATAAATATTAAAAGTATTTCGATTGTTTTGATGTTTACTTTATTCACATTCCATTTTGTAAATATATGTATCCGATATCACTCAATTCGATATTATGTAATCACTTTGACGTTATCAAATAAACAATGTTTTGTTCTAAACTAATTTACACAGTACCTGTTTATTTAGTTTTATACATATACAGATATTTACCTGTCTTGATAGTCGGAAGTTAAAAGGAATTACTACATATTATTACTGTTTTTGAATACTGTATTATAATACAAGTATATCAAATAATACCGACATTAGTATTATATAATACAAAAGTAAATTCCTATGTTTTTTAGTCTAATGTACATGAAAGTGATTCTCATAACTTCATCATATAGGATTTGTAACAACTGTCATAATGTTCCTAGCAAAAATAATATTGTAAGATTATAAAGTTTACATATACAAATATACCCGTTTTATCGTCCGGTTAATCTGTTAAGTGGCTGACATCAATGTACTACTGGAATTGAGAATTTCAATTGAAACATATACGTGAATTATTTTTAATGAAGACTTCATTATGGTTTATGATTCAGACCTTTAATATATAGTTAATAACGTTGCCTAATGATACTATATGAAATAAGTAAACCGAAAAACAAGCATGAAACTTATTGTAGCTAAAGGCATTTCTGTGTATTTGTTTATATTACCAAGCTACTGATTTGCTTTCGAACAAATAAGTTGCAAGCTTAAGTAGGTTATTTCCAATGATAATTTTCAACTTTATGTTTGGCCTACCTTGGTGCATAACATTTAACGTATAACAGACAGGTTAACCAAATTATACACGACTTCTATCAACTAATATTTGTATTCTCAACAGGAAGACATACTATAATTAACGTAACATAAAGAACGTTTGCTAAAAAAAACGCTAACAAGAAAAAAGCGTTTGTAATCATTTTAACTCTACCCTTCGAGTTGGGAGGTCTTCATTAAAAAAGTTATGACCCCTCATGGTGAAAACCGAGTTTCTTCGGAAGCCACGAGGCCAATGCCCCTTCTGACAATCAGAACAACCATTAATATAGGTGCATTAAATGTCTACACGATGTGGGAGACAGAGAGAAGCATGTAAATAGCTGGAGAAATGAAAAGATACAACATGAAGATACTTGGAATTAGTGAAACCCATTGGTTACAAGCGGGACAGAAAAGATTATCCTAAGAAGAAGTGATTTTATACTCCGATTACGAAGAAGAAAACGCTTCACACACATGGGGTAGCACTAATGCTCTCCCAAGAAGCATAAAAGGCTCTTATAGGATGGGAACCACATAAATACAGATGCATCAAAGCATCCTTCAAGACAAAGAAGGAATTAATGTCATCCAGTGCTACGCACCGACCAATGACAGCCACGAAGACGACAAAGACCAGTTCTATACAAGGCCTCAGTCAACCATCGACGGATGCTTAAACAAGGATCTGACCATACATGTGAGAGACCTAAACACCAAGGTTGGAGTAGACAATACTGGATATATAAGCATCATGGGACGACATCGACTGGAAAAATGGGACGAAAATGGTGAGAACGTGTGAAAACCTATGAGTGTTCAACGGAATTATTATAGGTGGCACCGTATTCTCTTACAAACGTATACACAAGACTACATGGGTTTGACTGGACCACATTACGGAGAACCAAATTGACCACACCTTGCATCAGTAAGAAGTTTAGAAGGACTGTGGAAGATGCAAGAGGAAGAAGAGAAGCAGACATATCTTCAAATCATCATCCGGTGGTAGTTAAAATGAAACTGAAGCTAAAGAGACACCGGACAACTGGAGTAGCAGTATTACAAAGTTTAACACAGTCCTTTTCCGGGATACTAACAAACGAAATGAATTTAACATAACTCTCAATAATGAATTTCAGTAATTTCATGGTTTACTAGTTAAAGGTGGAACTAATATGGAGGACAATTGGAAAGAGTTTAAAGGAATAATATCTTCAACATGTCAGGAGGTTTTAGGTTGCAAGGAACAACACCATAAAGAATGGATTTCTGTTGGAACGCTGGACAAGATCCAAGAAAAGAGGGGCAAAAGGTTAGCAATTAATAACTGCCGGACAAAAACGGAGAAGGCGAAGATACATGTTGAATACACAGGATCCAACAAGCGAGTGAAGAGAAGTTTTAAGGCTTATAAACAGAAGTATGTTCAGGACCTAGCGATGACGGCGAAAGAAGGAAGGAAACGTGAGGCCTCTTTACTATATAACGAAGAAGGTAGCTGTGAAATTCAGTAAGCCAGAACTGCCAATCAAGAGCAGGGTTGGCAAACCAATCACTGAAGTGAATGAACAACGAAACGGGTGAGCAGAACACTTTGAATAACTCTTGAATAGACCAGCCTTACTGAACCCACCACGAATCTTCCAATAAACACCGACCTGCCAAAAGTCGAAAAAATCAAAATGGTTATCCGACAAATCAAGAGTCACAAATAAGTAGGGCCAGACAACATATCAGCTGACGCTCTGTAGTTAGATACAGGAGCAAATGCAAAGATACTCATCATTCTCTTAAGGAGGATTTATGAGGAAGAACAAGTGTCATCAGATTGAAAAGAAGAATACTTTATCAAGACACCAAAGAAATAAGATCTTAATAATTGCAAAAACTACTGAGGAATCATTCTTCTATGGATACCAGGCAAAGTCTTCAATAGAAAGTTATTGAACCGAATGAAAGGACTAGTTGAAGCCCAGCTCCAAGATTAATAGGCCGGATTCCGTAAAAACCGATCATGTACCGATCAAATCGCGACTCAACAACTCAGTTCAAAACTTAATCAAATGGAATTCACCACTTTACATTAACTTTCTTGATTACGCAAAAGCATTGGACAGCGTGGATAGAAGAATATAATGGAGCCTTCTTCGATATTATGGCATACTCGAAGAGATATTCAACATAGTATGGAGTTCTAACGACAGACTACATTGTGAAATTGTGCGTGGAGGTCATCTCATAGAGTTATTCAAAGTGAAGACCGGTGTTAAACAAGGATGCTTACTGTCGCCCTTCCTCTTCCTGCTGGTAGTTGACTGGATCGTGCAGACTACAACATTTCAGGGCAATCTCGAAATACAGTGAACAACACGGATGCAACTGTATAACTTGGACTTTGCAGGTGACCAGCTTAGATTTTCTACAGCGCACACAACAGCAAATGCGAATTAAGACGGACAGCGTAGCAGCAGCCTCAGCAGCAGTAGGCCTTAACATACACAACAGAAAAAGCAAAATCCTTCAATATAAAGCAACCAACACTAACCCAACTTCACTTGGTGGAGAAATTATGGAAGATTTAGGATCTTTATATACTTGGACAGCACCATCGATAAACAAGGAGGGTCTGATCTGTCAAAGATGTAAAGGCGCTAATCGGAAAGGCAAAGTCAACATTCTTATAACTGAAAATTATCTGGAACTCAAACCAACTGTCACTTAACATTCAAGTCAGAACTTTCGGTACAAATTTGAAGATAGTTCTGTTGTATGGAGCTGAAACTCGAAGAACCACGAAAATCACCATCCAAAAGATACAAGTATTTATAAACAACTGTCTGCCTAAAATACTTCGGATCTGTTGGCCAGATCATAAACAGCAACCTATGGCAGAGAATATATCAACTTCCAGCCAAGGGATAAATTAGAAAAAGACGCTGGTGGTGGATAGGACACACCTTGAGGAAACTATCAGACTGCGTCACGAGACAAGCACTAACATGGAATCCTGAAGTTCGAAGGAAAAGAGAAGGACCCAAAAACACATTGCTTTGGGAATTGGAGATAGATATGAAGAGAATGAGAAGCACTTGGAAAAGGTGTTAAAGAAATCTTAGGACAAATTTGGTTGGAGAATGCTGGTCAGTGGCTTATGTTTTACATATGACATAAGGCACTGACTGATTGACTGATCATGATTATGATATGTATATATATTCTACAAATTTTGAATTTTACCGTTAAATGTATTCTTGCAAACAAGCAGTTCCATCAGGTTTCGTTTTAACTTTTAAGTATACACTAATTGTCAACTATATCTTCTTGTTTGTCAACTTTATAAGTGATTTATTGTAAATAGAATATAGCAACGATAATGTACCCTTTGTCACTGGAATAAATTGGCAAACAGCATCTGTAAATGACAATTTTCAGTAACTCCTAATAAATGTCAACAATAAATTAAAAATTCATGTAAGTTATATTTATTTATTATCGACAGTGGTATTACAGAGTCCTTAATTTGTAAGACAAATTTATTATCCCGTGTAATGATCTTCATCAAAGCTAATAAATAGTCATCACACTAGGATTATTGATCATAGGATTACATTGACTGGTACTATTGAAATTCTTTTAACTAAAGAAGAGAGTCTGGTTATTAATTTTTCAATTTTGTTTCCGAATATGGGTAATATGTGCTTATGGTTAAACTACTTTTAGACACTGGATATCACAATATTCTTCATAAGGCAATTTTTCGAATAGTTCTTTGCTAGTGATCTAATAATGCAATAGTCCAAGACAATGACTATCATGAAAATTCAACCTGTTGACTTAGATGTAAAGGAAGATGCTATTCTTTTAAAACATAGATTAGTTCCGTATTGTGTATGAGATGCTGTACGGAAAGAATTAGAGAAATTGCAAGGGAAAGGATGAATAAGCACAACTAGGCCATCTAACCTGAAGGCTTGGGTTATATGTAACGTTTACATGTAAATAATTTTACCGCTCCTGTTATAAAAATACATTTCGTTTCCTTGATTAGTATATACTGAACACTAAGCCAAGTTATTTAATAAATATTAAGTTTCAAGTCAATAAAGCAAATGACTTTCGATCGAGTACTTCTAGCCTTTCATTTATAAACTGTGGCGGTAAACCATGAAATGTAGGATTGACATGAGCCACAGTTGTTCATAGTTAATCTCCTAGTACGTTTACACCATCTATAAGATTCTTAAGATATACTTACTTTAGTTAGCTGTATTGAGAACACATGCAAACAATGCTAACTCGGGTTTTATAAAAAGTTTAGTCATTAGGATAAATTTTTAAATAAAGAAAACATACTTTATGAGTCCCTAGACATTTATAAATATTCAACTGTTCTGTAAAACATGCATGCTTAGACGAACATGTTAATTTAAGAATATTGTTCATAATGACTTAACACTGACCAATGCCTTTTGCTACCACAGATACAATATAGGATTGCTAAAAGACGCAGGTTATTAGGTAATATTCATGATAATGATTGTCTTTTTACCGAAAGGTATTATTTAAAGTGCGCTACTCAAGCCTCCTTTCTCAGCGTTTAATCAATACACACCACATCAAGATAACTTTCAAACATCAGTATTGGCAACTGGATACAGAATTATACATGATTTATTTGAACTTCATACCTCATAGCCTTCATACTCTTTTTCAACACAACGTATATAGTGTCATGTATCCGTTTAGAGCACCAGCTTCAAACCATATATTTGTGATAATAAACTTGTTGAAATTCTAGTTAGCATGCCTGTTGCTTCCAGCAGGGTCTGGGCCAGTTTAAATTAGTTTTCAACTAGTTCTCACCTCTCACAATAAAGAATCGTTGGTTAAATATTCTACGTTACTTAAGAATCAGTGTAGGGGTTTCTCGTGCCATCATTATGAATTAATCACACTTACATAGGATTTAAAATATACCCTTAACAACCAATCGACTTCGATCTGCCAGATCCAAAGAAATAATAGCAACATATTTTTTTGAACTAAATTATCATGAACTTGTTCCGTCGAATTGAAAATACTATCATTCAGTCGATTGGCCATAATACTCCTTGTCATCAGCCCCTTAATAAACTTTGGTTCATTTCTGATTATTGCCCAGTACTCACAAAATCATCAGAAGTCATCTCAGCTGCATAAAACCGACAATAATTCCCTGGTCACACGATGGACAGGATATGTTTCAAGGTCATACGCTGACAAACGTACTTTTCAAATCAGACAAAATAAGAAATACTTACAGACCGCCTTGACGAAGTTTTAGTAATGCAGGATTTTGTATAAGCCATGATGTAGAGGAGAGTCAACTTGACGAATAGTTTGCTAAATAAGGACTTAATAATGCTTAACAGCTCCCGTTCTGAGGTTGTTGACTTACTAGACAAGAAATTTTGATCAAATTTCTGTCTAAATAATACCCCAACCCCAATCGTCAACCACCTAATGATAACCAAACATAGTGAAGTTTGAGCCATTTCTTATCAAAAAGACACCGAGAAGCCTTGATTCGCATAAGTCTCTTAGCTTAAACCGAACCTAACACGAAGTTTCTAAGGAATATGTAAATATACTCTGTTTCCTCCTTTATATTTTCTCTAGTTGCGACAAAGATACCAATGAGTGAAATAAAAATGTGCTTGTACATATACATTGTGAGGAGCAACAAAGTTAAGTATTCCGACTACTGTTTCCATGTTCCCCATAGCATCGAAGATCAATGGGAAGGATAGTCAAAAATTATCCCCATAACCACTTTCCAAATAAAACTTTACTATCTGTATCTCGTCACGGCTTCCTTCTAGGCATGTCATGCAACAGTAACCTGGTGTGAAGTAGTAAAACTATCAGCAGTGCACAACTCCTTCTAATATATTGGCATATTCGATGTCTTTAAATATTTCGATGGAGTAAATCATCGAATCCTCTTCAGGAAATTGAAATAGATGGATATTAGTATGTGTTAATTGGAATAATCAAAAGACTACCTCAATGACAGGGCTTAAGTGGCTAGAGTATGCTTATTTGGTAAACAATAACTTTATGTGCACCACAAGGTTCCATCTTTGAACCACTTCTCTTCTTATTGTTTACAAATAAACATTTAGCTCTACTAAAGTCAAAAACCATTCTATATGTAAACAAGCTTAATGTCTGGAGGGAGATACAAGGTCTCTCAGATACCACATTTCTTTAGGACGACGTGTATAGTATGCATACGTGTGTTTCCAGAAGCCTTACTTTCTCTAAGTACCGACAAGTGTGGTTTGATAGTTGTGAACATTGGACATGCATGATCTGAGTATACGCTTGGTAGGTATAGTATCGCTACTTCTGTCTTAGAAAAATGATCTGAGCTTTACTCCCTGCGATGCTCTATAGGTATCTTCCCATCGGCTTTCCACGCTTAATGAAGCCAAATTAGTTTTGAAGTTCCTGTTTACCACTATAGGTTGTTCGACTGGAAAATTTCCACGCATGTTTACAGTAATTACCTAAGACCTCACTTTAAAAAGCCCCATGTATCATATCTCTCAACCTAAAGTAGTATATTGCCCCATTCGGACGAGTCCAAAAAAGAGCAGTCAAAATATATTGGGACTGAAAAACAAACTCTATGCAACCCGACTTAAAGGATTAGATTGTGCCCTGTAAACTTCAGCAGAGTCAGTAAATACGATTCTGATGCATCATACTGCCTAGAACTTTCTTCTCCCTGATAGATCACTAGCATGATTTGATCTCAAACCAAACCCGAGATGACACCCCTATAAAATAGAACATGATAGGACTGAGACTAAAGTTCATGAATACGTTTTTGCGTTCAAGATGGGCAAAACCTGGAACTATTTACCTCTGTGTTAAAAACTTCCGTCGTATCTTTAAAGAGAAGACTCAGTGAATATCTAGACTTCGCGGACAGCGAAGTATAATATTGTAAGAGCAACATCTTGAATTACACATATTTTTAAACCTTGACTTAGCACTTTGCTTCTCTGTTAAAGAAGCACTATAACCAGTTTTGTGCATTAAATGCACCCGTTATATGAGCGAGTAACGTTTATCGCATAACCACAGCAATTTTTAAGAATTAAACCCACGCGTACGAATAAGAATAAATCAAATTGCAGTAAGGGATGTAGGAAAAGTTACATTTTGATTGTGAGTACAGCGTCAATGAGATAGAAATGTCTAGGCTGGCTAATTGGTACGTAAATAGCTTTCTACATCGTGTCGTGACCTGGTGGTGATGTGTGACCGCATGCCTTCAACTGATCGTATCCTTTAAAACAAACAGGGTTAGCATCAATGTCGAGAGCCTATACAACTGTTTATTTAGGGAAATATTTGCCACTACATGCTCTCTAGAATCACGAATTTCTTAATATCTAGGTTCCGATGATGAGAATCATCAGCTTGTTAATTCTCCCAAGTAGAGTTAAAGTTGTTTATAACCGTCAAGTCACTTTCGACAGCGTCTGAGGTAATTCAAACTTGTAGATTGTTCATAAAATAATATTACTTGCTTTCACTCTTTTGTCATTATTTGCTTGCTTAAAATCAGCTACAGAATATGAAGATTTTCGATACTATTGGATAAAGCAATGGATCACTTACTCTTTACAATGTCTTTGATAACAATACAGATAATGTTCCTTCATGCATCTTTCAAACAACACTATCATGAGTAAAAAGTGCCAAAGTTTAGACGTCACTTAAATCTTAAGTACTGTCAATTTACTTTGTAGTGTACCCTTGACTGCGTAGATGGTATGACATTGTCTGTAATAATTTACTAAATACACAGAATTAAATCGTGCTAGTTAATTTTTAATGACAAGGTTCAACTATTATTGAAGCTATTGGCAAAAACCTTGTATTTCCTGAATTTTTAACAAGTTTGGGTTGTGTGACATGTGCCGATTCCAGGAGTAATATTTCTAGTGAATATCCAGATTATTCATGAGTCTCAAATAATGTATTTGATACTGCTTGTTTCGGAAGTTCATTCCAGTTATAGAATACTCGATGCAAAAAGTGGTGCCTTATCTTAAGTTTATTCCATCACAGCTTTTGAACATTTATATGATAGTTTTCTAAGATGGTTACTCTTACTGTGAGGAAAGAAGTAAACCATATTAGCACTCAAATAGTTATTTAGAATACAGAATATCAGTATGAGGTCATCTCGTAGTTTTGTAGTAAAATAAGTAAAACAATGGCTAATTTCTTCACTACCTCATCTTAAAAGTGGTTAAAAAGGCGTATTACTTGACTCAATATTTTGCCTGCTGAACCCTTTTAGGTATTTTGACATCTATTTTTATAATAGAGACTTGTGACCTGGATACAATGAAGGCTCACCTACATGGAATACAAAACCAAGTATAAATCTCGGTCAAATTACTGACTGCCCTGATAAGTAACTGTGGCTACCGCTAAGGTGAATTGTGCAGCGGTTTTTGAGTTATGGCAAATAATTTCTCCTATGTCCTATTGTTCCTTTACTAGTAGGAGTGGTGGATTATTATCAGTGTTTCAGTGTGTCGTACTCTATGTCTTAGTTCGCACAAAGAGTTTTTTTATCTAAATTTGAATTAATCCCACTATTCCGAAGTTTGAAATGCTTGTCTAATTTTTGGCTGAAATGAGTGATTATCACGTTTATAACCAGTCCACCATCTATAGACGACATCTTGTCGTCTCTCATAGTTAGTAAGTTAGTAAGATAGAAAAGTCCCTTAAAAGACCCATGTTCGTTTAAAGTCAACAACTTTCGTGACTCCACACGACAAATAAGTTATTCAGGAATTTTTCAAATGTTTTAATTAATATGCTAGCTAATTTGACAGGTTGATAGTTGGATGCCAACTTCCTATTTCTGCACATAGAAATGGGACTAATGTTGGCATTCTCCCAATGCTTTGGAAGTTAAGTTTGGGTAAGTGATATATTGAACATCTCTATAAGTGGTTGTGAAAAGACATCCACGTGGAATGACGACAACTTTGGTTGAAATCAGTCAGGATCGACCGGCCTATTTAGCTTCAGATGACTAAGCCAATTCATATGTCTTTCCATTGCAATACTGATCGATTCCATAGTAACTGTATTAGTAGTATTCGTGCGGGATGCATTAGCACTAGCATCATTAGGGTAGACGTCATTAAAACATTCTGGTAATCTTTCACCCTTGGTCAAGCTTTAGCCAGCTAATATAATAGAGTTTTCATGCACCAGTAATGATGGAATTCCATCGTTTTTCTTACATCTCTGAATATAATAAAACAATTGTTTACGGCAATCGTAACTATTCTCAACCAGATGTGTTTTATAGGAAATATCTACCGTTAAACGACCTAAGCTTGAAAAGCCACATACATCAGTGCACTTCTGGTTTTTCCATAAAGGCTTTAAAATGGAGACAATTATTCCTAAATCGTACATAAAAAGTGTAGGAAATTGTTTCAACATGTGAATGGTTTGAACTTTTGTTTTGATTATGTACTCTTGAAAAAATAAAACTTTTATGAAAATATTGGATTCTCGGAAAATACTTGACCACTTGGATTCAGAAGTCAGTCATAAATATTCTTACATTCACTTCAGTTGTAGCCGAGGTTAAATCCACACAACAATTGCTTACATAAAGTCAAAATAGTTTTAATCTTTAACTATATTCAGTAGACCAGTTGTAAGCCATTCATAAAGAGTATTTTGTTTATTTAGCTTTATTTAAATTAAGTCCATATTTATCTCTCATGAAGTATATTTCCTTAGTGGAATACCTGATCCTGTATTCAGTAAACCGAACGAATAACATATACTGATAACCATCGATAAATAAACATCAAATTCTTCAAGAGCATTTACAATGCTTTTACGATGAAAATAATTTTTTTCGGATACTTACAAACATAAACAACATGTATGTATCAACGGTAGGAATAAAGTTATTCCTTTATTATTGAATAACTGATTTCTGCCACCACGTATGAACATATGTAAATGGGATTGTTGGGGGGTTTCCATATGTCTAAAATAAGCCGGAAGCATCCTACCCCTCATCTCCAGTGTTGTACAAAGCTATAGTCACATTTCAACCACTTTATCAAAGAAGGACATAGCGCAGTAAAAGTCAAAGAAATTATTATCATAGTATCATAGCCTAGGCGCTTCATTAAAGAATACAGAAAGCAATCGGTTATCGAAATGATAAACAACTTCCAGAAAATAAAAGAACCTATTCTCATTGAGTCATTTGCATGCTTACTACGTTGCGTTCTGACCGATTATGACTGCCTTTGATGCTTAAAACAATGGAGCAGTTACCAATACAGTAAGATTACTGAAAATAGAGGGGGAAATATTACGGATAGATGGAAAGGTGTCCCTCTTCAGTATTTTTGCCGCAAAGAAGTTTCATCAGTTGCGGCCACATTGTTAAGTAATAATAAGCCACTACTAGGAGTATTTTCATTCAATAACAAGCAACTTATATACGAACTAAAGTAGCCATGATGCTGAATAATATCGCCTCCGTTTCACAATTTTAAAAATAAATATCAGCTAATGAGTTCATGCCAAACAGGTTTGTAAGTCTCAATGGTTCTCATTGGAAACAAGGGAACATGTTTACTAGAGCCATTGAGAATAAAACGGAAGTTTACCGATAACCGAAATGATGAAGTATCTGGATAATCGGATTTATTTAATACTGAGGAAGAATGAACCTTAGAAGATATTTTCCACAGTTTTCGCAGTAAATAAGCAACTTCTACGTTCCATGGAGAACTTTGTAACATATTTGTCAAGGCTCTTAAATAATTGTCGTTCAAACATTATAACTGGCCACTCTATTGTTCGGGAATTTTTAGACAGCAAGTCCTCATAGTTGCCATTATGGGATAATTAAAATAATGTCACTGACTCAGCCTTATGCATACTAATCGTTGATGGACTATGACACTGAAAAAAAGATGTCGCAATTCCAGTTTTATCAAAAAATCGCTAAAACTAAGAAAAGTCAGTTCAAATAAATACCAAAACCTGACAACGTGTGACAAAAGATCTATGCAAAGTACTATAATCATCTACCAGGAAAAATCTAGTTGCTGGTCATGGTTTTTCTTTTACAAAGTGACCAGAAGTATGTGCAGTGCCTAGTTCGATATCCGAAACAACACTTGAAAATTTATCTATAGTCAAACAATTCTTCAAAAAGAATGATTTTACTCGCCAGTTTAGACTGTACCGATTACATTCCGAGAGAGAAACCTGTAAACCTTATCGATACACTTCAAATAACTCCATTATAAACAAAAAAGAATGAAATGCTGATTCGGGTGGTAAACTAAATGTCAACATCTGATCTAGTAATCCCTATCCACTACTCCAGAAATCCTAAGAAGAATCCCACTCAAGAAGCATGGAATAAGCTGAAACCATCCTGCCTTCTACGCCAGTAACATTACCAGCGGTACTCTAAGTCAAAACACAAAATACATATTATGGATGATATAAAATGGCGTGTCCTAAATCATCACACATAGAAAAATTAGAATTTAATTTTCAAACCTTTAGTCCTAATGATTGCAATAAATACAGATCAATTTTTAAAGTACTTGTATGGTCTAGAAAGTAATGTTAAGCCGTCTTAAACAAGTTATGTCATATATTCCAGACACTGAATATCAATAATTTAGAAAGCGAATTAGTTGATTTAGACAAGCTGATGACAAATGTACCCTGTAATCAAATTACATCTGATGAATTTGTGATAGTTTCATCTCATTGATGACGTTTTTTTAAAAACTTTAAAAAGCATTGTGATATTAATAAACAAGGGTGTAATACGTTTTTTACTCTACCTAGAAAATCTGGCTGTCCATGTAATTCTGATTAAATAACTGAAGATTGCTCCTACTAGCGCACTATATATAAATGTATTGTGCATTAGTGTTAGGCGTCGTAAAATCAGTAACTTCAACCCTATAATATCTTTTCTTATACTGAAAAACATTTTGGCTAGTCTACATGATTAGAAATATTGAAGTACGAGATCTGCATCCAATGCTCTTACAGTGAATAGGTGAAGTTTAGCGTGGCTTTTAGAAACGCTTCAGAAAGAAGTCATTATTATCGTGATTGGACACATTTTAATAAGCTCACTTGAATTCATGAAAAAACAGTACTGAACATTTCTGCTCTTATATTTATTTGAAATATCAACCTCGGTATCAATATGTGTAATAGGCTTCCATGCATGAAAGCTTAAAGCTTCCCATATTAACTAAAATAACGTAATTAATCAGGTATTTTTGTAATTGATGAACAACTACTTGGCAAATTCGTCTGACGTGTTAGTTCTAAATATAGTCCTTATTGATAACATTTTTTACAATTTTAAGACGTACTTATGAAACAACTGATTTACTTGGAGCATACTGCATGTTTTAATGCTGAATTTTCTCAAGCAAACTGTTTTTTTGCACTAACATCTATTTGTATCAAATCAGTGGAAGTTAATGTACTATTCTGCCATTTACTAATTACCAACTTAAATATGGTATTAATAATTCATGTTCTTAAATTGTTATATTTATTATGAATTACATTTCCAAGTAGTTTATTACATGCAAATAAACGTTTTATTTGCAGAACAGTCAAAATTACTAATGTTTCCAATTTTTGGCTAACAATAACTTATCCGATGGAAGAAGGCTCAATAAAAGATTTAGCAGAAGCCAGACTAACTGCTGAAACATATGAAAAGAAAGTAAGTTTCAAGATGGTAAATGACAAGCTTTTATTCCTCCGTATTCTACTCAACCAACTCATATAAATTTGTTCTCCTGCAATTACAATAAACTGTTGTTTTACTTAGTATTATGTTTTGATAATCATACTGGGCATTGCATTAAGATTTATGTATAATGAGCTAACATGATTTCACTCGTGGTTAAATGAGATGAGTTCCAACTACTATTTACGGTAACTATTTCTTCGTAATTAATGGAACATATTTTAATTTTTAATAATCAGTAAGTCATGAAATAAATCTTGAACGAGTAAGATTTTGAATTATATAATATCAAAGTGACTCATCAACTATATATCATGATATCAATCTATCAATTAATACTTATTACTCCTCGTTGAATTTGGGCCGCTGACCAACATTCTTCAACTAAATTTGTCCTCGAATCCTCTTTTCAGTTATTCCCGAGTGATATTCATTCTTTTCACATCCATCTATAATTACGTTTCTCGGTATTCTTCTTTTACTTTGACGTTGAGAATTTCAAGTTAGGGCTTGTCACGTAACAGCTTGGTGACTATGGTACTGTGTCACAAATTCACCACCAGTTTCCTCATTATTTTCTCCTCAGACAACAGTCGGCTGATCTGTTCTCTTCCACAGTAGGCTGGTACTGATAAAGTCTGGCTGACGAATCCCAAATAAATACCATGTGTAGATAACAGTCTGTAAATACCTGTATCTTCAGGATGATCATTTTAGCAGTTCTCCAAGTTTCAGTTCCATGCAATTTAACTACCTTCACGTTTGTACTAAAAATTCCGAATTTAATGTTTTCTGATACCTGGTTTTAGTCATATATGTTGTTTAGTTGTAGAAATGATACTCTTGCTTTATCTCACTTTGCCAATCCATGTCTTCACAATCGCATAAGATTTTTCTCGTTTACCAATGATGTCGTTAAGGTATGTCAATGTTCCTAAATGTTCCAATGCTTTTTCTTCAATCGTAGTGTGACTTGGTTGGTGTTCACCGCGTTGTATTTAATAATGACCATACTTTTTCGTTTGTGGGAATTGAGGCTTATCGATGCAGAGTCTGCTACTACGCTGGTCATCTTCACTTGCATTTATTAGTAGTGTGGGACAGAAGAGCTAGATCATTTGCGAAGTCCAAGTTGTCGATTGTATTTTATGCATTCCGTGAGGTACTGAGGTTTTCATTATCCAGTCAACCATCGGAAGAGAGTAAAAAGGCGAGAGTATGTAGCGTTGTCTGATATCGATCTTAACTTGGAATAAATCTGTGAGCTACTCTCCATGCACGATTTGATAGTACAATTCGTCATGAGAGTTCCTTATGATATTGACTATAGTCTCGGGTTAAATATAATGTGGCGAAACACTCCATAATGTTCCCATGCTTTCCTATAGTCAAGAAAGTTAATGAAAAGTGATTAGTTCCATTCAATTAATTTCTCAACAATTATCAGTAGTGTCGCTGTTTGATTGGTAGACGATCGACCTTTATGGAATCCGGCCTGCTGATTTTAAAGTTGGAAGCCTACTGAATGTTTCACTAGGTTTAACAACACTTGAGTAAAGATGTTTCCAGGTAGTAATAGCACAGTGATGCCTCTGTAGTTTTCACACATACTAAGATCTCTTTACTCTGGTATCTTGCTGAAGCATTTACATTTATTAAACGACATACATATTTCCGTTCACGTAATCATAAGATAACAATGTGTCATTATAACACAGTTCTGCACCAAAAACTGATTACAAAATCACCTTCCGGTTTTTAGTAAATGTGAAATAAGGAGTTGGTAAACAATAAAAGTAACCGCATTCCCCACTGTTTTCAATAATTTCAATAAAATGAGTTGAATACACCTCATTTTTGTTGCAATTATTTCAATAATACAATTTATTGTCAGTCGAGTAATTCATCTCCTTCGTCTTACATTAGATTCTAAAATTACTGCAAAACCCCAATATACTGATCAATATACTTTTTTAAGAGTTACGCATCACGATGTGTTATTAAGTAAAGTAACTATATGTTATCTACTGACTATGATGTCATGTATTTAAATTTTAGCAGTATTGAAATACTTCGATCAATTAAGATTTTATTTAGTGTAACATTTAAACACAATAAAGATTTAACGTTGCTCATTCAATTCTCAATAAAGTTATCATTTTCATATGTGTTTTTTTTTAAATCAAGTATCATCAAATAGAATATGAAAAAGAGAAATATCGTGAAGAAGCACGTCTTACTAGAAATCACTTAGAATTAACTGAAACTGCTTTAAGAAATGCTAATGATAAATTGAAACAATATCAAGAGAATATTAAAAAATTAGAAGATGATTTACATACTTATGAATTGTTAAAACATCGAAGTCAAGCAGCTGTAATTGGTCTTCAGAAAGTAGCAAGAGAATCTCAAGATAATGTTATTCAGTTGGAAACACGTTTAAGGTATGTATGTGTGTAGATAGGTTTATATATGATGATTATTTAAGTTAGTGATATTTATCAGACTGGTACTTTTTCGATATGGTGATACTCGTCATTGTGCATCAACTTCATTGATTATGAGATTACGCTTGACAGCTTAGACAGGAAATCGCTATGGAAACTTCTTCGACACTACGGTATACCAGAGAAACTCGTCAACATCATCCGGAATTCTTACGACGGCATACAGTGCAAAATTGTGCATGGAGGACAGCTGACAGATGTATTCCCAATGAGGACCGGTATCAGACTAGGCTGCCTACTCTCGCCTTTCCTCTTCCTTCTAGTGGTTGATTGGATCATGAAAACCTCCACATTCTGAGGGGAAGCACGGGATTCAATGGACAAGTAGGATGCAACTCAATGATCTGGACTTCGCGGATGATCAAGCACTTCTATCCCATACACGCCAGCACATGCAAGTGAAGACAACCAAAGTAGCAGCAACCTCAGCATCAATAGGCCTGAACATGCATAAGGGAAAGGGCAAGATGCTCAAATTCAACACAGAGAGCACCAAACCAATTGAACTTGATGTAGAACTTCTGGAAGAAGTGGATACCTTTACATACCTGGGAAGCATCATCGATGAACAAGGAGGATCCGACGCAGATGTAAGGGCAAGGATCGGCAAAGCAAGGGCAGCATTTCTACAGCTGAAAAATATATGGGACTCCAAACAACTGTCTACCAACCTCAACGTTTGACTCTTCGATTCGAACGTCAAGACAGTTCTTTTCTATGCAGCTGAAACGTGGAGAACTATTGCAAACATCCTCAGGAGGGTACAGGTATTTATCAACAACTGTCTTCGCAAGATATTGAATGTCTGTTGGCCTGAAACCATCAGCAACAGCCTACTATGGTAGAGAACAAACCAACTTCCAGTTGTAAGAGAAATCAGGAAACGACGTTGGAAATGGATAGGACATACATTGCGTAAATTATCTGACTGCATCAAGAGACAAGCACTAACTTGGAACCCTGTTGGGGAACGAAAAAGAGGAAGGCCAAAGAACACCCTGCGTCGAGAGCTGGAAGAAGACATTAAAAGGATGAAGCAGTAACTGGAGACAGCTGGAAAGGATTGCTGAGGACAGAGTTGAATGGAGAATACTGGTGAGCGGCCTATTCTCCTCCGAAGAGGGATAACAGGCGTAAGTAGGTAAGATACTTAGTTTATTAAGATAAGTGAAAGACTAAAATTAATGACAATTATACACTGTTTAATACAATATATGTAGAATTTTTGAATGAAATAATGAATACCAAAACAAACTGCCCATTTTATAAACATTTAACTTCTGAATATTCAAGAAGTATGTTTAAGCATTTTTAAAATGTTGCACCTGAACTACTTGTTTCAGTTCCATCAAATCACTATTCATCACACAGTGTATATTCTGTATGTATGTATATTCTGTAGTAATCAACTTCGTCAATTCAGACATTATAAGAAAAAGATGATATATGAATAAATGTGTTGGCGCGTAATTGTAATAAACTAAAATAATTGTAGGGATGTATAAGTCATTCAGTACCTTATGTATTATTTATTCGTGAAATAACTTATAGTTTTTTTCTATGTAGTAGATTAAAACTTGTTATCAAAGCTTCCCTATTGTTTTACAGGAATCTTACAGAAAGCCAAAGTTCTGAACAAAAAAATTTCAGAAAAAGATAGATGAATTCAATGAATTTCGTCTTGAACTTGGACGTCGAATGGGTTTATCTGAAGTCAACTGCAGACCTCGCCAATGTTTTAGAAAAAGTAAGAACTATTTTGTAACACATTTCGTGATGGATGTATTGCATCTTAGAGATCCGGTACATAAACTAGTCATTTAAAAATAATCAAAAGTAAAACAAACATATGTTTTTTTAGATATAAAGTAACAACAGAGTACATTCAACATGCCTTTTCATGAAGGTCATATGCTATGTATTTTCTGAAACTGTGGAAAGGATTGAAACTATGATATGGTTATTTTCCATCAAACCAGATTACAATGTTATCAAATAACGCCAACAAATACTAATTCACTAGCTAGGACAAAAGAAAAATGATTTTCAATGATTTCCAACAATTATTTGCAATTTGACAAAAGTCTGATTGCAAACACACTTACATCACCTAGAAAGTGTCGATTTACATTGTTCATTTTAGTATATAAAAGTCGTTGAAAATACAATCTATTAAGACTTGAAATCTAAATTAAATTAATGAAAAACAGTAGTAGTCAAAGCTTCAAATAATTAATCTCTTCTAAACTACTATTTTCCATTTTCTATGTCGTTCTTTTTGTTTTATTTTCGTTTACTAACACCTCACCCCCCCCCTTGCTCTTCAATTAGTTTTACAATTTTATGCACTAAATGCTGCAACAAATTTGTTCAAAATGTATAAGATGCATTCTTAAATCAATTTTATCTTCTCATTACACTACCAAAAGTGATCAAAGTTATTGTGATCAGTGGTAATTAGCAACTCTTGAAATAAACTTATATATTATACCTTATACTAACTATGAATTATTTAAATTATTCATATTTACAAATGTTCATTGTTTCATTTGAGATTTTAAAAAAACAAACTCAGTACACTTCACATTAACAGTCGTTTGATCTTAAAATAAAATATTAACAGGAAGTTATATTATTATTTCTACGAAGATTGTATTGGTGATAGGATTATAAATATCATATCAATAAGTGATTTCACGAAATGGATAGAATTGTATTTTGTATCAATGTTTTTATGTGAGTGATATCAATATAGAAATGAAAAACAACTTAGAAATTATTTATTGTAGGTTCTTACTGTTATCTACACATAATATCGTGTTATCTTCTATGAAGTTTAAACTCATTAAACCACAACTTCATGATAAAACTTTAAACCAGACATGTTACTGAACAATGAAGCAATTTATTTGATATAGCAAACAATAAAACTAAATATATTGTTTGATATATCAAGTCATATGTACATATTATATTCTTTGTCACCTTCTTCCAGCTCAATATTTCAATAACATTTCTTTCTAAATAATAATCTTGTTTAGATTACACAGCGTTTAGATGAGGCGGCATTACTTGAACTTAGATGTGCACAAAGTACATCTAATTTAAATAGAACGATTACAGAATTGAATTCTAATAAAAGAAAGTACGGAAGAAGTAACTAAAAGGAGTGGAGAATACATGCATGAAAGAAAAATACTCAATGAAGTAAGATAACTAAAAATGTTGATTTTATTAATATATGCACAGATAATGCTAATAATATTTAAAAGTAAAGTGATTGCTATTATTCGGGTCAATAAGGAACATAAAAACACGAAGGAAAAATTCATTGTAATTTAATAAACTTGTGAAAGTTAAAGCTTTAACTTTGTTCTGCACAGTTAAATCTGAGACTGTTATATGATTATGCTTGATTTAAATCAAATAACTGGAAAGATTGTGGTATCTTTCAACTCACAACTATCACAACTAACCCCTATATAAATCGTGAAAGTGAAGGACTAAGTAGTATCTACGATAACAAATATTCAATGTTTCCAACATCAAATTAAATTCAATGGTTTATCCATCTCGTTTGATTGAGCATTTAATCATGCAGTGTATATAATCATCAACGGTACAGTTAAACATAATTTCTTAAAAAGCAGATTCTCGAGGTCAAGTTCCCATTAAATCCAGGCCAGTAAGTTCATAATTTTTCTAGTGTCAGTCTTAATATGACTCGAGTAGAAGGCACTTTCGCTTGGTTCTAAGTTCTGTGATGTTGAAAAAAGCGCTTGTAAAATGGATGTAGAAATTCAGTTCGAAAAGCCTTTACCCTCAAACACAAGATTTAGTGCCTTCATCTTATAATGATGTTGAGCGACTTAAATCTACACTAGTTGACTGCTGCTTTAAATATCTAAAGAGGAGACACGATTCCAAAATATTTTAACTAAAAAACATTAGAAAAAAGCCTATGCCGACTTAAAGGCAATGATAATTTGATAATGTCAAAGCCTGATAAGTGTTCAGGAGTTGTACTAAATTTCAAAAGCTGGTGGTACATAATGACACTCAGATCGACATTGGACATGACTAACTCTGCTTATCACGCTACGGCAAAATGGCTAGTGAAAATCCTAAAACCATTGCACAGGGAGATTGTCAAACATAGATAGTCAGACAAAGACTCTTTAGAGTTTGTCAACAAAATAAAAGATCTGAAAATTGGGAAAAAATCAATGATATCACTAGATACATCATCCTTATTCACTAACATTCGCCTACTAGAAACGGTAGATTTTATATGCAGTGAACTTATTAAAACAAATATAGAAACTGAAGTTCCAGTTTCTACATTAAAATAGTTAACCCTTAGATGCACAATGAACGTAAACTTTCAATTTAATAATGAGTTCTACAAGAAATCAGATGGTGTTGCAATGGAATCACGATGAGGCCCATATCTCGCAGACATCTTTCTGTCAAAATGAGAAAATGCCCCTCTTAAAAATGAAACCAGCCAATTAACATACTATTCTCGCTATGTAGATGATACATGCATAGTCCTCACGGATAAAATAGCGAAAAGCGGAATACTTGAAAGATTCAACAACGTCCATCCATCAATCACTTTTACCCTAGGTTAAGAGCATAATGATAATATTTTATTCTTAGGCATCTTACTAACCCAAAGAACATATGGTACATTAAAAAGAAGCACATATAGAAAGTCAACGTCTGTTCGCCAGTATATTCATTTTGGCAATTCCGTTCCACTAATATACAAAAGGAATCTAGTGAAAAGTCTAACACATCGCGCTAGATGTATGTGTGTTTTGAGAAATCTGTTGAAAAAAATTGACCACCAGTCGCAACATGCTCAGCATGAATCCTTACTCGCTTAAACACATGACGCCTACAAAAACAAAATCGGAAAACGTACCTGTCTGTAAGAAATCTTTTTTTTTTTTCAAATTAGAATTCTTACATGACAACAATAGTGAAATCACGACTCAACGAATTAGAAAAGTATTGCGAAAGATGTTTACTGTAGCCAAACTGCACACTATATTCCACAACCACCCTGTCATAAAAACAGGAACCAAAGACAGACTCGCTGAATTCACCTCGTCTAAGTGTATTTGCTAATTTAACTGCTTCTGTGGAGCCAGTTATATTGGGCACACAATTTGGCAAGTACTTCATCGAATTTCAGAACATCTCCCATCCTGGATGAGTAAAGGTCAATTACGGCAAATAAACAGCTTTGTACTTGCACATTTGGTTGAAACGGAACATCAAGTAGACGTCAAGAGAGCTTTTAAAATCATCTTATAAGTTCCACCCAATCTGCCGTATGGTTTACGTGTACGTCTTCTACATATAACAGAAGCCACCAGTATCCACATTCTCAAACCGGACCAATGTGAACAGTAAGAAATTTGTACAACCTTTTACCTTGTCTTGGCTATCATAATAGCCAAAGCTTGGATGGTTTACAAATAACTTATTACACTTAATTCTCTCATTATTATTATTATTATTATTATTATTATTATTATTATTATTATTACCACGATATACAACTCTTTTCATAACTTCTAAAAAAATGTTCATCTCTTAATTGTAATTTAGCTATTATGTAACTGTCTTGACCATCCTATTTCTTATAATTTCTTAATCGGTTTCATTTTCAATAAAATATTATGTTATCAGCAGTATGTCAATTTATTCGCTTATCGTTTGCACACTTTCAAACGATAATTACCTTATTCACCAGTTATGTTTTAATCGCTCTGTTGATTAGTTGTAATGATTTTACAAATACCTTTGAACCCTGAACAATTATTACTGTAACAGACCACCAATTATTTGGTAATGATTTTAAATCTGTTGTAAACTTATATATTTACATTAATGTAGAGCTTTGATGAAAAACTGAATTGAAAAGAAATTTCTTCGCTTCCTCTCGTCATTTCTTAATGCCTAAATGGGAATTTTTTTTAATTATTATTTACAATTAGTCTATCATATAGTTGTAAGTTTATTTTGATGTAAATTAAATGTTTTATTTACCCCCTAAAAACATTCTTACTTTATAACAGAAAATAAATTTACTTGAAGCTAAGAATGCAGATTTAACTTCACAGTTGACATTATTACAAAATATGTCACAAGCAAAAGAAATTATCATTAAAGATCTACGTAATCAAATAGATGATTTACAAAATAATAAACAATTAATTGAAGAAAAAAATAAACAAACTACATTCAAACTTCAAGTGGAAAGTGCACAAATGAAAGCGTTATTGTAAGTAAAACTATGTAAAGTTTATGTATTCATTTGTATTGACTGTTTGTTAGTTGAAAATTTCTTCAGAAAATTGTCAATAAATTAAACTATATGTAATTATGGGAAGAATTTATTTGTAACATACTATGTTTCAATTTTTGTCTTGCAGTTTTGTATGTAACTGGCTTTAATGTAAACTTAACGTATCACATAGCAACAAATTGTATTATTGAAAGTTCACTTAGTTGCATGAATCTCAGGACCCTGATCGAATAGTCATGATAAGCAGATATATGTGAATTCTATGTTGGCGTTGCTTCATGTTATAAACTGATCACAACTTATTTTATCTATGCCACTTACCAGTTTTGGTAAATAATGTGCCGTATGGAAGCATCTATGGAGAAATGTTAATTAACACTTCTAAGTCACTGACGCCAGTATTACAAAATAGACGATACAAAATTATGTATCATCATTGTCCCGTTCTAAACAAACGATGTCAAACCTTAGCATTAATGACACACTGTTATCCTCAACGGTTCAAACATAGCCATGATTGGCATAAGCCATTCTGGCTTTCACTATGTATAGTCTGTCACCACTAACACCAGTACTTAGACAACTACCCAGAATATAGAGTGGGACGTAAATTTAATCAGCTCAATCTTCAAATTAGCAGATTCAATTATTTTGTCATTTTTAAAGAATTAAACTAAAGAACAATCTCTTGATTGTATGCCATAAACAGAGTGTCACTATCTAATACTTGTATAACTTTAATTAATGTCCAAATTTGACAACAACAACTGTGTTATGTGAAACGAATTCAATGTATTTTGTATATCCTAAATTTACTGTATAAGCATAAATAAAATTGTAACTTAGCAATAAATCTGCATTAAGTAATTCAATCAACTGGTAAAATTATCATTCTTGCTAACTATAATCACAAGCGGCAACTTATGTAGAAACAAAAAGATCACAAGAATGCATACTGTGATTACCCACAAGAAAATGTAATATTTATTTACAGAATACAATATTTATTGTAATTGGGTGTTAAGGAGATTGCTGAATTTAAATTCTATAGTCACAAATAGGTTTGAATTAGTAAATTATTGACCACCAAGAAGTACTCGACAGCTATTTCGTCCTAGTATGAGACTCATCAGCAGTGGCTCATCCACGACCTTCGCCAGTATTTAAGTTTTCAGTATTCATTAATAGAATTTAATATGCATAAAGTAATGTTTATAGCTCATCGATTCAATAGAAAGATAATGAAGAAATGAACGTGTTTGAATAGTACGATACCTCAAACCTCTATTCTTGGATTTAATTTCCTTTTTGGAATGGAACAGTTTTCTATATTACATTCAGAATAATATCATATTAGAAAATATTACTATAGATCCTAATGAAATTTAAAATACTCGTTGCTTCATTGTATTTACAGGTGTCACTTATTTCCTGGCAACTATAATGAATGAAATGTTAACCATATTATTACAATCTATGATCATCGTGTAACATTCTTGTATTACTTAGGAATGCGCAAATTTGAGGGATCCTATGTGAACAAATAAGAATTGTTTATGAAGCATATTTCCTTGTTTGCTATTGACTTAAGTAAATAATGGTTTTTGAATGAATTAATTTCTTCACAAAGCATATTAACATATTAATTAAATTACTAAATACATTTCAATATTTGACTTTTATTTCTTTGTATACACTAGAACATCACTTTCTGCATCTTTATCAACGATTGATAAACCATGTGAACCAACCGAAAGTGATGTAAAAGAATCTATTACCAGAATGTTAGATCAGATTGCACAGATGCGCGAGGTTAGTACATTGCCAGTTTACAAACATTTAAAATTTATTGACACAGGATTAAATAGGTAACCCATAGAGCAACTGCAAATATATAGTTAACATTTTTCTATTATTTTTGCTGTAGAGTGTCTCTCCTTAAAGTTTTAGTTATATTTTTCCAATTTATTACAGGTCGGACTGAAAAGATTTGTAACACCGGAATAGGATTCTCAAAGCGATGTTTTCCTTTAGCTGGTTGATTCGATAATTAAATGTTTGTCGTCCATCTAGATAAAATCACTAGTATGAACTTCAAAAAGAAGAGAGGTATTGAAAATTTTTTACAACAAACCAATAACTTGAACTAACGATCTCGAATCTGACAGGTTATTGTTCATAAAAGATTACCGTCGTTTGAGAGTTTGTTGTGACTACGTTTTTCCGAGACTTTTAACATTTCAGTTGTTTATTCTTGATCTTATTGGCTGATAGATTAAATCAATTTAGGTATGTCTATCGATCGATCTGAAACGTAAGTGTCACGTTATGACAAATTCTCGTTCTTTTGTACTTCTATTCGGTGTTTCAGTGTTCACCTAATCTAGCTCCTATTCATAGTTACTCATACGGAATGATGCAATCAAAGTTATGTGAAGTAACTCTTATTCATATTATCAACTATTTCTGGGAAACAACTAAATAATCTCTATCAATGAAACTAGCATATGTAATCCTTCGTAACATAATTTCCTACGTTTCTTTCTTCCACACAGTTACAATTTATTTCAGTCAATTGTACTGCGGTCAGTAATTTGCTTAAAACATTCATTTTTTTTTTCCTTTATTTTATTTATTTAAGGCTGGAAATAATTTTCAAAGTAAAGTACAAGAGCTTCAAAATCAATTTGAAGCACAATATAAATCTGGCTTAACAATCAATACAGAATTAAAGTATGCAAGAGAACGAGTACAACAAGCTGAAACGGATCGCTCACGAATGGAAACCGAATTATCAGGTCTCCATATTCTATACAAACAAGATCAAGAATTAAAAGAGAAAGTTCGTAATAATGTTTAACATAATTAACAATTATACATAGTTTATTTGTTGAAATTCTTATCGTCAGTGGTTAAGTTAATTCCCCTAGTAAAATAATATTTGACCTGCTTCTGAACTCTTATGGCCTAGCACAATATCTTAGTTATTTCGTGATAGCTTATTTTATGTCGGTTGTAATTGTTAATTGATACTATGATTATTGTACAGTGGTTCTTAATTAAATGACTATAGAAAAATTAAAACTCACTACATTTTCAGAAGGAAATAATTTATTAAGTAGCCATCTTTTGGTTTGATTTTTTTAAAACAACATTCAAATTAAGTTAACATGTAATGAGATAAACTATTAAAATTACTAATATGTGTCACCTTTTTTTGAGAGAGCTCTTAAGAAAATATTTCATACGATAAAAAAAATTAAAGAACCCTATATAGTTTGCTGGATCGTTAAAACTTTAACATTTCGGGTGGAGCACGAAATAAAATGGACAACTTGGACTTCGCAAATGATCTAGCTCTTCTGTCCCACACACTAATAAATGCAAATGAAGTTGAGCAGTGTAGTGGCACACTCTGCATCGGTAAGCCGCAATTTACACAAACGAAAACGTATGGTCATTATTAAATACAACACAGTGAACACCAACCAAATCACACTAGGATTGGCGAAAAAGCACTGGAATATTTATGAACATTCACACACCTTAACGGCATCATTGGTAAACGAGAAAAATCTTATGTGAATTGTGAAGACATGGATTGGCAAGGTGAGATAAGGTAATAGTAACATTTCTACAATTGAACAAGATCTATGACTGAAACCAGGTATCAGAAAACATTAAATTCGGAATTTTTAGTACAAACGTGAAGGTAGTTAAATTGCATGGAGCTGAGACTTGGAGAACTACGAAAATCATCATTCAAAATATGAAACACATTGCCGAAGTCACCAAACTGTATCACAAGACAAGGAAATAATCGAATTGCATCACAAAACAGGCCAAAAGAAAAGAGGAAGACCAAAAAAATACAATTTATGTGTGGACATGGAAGAGGCGAATTCAGATAATTTACCTTTTTTCAGTGTGAATATAATCTGTCTACCTCATTATCACAATTAACTTAAACATTGTCTTGATTGGTCTAACATTTCTGATATTAAGTCGATTGAATATATCACAGATTGATGTTAGAGGAATACCACTGAAAACTAGAGAGCACTGGACAGCTATTTTGTTCTAGTGTGGAACTCCTCAGTAGTGCGCACCTCAGATTCCGCTCCAAGGGCTTCAGGTTGACAGCGAACGCCTAACCCTTTAATATTCCCATATTAATTTTACTGTATATTAGGGTAAAGTTTGATGAAGATCTAATTGGAAAAAATATTGTTAGCTTACATGATGTTCTATTGATTGATTAGTTCATCGATGATGTTTTGAGCTTCATAATAAAATCTAGTTTAACAATATTGAGAATAGCGACTGATCAATTACTTTGTACTATACTGTAATGTTAATAACCACTCTATGTGATTTCTGGTACTGTTAAAATATTTAGTAATTTCCAACAATCCAAATAAATGAAAAACTTCACTATCTAGTAGATCATTTTACTTAACAAAAGTATTATAAACAAGTTATTGATTAGTTCCAAGTATCGTTGTTTAATTTATTTATCAGCCTTAAAATAATAGATTATTTTATTGCAAAGTAGGTCCAGTAAATTTGAAGATATGTATTGAAAGTGACCAGTCGCTGTTGTCATATGTGCATCCTGAGTGGATTGCTCTAATATGACTTAAATTTATAAAAATGAATTAAGCTGGATTGCAGTTGGTAAATGGTATCTGGAATACATCAGACAAAACGCGTGTTCTGATTTATGTTCACTGTTAACAATCGAGTCTGATAAGTTTTAAAATAAAGGAATAAATCTTCAACTGATGGTTTTGATTAAAAAAGTTCTAACAGTAATGTCAAGTGAAATTCTAAGTATAAATGTCAGAAGGAAGGGATTTCCCCTACTTCTCTTGCACAGTATTTATCGTGATAATAAAAGTTTATTGTTCAAATTATTTAGATTTCGAATTAAGTCGATTTACTAGATAACTCACCCAAAAATTTGATGAGAGTGATTTAGATAATCATCATGAGAATACATTCCATGAAGTATAAATAGAAGTATGATGTTTTATCAGTTCAACTGATACCGTCCTCCTGTATTATGCATAACTCTATTCATACAACAAAAATCTAACTCCATAGTAATTAAACAACCCGAAGTAATTTTTATAAGTTAGTGTGTGCATTAATAAATTAAAAACAGTGGTATTGATATTACTAGCTACTTGTCTACTCACACCAGCTCCGGCCTATTGAGGTTTTCATTTCGATAAGAAATCCTGTTCTATCGTTTCATCAGAGCTGCTCATTTACGTTTCATTTTAAGATAACTACTTAAAATACCTCATAGTTGCCAATCAAATATTTGTATCACATGAAGCTTACATCATAATAAATTTTACTTTACTCAAAATTTTAGAAGTATCAAATCATCCATTATTTATCTGTCTGCTGATATATAATCGTTTTGTCTTCTGCTTTAATTACGCTTCATTTATAATCCCAAATCTACTCATCATTAATTAGGTGAAATGTTTGTTAATCCAACTGTGTGATTATCTGGGTATACAAACTAATCATCAAGAGTCCACTTCAACTGAAATGATTTTAGCTTGTCTAGGTAAGTAATTCATTACAAATTTGTTGTAGTGGTAATATCATTAGTTATTTTTAATAATGATAAAAATTATAACGAGATAAGCTAAATTCTTCCAGAGTCGGGATACTCTTGGCGACTTCTTTCACAAAAACCTATCATAGAAATGTTCTTGCTATTCATATATATAGAAGACTAGTCACTTCAATTCAGAATTAATCTAAACGCACTAGTGATCAGAATAAGGTTTAGACTCAGCTGAATAAACACAAAATTCTATTGTATGTTCAAACGAAATTGTTTTTTTTGATGGATTCATTTTTATTTTTGGGGAATTTTAAAACCTTCTGTGAATGGTTTTATAGATGCATAGCCAATGAAGCTTAAGTGTTTTAAGTAATTTTTGAAAATTCCTTTAGCGTATAGTATGATGAGTAAAAATCAACTAGACACACTACTGACTACGTATACAAGGTGAAAAACAAGAATTTCATTTGCCGATGAGATCATTTTCATTTCCAATTCTCACGTGCACATATATGATTTTAATGATACAATTACAACTGATCAAACGTAGTAACGACATGGGGGGGGGAAAGATAACTTATCATATTACGTAACTTAAATACAGCTCATCTTTAACATTTAACACCCAATTTCATGGTTTCTATTTAGTTTCTATGACGTGCTTTGATTAAAGCCTAATGTAATAATACTGAAGATACTGATGGTAATGATAATAATGATAATAAGTTATTGTACAACTGTTGTTGATACTACATTTGGTTAGTTGTAATTATATTATTATAAATATTATGCATGCAATTCATCTTGAAAATGAAATTACGGAGAAAAGATCTATCTACTAGATCAAATTCTTGTCTTACGTTTCTCAATGGGTATTTTCCATTTAAATAAAATGAAATGCAAGGACCATTCTACATAACAGATTAAAAAGAACATATTACCATTATAAATCTCAAAATTTCTAACCAGGTACATAAATTTAAACCCTATTATTAAATCACACTGTTTTAGTATTATGCATATATGATCAGCTAATTCTAAGATGTTGAATTATTCAACACTGATATGTAATTTCAATAAACGATTATCTGATTGAATTTCACTAAATCGGACTGCCTGAAGTTATAACCTTATCGAATCACGATATGCTAAATGCACATCTTTAACACGCTTGAATCGCTAACTTCGACTTTTCATTTTGTCAAGTTTTTTTTTTAATATCTGATATTAACACTAAACTCAGTGGAGGTTTAAATTATCCCGTTGTTGATTTATCAAGACTATATACTCACGATAAACATATATCGACAGGAACTGATTAAAATACAGTCCCGTATACCAAAAACAGGATAGTTGTAGCATTTAATGGTGAAGATATAAACATTACAATAGTTGAACAAGTTAATGTTTATTTAGACCCAATTCGCTCAGGAAATAATAAATAGAGTGTTTGATATGAAAGCTACTTAGTCCGAGTCCCAGTGTGAATACAGGTAAACACAGATGATGAAACAGAACAAGACACTTTTAGCTTAGTATATCACACACTGAATGAATATTCAAAAGAAAATTTGATTAAATTTTACTCTGTTGAAATTATTTAATCTCCTTTTATTCCATCTGATAGTAAATTACTAGTAAGTGAATAAACTAACCTACTGACGACCATTTCAGGAAAAAATGAAAAATCCTATAGAATTCAATGTATATGTTACGTTAAGTAAATACTATAGAGTTTATATCAATCAAAAATAAATTAAATTAACAAGAACTAGGTTATATTCACTTTTAACTTCTTTATATCCAATTTAATGAGTGATATCTACTAATTAAAACAATAAAAGTCCTGTAACAGATTGTAGATATTCCTGTTTGATAAAATTATGTCAACATAACCTAAGAAACATCATTATATTGACCTGTTGTTAAAAAATATTAAGGAATTCTATCACAAATTTCATAAACTAAATTAAGAACTGTTGAAGTTTACATTAGTTAGACGTTTTATCATGTATACAGCAGTATTCAATGAGGAATACTCCAATAAACATATATTTTTACAATATTTTCATACTTAATGAAGATCGCATCGAGCACCTTTTGAATAGAGGTTGCTTACCTTGGGTTTGTGTTCAATCAAGTGAGATACGAGATCATCATCATTTTAAAAATCATGAACCACCAATTAACCATGAACAATTTATTCAGAACTGTGATAATTCACATAAATGTGTACACGATCTGGAATGTCAACAGTCACACCTACCATGTAGTATGAATACAAGGAAGTCAATTCAAGAAGTTGAATGTGATCATAAACAGATTGAACATTTAACCGATCAAGTTATTAAAAACCAAGGTCAGTTGCCATTGAAAGATTGGCGATCAATCAAAAATTTGTGTGCTGTATGTAATGAGAGATTAGTAAAATATTTGTGTAGTCAATTAAATGACTTATTTGAACAAATTAACGAAATGCATCGGATAAATATACAACATCCGAAATGTAACGACCACATTTTAGCCAAATTACAAGAAGAGCTTGAAAGTAAGCAACTAGAATTGAATAATGTCAAAAATAACTACGAAATACAGAAAGCTGGACAGAGTAAGTTGTTAATTTCAGAACATTCCTAATAATTCTACTAATATCTTGCATAAAGTTTGTAAATCTAGTAGGTTTAGTGAGAATACATAAATGTAAGGTAAATATCTACAAATCAAGTATTTAGGTATCGACATTAGTACATATATATAGGTTTTTGAGATTCTATACTATGTCTTCCTTACATTTTACCCTCAACTACTAATTCATAGGTTCAGATCTGGTTTCATCTACCCCAGTTTTGAGCATGTTGGCAGTATCACTGGCTAGTATGGAAATAATATGACTCAGAGTTAATGGAATAAATAAATTATAAATGTGGTATGTATAAATCATAAAACTTAGGTTACATGCTAAAAGTTCTAGTATTAGTTTCATTCATTAATACAGCGTGCTTAACTCTCATATCTTGCTGCCAAAATACTTGGAAATGTTATTCACATTTTATTACAACTACTACATCCTGTATAATCACTGATAACTTGATCATTTTTGTAAACTGCAAGTGGTAGTAGAATAATATAAATTTACTTATTTCATGGATTCTCTACCGTTGATTTTAAACTAAAAACAATGGTATCTAAAATCCGTGAACATACTTTGTATCATCTTAATCAAGATTAGCACACGGGAAATAATTATATAGAGGAAGCATTATAGATGGATATATATAGATGGATATTTATATGTTAACCATTGTAAAAATTCTAGAAAATTAGTTTTAAAATAATGAAGATTTATAGAAAATGATAATTAATGAAGAAAATTACGTAAAAGCGGTTGTAAAATCAAATATTATTGATAAGATAAAAAGTTTAATGATCTGTATTGTAAAGATTCAAAAAATGGGATGTTACGTAGTCAAAAGTTACAAACTAATGCTACTGAGATATTGTATCACCGACATATAGATCCTTTCTAATGCATAAATTCATTTTCAGTTTTTTTTTAATAACAATCACTTCGTCTAAATCTCAAGTTATCTGGGCATAGATTATTTTACAATGCCAACATCAGTAAACTGAACAAGTCTATAAATTGATGCATATCAAGTAGTTAATTTCAAAATATCTACTGTATTAATGTATCCACCATCATAGAGATGAGGTAAGGTTGTACAGTTAAGAATATATTAAAATTATAATCACAGTTAGTGTAGAATGTGATTGAAGATAGAAAAATCGCATGTTATATTCAGACAGTATGATGCATATCAGCAAAGCGACAAATGAATTGTCTTTAAAATATATACCTGAGAGAAGTATTGTACGTAAACAATTTGCGGAATTCTCATATCATTTATGATATACTGATTTATCCAGTTTATCTAACTAGATTCAACTGTCTTAGCTAAAGATGAGAAGGCAGACTTTGTTAGATTTGATCACAAAAACTGGAAGTGAAGGAGTTACCTAAAATTTGGTAGTATGAAGCTATGCTTCGTATCTCGGCCCAATAGTTAATGATTGATTGTATAGAACTAACAAAAATCACATACTCATTCCTACTAAAATGACATCATAAAAACTAGGTCAAGGCGATGTTTGGTATCACACTTTAAGAAACCTACGAGAATCATTTTACGAAGTACGGATTCATCTATTTTCCTTCGAACCAAGGTTAGTGATACTACTTATTTTTCCATATTGAAGTGGGTTGGTCGAAGTTCAAACTTGGGATTCGCTGGCAGAAAATCAAACTTTAACAATTGAACTTCCACTTTACTCTTAACCTATGAAGGCTAGAAACCGAAAAGAAATATGGAAATGGATTCGCTATCAGGGAACCGTAATAATATTGAAGTAATAAAAATCTGCAATACAGACAGAGTTTAATACGCATAATGGACCACTTGGATTATGTGATCCTTTTGTTATTTTAAGCTAACACATACAGAAATGATATTTCTTACTAATTCTCATATTAAGTCGTTAGTATGAAATTTACCAAAACCACTCGACCACTTCCAACTAACCTAACATTAGCAACATAACATACAGGATACTAAGACACTTAAACTAGTAGCCACGTTATAATTTGATTGATAGAGTTGGATTTGCACTAAGGACTAGAAAAGCGAAAAACTGGTCACTCACTATTCAGTGATTAATCAATGTTACTGTTTTTACAAGCTGGTGACCTATCAAGTTAATCGAATTGCCTTCTTATGTATGTATTACACTTTTCCATCTATTGCTGGTATAAATCATTTATTTGGTAAAGAAAAACTTTTTTTCTTTAAAAAATATTTAATTTCATTAAAAACTAACTATCAGGAAAAACAAATTGATGAACTTAATAAAACAATTGAAAAATTGAATACATCTCTGAAACTTCAAGTACAAAAAACAGAAAAACTTCAAAAACTGATTGAACATCAACATTCGAATTCAGCAGAATAAATATGAAGCATTTAAAATGGCTAAAAGTCTTTTAGCTGACGTACATGCCAAAAAGAAAAAAGTAAGTACGCAGTCAGCATTATAATTGTTTGACATAAAATATGAAATTTATAAACTTAATTAGTAAGCTTACAGTTCTGTCTTATTTTGATTGAGGTTATACTTAACGTTCTCAATAGTCGGTTCGTTAAAGTCGGCAAACACGATCATTATTCCGTTTCTTTAATAGGTGAGTATTAAATAATGAAGGTAGAGTTTCATTAAAGATGTTAGCTGCTTCACGTTTAGTAATTATTGTCTTTTCATCACTCAACGCTACAATGGCATCTTCATATAAGAAAAGCTAAATATAAACCCATACACTTAAAATCAAATCATTACTGAAAATTACGCTAAAGATATGTAGAATTAACCCAATAGACGAAAGGAGAAATGCCCTAAAATGCCTTTTACAATGCAATTGATTATCTCTATCGAAATTTTATAGTCCCACTTGGAAAGTATCCAATATTTTTGCAATACAAAACATAATTGTAAGCTACAAGTTAATGTGCTTAAAATAGTTTCAAATGATAAGAGTTGTGTGATGAATATGTGATGGAGTTCTGATAATTGACCAAATAAAATTGTGAAAAGTTTAAAACTGAGCGAACAAAACGAAACTTGAGCACACAGTAAGATAAAAGATTGTCACGAGAACAAAATTCCTATTGCATAACTCGCGATATGAAATAATTAGTCGAGTGACCTTAGTATTTGATTTTTTTTTCACGTTTATAGTAAATTAATCAATTTAAATTTAAAAAAATTACGTCTTTCGATGAAAACATTTAGGTTTTTCATATTAACTGTCATAGTTACTGAATTCGAAGAAACTTCAGAAGTAATCATTTCGTAATATATTAAAGTATCCTATAAATAACAGTAAAATTACGTGTTACATTAGCCAGATGGCTAAACACATTTAAATACAGTAAAATGAAACAAGTTCAGTTCAGTTATTTTTAGTTTCATTAAAATAAATTTCATACATTCTTGTTTTGCATATGGTACGCAGATAGAATTTGTAAAAAGTAAAGGTAGACATTTTAACTTGAGGATTGTAACTAGATCATGAAGAGTACAGAATCGTTGGTTCAAATGTTTTAATCAAGGACCATGTATCAGTACTAAGAGTTAATCGGCATAAAACCAGATTAAGGAAAAGTCATTTACAATAACAAGTTGTAAAGTTGTGTAACAGTAGTCTAATATCAGCTAATTAATTTTAATAAACCAGGAATAACTGGTCAGCTGTTCCGTCGTGGTGTGGATCTACTTATCAATGCGTGTCCATAACCTCTCTAGAGATCACATCAAAACCTTTAGGCCATGAAGTAGTCTCTCAACTGTTGAACCACTGAGCTGGCCTCCAGTTATTTACATGTTTAAGTTCAGTCAATGTATGATATTTCTCAACTGCCATTAGTATCAGTGACCTCTGGTTTCCATTTGTTCTCTAATAAAATACAGCAATCTTCACAACACCCTGATCTAAAATATATTAAGTCAATCCATTACGTGCTGCTTTCGGTTGTTTCTCATTACCTATTGATCCTGTACATCTTACAGTTCACAAGCTATCAATAATTAATTATTTCAATGAATAAATATTATTTAAGTTTTTTAATCTCCATGATAATTCTACTCATCATTTTCAATAAAATTTCAAAGCTGATGTTACGCTAGAAAAAGGGATTTGCAAAAATTTCGGTGACTAGGATACCTTTTGTATTTGAAATTATCTCCCTACTTGTGAGTACAGGGATACTATAAGAAATGAACCATCTCCGGTTAAACGTGTAATTATAATATTTACCAAAAAGAAAATGAAGGTACACTAATCGACCACCGACTTTGTTCCCGAATCATAATAGTCGTTAAACTAACTACTGATTCCTATACACCAGATAACATATATTAAATATATACGACCGTTTGGAATAAGAAGTTAACAGACGTTTGACTAATTAAAAAGGATCGCCAATCTCAAAAACATTAAGTATGGATATGCCCATATATAATGAGATATTACATTAGATATTATTTTATTTCTAAAAGCTTGGAACATTTCGGGATCTTATCGGGCGAATGTTGGACGTGGACTACACGGTTTTCTCCAAATCCTGATATGATTATATTTCAGCGACTTCAGCAACTTATAGACTTTGCAGTTTCAAGTCGTTTAACATCAATTCAACCTGACATAACAGCATCATTTAATAAAGCCGGCAGTGATACATGTTATCCTTCTATAAATTCATTTAAACCAACTATGAATCAACTCCCTACAAAACAGTTAAATACTACGTATGCTAATAATTTAGCACTACCGCTATGGGATCAACATTGTGAAGGTAAGGAAAGCTGTTTACAAACCTCATAGTAACTACCAAACATTTTGGAAAATAACAACCTTTAAGCATAGCACCTAGTTCAAGCTACCGTTCTTCTATGCAATTTATCGTTAATCATTTTAGTAAGTCAACTAGGATAATGTTACTGAGCTTAGAAAAATAATATACAAGGCTGTCAACTTTTGCATGATATACGTTCAACAAACGATTAGTTACCAGGATAGAGGAAAATATTATCTGACTAGTAAAGTTAAGGATCACTATCCTAAACAATGAATACAAAACAGTATTTATTTTTAGACTAGTCACAGTCCTAATTCATACAAACAACCAGATGATGCAGGTTCTCACTATGGAGTGAAATTCTGAGGGAACTTAATTTGAGAGAAAATAGTAGCATAATAACAAATTGCAGTGCACCAATGTTTTCGAATTGCCTGGTTAAGTTAGTTCATGGAAATTTCGTTGAGATATACGTTTGATAAGTAACAATAGTATTTCTTTATCAATAACTAGAGTTGCGTAACTGATTAGACTGGTAAGAAACGCACTCTACAGGTAGTACACGAATTAATAAAATACGCAATCACCACTAAATCGAGTGGGAGCTAGATTAGCTGATAGTTATTCAATTTATCCGAAAAGACTTTGAAGTGAATTCCGTTATAAATGACTCATTAAGGCCGAATACTGAACTCCATTCTTACCCCATCAATCTACAGAACGCATTATTATATTAGAACTATATGTTGAATTGCTTCAGATAATAATTCGGAACACTAATATCAAGGTTACTAAAGAACAAGGTACAAAGAAACCGTCCGCCTTAGGGAAACACGTAGGAAAAAACATAACAAAATCATGTTTTACTCGCATTAGTATTCAAAACTAAGTCACAAGTGATCCAAGCTTGTTGCATACTTTTAAGATGATTTTCAACAGTTTGTAGGACTACCATTAGCCATTAACAGGATTAGGGTATGGCGTTGCCAAGTATGAGGAGGAAAATGACAGTCTTCACGTTACAGAGACCACATAGTTTAATGCTCTGAAAAATCACGTTTCATGATTGATATAGCTTAGTGTTCCGACTAAAATTTGAACCTTGAACGTACATTCCTACTATGATACTGACACTTGCATTTTTGTTGTTTTCCTATTTGACTAACCAACTCGACATTTTTTATTATTGTTACCTGCATATTTTTAATTCCTTCCTCACCTTTTCAAAACCATTAGGTTGAAGATTACTTTCATAATAACTAAGTATTCAACATCTCCCTACATACTGATAGATCATTACTAAACATAATCTTATCCTTCGATCGCGTACATCTTATTCAGATAGAAGTTATTTTTTTATTAAATCTAATTAGCCAACTTCAATGCCAATTACTTTGTCATTTTAATTTAAGGCCACACAATTTTACAGCCAAACTATCAAAGGAAACTTAGATCTACATTGGAAGGAACGAATGAAGTTGACAGTGAGAAAAGACAAATACACCGACAGAGTGTACGAGAAACTAAATTAAAATCGTGTACCAAATCAGCGTTCACATGGACTGAAGAAACCGGTCGAATCTAGTAAACCAAAAGATGACCGTCAATACTAGGAAAATATTCGTTACAAACTACCTCAAGGAGTACGCATTTTATGATAAAAAAAACCTCAAATATGTGATACAAATAATAGATTACTGCCTAAAATATGAATCTTTTAACTTTAACTTAACGTGAGAATTAGTGGCAGATCTCGGATACCAATACGGATCAAACCTAACAAGCTTATAAGCAAGTTAAAGCGCATATTATCACATAGCATGACATTAGCTCTTTTGACCATAACATAGCTACTGAAGGTAGGAATGTAAGCATATTTTCCACCAACTAAATTCAAAGTATTGTGTAAGGTTAAGTACGAAGTTTAGCACAAAGAACGTAGATTGGTTGATTAAGTTACAAACCAACAAGATGTGGTATTTGAACTACATAAAATAACCATGTTTCAGATATTCTGAAATTTGCTAATATTTAAGAGTGAACATAAATAAAATATGACGAGTTTTCAAGCCAACATATTTAGATAACCCTGTGATGATCAACTGAATTAAATTCATGTAGAAATATTAATTGTTACACAATAAGAGTGATTACACAGTTTAATAGTTGTACACAAACTAATAGACAATGCTTAACAGGTATTATCAACCAGATGCAGAAGTTAAAAAAAAACTTAGAGAAGACAATTAATGAACGATGAAAAGAAAGCTATCATTTTTAGAGGTACATAAAAATCTGAACAAAAAATTTCTAAACAAAAAACACTAGGATTTTGGTCTAGGTTTGACAATAGAATGGAAAGAAGTTTTGTTCGCGAAGTTTTGGACCCAAGGGTGGGACATGATACCTTCTAGGGACAACCGATCAGTCGGATAACGTTGAAGGATCTGTATACATAATATTAATAAAAATATCAGTAATAAATCATATATATATATATATATATATATATATATATATATATATATATATATATATATATATATATATATATATATATATAGTCATGATAATCATATTACTTGTAACTAAACGTTTAGTTGATTAAGTGTGTCACAGACAGATGCCAGTTAAGTACCGGAGAAAACTGGTAAGCAGTGGACACCTTGTTTCGTTCTAGTATAGGACCCCTTAGTAAAATCCATTCTTCATTCAGCCAGGGGATTCAACTCAGGGTCTTAATGTCTCACGACGGATGCTTAGCAATGTGCCCTACTGGGACTTAGTCCAAAGCAGTTCCCATTTCCATCAATCAATGATGTAGCGCAATAATCAGCCAGTGTCGCTGATGTCTCACTCCCGATGTGTTTGTCTGTGGTACCCAACCGACATAAAAGTGGCGAATACAATTAACTAAATATAATACCTATCTTCACGAAACCACGTCCATTCAACTAAAAATTTATTACGTAATTTTTTCCTCATATCTCATTTGATAATGGTAGCTGGTCTGTTTAATTTTTGTTTCCCTATTGGCTTGAATTATAATTTAACTGATCAGCCATCTTGGTTTAATTATTTTTAAGTTTCTGACTACAAATAACAGACTGCTTGTTGCCTAATCACCATGACTGTAAGTGACGAGTCAAATTAATAATACTTTATTGTAGAATAACCATTACTTATACACATAATTCAACCTATATATATTCGGAGATCCTGCGACAGCCTTATGACCTTATCGACCACAGGTATGTCAATCCAGCAAATCTATTAAATATATATCTCGATGAACATAAGTCAATCCATATCATGTAGATTTTTTTTAGGATGACAACTCAGATAGTCAGTTAGTGCATAACCTATAGTGAAACCTACAGATATTTATAATAGAGGCGGCTCGAACTATTAATGAAAACTCAACTTAAAAACCTCATCAGATATTGGTTGCGTTAACTCACCCAATACAACAGAAGAATAGGATAAATGAAATAAGCTAATTAAATGTACTGGTTGATCTGATGAAAACTGTCAATTAAAAGCGGAACTACATAAACAAAAATAGACACTTACTTCTTATTTTGAAATTTTGAAAAATTAGCAAAAGATTGATTACACAACGTTAAATTCTTGTCTTTATTAGTCTTTAAGTAGTTGAACTTGTTTAAAAGATCTAGTTTGAAGTATAGGGATGTAAGTACATCAATATAGTGACTGAATTTCAGTAGACTGCCATCCACAGCAGCAATTCATTTAGTTAACTTTCGAGATTTTTTAAATCTCTTCTTTATTGAGGGAAATACGTGGTTGGATACATTGCTTTGTTTAACGATTCTAGATACAAACGAATGCTTTTCATGAGCTTTTGGGTAAAACCCATCTAATTATGTCTAGATCACAGATAGGTAATTCGTTATCGTTGTTTGTAGGCAGTGCAACTACTTATTAACTGCCAACGAGTTGATGAACAAACGATCTTACTTTTACTCACCAACAAACTATGGTTATCAATTCGTCATTAGTGAAACACTTCATTGAAAATATCCTTAATAAAAACCTAATGGCTGTTATCATAAAGTAGTTAAAATCTACTACGAGTTTTGCACAAGCAAATATCAATGATGCTGCTATATTGAGCTTATAATGATGAAATTTATCATACTATTCAACAGTTACTTTTGATGAGCTCTCGATAATACAGACAATCTTAACGTCATGTAAATCATACAACTTTTCCAAAGGAAATACTGTTAGCACGAAACGAGCCTAATTGAAGCGTGCTCAAAACATACTCACGAAGCTATGTTGTGATTGTTCCATTATTAGCAAATAAGAGCCAAGGTACAATCGGGAAGTTTCCGGAATACTCTATACTGATGTTTATATTAACTCAGATGTAATTATTTGCTTTGCTTTGCCTATTGCCTTCTGCTGTCATTTTCACAATACACCTTGCTACCTGCTCCACTTTTAATCCGATTCGGGATCAAGTCGCTGTCGTTATCGAACCGTAGAATACTAGGTGGGAGTGATACATAATATTATCGGGGCAATAGAGATAACACAACTTAACAATATTTAGATCCTTTCTAACTAAAGAATAAAAGATGACACTTGAAGAAGCTTTAATATAATAGCTACAAAGGAGCTGTAATGTAATATAACTAACAACTTGCCCGAAGACAAAAACACTGGACATCTCACATAACACTTCTTTCCTACTTTTTGGATGAAGTTATAACATAAGACGAATGAAAAATATTTTGCTATATTTTATTAGATCACATTACACATACTGTTTGAGGTACGGACAGTGGATAAATGATATGCTGTCAAGAGATATTTACTTTCATCCTAATTTATTGTTTTTATAGAACATTATGCGGAAGCTCTATGGAGAGTGTGCTTATTTTGCGATTAATTATTATCTACATACTTATTTTAGATAGTTGATCGTTAACTTTGATGCAATGGCAATAGGATAACAACAACAAGGTCAGATACACTTATTTAGAAAATATAAAGATGCCAAGAGCTATCCAAAATGACTGCTTCCTAGATGAACGCAAAGACGAAAACCAAAATCAGTTAGATACCACTTATTCAAAGGACTTAGAATAAATACGATTCAGACAAGGTATAATAACGTGAAGCGTACCAAATAACATGAACACGGTCACCACCGTCCGACAGACTGATCAAGAACTATGTACCAATAACCAAACTATTTATACATGATTATAGAATACGAGGATATCGTTAACAATATAAAATTAGTCCATCATATGTTCCCCACAAGGTTGTCTATTTTCGCTTACTGGCTAATCACAGCTTACGTTATATCGGTACGCCAATACAATACTACTACGTACCAGTAACTCTGAAGAACAATTACAATTTAGTCTACTAAATCGTGTTACTTCAAGGATTTTATCCTATGAACTATGATCCTTCGAATTATTTAGCCAGGAACTTAAGACCCTTCCATATGCCTCTACTTTAATTAAAATGATCATCACTGCTTTGTTTTATTTCAACTTAATTCAACTACAACCCCTAAGGTTCCAGTTATGGAAAACGAATCAACAACGTACCTACCAAAAAATATTGAATAAAATCCTTTATGAAATAATACTAGATATATCCGGTGTGTAAGCATTTTTAATGGAAACAGAAATAAAATCAAGTGAAATGTTTAGAGAATTACCTTAGATATCATGTCTTGTGCCAACGGAGTTATAACTGGAGGGAAGGTATATTTAACAGTCTTGATACAAGCATAAGTGTCAGGTGTATTTGGATGTTCGAATGGCGGTTTGCCACAAAGCATTTCGTAACATAAAATTCCCACAGTCCAATGATCTACACGTTCATCATGTGAAACTCCAGCAACCATTTCTGGAGCTAGATAATCAATTGTCCCACAAAGTGTTCGTCTCCTACAAAAAACGATACTTTTAAATAGTTGAATAAAGCGTATTAACTAGCAATACATCAAACCATATATCTGACCATCTGTTGGTAAAAGATACATAAAGAATCATTGAATGAATAGTAAATACAATTCAATAGTTATTTTTAAACAACATTTATCCCAAGTTTAATAGTGTGGAAGTTAGACCAAAACACAGATTTGGTTACGGTTATTAAATGAATTAACACTACAACTCCATTATTTGAATTTTATTAGTCGAATATACTTAAAATACTGCTAGTTTCGATGTATCTAATAAGATCTGAAAATAGCTACCATCTTTACTAATGCCAATGATTTACTTATTTGACTAATCAGTTACTAGGAGCCACCTTACTTGAATTTAACTAGTTAAGAAATTCAATAGATATATAAAACACATTTACGAAGTTGTGTGAAGGGCAAAATATAGTGAAACAGTAGTTTACTGAGTTAGATGTTGGATTATTGATCTTTAGGAAACAAATGCAGACTATGGTCATTAGAACCTACACTGTATAGTGAAATGAAATATTACAATTTCTTGGTTTAGTAGCTGTGAGCAATCAACTCAGAAGAATCCTAAGTTAGTGAGTGCGTAGCTGGGTTACCGGAACTTTGGGATTCATAACACACCTCCTAACCTTATCATTCTGATGGATATTCTCAACATCAACTTCGACCTAGTATCTAATTCAATTCACTTACACTATACACGCACTATTCCCATTGTTCGCTCGTAATAGACGTATACGTTCCATCCTAGATAGTTTGCAACAATTGTGATATGTTATGAAAAGGACTGTAAAGTACTCGGTATCCGATAAACAGTCTTCCTACACCTCAGATGACTGAGTTTAGTGAGAAACAGACTAGATATATTAATACAAAGATGACAGTAATCATTAATGCATAGATGGGATATTAAAATAGTTAAAGCCCAATAAGCTCGACTAACTAGACATTCAGTGAGACTAGGTATAGACAGACCCGTTTTTAGGAATTACATAGAGTCTGCAGTTTTAAAGGACTACTTTATCCCAGGGTTTGCTATCAGAAAAAGCTGATACTGTCCTATTCCCAGGTAGCCGCATAAGCTATCCGTATGACGTACATATACATATCTGACAATAAACGTGAAAACTGACTGAAAACCTATCATGCGAGAGTACTTTTAGTTGCTCTATGTAACTTAACTGGTAATCCAGAATGCATTCAGACAGTTAACAATTAGAAATCAAAGAGTTTACTGAAATACAAATTTGCATACAGATATCAATAAAAGAGAAAACAAAATCTTCAGTAGTAGAGTAGACTGTTTTGATTACAACTTTTACATGTAAAGCGTTAGTTATGAAGCTATAAAATAAATAAATAAACTGTTTATTAAATCTAAACAAGTGGATATAAACAAGCGAAAGACAAAGTAGGTGAAATCCACTTTCACTGACCAAAACGGATTAACAAAAACTCAATAGACCTAGCTAATGTATCCTCCTAAACAAACAAATATTTGTAGTGGGGGAACTGCAGAAAGTATTCCTATTACAATCAACTTGTAAAATACAGGGAATATGGCAAGCAATCTTAAAAGTACCTGAGCGACGGCGCATGAACAGCCCATCCAAAATCCGACAGTTTTAATTCTTGATGGAAACCCAACAGCAAGTTTTCAGGTTTGATATCGCGATGGATCACTTTCATTCGGTGGCAGTAGATAAGTGCATCACAAAGCTGATAAACGTACTAAAAGAATAAAGAGAAACAGTAGAACTTACAGTAGCTGAACGGGCTTCACTAAAGCGACCGAGTCGCCTCAACTCCGTATACATCTGACCTAGAATAGCATATTCTAGCACTAGATAAATCCTCTTGTGGTCATGAAAATATGTGTATAGCTGAAGAATGTGAGGATGCTGGAGATGACACATTATTTCAATTTCTCGTCTTATTTGGTGCTCCAGTTTGTTTTTTACAATCTGCTTTTTGAAAATAACCTGCGGAATTTACTTGATATTAGAATAATTACTTTTATTGCACATGGGAAATGAGACTTCTTAGTCCTAGCAAGAAAAACAGTACCAAACTTTCCACGACCAAGTTGCTTGCCGATGTCGAAGTCAGACAGGACACTAACACTTCGCGTAGCCTCCATATGGATTATGAGGACCGAAGCAAGCGCTCAAGCACAAGTATTCAACTGTTGCTGTGATTAAACAAGCATTGTTATGTAAGTTATCAACCGCGTTTATAATGTTTCTAAAAATTAACTTTAGCATCCGCAGTATGCTTTTATTCTGTTTATTTAACTGTTATATATAATTTTTTTCCAATTTTGTTACTATAAACACGTACACTCCAGACATTTTGGAAGTAATTCGCTATAGTCCTCTACTTCACCTGTGATATTCGGAGGTATATGTTTAATTTGTAGCGGTAAGTAATGCCAAAAAGTATAAGGGTTTATGGACAACAGGCACTTTTTCTGAAAACACTGGTTACAAAAGGCATTACTTATTGAACATGCATAGTCGAATATCCTGGCCATAAGTTTAAACAGTGCACATGAGACGATTCTCCAAATTGTTAGATTAACAGATCTAACTTAGAAATTATCCTAATGTACTTAATCGTTAAACAATTAACTTCATTTAGCTTGCCTTACCTTATTACTAAGGAGATATAGCACTCTGAATACCATTCTGTGTGTTCTTTGTCCTACTTCTACCATATATATATAGTATTTTCAAGTTGGTTAGGCTGTGAAATACTCCTTGGTTTATTCTACTTACAGTTCCTGTATTGCTCAAATTACTGACTATCTATATTGATTTCTAATGATAATGTTTAGTTAGAGTTTGGTAGTTTGGATCGCAGTCACAGAATGACTTAATGAAAATTCATTATTCAGAATGATGAAATTTGTTGCACTTTACTGTCATACGAATCACACTAGTCACTTAAGCCAATGACGGATGTATCCAAATACCAGAAAATGTCATTGTAAAATTGTCACAAACGTAACTAAGCACAACAGTTGTGAATAAAAGAGACAGATGATAAACATGAGTGATATGAAAGTCACATTAACATAGTACACAAGCGCTGTGTAATAAAGGGAATGAGCAGATAAATAAACAAATACCCACACGTACTGATGAATGCATATGAATAATAGTGCTCATTGGCATGCTTTTAGAGTACTAAGATTTAAAGTACGCTTACCGTATGACTGTCTGAATTTGCAAGAAATAATTATTGAAAAACCAGTAAACATATTATACTGAACCTGACAGACGGTTTTCAAACCGTATAAACGAGTTAACTGAAGCCGTCCTGAAAAGAGAATAAGTTGAAAATAACCGTATTCGGTGGTCCCTCTTTGTCAAAGATAGCCAATATTCAGATAAACACTCGCCATCTAGTCTATAATTGTAGAATTTAGAGTACTTTGACAAAATTTCCTTAGTCGAGGTCGACTTTTGTCACTAACATCGTTGTCATCACTTGTAATAGCCAGGCTGGTACCTAGCTGAAGATTTTTAAGTTTCAAAGAAAAATGTGAAATTTAGACCATATACCAGATTATGGGAACTGGGTAGATTATTGAAAATTTTGATGCTTTGAAACAAGGTTATAAATTTCATCATCCTGAAGTGAAGCTGATCTGCTGTTCTTTTTTAAATTGAGTGGCTGTTTCATTTTTATTCCTCCTCAACCCTAGTTTTAGACAATAGGGGGGGGTGACGAAGCCACAGCTCAATGAAATCTCATCGATAAGCTTGAACTAGACCAAAGCCAAAGGAAGATGAATTCTAAGTAACACTTTCATATTACCCATTCAGTGTATGACTAGTTTATTGTGGCAAGTTCATAGGACAATCTATCCTGAATCTCCAGAAATGTGATCAATTAGATTCTAGGAACAAGAGATCTGGGCAAATGTATGAGTAAAACTAAAATAACCTAAATAAAATATAAACGAATCTTTAGTAAAGAACGAACATATTGAATAAATTAGTATTCCCTTAAAACAAACAATTTTACATGATAAATTTTGATGAAGTTAGGTGCTTAATGAATTTTCGAAAAACAATTCACTTGTTTAAACTCCTGGCAGCTGTACATTTGGTGTAATCTTTCTTCAAATTATTTGGTTGACATTCTTCTTGTCTACGATTGTTTCATGATTACTTTTCTCGCCTTAAATAAATGATTCCTCGAAACCTCGTATTAGGGATAGTGACTAAACAATGTCCCCTAATAGTACTTTTAGGTCATTGAAAAATTAAATTAATTGTTGAGCATAATTAACCTTCAGTTAGACTTTGTGAAGTACCTTCATGTTGTAGACGATGTCTAATGCACTATACTAAAGCTGACTTGAGCTCATTGTGATATTTAGTAGTATAGAGATCCTATGATGATTTTCTCATTGGAAGATTACTTATAATACAAACTTGAAACGGTGGTTAATACGTTAGGTAGCACGCATCTGCCTATACACCTTAGAATATGTAGACATAAATATTATTTTGAAAAGAAATGTCGTTTGCCAGCGAGAGACTGACTAATGGATTATGAACACGTCCGAGCTACTCATCACATTGGTCATCTGTTCGAAGCCAAGTGACAAAGGGGAGGAGTAGAGATCGCCCAATTGAAGATCATTTCACTTACGTCTAACCCGCCCGGCCTTATAAATAAAATCAAAACTAGGAGTACAGAAGCATGCATTTAGAACAAAAGTATCAGTTGCTCATACATGGACACACTGTCTACTGAACAAGATAGATGTAACACATCAATCACTTTTTTTCAAGTAATGCACATCGATTAAGGATTATACAAACTACAGTAATCTTCCTCGAAGCACTGACACGAAAACTAAAATATCCAGAATATCCTTGTTCATAGAAATGGGGAACTGATCATTAAATCCGTAATCCGTAGTGGCCTACCTGACCACATATTTGTTGTATATAAAGCAAGGTTGGCTGATACTATTAATTATGTTATCCGCATCTCTATGCCCTACAGCCAGCACCCAGCCTTGCCTTAACCTATTGCTCAGGCACAATAATTCTACAGATTCATCGAGAAGCAAACTAGTCACTCACATGCATGTATTACAACAACAATAACCAATAATATACAAGAAATGTGTATAAGACCTAGCCTTTGACTCATATGTCTGTCACACTATATCAACCAATCACATGTCTTCTTCTAGACATTTCATTATTGTCTCCTGATTTCTTCGCACATCATTAGTATAATCTTTGATAAGTATATTATTGTACCGTTATTCTGCTGTCCACGGTGGATGCCTGGACCAAAATTTTCAATCAAAATAGCATAATAGACTTAATATACCGATGTATTGGTTTCATAACAGCCCCTGATGGATTTAGTTTTATCTATCACGCATGCAAACAGTAACACATAGGAATAAATCTCCAGTGTGAAGTTGTTATAGCTTATTTTGACATGGCTATTGACAAGGTAACAGTAAGTTACTCACGTTCTCATGCTAAATTACATTCCAATAAAGTTTCTTAGGGTTCAGTTGTCAAACTATTTTTTTACTTACTCTGTGTACACAACCTTCTGAGTTACTACTCTGTACAGGAAATCCCAGGCTCCGTATTACAGTAAGCAATCACAATTATAACTTAGCGTTAGATTATGATCTAATTTCACTTCAAAGATGAGTAGGTAAACACAGGTAGCGATCCTCCCTAAAAGTTCCAAAGTTGTTCATCTGAGCTACAGTGTAGACTACACATAGACCATTAATAACTTCTCCTTCAGGTGTATGTTAGCTGTTGCACACTGTTTTTGACTGCAGCCGTCAAATAAAAATAACGCATCATTTGTTCCTACATTTATCACTCTGATTCGCACACAGTGACACACCTAGCTGGCTGTATCTTTCTATCGAGACATCTTTCTGCAAAGATAGGAAGATGACCAGATTGCGACTTATGGCGTTACTCCCTTAATAAATGAAAACTATTCGTAGGCAAATATCAACTATGCTACATCCCCATCCAGGACATTTTAAATTTTACTTATAATTACTCACCACAATCTTTTACTGCCTAAATAAACATACTAATTTTTACTTTTCACAGGTTAATCATCCTTTAATCTCTCATAGTGATTCGCAGAGATAGATAACCTGTCAAAAATAATCAATACTTTTCCCCAAGATAACAAGACTTGTATACCCTACTAACTTGAACTGCAAACAGTTACACAGTATCAATCTTTTATGCCCATTTGTTTTGCTCTCCGTTTTCTTTTTTTTACTTTTTAATGGACGCCGATACACTACAGTAAGTGTATTACTGAACATTCGAGGAGGTGGGGAAGGGTGTATTCGTTGTCAAAACACATTGCTCTATTAAACTGCCACAAACCACCTGTACTCTCTTTCAACGGCTCAATAGTTACCCCCAGGGAAGTATCTTGTGCATGCGTCACATAAAACAATTCTTAAACAAATATTATTATTATTATGTGAACTCCTAGTGCGTGAAGCTTGTGTGTCGTAAACTTAGTCTCTATCCACGAAATTCGGTATTTTTCATGTTTATTCTCCTAAATACTTGCATCTTTATATCCTCATGACCACCTTTTAAGCTTGCTCGAAATCTGCACAGTTTCAAAATTAATTTATCCATTAGTATAAAAAGATCTAGACACCCAAGTTATCTGTGACATAAAGTCGCCTACTAAATGTGACAAGAATACTTTCGAAACTAGTCTGGCACTATTAACTGTGAAGTTCGTTTACATCATTTTGATAGGAGAACTTTCACGTGACTTTTAATAGCTTTATTCATCCATATTTAAAGTAATGGACGATTGTCGGCTTCTACATTTCAAAAGAACAACAATATTTTGGGAGATATTGAAAGAGGAAACACAAAGTCATTTCACGGATTTGAGTTTAAACCGCACGAAAGATGCATGTTATTAGTGTAATTACATCTCGTTTAATATAGACGACTCATACTTGACTTTATAATGGCTTATAATATCCTAAAAACCCACTTCTACCCCTTTAAGCATCTATCGGGACACTTGTTCATATTTAGTCCGCACAGCAACCTTGCAGGGAATACTCAGAAACCAGAGGTGTAACATAGTATGTTGAGTTATATTCACACTTTCTTCTTCTAAAGAATGACCAGATCCTGAAATTACTAACCTTCAGGACGAAATCTATTAACTAACAAATCTTTCTTTTTTATGTTTTACATGCCTAGATCCCTACCTTGGTAGACTGCTCATCTATTAATCCTAACGTAGATACCCGCTAAACAAGGCTTTATTTATTCTATCCATATATAAATGAAGCCACTTCACTGAGGTATTTGTAACTTATTATATAAATTAACACATTCACTAGGAGGATTTGGAGTCTGTCTAAGATTTTACTCACTTCATTTTTGTCACAGTCTAAATAATAACATACTTGATTCTTAACTTAAGAAATGCAAAAACCAAACATATAAAGACAAAAAAACTATATTTATATAGATGCTAGCCTTTGTCAGTGAACTTTATAGCAATGCAAAGATTTATACGTAGAGTACGGCTAGTGATAAATACAAATGATACACAGTGCATGTTAAGATGTTTTAGAGCATTTCCTTTATGAACTGGTTAATTTGATGATAAAAATGCTTTCCTCCCCAATATTCAACATAAACTAATTAAGAACTTTACATATATAAGAAACTTTGTTTGTATACATCTAACAATCACCCACATACTTTAAAAAGCAAGGACTGATTATGTTTTTTTAATTTTGTTACATGACACTATAAGTTAAATTTTGCTTCAATAGAAACTAAATTTGTATACTCACAGGACATCACAATGTAAAATAATTTTCACCTACAATGTTATATAAGATCTTCGGTAACATACAAATGGCTATATTCAGAAAAGTCATGATGGCGAATTTAATAATGATGACTCCACATATGATTGTCATATGTATGTTTAATTAATATCGTACGTATTAATAGTCATCTTTCATATTGTTTAAGCTTTCAAAATGATCGATGTAAAATTTACTGTTTAAACAGCAACTTTCTTTCATATCATTCCATTGGTTTATTGGGATATTATTTCGTATATTTACTGGGTTTTGAAAATAATTTAGTTCAACATCAGATTCATGATTAAAATAAGCGATATGTTTGCAACGTTGTCGACTTAAAGACATATATGAATAAAAGGAGCAATATAATTACAATGAAAAAGGTTAGTACAGTAAATATCACAGTTGAGAGACCAGGAAAGTTATATATGTATTTTGTGTGACCTGGGTTGAAAATTGGTAGATGTCAGTGCGATTCTTGCCTGACTGTTTGAAGAACGTAACACAGAAGACGTTTGAGAGGTAGGGCGAACACATAGTGTTGATGTACTGTTTGATGAGCATTCATGACCAAGTGAACATTGTTTAGTAGAACATTCATCTCCCTGAACATCACATTGATCGCCACTATAGCTTAGACGGACATTCACACTGATACCTATTAACCAAATCTTTGCAAAATCCTCCTAGATTCGAAATGATAAAAGGCAGAATTTAAGGAATTTGACGAAATGATTTTCTTAGATAAGCCATTTAATTGCACTATTCAGACAAATTTGGATAAATTGTTGTTCAATATTACAACGTTATTGTGAAAAATTATTTGCAAAATATCGCAGTCTTGTTAAAAAACTAGTAAATTATATTCCATCTGAAGTGATATATTATTGATTGTTAGGAATAGAAATACCCCTAACTTTGAGTATTATTCATTATTTGGTGTCGGTTTTCATTTAAATAGTATTGCTGAAACAATCAGTTTACCTTGATTACAAGCTCCGCCTAGAACCCTCCAGAGGTCACTGCTGGTCCGGAGCCCGAATAAGAAAGGATGGCTGGGCATCGAATCAGCAGTCCTATCCCGTAAAAACAAATACCCTGTTAAAAAAGCGCAAATCTGAAAAAACCATTTAAATTCTGCCCTGGGAGTTGTAAGGTCTTCACTTCGAAGAGTTACAACGCCTCATGATGAAATCTGAACTTCTTCGGAAATCACGAGGCCCATGCCCGTTCTGACAACCGGAGCAACAATTGATATAAGTGACCAACTCCAAACAGGCTGTCCCTTAGGCACTGCGGTCACACCCTCAGGTCATCAAGACCTTCTCTAATCTACTTCTTTTTCAGGTACCTCAAGAAAACTTTTCCAAGGTGTAGGCAACCAAAAGTGATAACCGTTCTCATACCTCTAAGGGTACTCGAGATCACATTGTTCGCGATCAAACACATTCTCCATCCCTGGTTTCTGCTATTTACACTTCTCCCACTACATCTTCTATGCGTGCCACTTGTACTGGTTACTCGAGTTCCCGAAATGCAATATTAGGTCTCCAGCAACCGCGCTCTAAACTTCATGTTGGAGCTTTTAACGTAAGTAAGTTGTGTCAAATCGGTCAACAAGCTGCTTTAGCTAAAACACTAGAATTGTTTACAATTGATGTATGCTGTGTCTTCGAAACATGCATACAGGACCCCAGCATGGTCATCCGTTTGACCTCACCTGATCAATGCAGCATTACAGCACAATTCAGTCTTCGTTTATCAGGAGACCGTACAGCAGGTTCACGTGGCCTAGCTAAGTGTAGAAATAGCACTAAGCTTACAGGCAGAACAGGCACTTCTCGAATGGATTCCTGTAGACAGTCGATTATGTGCTCTCCGCCTAAATGGTACAGTATGAACTTGGAAAGATAGGGACACACGCCGGTGCCTTTGTGTCGTCTCTGCTTATGCCTCCCACTGACCGAAGCACACATGGAATGAAAGATGAGTTCTATATGAAGTTCTGTAGCCTCCTTCAGAAAGCTAAGTGCTTAGATATGGTAATTATAGCAGAGGATTTTAATGTTCAAGTCGGTAGGCTAAATCAAGCTGAAAAACACTTAAGTTGCTCACTCAACATCTCAGCCCGGCAAACGGATATGGGAGATCATCTGATGTAATTATGTTCAGACCACCGTTTATATTTAGCTAGCACAAACTTTAAGCATAAAGAGCCATTATTTAAACTGGTGACCTCCAACATCTACACAACGATGAACGCAAATCGATCACATTGGCGTCAGCTATCGTTAAAGAAGCTGTATAAAAAACTGTAGCTCTTTCTGGGACACTGTGTTAAGATTTTGATCATGCCCTAATGAGAGCATGTATCTCTATGCGTTTAGCTGATCGCAGAAAGGTCACATCAGGCAAATCTCTTAGATATCAATTCGAGACTGAAAATGCCAAGATTGTATTTAGAAATGGCTTGACTAAGCATTCAGTCGCCAACAACCAATAGATTTACCCCGATTTGGTGAAGACACTGACAATATACAGAGTCTCCTGAGCACCTTGAGTAATAATGCACGCATATTTGGGATGCGATTCCCCCCTTCTAAATGCAAAACGCTACTCCAAGATTGATCTACTCCTTCACCAAGATTAATGATATGGAGTAAAGTAATTGAATGTGTTGACCGCTTCACTTATCTTGGAAGTCTCATCACCCCTGGTGGGTCAGTGTCTTGCGAAATCTCAGCAAGGATTTGAAAAGCCCGATTGACATTCGCCAACTCACGTTACTTGTGGCGCAGGCCAGATATCCGTCCCTCAACGAAAGGCCAGGTGTACTGTGCAGCAGTCCGCGCTGTCCTGACATTTGGCTGAGAAACGTGGGCCATGAAAACCCAAGACATGCGTCGACCATAGAAATCTTCGTAGCATCGCTCGTATATCATGAAACAGTCGAATAAGTAATATGGAGGTTAGACAAAAGGTTCCTGAAAAATATAGCAAATCAGTTGAAGAGGTCATTAACCTTCGACTGAGATGGTTGAGACATGTGTTGTGCATGCCAGACCACCGCCTGTCTCATCGCACGATGTTAGCTAAGGTTGAAGTAAGATGGAACAGGGGTCGGGGCGGACAAACTTAAACATGGCATCAGTCCATAAAGTCCTTGACTGTTGGTTTAACTCCTGTTAGTAGATGCAAATTACCTGGTTGGGGTCTGCGTGATAGTCACAATAAATGACTGGAGGCACTTGGTGACATGGCTCAGAATCGGTCACAATGGCGCAAGTGTATTTACTCTTTAACTTCATCTAAATCCTGATTCCTGTTATTAGTTTCTGCACACCTTTGCTCTCTCCTCTTGTATTCTGTCATTATGTTACCTCTGTAATCTCGTAGTGCTAATATGGTATGGCAACCCTAGAGGAATTCAGGTGGACAGGGTTGGTTGGAGAATACTAATTCGGCGGCCTATGCTCTACATGGGGCAACAGGCACTGATTGATTAACTGACTGACTGCAGGAGACAATATCATCGAGCAGCTACAGAACTGAAATGGATTAATTATGCGTTTTGTACATATTGTTACTTAAGCAAAGACTGATCTAAGAGTTTCATTATCGCCATACCGTTCCTTTAAACAGGAATAATTAATGAATGTAAATAGTAATTTAACATACCATTTTTGCACGGCATTTTAGAACATTCATTGACGTTAATTTCACAGTTGAGACCTTCGAATCCTGGAGGGCAGATACATATGAATTTTTGATCACTTAAAGAAAAAGTGGACTCGATATCTTCTCGTTTTTTACATGTCGATCCTGTTGCCTGACATGGGAATTCTTCGCAAACTGTTTGATTAAACTGACAAAGATTCCCATAATATCCAGGAAGGCAGTAACATTTGGCCTGAAATATTGAGAAACATAGAAATTTTAACCTCATTTCTCGCGTCCTATAACTTAAAACAGAGTTATACAAGAACTTTTCCGTTTATTACAAATACACAACCAATTTTCTTATTTCACAGGCTAGTAAAATTACTAAATTTAGTAGGCTTTATTTGTCTAGTTCAAACACTATGAATCACAAGATTGTCCCAGTTTGAAGGTTTCAATAAGGTTTCCATAATTAAAACTGGATCACAGAATATGACTTTTGGTGAAAAGTTGAAAGTGTACGTCAATATTACAGAAATATCCGGCTAACAAGTTTAAATTAACTAAAAATCTATCCAATGTACACTCTTTCAATTTCCCTGAATAACCAAATATTAAACAAATGTACGATGGTAATAAGCCATTAATCAAGAGGCATCTAAACTGATAATATTTGAGCAGCAGTAAAGATTTGACATGACATTAGTTAAGGAGGGTTGATCAATTAATGTAAAGATTAAATTTAGGCAGATTATATAATCAACATTTTAATGTCAATTTAAAGAACCATTAAAACTGATTATACTTCTGATTTTTAGAAGTTCTGACTGGTAATCTTACAATCCTCTGACAATGTGAATTCCTTGCCCAAATTGATTAATTGTACTGTATCTGATTAGCAATTAATAGGAATAACACAAGATTAACTTACCACTTCCGTATCATGATCGACACATTTTCCATTCCCATTACATCCATGAACTTTACAGTCATAATCATGTATTTCACAATAGTCACCATGAAATCCAGGTGGACAAACGCACTGATAAGGCATTCCAGTTTTTGCATCATTATTTACACATATTCCGTTATTATCGCATATATCGGGGTGGCTACTGCAGTAACGTAGGTCTAGAGCAAAATGCAATTAAAATGAGTTTAGCAATTCTACTAGACCTGACTTTTTTGTGCATGACTAACATAAAATGCCTTAAAAAAGAAAAATTTCAACTTTCGTTGAAGGTGGATATAAAATGTAGGCCAGTTAAAACAAAATATTTTACCATTCATTTGAAACGTGAATCATGTTGAATTTTAACATGTTAGACATTTACATCTCAAAACATTATACATTACTGGCTAATCGAGATCCTAGTTAATTGTATATTTGTATTCCATTCTTCACTATGTTCACCATTTTCAACTTCCCAACAATATTAATTATCATATCAACCACTTCATTTAAATATCTAAGGCACCATCCAATGTAAAACCATTAGATTACTAGTAACTTAACCAAGGTGAGTTTTGTGCATCATCAGCTATATGAAATCAAAAGTAGGAGTAATTTAAAGTAAAAGGTGACCAGTTATCTAGTTTAAACGTAGCTATCAATAACAAAGTTTCCGTGTTAACACCTTTATGAAATGGTAAAGAAACAAGTGTATTAAAAGATTGTGACAATAGAATAAATTTTGTGAACCAAGTGTTAGTGTAACCTAACATCGAAATGATCCTTCGTGAATAAACTTTTATAAATAAACATGACTGAAGGATAAAGAATATTCAGCAACAAAAATGTTTTTTCTCGACGGTGTAATCTACATTAGCTGTACATATGTATATAGAGTACAATTTTGCATGTGATAAATCGCTAGTAGAAGAGAACAATTACATCCTCATTTCGAGACAAATTTATCGAAATACAATGAGAAAGAATTTGAAAAAATTTCAAGTACAAATTGGGTTATGTAATAAGAAGACAAAATTCAGGTTGCGCAATAATGTTGATATCTAACGAAGATTTCCTAAGACAAAGATTGTCCATTTAACGAATCTGAAGAATGATATAATTAGATGACGCAACAAATGTTAATTAACACATATTTTAAAAAGTCTAAAAACAGTCGAATAATAATTATAGATAATTTACTTGATTGAATATGTCACAGGTCGATGTTGGTAGGGTACCACGGAGAACTGGAGAGCACTGGATAGCTGTTTCGTCCTCGTGTAGGACTCCTTGGCAGTGAGCATACCCTCCCCTCAGATTCTGCACTGAGGGCTTCAGGTTGACGGTAGGGGCCTAACCCTCTGCACCACTGGGATGGTATTTTATTGGTTAGGCGCTCGACGTCAACCTGAAGCCCCTGGTGCGGAATCTGGGGTGCGCACTGCTAAGGAGTCCTACACTAGATCAAAACAGCTGTCCAGTGCTCCCTAGTTTTCAACGATACTCTTCCAACATTAACCTATGACATATTCAATCAACTAAATTATCAATATCAACAAAAATAACCATCTCGATTCAGTTATAGGTAACAAAAGATGATAAAGGCCATAGTAAAATGTGAGTTGGAATGTGCTTCTTCTGCATATAAATTTTTATCTTGAATTAGTAAAAATCTAAAACTACCATAGTACATACATTTTGTATTTATACTCCTATGCAGATAATTCGTCTGATTTAAAAGTATGATCCTGCCGAAGCCACGTTTTCATAAGCTACGAGTTTCTAAAGGATAAAGCAATCAGTCGACTTACACAATCTGTTTTACGCCTAGTCAGAATGGTATTCAATAATATGTTTTAGAACAATTCATCCTGTGTTGACTTTATTTATGTTTTAAAAACTACGCCTTATGTCTCACTTTCAGAATCTATATGTTAATAAAAGCTTATCTTCATATTTCAAAATTACATATGTATGATTAATTTACCTTTGTCGCATAGCATGCCTCCCCAGCCATGATCGCATGCACAAGTGAAAGGAATCGGAGTATAGTTACGTTTACTAATTTCACAACCACCATGAACGCACCCAGGATAAACACGACACTGACCACAATCTTTTCCATACCAACCAGTATCACAACTAAACAGGAAACGATAAAAAGTATTTTCATTATCATCAATTGATGTTGATAAGAATATTCTGAAACCTTCTATGCAAAATCATACAAACTGTAATTATTTCGTGATAAAATTCATTAAGAAGAAACTGATTAATAGAAATATAGACGTAAACTTACTGACAGTAACCTGGTTTAATACATTTCCCATGATGACATCCGAATTCACAGATAGCTTAAATTGCAAAAAAGTATAATATAGTTTATGAATTAATTAAACACTTAAACTGAATGTCTTAACTGGATTATATTTGTTTATGTAAGAGTACAGTAATAAGTAACGTCTGTTTATAAAACCCGGCTACTTTTCAGTGAAATCAGTTATATCAACATTTTAACTACAGAACAAGAAAGAAACAGATTTCAAATTTATGATAATTGTATTTATATTGGCCTTATCATCTTCATGCACTTCTATTAATATGATGTGAATGAATAGTAAAGCTTGAAACTTGTATCCGTTTTCAAAACATTTCCCTTCATGTATAATCTATCAGTTCACTAAGACATAAATATATTTCAATACATTTTATACAAACTAATATTTGGCTAGCTAGCCATAGGCAATAAAGAACTTGGTATGTAGGTGTATTGGTTCAAGTCCTCACATCACATCACCATGGACAGATGGAATTATCACTTTGTAAATTAAAGTGATGGAGGTAGTAAAATCCTCATTATTAGTAAAAAGCAACACTAGACAAAAAAATACGATTCGAAAGAAATTAGTTTAAAAAGTTAGTCTTAATAGGTAAATAGGAAACAGAAAACCATACAAATAGTGGATATTTAAACAACAACAGTTTCAACTGACAAGGTGCTATTTAAAAATAGCTGATGAAATAAAGATTTCGCTAACATGCTAAATATGCTAATGATTTTATTCTTTATCTAGTGTTGGATACTGTAATTTTGATAGTAACAATGATATTTATGAAATCCGTTTATTTTATACTTCGGACTACAATTAGATTATACGAATGAACGAACAGCTACCTAGGCATCCCATAATAAAGAGCATAATGATACTTTAATATTTTAAACAAAGTCAAAGCCTTGTTAATACTTGCGTCCTAAACTTAATTCACATAGTAATTAACTAGTAATCCTATTACCGGGAACAAGTCAACTATACTGTCAAAAAAATATCTTACCTTCAGTACACATCTTACCCCTCCAACCGTGTTGACATATACGACTACCTGTTTTTTCATTACATTTATAATTACCATGAATCCCGTTTTGTTCTTGACAAAATATTTCACAATAGTGACCATAGAAATTATCGTCGCATGATAACTGATAATCAATGCTTAAATCTTTACCATAATTTTTCAATTTGGAAATATCATATGTTACGTTCATCATAACTTCACTATGTATCTGTTTTGATGGACGTAAACCTTTCAGCTGCAAAGTATACCAAGTTTTATTAAACTCTGTAATTCAAGAACAAAATATACACTAATAAATTTTAATACAATTTCATTAAATCCTGAAAATTATGTAATTAAATCTGTAAAAACAAGTTATGAAACTCCGAATGGTTCAAGTCTATAAACAAATAGAAATAATTGAATTGAGATGGTTACTTTTGTGCAGATTGACTGCTTTTAAATTGATTGAATTCATCAGAGATTGGTATTGGCAGGACACCATTGAAAACCAGAGAGCACTAGACAGCTGTTTCTTTCTAGTGTGGAACTCCTTAGCAGTGCGTATCACAGATTTCTTTTCATAAGCATTGAGGTTGGCAAACACCTAAACCTCTGCACCACTAAGATGGCATTCAATGGCACAATCCCTACTTCCATCAATTTGTGATATGTATGCCTTAAGCCCCTAGGACTGGAATCTGCGGCGTGGGCATTACTGAAGAGTTCCATATTAGAACGCAACAGCTTTTCTATGTTCCGATGGTTTTCAGTGGTACCCTGCTACCATCAATCTGTGATAAATGCAATCAATTATAAATAGAAATAAATAGCAGTTAACCAACAATTAGTTTTCTACGAGTGAACTAAATAGTTAATAAAAATGAAGAATTATAATCGTTATAAATTAATTTTACTCCTCAAAAGTTCAGATGTCACCAGAATCTTTCTCATTTATATTACAGAAAATTCGTACAGAATTTTTTTTAAAAACAAATAAGAAATGAGCATAATTATGATTAATTGTAAATGCAATGTTGACAGATGAATTGAAGTTAGAGTTAGTAAGTTAATAGGCGCCAATTCGTTAGGAGGCATAAACATCTTGAGTTTGATTCCTGGTGAGAATATGCCTGCATAATTCTGAGAGTGCAGAGCATTAGCGTCTAAACTAATTAGGTTGACTGAAAATGGTGTTTTATAATAACTAAAGGGTAATATCCTTTATCAGAAGTAAATTATAATCACTTCATAGTGAAAGTAATATTTAGGATCCATTAATTATTTATTGTTAGGTTTGTTTAACAGGTATTTGACGGAATTAGTCACCGAAACGATAACATATACTACTTGATGATAGAAATTCGTAGTGCACAAAACAAACAACATAAAACCTTGAAGGTATTGAAGTGCCTCTGAAATGTTCTTAGTGAATTATGTTTGCAGATAAGTTAACTTTTATGAAGGACATTAGAATTATTTCTGAAACAATGGAACAATTACTGTTCATCATTACATTTGCTTTAAAAATTTACAATCAATAATACCTGTATGATAAAGTTTATAACGTCAATTGTGAAACTCTCAGAACATTGTGGAATGGTATTACATCTTTGCTGGAACCGAGTCAGCATCGACACAGTCACTGGTTGGATTATAGAATGATAATTCATCATCATGAACAAACCGACGTATGTGAAATGTTGACCATTGCAAGTTGAGAAGAGTGTATCAACATGATAACTAAAATACATTAATTTGTCTCGACAGAATATCATACGACAATAGAAAATAACTCGTTTTGTGTGAAACTGTAAGTAACCTTTCCACTTGTTAATAAAACTTATATTCAAGATGTTATACCATTTTATATAATAAATAAAAGTAAACAAACTCCAATGAATAGGCGGATTATTCATACAGTTCAGGTCATCACCTACGAATCCCTGTCTGAAGTAAATAGGCGTAAGGTTTGAATACTTTCAATCATTTATAAAATACACCTTTTGTATTTTATTATGTTAGTCAGGTACTATGAGTATGTACAGTAACGGCATCAAACCTCAGAAAAACAAGTTTTGTCTTGTTTAATGTATGATGAAGTGACAGGCTGATGGGGGTAACACAAAGACTTTAAACCTTCATTAGTAATAAATATTAGCAAATACAGCATTCTAATTACTGAATATACTTCATAATATCGAAAATGATGATTACATTACCAGAACTTTTATTCGAAAAGCAACATGATTTCAGTTGTACAACCAGTAGAACATCTTCCTGAAAGTAAAGCGATTAATATTAGGTTTCTTCAGGATTATGCAATAAGAATCGTAACAATAAGAAAATCTGTGATAATTGAAAAATTGCGAATAAGTAATAAATAATCCTTTCAATTCAAGTGGTTTGTTAATATAATCATTGAATTAAGTTAATTGTATTCATCATAGATCGATTATTATTGTCTGCCACGAAAAACCAGGGAGCACTAGAAAGGTGTTTGTTCTAGAAAGGGGCTTCACAGTAGCACACACTCTTGATTATGCCAGGGAGTCAAACGTAAGGCCTTTAGGTTGGAAAATGCTTGATCTTCTACACTACTTAACTGGTGTTTGTCACTTTGAATGTCTTAGTATTGAGTAGCTGGAGGAGTCGACAGTGTGCGCCACCGATGAGTCCCATTTTAATACGAAACAGACTGTCCAATGCTCTCTGGTTTTTAGCAGTGCTTAATAAAACTCAGCGTGTGGATGAATGCAAATAACTAAAATATGTTTTTTGTTTACTCTCTAACATATGTAGACTATTTTAAAATAAATATGCACCTTTTCATGTGAATTTTACAAAATAATTTATCACAATTTCAATTAACAACATTAATCACATATATAGTGATGATTAAGTCCATAATCAAAGAGAAACAGGAATAACTGCTTTATTTTAGCTGCACATGGGCCTAAATATCTTAATAGTTAAGTTTCAAAATGTGAGCGCTGACTGATGCTGGTTTCAATCCCAGTTGAAAGAGTTATTTCCATTAAGATTATAATTATATCTGATTGAAAGTGCTTTTTAATTTGTTTATTTAAAAAGTTAAGTAATATCTTAGTCTTTAAAGTTTATCTGACTTATCTAATCGGTAAAAGTAAAATTGAGTGTTATCAGTTCGTTGTACGTACGCTTTAGAAATACGTACATCTATAATTCATGCTTCTTTTTACTAACTAAAAAACTAAAACAAATGGATCGAATAAATTTATTTGCTGTTTTCTATAAATACTCATCTATAAACTATTGAAATTAAAAGAGTTAACAAAGCTATATAAGTGACAAACTAACTGTGAGTTCATTCATTCTGAACAACTGATCATGTATAGATCTTTCTTTTGGGGAAAATTATAAGTTTTTTTAAGCTCATAGACTGAACTAAATATTTCATGAAGATTATGCTTTCCGCAAAATATACAATGTACCGCATCACGTTATTCAACTTAAGTTGTTTATCGGTACAGTTGTCAGCTGTATATGGGTTCCCTAAGAGTATAGTGTTCAATGTCTGAACCGAAATCTACATTTTTCTATTCGTTTGGTATTCCTTAATGCTTATATATATATATATATATATATATATATATATATATATATATATATATATATATATATATATATAACCTAATAGTAATAAACAGACTTACAGGCCAAGCATCTTTATACACTATTGATAAATTGTTTTTGGCGCTTTCATTAAGGAAATTTGACTGTGATAAGATATGAGTTGTGACTCCATATTTACAATTTGTGAAATCATTAAAGCTCCACAAGTCAGTAAACGGTAATAAACATATCTAAAAGAAATTGAAATCAACATGTCAATGAAAATATTGATGGTAAATTTATGTTACATAGTTGTTTTAAATAATATGAATCTTATAGAACATTGAGTTTCAATCGGTACAAACCAATTTTGTGCATAATCATCTTCGAAGTTAATGGACTGTCTTTCAAATATTATATATCTTCTAAACCTAATTCACTTATTTACGCTCAAATCCTATTTGATACACCAGCAATGATAACAGTAGTAGCCTCCAAACTTTTTCTCAACAGTGATTTTGGTTATACATACCTTTCATTGTTAAATCTCTATTCTAATTGTATCCTTTATCAAAATGTACACTAACCATATAATTAAATTCCTTTTCATTAAGTGGTTGGTTGAGTTAGTCTATAGATTTAGCTGTTGATTGCGCAAAAAAAGTCATAACGATCAACGTTAGTATGTCAGAAATATTGATCAAATTAGTTTACTATAGACAAAACCATCACAACAAAGTTGAGCTGATCAAATTATTGAATATGAAGAATATTGCGTAAAACAAAGCCAACATTCCGAAAACTTCCTAGAATTTATGTCCAGTCACACGTCGTTTAGTCGGGATGCAATACAGGGAGAAAGAAGGCACTTAATGTAAGTGATAAATAAGATTCGACAAACTTGGATTAGTACTAAATTTATAATACCCTATTTCTCTACACCTACTTATTGTTGAGTATTGTTGGCTTAACCAACACAATACTTCATTTATAAGACCACTAAATTCAAGAGAAAATCTACAATAAAACAAGGATTTCGCAAAATATAAAAAATTGACATTAAAATAAGTTGGAATTATTTAGGAAATTTTCAGTAATCTGTTCTCATATATGGTCTAATGACATTTTCAGTTTCTCCATAATCAATATATTTACTGAATAAGAGAAGAAGTAACTTACACTAAAACGAAAAATCCCAGAAATTCAACTATCTCATTAGAACATTATAAATATATTTACGTAGATTCTGTCTTCTCATTACTCAAATGAAATCTACAGAATGGATTACATTTCTAAATTTTATTTTAAAGTGCATCTTATTTCATTATAAGCACTAAAATTCATTTACGTCTAATCACATATCAACAGTTTACGAAGCATCTACAAATGGTACTAAGATCACTAGGATATTTCTGGCGTCCTAGTGGAAAGACGTGATTAGTGAAGTTTAACCATGTCGGATGTGGACAATATCCACCCATGATAATGGATGAGGTTGTCTAAATATATCTCCATTTGATTGAAGCCAAAAATATTAACCAGTGTATGCTAGCTCATTAACCTTTCTCCATGACACCCGAAGATCTTGAGCATCATTAATTGACAGGGTTGTATGTACATTTCTACCGAGCTTCCTATTATGTAGAAACAGCTGTTCACTGTTGCGTTATTGTAACTGATTATTTAACTTAAGTCATTAAAGGATGTTCCACTCAAATTCAATAATCTCTAAAGTAACCAGTTACAGCGATTGTCTCTATGTTTGATATAGCTACTGAGATCATGGTTCTTTATATTAAGAACATACAATTTTTTTAACTAAATAAATTACATTATTTGTAAAAGTGTTTTTATTATTTAAATCTTTGATTAAACTCATGTAAACTCACTTCAGCAAAAATACAGCTCTTCATATATGGTGATGGTACTTTATTATCTTCTGTATTATCATAGAAATGTTTAAATGCATTATCTATTGAATCATCATCATGATGTTCACATGAAAACATTTCGAAAAAATTAGAAACGTTGTGCGGAGTTATACTAAATTGAAATATTACATCACCAAGAACAATCTGTAATGCAAATAAAACTGAAATCAGATTCATGTTGAGTAAAATGTTCAATGTCAATGTTAATATCTCACTAAGATTGTAGAATAAGACACGTTTATAAATATTTGTAGTAAATAATTAATTTAGGAATAAAATGGCTTTTCGGCAGTGACTGGCTGTCTCACATACAAACTTGTAAATACTTTAAGTTGACTTGCATTTTATAGCACATCCTCTGGAATAATTGATGTACCACTCTTAATGCGATTACGTTGTGCTTCTTTATCGATCAAACAAGGGAGGAATGAAATTAATCATTGTGTTATTTTCGTTTAAATCTAACAGTACTTACCATTAAGTAAGTTTGTAAATTTTTCTAACGTTTCTGAATTCATAAGATTACATACATAATTTGTCAGTTATGACTAGCGGAAACCAAGGAAAGTTTCAATACAGTTGTCAAGCATGTGCTGAAGATGTATAAGCAGGCAGCCTAGAGACAACCCCAATTTCAGTGTCTGCCATTATGACTACTTTTAACTATGAACTAACGACAGTTGTCACTTATTTAAACAAATATAACGTCGTAAGCAGTCTGTTTCCTGTGTTTATATACTTAAAATTATTATGTAATAGTAGTTAGCACCAATGACTGAATTGGATAAAAAATATATTACCATACAGCACTACTGTTCTATAAATTTCAGAATATATTGTCTTTTAAGACCGATCGTTTCACGTTAGTTCTATGTGATCTCAAGTCTGTATTATGTGGTAGACAGCAATTAATTTATACATCCAATATATAAACTTCACAGTATACTAGTACTTTCGAATCTATACAAAGTAACCAAAGTTTAACTAAACGTAACATAATTTTTTAATTTTTTTTTTCTGAAGAAAATACTAAGAAAGTTAAATTCATTGATCGTATCCAAATGTTAGAAGTTTTCAATTTGCTCACAATACACCTGGCATAAATATTTTTTATTTATTTAAACATTTATAAATTCTTTACTAGGCATATTTAAATTAATTGAATTACATCTGATTTATTTTCTCTCTATTGTACAGTATTCAATGTTCAATAAAAAACACTACAGAATTAACAGATAAGACAACATACCGTTAACCATAGGCTAAAAATGTAAAAAAAACATATTGTAGAAGAAGTACAACAAGAATGTTTCATACTAATTACACCATTCTTAAGATGATACTTATTCAGCATTCTGTTAACTGTAAACTATTCAGTTAAATCAAATTAAAGTTTCAATTTTTTTTTCTGTAATACACTTCAAATGTGAATAGATTAACGCATAGATTTAATGAATAGTATCACTTAAAGTTTCATTTGAAACATTTCGTTATTCTCAAAAAAAGTATTAATAGACTAACAAATTCAATTAAATGAATAGTTAAAGTTAGTATGGTCTGGATTAAAATGAAGTTTTGTCCTCGCATCAGACTGTTCATAATATTGTCCTCATTAGAATGTTGTACTGAAAATTGTCATGATGATTATTAAATAAACTGTTTAAAAATTCCCATCTTTATCAAAAACAAAGACGTTTAAACGAAGAATATTCTTTTCGATAAATGCTTAACAGGTTCTACATTTATTAGTTCAAAATTATTAGTCACAAAAATAGCCAGTTCTGAGGCAGGTAAGACATTATTTAGATATCAAGGAGAATTGGTTAATTGGAAGTTTTTCTCATTGAGTTATTTATAAAATACGAATATTAATGTTGACATAATCATCATTATGTAATTTGTGAAACGTAAATGACAATTGAGATAAACAAGATTATTAGTCAAATATGTGTATATAGGTATCTCTGTATATGAGTGACATAAAGTTTATAAATAAACATGCCATCTCGAAAGCAAATAGGAAGATGATTCAGACCGTAGAAAGAAAGCCGCTTTTTCTGAGGCTAGCATACAGAGGGGACGCGCCCAGCGAAATGCTAACGTTGAGGTTACGCAGCTCCATTCGAAGAACTTTTAACGCTGGAAAACTACAACTCGTGTTTTCTACCCGCCCCATGGTGATACCGAGAATAAAGGATAAATTACCTAAGCTTGCCACTTCATTTTGTATCTATCAGTTCAACTGCTCCTGTGGAGCAAGTTACATTGGCAGATGCTCAAGGAATTTACTCCTCCGTGCTCGGGAGCACCTTCCGGTCTGGTTAACCAAAGGAGTTGTCAGAAGTATCAACAGTTCAATACTAGCTCACCTAATACAAACAGGTCATGTGGCGAGCATAAATCAATCATTCACAATAATATTTTGTGTAAACAGTTATCTGCCAAGATCGGTTAGACTCAAAGTCCTTAAAACGGTAGAGGCGATAGCTATACGAGTCAAGAAGCCAGACCTGTGCATACAGAAGAAGTACGTTCAACCTCTTCTCCTGCCATGGCCAACGCAAGATCCACTAAACCAATCACTACCTTAATCATGCGACGATTTAATGTGATTAATGCATATGTATTCTCCCTCTGAATGTGCATTTCCATATTATTATTGTTATTATTATGCTTGTTATTATTATTCTTATTATTAATCAAAGTACACAGAATGAATATCACATTTTAAGATTAAACAATTGAACTGATTGTAATTATGTCTATTATTGTTATTGTTACTATTTGACGAATTTTGATTATCGTTCACTTCATTTTACAAACTCTTACCCATTCGATTTCATTTTAAATAGGATTTGACCTTTGTCTACAAACACCTGATCTAATCGTATTTTGCTACCACCCCATCTCCTATTTTACCCATATACACAGAGATACCTATATACACATATTTGACTAATAATCTTGTTTATCTCAATTGTCATTTACGTTTCACAAATTACATAATGATGATTATGTCAACATTAATATTCGTATTTTATAAATAACTCAATGAGAAAAACTTCCAATTAACCAATTCTCCTTGATATCTAAATAATGTCTTACCTGCCTCAGAACTGGCTATTTTTGTGACTAATAATTTTGAACTAATAAATGTAGAACCTGTTAAGCATTTATCGAAAAGAATATTCTTCGTTCAAACGTCTTTGTTTTTTTTTATTAAATAAACATTTGCAGCTGTCTTTCGTTGTTAGATAGCAGTTATTCATTAATTCATTGTACTCTATTAACTAAACATTATCTTTTTTTAATAAATTATGATTTTCAACGCTGTTAGATATATTGAAATGTACTATACGTATGGCTAATAGATTGCTAGAACCAACTTGATTGATATATTTATTCGGATACTATGTAAGAGACAATAGAGAGACAATAGAAAGAAATAAAGAATTAATTGACAGATGTTCGTAACATGAGTTATTTAATGCTATGGATACATTAAGTTCAAAGTGACAGTTTAAGATACTAGCTAGTGTTAATTTGAATAAGAAATTCTTAAATGCACATGGTCAAATTAGAATCAGCAATCTAAAACATTTATATACTCTTTAATTATACTATTCTTATAAAGTAATAAATCAATAGTGTCTTACAGAGTACAGTGATGATGTGTTTTATGAATCTACTTGACGTTACCAATGACGCTTAGAAACAACAAAGTGTATGTAAACGTAATGGTAATAAGTAGTATTTTTACTGAATAAGTAGTAATTTACATTTTTTATATTCAACACGTTATGACTCATGATTATGTTAATAACCATTCTTTATTTAAACTCTATTTAATTGTCAGATCACTTAGTACTTAGATGAATGTTCATTAGTTAAGATACAGATATTCATAGATTTATGCTATATATATAAGGAAATAAGGAAGACCTTGAATAACTAGTTCCTTATAATTCTTAATTTATCACATTTGATAACTAATTAATAGTAAAACTATTTTAGAATTTCCTAGTGGCAAGGTGGAAGAACGAAAACGAAGTCATTATAAGTGATTATCTCAAGTAAAGGACTCCAAGACACCTCAGAAATATACAATCAATGGAAAGTGAGTAAAGTTTCAAAATGTGACGTCAGTGAATGAGTTACATTTCTTAGATTTGACGGAAAGCTAAATTGGATTGACAAGCATCCAAACTTTTTATATACTTATAATAATAATAACGAATTACATTGCAAAAATTAGACGCTGAAATGAAACTAACAGTCTGAAACTTTCATTGTTTATATATATATATATATATATATATATATATATATATATATATATATACATAAATGTATATACAAATTGACTACTTAAGAGTAACGAGTACCAAATAACTAATTTAATATTATCAATCAGACTCTCAATATGATTGTTAGCCTAAGTAACCTGATAGCTTCCAGTCATTCAGAATAAAAACTGCAGGTTCAGTTATCTTCAAAACATATTTACGAACTAACTCGATTCAGTTATAAGTTCCACTAAAGTTATTTTTTATGGATACTTTACTATAAAGACTGTGAGATTTTCAATCTTCACTTTTAGCGTTTACAGTAAGGCGTACGTCGTTTCAACAAACTGAATTACAAGAAACATATCCTGTTTAAGGGGAACCGACTGACTATAGTTATGTTATGATCAAAAATAAGAAGTATATAATTTATTATTAGGCATTTTTCTGATTGACCGTTTGGTATATCAATTGTTAATGCTTGTTAATACTAGATTACGATGGCACTAAGTCCAGTAATAATATGATTTCACGTTATCTATAAATCACTGTATATCGAATTGGTTAATACACATTCACAAACAATTGAGTAAGTGTATATGCTAGAAGTCACTAACGGTGAATTTACGATAATTATATTTAAACACAACGTAAATCTAACAAGCACATAATGGAAACAAGCGCCAAAGGGAAGTAACCTTCAAACTGAGTTCAGTTACATATTAAGCATACTTACAAAAGCGAAAAGTACAACGTAGAAAATATTATGATTAGAGTTACATCGGCTGCTACACTGTAAAGTAAACTAATAAATTTATCTTTTTTAATCCACTTGAATAAAATAGCACTTTGTATTCTTTAGGTTAAATAAAATAGCATCAATGCATAGACTATAAGTAAAAGAGAAAATAGAAAAATCCCCATACATTCCCTACTTTACTGATGAGTAACCGAGTGTGTAGAAAAATAGAATTTAGTAAAATAAGTTGCAAACCGACAAATATGTCATACAACTAGTAATAAGGAAAACTTTAAATATTACAAGTCTAGTACCTTGATTTATCAACACATTTCACTCACAGATTTTTACTCTTCATTAACCAGAAATTTGTTTAGATCCAGGTGTTTGTGAAATTTTGAAACGTAATGATTGTAATTGATTTAATACAACAACATTAGTAAGTTTTTAAGCTACATATAAATATTTGATCAAATTTTTCTACAGATAGTAGTTCATTGTCACTCACAAAAGCTACTACTCCATTTTTATATCACAGTATACAACACACGATTCATGAAAACAAACCTTGGCTTGAAAACGTAAATATAAACAGCTAAGATCATTGTAAATTATTGCAAAAGTTTACTTAACATTTACTTGATTACAAAAACTAGTCAGTAAACAAAATTGTTTTGTTAACATGTATCCTGTGTATGATACTCCTATTAAGAATATCAACTGAAAACAGCTGTTGTACGTAACTTTGAAATGTCAATTTCAAAGCTTCATTGAAAACTAATGAATAAATGTTTCACATATAGTTTGTATTTACTGCATATTAATTTTACTTAGGTACTACTGAATATCAAGAATCACTGAACAACCGTTCTGTTTTAGAATCAGACTTCTCCGAAGTTTCCAGTCTCGATCTTATTAAGAAATAAAGCCTAGGATATTCAGGTTTTGTGGCTAGCGGTTAATCATCAGTACCAATAAGTGAAATAGTTATCATGAATAAGACTAAATGATCGTCTAAAATAATCACAAACTGGTTGAAGTGGGAGTCTTATGAAGAAGCCTAACTGAGATCAATCTGTGGTGAATACAGACAACAAGTTAAAAAAACTATTTTCCACAAAACTCCCTCGACCTGAATGTTTTATTTACTTATTATCATTCAAAAGAAGTAGCTTATCTCAATGATTATGACAAAAAGGTTTTACGATAACTTATTGTTATCCCATGGAGTATGTGTGATAAGAACAATATTTTCATAAATGGACTTGAGAATAACTATGAATTCAAGACCTTTTAGTCTAACATCAATTAGCATAATTTTTCAGTCAGTTCAACTTTCAAAAGTTTATCAACCTTATTGTTATGAACCTCATGTGTAATCCCTTTTTCACCCCTATATATAATAATTTCCAAGTTTCAGTTCTTGTTTGATCATGGCATGGATTCAGCGACACAGGAAAACGACTGGACATATGCTTTTAAATTTCCATTACTGCGTTCAGTAAAGAATCATTATCACTTATTCTATAAACGCCAACATTAGTTCACAATTCAATAGGACAATTATTCCTTATTGACTGCCCACTCGTACTGTGTTACAGTAAAATGTCTTCAAAATGAAACAAAACACACTTTCAATGTAAACTCAAGTATTTCCAGACTTTATGATCAATGATTTAATGTAGATTGTTAATTAATGTATGCCCTGAAAATTAAATTTCTTTAAGTACACTGAAACAAAAGCAGCATTTTTCGGGTAAATATGATATTCAATTTAATTTTTATATTGTGTACAAAGGGTGTACACCGCCGAGGAGTCTTCTGCTGCAAAGAATCAGTAGTTGAATATTCCATGGTTTTAATCGGACTCAACCGAAACGAATTCAATAAAACTAAAAATAGAGCAATTTAGTTTGAAAACTTTCAATTTGTTTAAGTTTTCTAACTCTAAGATAAGAATTTTAAATCATAAATATCACCAGAAATTTTTTACATTCGATTGCTTTCAAAACTAATAAACCGAGTTAATTTACACTGTTCTCAATGTTCGTTACGTATGTGAAGTCTTACATTTTTGTTCCTTTAATCGGTTGATCCTACTTAATAAAGTAGCTACAAACTGTTTTCAGTTTCCCCTCTTTCCGAAGTCTTAATGGGTTTGAAGAGATTATAGGCAATCTAAAGCAAAGAAAAGAAGCAGGACTGGATAGAATAACCTAGGAGATATTTAAAGACGGGGATCAAGTTTTAGCGGTGAGATCAACTGGGATGTTGGCTAGAATCTGGGAACTGGACGTAATCTCATCTAACTGATCCAGATCACTAACCATCCTAGTCAATAAGAAAGAACAAAAGTCCTCGTGTGACGATTGTAAAAGAATCAGTTTATTGAATATAGTGTCTAAAATGTTAACTTCGATAATATTTCGACGCCTAACTAAAGCTCGTGAAGAGCAAACTCGAGAAAACCGAGATGGTTTCAGACCTCGATGTGGTTGCATAGACCAAATATTCGCATTTCAGCAGGTTCTGGAAAATAGGCAAATTTTACGATGTCCAATAACAGTTGCACTCTATGACCTTAAGGTGATGTTTGATTCTGTCGTTCGTGAAGTTATGTAGCAATGTCTGTCGTTAAAAAGAGAGTCGAAGAAATTTTCCTAAAGTTTTCCTTTTTCATCATTTTTATTTTTGTCATCGGCACGCTTTTAGATTTAAATTTTTCGTCGTTTGACTTCTCAGGGGTTGACCTTTTGTCAGGAGATACACTTGTTGACTTATAATATACAGATGATATAGTTCTATTAGGTGAAGTTGCTGACAATTTGCAGTCTTTCGGCCACCATAATCATCAACTCAAGCATGTTTTGACTAAATCCTCCCCCTATAAATGCGAAATTTTGATGTAAGATTGGCCTGCACTGGTACTGAAATTAATGATAGGGAACGAAGTAGTTGAGCATGTTGACCGTCTTATTTATCTTGGGAGTCTCGTCGGTTCTAATGGTCTAGTGTTTGATGAAATCTTGGGTCGTATACAAAAGGATCGATTGGCTTTTGCCAGTCTGCGTCACTTGTAGCGTAGATGAGATATCAGTATATCGACTAAAAGAAGTGGTTACTGCGTAGCAGTTCAATCTGTTTATATTTTATAAGTGTGAAACATGGTCATTAAGGAGTGAGGATGTTGGTAGATTACCAATATTCGATCATAGAAGTCTTCGAAGATTTGCTCGTGTTTTCTGTAACCATTGAGTAAGCAATACGTCGGTTAGGTATAAGGAAAACGATTGGTAAAGTAGTGAATCTTTATCAGCTAAGGTTGTCAGGACATGTATTACGTATGCCTAACCACCACCTACCTCGACAAGCAATGCTGTCTGGTGTAGGAGTAGACATGAAAAAAAAAGATGGATAAACTAAAACATGACACCAGTCCATCAGGTCATTAATAACTGGGTTGAGCGATGTTAGTAGGTGCAGACTACCTGGTTGAATTTTGCTTAACTAATGGTTAGAGACACTGGGTGACATGGCTCAAAATCGTTTACAATGGAGTAGGTGCATGCATTCTTCGTGCCCTTCCAAATTCTAGGCTTCTAAATTCGTCATAATTTTCTCTTAACTCAATTATATTTCCTTCACATCTTATCTTCGATCCCTAATCCTCTCCATTAATACTAATTCCGTGAATACCTTCCACTACTCTAAGATTTGCTCCGACAATTTCATCACTATCTGCTAATTGGTTTATGGGAACTTAAATTAATGTACACACGTACCAAGTTCTACATTGTAAATAACTGATGACTGACTTATTAAAGTGTAATTTTCATCAAAAATATCACTCATTAACGTCGATTATATTTTATGTGTGTGTGTTATCGGACACCACTACACCGAAATACTCAAAAATAAAAATAGTTACGACTAAATCTAAACACTTAAAATGAAATCTACATTAAAAATTGCATTCTATTTTACAGAATTTATCCACTAACTAAACAAATAAACAAATAAAACTTCAAATATAAAAACGTTTATTAAACATATTCAAGGTTATTTTCAATTATGTTACTTTTTTACAGAATTCAAAATAAATTGAACATTTAAAACTCTTTAAATACTTCACAAAAACATTTACTTACCTTAAATGTTTGCTCTTGTAATGTATAGAAAAAAATAAGTGAAATTAAAAACTTCATAAATTTCTTATAAAATTCATAGTGTTGTTTTCATTCTATTCATTGTGAAAAAATGATTTTCTGTTGACAAATTGAAGTAACCATTGAATTATGTAAAAATATAAGTAGTTTAAATGTTTATTTAATAATATAGATAGTCTATTTTGTTTAAATATACATAAATACTCACAATATTCAAATGGTTAAATGTTTATCAACATTACAGTTCTTGTAAAAGTCAGTATTTATTATTCATTTAAATGTAACACAAATTATTTACCAATGTATCATAAATATAATCTGTGATTGAAGGTTAAAATAAAAGTCATGAAAGAGAGGGGTTTCAATAGATTAACTGTTAGTTAGTATAAAGAAAAGGAATTAAAGTGTGATGTAATAAAGAAAATGATTGGCAACTATACATCTTTAAACATTTGCAATTACTGTGTAAAGTGTACACGTGATAGATTTAACTATCGAGTAGTGAATTGTATTTTATTATATAATTATGTTTAATATGCACTCATAAATACAGACATGTATCAGTACTTGTTAGGTAGTCAGTTTGTACCAATGTTCAATTAACTAATTCGTATATTTGTGTGCTATTTATCAAATGTATATTCAGGCACATATATATGTATATATATGCCATATTTTTGTGAATTTATAACTAAGCTAGGTGCAAGGTGGAAAAATAAAGCTAAAAATAATGAATTACAGTTAGTGATAAATGAAGTAACCTAATGTTTATTCTATCTTCTTTATTATTACATTACAACATAAGATAAAATAATTAGACATACTGTAAGATGGATAAGTTGTGATGCAATGTTACATAGAAATAAACAATTTTGTTAATTATAACTGACAATAATCAATTAATTACTATAGAAAAAGGGTCAGTCAGGTCATTCTACTCTTTTATGTTTACACATTCTACTATTGTACTATTTATAGAGAGAGAAAAAGGAAAATAGTGCGGATTTTTTTAGACTGATATTTAAGTCACTCAACTTGATGAACTTATAATATAAATATGTTTGTTACTTCAGTTTACTTTATTTAATTGAAATTGTTATTATTTTCCATATTTGTTTCATGTTCCTTTTTACATGAAACAGTAAACAAAGAACTTAATGATGAACTTTAACTAAGTTACTTTTAAGACTCTTTTTTAATAATTTAACTTATGTGGGGTAAATAAAACAATAAAATCGACAGAATAAACAACATGCAAACTTTATAATCTACAGATAATTTTGTTGTTTGTATTGAACATAGATTGATGTCGGTTGGGTATCACTGCAAACCATGAAACACTGAAAAGCTGTTTCATTCTTAGTAGTGAGTATCATCAATTCCACCAGATAATCAGACCTATGAATTTCGGGTCTCACGTCGGACGCTTAACTATTGATTGGGCGAGAGGAGGAAATTCTACTACTTAAATCCGGCTACATGATGTAGATGGTTAAGCGTTCATCGTGAAACCCAAAGGTTCTACGTTCGATTACCTAGCAAAACTAAGGTAAGGTAGTTCTGCACAGTCTCATGCTAGATATTTTTTCCTCCAAGCTGGCTGGTTTAAGTGTAATAATATTATTGTTTTACAACAATAGCATTAACTCTAATTACTTTAAATTTAAATCATCTACCAATGAACTATAAACCTTCCACGTCATTTTACTGTTTATTGGTAGCTAACAGTTACAAATAGAGGTTGTGTTGATTTATCATTCTGTTCGTAGGTGTATGTAAAGTTTGATAAGTTAGAGCAAAATGACTAACACTAGTACATACAAATTACCTGCTTAGAAGTATAGCTTAATAGATTATTCAGTATGTTTTGCAGTTAAAGTGTCTTCTAGGTTTAAATGAGTAGATTGAAAAATTTCTCTGTATATCTTTTGTTTAGATTGTTTTTAATGCTTTGAATCTTCGCTACTTATGTTGTAATTAGTTTTTTTTATCATTTAGTCTGTATGTACCGCATATTTAACTGTAGTTTTCACCAAAGAATTCATTTCAAATTTTTAACGTATACATTGCATTTTTCCTCTACCATAGCGGATTGTATTACAATGATATGCTAATGGGTGACAGTTATTGATAGTTGCAAATGTAGAAAACATTATCATAAATGGAAATTACATTCGAGCATGCAGTACTCACTCATTAAATATAGAAAGGAAACAATAAAAACATTTAGATATAGCACGCTGAAAGCGCTTCTGATAAACTCATACTGAATATTAAAACCGAACAGTGAAAAACTAATAGTTCTAGCTCATTCTTATGATCAGCAAGTAGTAATTGAACAGAAATTGTGTACTTAGTAAGGTAAAGTATTCAACAGAGATAATGAATGACAACAATATATATATATATATATATATATATATATATATAAACAGACAGACAGATACAACGCAGAACTTCGTACGTACGTACATCAGTTCAGGTCGCCATACCACATCAGCACAGAGACGCAACTGTCAGTTAAAATCCAAGAGTGATAACGATAATAGAAGTATTAGCAGTAATGCAGAAAATTAGGGAGCGAAGATATGATTCGAAAAGTATAATTCAGTGAGATAAATTTGAAAGGAAAAAGATAGAGAATTCAGAAGGTTAGATTTTGAGAGAACACAAAGAGTGGATGCACCTGCGCCATTGCAAAAGATCCTGAGCCATGTCGTTCAAGGTCTGTAACTATTGGTGACTTTCGTCTCGCGGACCCCAACCACGCAGCCTACATCTACCAACATGACTCAGTCCACTTGTCAGTGACTTCATCGATTTCTGCCATGTTTTGGTTTGGCCGCCTCTAGCTTTCTTCCAACCTATTCCTATATATATATATTAACTAGTTTGTTCTAAGCATATACTAAACTTGTTTCAAAAATTAATTACAATTGTCAATTTCATGTCAAAATATTTTACTACTTCTACGAATTCATATTTATCTAAATGTTTGGGAGAACACAAATATATCATTCGTCTAAAGATAGAAGGTAACTTTTATGGATTTGTTTACATACAGAAAAATGATTAGTTTGTTAGTTTACATCATTAGTCTATATGATTTATTTCGTTTCACAGTTATTTACTTTTTTATGTCTGAAAGTAATAACTTTGATCTTTTTATTCAAATAATAATAATTCTATAAACTTGGCAAGCAATAATTGTATCCACCTAAATAGATTTATCCAAACATAACCTTATATTAATTGAACGATGACTGAAATGCAGACAATATTAAAGAGATTTAAAGTGTTAGACAAAGTCTCTTTAAAGTTGTGTGTCCATGACCTTAAACATGATCTAACTGGAGTTCTTTAAGTCTTACAGCTAATATATATATATATATATATATATATATATATATATATATATATATAGTTAATCAACAATTTTTACATAAAGCAGAGTGTAGCTTTGAGATGTAAGTACTAGCTACCGTCATCATCTATCAATTCTATTTCTATTAAATAAAAAACATTCGATTTCTTTAAAACCGAAAAAATTGTGATTTTCATCACATTGGTAACATAGACGAATCTTAAATTAAAATTACTGCCTACCTCGATTATTCCATAGTTCTAGATTTTTTTTTAAATCTAAAATAAAGTCTAAAATTAAGAGCATCATAAGAAAAAGCCTGATAAATATTTATTTATTCGTTAGGGTGATTTTTTTTTAATGTTCCATAATATCATTTGTAAACTACCTATCTATAAATTAGCAAACCATATAAATTTACATCAACCTTCCAAAGCTATAAAGATACTCACATATATCTATAACAAAATATGAAATTATATATTTAATTAACAGTATTTTACAATTCATGGTTCCAGATATCGTCAATATCAGTTAGTGTTTAATATTATCTCTTTTATAGCGTATTATTTCAACTATCTTCTCATTCAATTTGATTTTCTACTTTTAAGAATATAGAATTTTTTAATTTTATTGAAATTAATAGCAATTTTTCTTAAAAAAAAAAAAGAGAGAAGTAGACTTTAATCTCATATTACATGAGAAATTTAATCAACAGGTTTATAATAAGCGCTTAATTAATTTTATTTAACTATGATTATAACTTATTGGTTATCAGCATAATTCATTATGTTAATGTTAACATGTTGTTTTATTCAGTTTAAGAATAGAAATTGAAAGATCTAGATGGTACTGCATTACATGTTAAACAAAAATATGTTACTATGTGATCAGGATAACGTGGAAATTTTTCAATATATAGGCATTGTGTGTGTTATCAGTAAGAAATATGTAGAAAGATCTACTGAGAACTTAAATGATAACTCCATTCACTTATTGATGCAGTGTACATGTAAATGTTTGTAAATGCTATTTTAAAATGTATCTACAATATTCTATTCAGTCGAAATTGAGAGAAGATATTAGGTTTCAATTAATATTAATGAGTTTATGGATGGTATTATTTTCTCTAACCTAAGTGGTTCAGCTTTCAATTATCTCATCGATTTACTAGCCAAACTCATCGGCATGTATTTTAGAGAGAAGTGAGCTTGTAGAATTTCACCACAAATGACTAACTGCTTGTCCTGCATTTTAATTTGTTATGATTCCGTAACTGTGACGTCGACCATATGCATATGTATTGATACTTGTTTCTTTCATTGATCTGAAGTCTGTGTTTGTTAAACATTTATTTTCGTTTATTTACATGACTGTTGAATAATCTTAGTCCCAGGCTTCAAAAATGTTTCCTTTGTGCTTTCCACTTGTTCAATGTTTTACCAGTCGACTTCATGTCCATCATTGTCCGCATGCATTGATGCTAACGAATATATATCATATAGTTCAACAGCTAATTGATATTTATGTATACGTTAGGCAGACGGATCCACCGGTTAATCCCATGTTGTGTTTATCACAGTTTCTGTAATTAATCTTGAGGATGACGTTTTTCTTGTCTTCATTCATCACTGTAACGTTTCGGTCTGTATAGCACTGATTATGAGTTTATGAGCTACACTTACTACTACAGCCCTTGATAGTCAGTTTACTACCTCAAAATGCTCTTCATATAGGTTAGGATGATCCGTTTATTGACTGTGCTTGATGATTTTGTATTTCGTAAAAGTTTTTAAATCATTTGTTAGTGATATTTTGTAAGTAAGCATTATTTTTGAAATACATCCACCAAATATTTCTTTTCATTCCTTCATGATAATGTACTGTTGTGTCTTCATACATTTGAACAAGGTTTGTATGTAACTAGGTTTCTGAGTCATTGGGTTATTGGTGATATTACTAATGATTTCATAAACGTGTATTGGTTTCCGATATACGTGAGTCTTGAATCTTTCTCTGCTTATCCTGGTGATTAATGCGTCCAAGAATGATTGTTTACTGTTTGGTTCTGTTCCAAAGGTAAATTTTATATAATCGAAAATGCTGTTGATCAAATCATGAGTATTTTTCAGTTTATCATAAAGAAACTTATTGTCTACGTAGTATACCCTCCATCACTTAGAATTATGACTATACGCTTCCTACTTTTAAGTTTTTTTAAGCCTTTAATTCTTATTTTAAAAGCTGAGAGTCAGTGGTACTAATGTTAGTCTAGTTACTGGTTAAGTTTCTTCATTTAGCTCTGAGCGATGACTCCAATGTTTCACAGAACTTAACATTGTTATTAATACTTTTATAAAGAAAACTTTCTTTGACGTTTGTGAAAGGTTGTCTTGATAATTTTCTATACATTCACGTTGTTTCTGCTTCAGTTGATGAATTTCACTTATTTTTAACCAAGTAGCTTAATAATTATATGTTTACCTGCAATTATGAATGATGAAATCCTACTTTAAGCTAATTGTAAGTTTTTATGAAAATGAAGAAATCTCTTGAAATAATTATCAGTACGTAGATAATCCAGGTTTACTGATCCTTAAGAATTAACTTTGATCACATCTCATCGTATGTAGAACAAAATAGTCTTCTATTACTTAATTCATCAGCTATGTCATAAACTTTAATAAATATGCTTCATTGTTATTATACAGTATTATGGAGATGGTTATTATTTGTTATCTAAGACTATTCCGTTACACGAAACCACATATTCATCTAAGAATAACCATCATTGTGAGTTTATTAATGATTAAATTCATGAAACAAATCTGGTAATCCTAATGAACAGACGTAATTAGTGAAGTTCAACTGTCGTATGTAAGACAGTCAGCCAAGATATTGCGAATTAAATTAGGTAAGTAATTTCAATCAATGAATGCTGACTCAGTGGTCCATAAATTAAGCTATAGCCTCAAGAAATAAGGGAGCAAATATCAATTTCTGATGTGGTCGTAGATGTATACTGTTAAAGTTATCTGTGCAAAGATAAGAAGAGCTATCTAGAGTTACCCGGTTTTCAACGGTTGTTTAACTACAGCCAGTTCTTAATGCCCAACTTTAAGATATATTCCAGACAATATACATCTTGTTACTGTTTGAAAGTAAATCCAGATCAAAATATTTACCTATAAAACGAATAACTATTCACTATTGTAATAAATGTAATACATCACTCGATAACATGAAGTTATTAGAATAATGGACACTATATAATAATCTTCTTTTATGCATCTCAAACAACACATCGTTTTGCCTAATATCTTATGAATACAATCGATTAAATATATACTACTCTTAAAGTACTATTTGTATTAATTACTAAGTATAATTTATAATTCAAATGATTTATTTTCAGGTTAATTAACTTTTGCAAATTATTCATCATCATACTATTAAAATGTAGAAATATATGCCTACAATGCAGTTATCATGTAAAAAGTAGTAAAAATATAATTTGTGTCTTAATCCTTTTTTTCGGTAATGAATATTAAATTTATTAGCACAGTGATGAATAGTAGACACATTTCTAGCTTAATAACATGTTGGCTATATGATGTAAGTCATTTTATGAAAAATTTTATATTCAACGGTTATTATCTATGTATTCATACTTTCTCTGATAAGACAGTTACATTTCTCAGTGTTAATTATGTGTGGAATGAAGTATGATTCTGTTCATCAGAATGATGATCATTTCTAGGAAGTATAATTAGAGTAAAATGCTAGAAACAGATAAACAGTCATGTTTACTAAAAATAACCATTCTAATTAAACTGTATTATTTATGACAATGTAGTCTTCAAAAAGTGATAAACAAGGAGACCTGATGCAGATATGGATCAGTAAGGTGAGGTGTAGCAAGGGCATCATTTCTACGAGTAAAAAATATCTGCCACTTAAAATAACTGTTAGCCAACACCAAAGTCAGAATTTTCAATATGAACGTCAAGACAATTCCATTGTATGGTGCTGGAACCTAGAGAACTACAAGGATCATCATTCAACAGGTACAAATATTTATAAACAGTCGTTTACGCAAAATACTCTGGATATTAAAAGTAATGTTAGAATCAGGATCGTAGTGAAATTCAACAATGCTGTTTGCAACGCCGCCAATTGATGGTGTAGTGGCAGATATGCTAGATGAGCAAGTAGATGCAATTTTCGCGTCTGCGAACATTTGAATCAGCTTTAGCTGCTGCTCCAATAATAGTTCTATTTTCAAATGATCCATCTTAGCACCAGCCCCGTCACCACTCCTAAAACTTTGCGATTTATAGTTTTTTCAAACGTTAGCAAATCTAAAATAATTGCTAATAATACTAGATATTTGTTCTTTGAAACAGAAAGCAGTATTTAATAAGGCAACAAAATATACATTGAATAAGCATAAGTGTAACCGTCCATCAAGATTCTACGACGAGTTTTTCAAAGAGTATTAAACCATTAGTTAGTGGGTTACGTAAATTTTGGGACATAATTTCTTCTACAAAAATTACATCTTCCCTTTAACTGAAATCTATCTGATATGCATGATTCATTAAAAGTTTCTCTGCACTGTGTAAAAATGCACCTTAGTTGTAATTCAAGTGTCCAGCCGTAGTTATAAAAATGAAATATTTTCTTGACGGTGATATTTAATGTGCAATTGAAGTGTTTATAAAATGTAGGGTTTCTAAAGTGTTTATCAAACTCAAAACTAAATTGTGAACTTAATTTATAATTAATAGCCAGAAATATTACGAAGCTATACTTGCTGGTAGATAGATAACTAAATGTATGCTTAAGTTGTGATTTATTATTTTGGTAGGACAAAAACATGAAAAATTGCTACTATGATATTTATACTATTTGAGTAGTATAAATATGAATTCCCTAAATTTCAAGAATATGCTCAATTAATAACCTGTAAATTTAAACAAATAATTTGTGATTTTGTTGACACTACTAATTGTAATACTAAAACTTTACAAATACGAATAGCACAGTAAGAACACCCTATCACTAGTATAAAAATCTTACTGAATTATCAGTAATTAACACATTTCAGCTTTTAAACTGTACATTTCCTTCCTGTATGTTCAATATAAGACTAAACATTCATGTTGCCTACCAGTTTACTTGACACTGTTTGTTTGCTGGATTCAACTGGTTTTAAATACAGCATCATACATCTTACGTAACGAATTCTTATTTTACAAGCATCCGATCACGGGTATATGTGCGTGAAATCAAAATGTTATACACGAGATCAAATGCACTGAAGATAGTTACGCATTGGAACCCTAATTTTCGTAACAGGCGTCATACATAATTTTCCGACGGTCTTGAAAATAGCATTTTTCCCCATAGGCCAGGAGTGTATCAGGGCTTTATTTATCCATTATACTGTTACAGTATTTGAGTGTAGTGAACCGAGAATGTTTGGATTCTAGTTCAGGTGAATTATGGCAATGTTTCAATTACCTGACAACACACCGAATAACCAAAGCCCCGAAGACATTTGTCATTATCAGTCCAAATATAATTGTTTTAAATATCAAATGGGAATGAACAATGCTAACGATAAGTACTAAATGTGAAGGTAAGATTCACGTAATGACATATAATAATGTATAAAGAGGAAAGATAAGCGAACATGTAAGCAGTCACATATATATGGAGTACATGGATAAAAATATATTGTAGTTATGTTGATGCAAGTACTAAACACTAAAAAACACTTAAATTACACGACTGCCCGAATTTAAGTGAATTTATAAAAGGCATCCATCGTACATTTATAGTTCATAGAGTCAATACATACATGATTGTGAGTTAATAAAGGGTGACTATAAGATAAACAGTTATTTGTGAATGTACAAGATGTAATTCAACTGGGTGAGTAGGGTAGCTTTAAAATTTTAGTTCGTTTTACTGGTAAAGTGAAGAAGTTTATCATCAAACTACATAATTATTATAAATCCTAAACTAGTGATCAACTGAATAAAATTGTCAACGTTGGAGCGAATTACTTAATATTAGCAATAGAAAACGTTAGTTGATGTCACTAATTAGATGAGTATGAAGTAAAAACTCGAAGGTAGACGAACAGTCATGCATAAGTTATTTGAACAGGTGGATATCCACAGCAAAAAAAATTGCTTTGGCATTTTCTGGCGACACATATTTTAGGCTTTGCATATGTATTCATAAGGTGGGTTTAGTGGCATTAGATATATAACGTTAATCATATGTGCAGTGATGACTAGATGTATAAGAATGGTGCGTATTTCCTAGCATGTTTTTTTCGAAGAATTAACTGAACGCGAAATAAATGGATAATAATTAAACATTAAACTTGGTTTTTATATACAACAGCAGTCTGGTGTCAATAAAATCATTCAGTGGCCTATTTACTAGTCGAGAGTGGACTTTAATATTTACGTAGGCGGTATTTAGTCTATTGGGATAATTATTGTTTTATAGATTAACTAAATACAGGTTACCACGACTCATAAAGAAAACTAACTTAAAAATAAGTGGGCTGTAACTTAATTCGAAAGTAACTGAAATGCATAAAAATAAAGATATATTGGATTTTCATACTAAAAAATTTGCTTTCATAGTTAGAAAATAACACAATTATAACTTTGAAGTATAGCATCGGTAAAAAGTAATAGTTACCATTAAATAAAAGCTTCATCAAAGCTAAACAGAGGTTGATCAAATATGAGAAGTGAAAGTATACACTTAAAGCATTTCTAGTAATAAAGCAGAATTCACAAGACAGATTCCTAGTAGCTGGATTATACAGTTAATTCAAGCACATCAATAAGCAGATAGAATAATTGTTTAACTCAACTACTTAACTAGTAAATAATGCAGAAGATGTGAAGATAATCTTTTGATTCAGCTTAAATCTAGGCAAAATAACCAGTACATATTGATAAAAGCTTGAACGGTGACTACACTACCAAACTTCGTGGTACTGATCGATGGTTGGTACATTATCCAACTGTAATTCAGTAACAAGGCTAATAAACATACAAAATCCGAAGTACATGCAGATTGTGGATAGTAGCCGAACCCAAGTGCCAGTGGCGGTACTGTAGCCAATGAAGTTTATCTGACTGACTAAGTGCCATCGGTCCCATTTGAGACTTGTTTTCTGAATGTACTTGCATCACGGAGTTGATGATGCACTAAGAACCCAACCCAGTACCTATTACCTCATTCCTTAAAATTCAAACACATCCGAATGACCAGTCCCAAATAAAACGAAGTGCTTGTCCTGAATCTTAGTGCTTACTATAATTCAAACACAACAAATATTTTAACGATTCGGCGACATATAGGCATTCACACAGAATGTATATACACTAAGGGAGAATTATCAAAACTTAATACTGAACAAGAGATTGACCAGTAGACGGGGAAAAAGTTATGTTACCAATCACCTCTTTTGTCTAGTCTGAAAAACACTTTCCCAAGTTTTAAGGTGCCGTAACACTACTTAAATCAGAAAAAGCATGAATGTACAAGAAGTCAGTAAACATCTACTCAGTATCACTAAAATTTGGCCATCGTTGATGTTTATAAATTTGTCAGCTGATATGACAACTCATTAAAAGGTCAAAAACGAAAACCGATAAACCGAAACGACTAATAGTCAGACACTACCACATGTAATTTTCATAGTCTTAAACGCCATATCACTTTCTGCGGTCTAATAAAGTTAAAACACTAGTGTGAAAATAAAACTATGCCATATTCTGTAGCATAAGCTCAAGGTGATAATTTTTCTAAACATATCCCTGGATCTAGTCTCAGGACAGCATCAACTGTTCTCTGTAATCAAGCCCAAATGTAGGTGAATGAACTGACCAAATTTATGTAACCTCAAGCATACAACTCTTACTAACTATTACAAGTAGTAAGAATACAGTATTAAGGATGAAGTATTAAGATGTGTTCTCTTGAGATCTATAGTAATTAATCAATAATACAGCATACGCCAACTGCATGAGGACCATTGAACACTTAACCTTGTTATTGAGCCAAAAATGGTTACAATTCAATCAAATGACTAATCCTATGTACTAAATATTTTACTGTGAAGGCGACGAGCAGCAGATGCCACCAAATAGTATACTAGTTCTAAGTAATTGCTAGCTGATATGAATCCACAAATCAGCCATTTCACTCGTTCAGAGTTGATTCTAGTGAAACCAATATACAGTCAGTCTGACGCACATAATGTACCAAAATGTAATTCAAAAAGGCTTTTGTCATTCAACATTACATACAAATTTTTCAATGCCACTAGTTGCCAGTTAGTTTACACTGATTTAATTAATGTTTCCTAAAGGAAAATTCAGATACATTTGGCATATGAACCTTGATTACGTGTGTCATTTTCATCTACAACTACGAATACCTCAAAAACAGCCCATGATGAGATTCAGGCTGCCGGTAATAACGATTCATAGGATATCGTATATAAGTAAACAATCCTTAAGGAATAAACACATCTTGAATTTATAACCGAACAGTAATTGATGATATAGTGACAAAAAAAAAAAACTTGATCGTAATAAAATAAATTAAGACAAGAAACGGATGAACCTTCATGATAATTTATTTCCAAGTAACCAGCCGATTACTTTTAGTTAGTGGTGCGAAACATCTCTTCAAAAACCAGCTGTTCGATAACGTTCTAGACCATCTGTTAGAGATTTTCTAAAGCAGTGAAGCGCTGACTAATGCATTCAGTTTTCAGCCACTAAATCACAAATTTGAAAATCGTACCACTTACTTCGGTATCAGTAACCCAGAAGTATTACTAACTCTAAGAGAACACAGCTCAAAATCAAGTACACGAATATCCATTTAATAATTGAATCAATTTGCGGGTTTCTCTTCGGTTCTGCGTTAATCACGCTGAGACACTCACAACTTTACCCCTACTTCTATTGGAATACCAAGATGAAGTAAGCTGTACCCCAGAATTCTCTCTTCAATTACCTTCATCATAATAAGTATAGGTAAAAAACTTTTGTTGAAATCGGAGGGCGTGAATGTGGTAATAATCCGTCAGTTAAATACTTGATAGCTATATTTAGCAATTAAATAAAGTAGTACAAATGTATATTCTACAGTCATCATTTCTACGCATTTATATTTTACCTACTTTTATGATAAATGTTACTCATTATTCCCCATTGCTTCGAGTGAAACATTCATAAAATACCAACTGTCAGATTCACATCTCTAAAGCGACAAAGGTAGCAATTAATGAGGACGCAAATAGTGACATAAGGAAATTAATATATATTGATAGTTGATATGCTGCAAGTTTGAGACACATTCTATATTGGAAACGCAAAATCTACAAATGATTTCACAAGTAATGCATTCAGGTATTTAATTATTATATTCATACAAAGACAAGGTTTCAAAACCCTATTTAGTCACTCTTGTACAATGCTGCGTGATGTTATTGCAGATGAAAACAACGATGTCATGATCTAGCCATGCCAGTAAATGAAAATGTTGGTCGAGGACGCTTTGATAAGGCTTTTTCTGTTTCATGTTTACGTTTGGCTTGAATTTCCTAAATAAAAAAGATCAGAAAGTTTAAAACAACGTAGGAATAATTTGAAGGAAACTGTTACCAAACGAGTTATTCAGGACTTATGAAAAACTTTAGATTGTGAATTCGATTAAAAAAAAATACTAAACAAAGTTTATATGACAGGTAAACAATACTAAGGAATATTTAATTATACCTCTACTTAAAGTATACATGAATGGGAAAATGCCATCAAGACTAAAAGGATGTAAAACAATATACTTTGTGAGCCACTTGTAATAGGTGATAGGAAATTCAAAGAGTTATGTCTCTAAGCATTTTTAACGGCCGCTAAAACCAAAAATCTAAGTAGCGTTTATATAAAATTCAAACTTTCACGAAAAGTTTAATGAAATGCACACTATGAGATGTAGTTAGATAGGTCAATTAATGCAACAGTATTTTGGCAAACACCAACATTCCGGTAGAGCCGTCACCAACACACTAATATCCGCCTCCATTTGCAGTTTCCTACCAGTAATAAACAAGTTTATATGACTAAGCTGATAGTAGTGTGATGGATTAAATCTATTCTCGAACAGTGAAAGCCAAGAGGATATATATGTGCCCAAATCACTTTTGATTCTTACTAACGTCAGTCTGAATGTAGTGTCGGGCATCCTGAGGGGATTTCAACAAATCCTAGATGAATTCTCATCGGCTAAATACAGGTTATTAATTAATACACAGTTCAAAATATCCGTTACTTTTGATATCACGAAGTGGCCTGAGTTAAACGATCAATGAAAACCAAGAAATACGAGATAACTATTCCACCCTTAGTAAGGGACTCTTCAGAGATGCGTACATACAACCCACTGGGGAATCAAACCCAGGACCTTCAGGTTTTGTGGCGAACATTACTGACTGAGTTAGAAATATCAACAGATAGAAGCCGATTCAAAGGTCTAACGGTTAAGCGTTCGTCACAAAGCCTGAAGGTCTTGAGTTCGATTCGATAGTGGGTCGTAGGTGCGCAGACGGAGAGTCCTATACTAGGAAGAAACAGCTAGCCAGTGTTTTCTGGTTTTCAATCGCTGTCTAGCTCGGACTAATTCGTGATATCGAATTACAAATTCGGCAATTACTACAATACTCAAATAAAGTATCTGAAAACATACACATTAGTATTATGTGTTATATATGGTTTATTTGTTTATAACAACAATAATAATAATAATAACTATTATTATTATTATTATTATTATTATTATTATTATTATTATTATTATTTTGATGTATACCGGAGAACCTATGTTCAAAAGGAATTTTAACAGTTTTAAAAGTCCGACTTCATGCCATCTACTGATCATGGGAGAGAGAGTGGATCAAATGAATGCATTTAAAATAACCAATAAACAACGCAAATCATTGAAGCCGCTGGAATTAGAAAACTAAAATGTGGCCTTTGTAACTTAAATGAGTTAGTGGATAAAATACAATTACCGTGTCAACAGAAATGGAGTTTTGATCGTTATGTTATTAATTCATTTCTTTTATGACCACATTTCATTAAGTTTTATTCTAACATTTCTACTTTGCTTCTTATCTTTATACACTCGCAATAAACTAGTGCTCACAAAAAAATAATCAGATCTTGTCCGTTATTCTCTATAACTGTCATTCCAACGTGACCATTTGGTTTGATTTTGTAATATTTACTATAAATCATCTTTATAATACTTAATTTCATTTCCTAAATTATAATCAATTTTCTCTATAAATACTCTAAATGTAACCTAAAAGCTTCACCTTACAAACAATTTAACGATACTTCATGAACACTACATTTCTTAATGTAAATGTACATTATTAATTCCAATTATCAAAAATTGAAAAATTGTATGTATCTGAAGACGGCACTAACGAAATATATTGAATTGAATGTATTTTTCAAATGCTGAAGTTCTTGCTTTAAATGTGTGAAAACAAATTGCGAGAAAAATCTCGAGAGTCAGCACTATTCTTAGTAAACCTTGCTTCATTTGTAATAGATACTTTGAAAACTACTTGTTTAACATAGTGTTTCTATCAGTACAAAAGAAATATCAATCGTATTAAATAAATTTACGTTAAACATTGACCTACCATGAGTTCTTCATGCTTCTCACGGAAAAAGGCTAAAGGATCATCGAATTCCCTGTAGTAATCCAGCACTAAGCGAACATCATCTACGCTCCCCATTGCAATCACTAAAAAATTAATAGTTAAGAACACTGGGACGTAATAAGAACAGTTTATGAGCATTTGAGTATATGAGAACTTGTAAAATCAAATATGAAACAAACGCGAAGTTTTCAAGATGGAATAAAGCAGTGGTAGTCAACAACTCGTTACACACTACAAGTATGCTAGGTAACACTAGCCTGACAAACTAAAAAATCCAACCTTCCAATATTCACGTTTCTGCAGTTTGAAACTGAAATAACACTACTAGAAGTATACTAGAAGTATAGAAAGACACCTTCCTTACACGTGAGTATAATGGTTACAAAAGGTACTTTTGGATGAGTAATTATGTATATTTTGGGATCGTTAAAATGAATTAGCTAAAGGTTGACGGTTGGATGAAGCACAATGTGACGTGGTTGGGTGATAACTACTTACGAGGATAAATTAGTGATATGAGCTCGAAATAAATTTATAGCAAGAAAGAGAACAGATGTCTTATCAAGTACAATAACACAATAATAAACAAAACACTAGATAATCAAGTGAGGTTTATTAGGTGTCGTTTATGAAATTAGTTGAAGGACGCAAATTTTGTTGTGAGTAAACTCATCATATTAAAAAATTATCGGAGTTTTGCATCCTTAATGAGTTAAAAATAGTACTTACTTCTGAGGAAAGCAGCCAAATCTATCAGTTCTTTATCTGACTCATCACCATCCCAACGTTTTATAATCAGTGAATTGCGAGGTTGCAGCTGGGCAGCAGTTGAATCCCAGTCTACTAGCACCTACACGAGAAAGATCTCTATTAAGACACGATAAGTCCTTTAATATGTCTGCCTTCTTTATAGCGGGTAGCTTCGCGAAATAGTCGAAAGTGAATGAATTGTCCTTGAGGATCCATTTGAGCTAACACGGGTCCACCGGTCTTCAAAAGAGATAAGTAAATAATTTCAAACGAATACTTAGAAGTTATAGATTCTGTGCATACATGAAATCGACAGCCACATAGTAGAATAGAGTGAACCTTGACGAAAATAAATTTCTGAATAGCAACACAACTGAGGGGATTTTCGGTATCTACGAGATGCACTATAGTACTTTGAGATTCGTCTCGTTTAGACCAAAGGGTATTTCGGGTTGTATAAATAATGAGTAGTGACGTCGTATACATAGCTTCCTAGCTTATCCACTACAATAAGATTAAAGTTATTCATACAACCGACTCAAAAGGATACCAAGACATATCCATAATTCATTCAGAAATAATAGGGGAAACCCACTATGTTTACAGTACACATATAGGGTGATATCACACCTGGAAAACAAGCAAGATTACTCCGTACAATAGCCAATAATTTCTTTGCTAGTTAATACACAAAGAAGAAAGGAATATGGTCATCATGATAACACGAGTGATACTGGATGAAATATGTAGTGTATATACCACTGAACGAACGATCCCGAAAAATACCGAAACATACCATTGCTGATTCATTTGTAAAGACAACGACCTCATAATGAGGAGAAAGCTGTTGCAAAAACAATTCTAGCGCTGGTCTTTTCTTGAAGCGCCAACCTGTACGAAACTGTTGGTTGTGACTAAACTATAGATAACAAATTACCTTCCAATCAGGATGAACAAGTACGTCTGTCATTTCCATAACAAGAGTGTATGGGGGTTGATAGTATGGTGGTTGTACAGGATCTGGAAGAAGTTTTTCACTAACCGGGTCCTTTATGCTCTAAGGAAATCGAGTATCCTTCTTAGTCACTTACCTGATTAAAGTCTAGCAAAGAACTCCACGCTCTACAAATGTAACCCCAAATAATCGGCACTGAGGTTTAATAAATATGTGTTTCTAGGCTTACTTCGACTAAACTTGTCTTCAATCTAACCGGTACATTAGGAAATTATCCACTTACTTCTATGCCATTATCATCCTTTTTTGGAGGACCTATTAAGAATGAATAAACCACTAGCTGCCCTTACCCCATGTAGCCAAGGCGAATCCAAACCCAAACAAGCCGGAACATGATAAAGTGATAAAACCTAGTTTCCACGCATTTCTTCCACTCCATCCAGACTGCTGAGACTTTTCTCCTGAAGAACCAGAAGAGCTCTGGGAGTAGTATGCACTACATCTCTTGATACAAGCGCACTTATCATATTTATTCAAAGCAAAACGCCGAGCCGTTGATAGAATCATAGATTACCGATCACGTTTCCCAGCGTTTATATCCTTGCCAGTCCAATATCCAATATCGTTGTGAAGAGCGATTTTTTGACGCTAGCGTTTTGATGTTACTAAATCTTTGGTATTGACCTGCGAGAGCTACCTGGCTGCCAAATTACGGTAGCAGTAGTGAAATTGACGAGCGAAAATCCTATTATGCTAATATGGGTGTCCAACATCTTTTAAAGTACTTCATAGTCGAGCAAGAGATGCATGTGCTGGAAGTGTATTCCAACCACACCGGACTCTAAGGTGTGGAGAAACGTGACCCCACATGCGTAGTCAGCCTTTGATAGTAGATTTTTTGTGGGATGACTATATAGTTAAGACTGTTGACAAGAAAGAGCACAGCCCTGTTAGAGAGACCTGGAGTAATGACGATATTTTAGAAAGGGATTAGACCACCTTTCAGTCTCCTATACCTTAAAAATAAGGGTTTGCGCATCATGTGTCTATTGTAGTGGTGAATATTTCCTAAATAAGTGGTTTTGTGGGCTTTCGTTATTGAAGTTGAACATGTTCCTTTTGGTGAACACAACTAGTTGAGGGTGTTGGTCTAGCATCACCACCAGATCACTACAATTGACTGCGGAAATAAACTCGTCCTCTACTTAGTCAGTATGGAAGTTGTTGATACGTCTACGCTCTACTTACGATCAAATATACTTCCTACTCCACCTACCACTACCGTCTGATTTGTTCTTATTCGTGTGTGTGAGTTTAACCATTAGAAGCTACTATGGACCATACGACAAGCGTAAATTGGTCAAATACAGGGTGTACTTAACTATCTCCATCTGATATGTCTCATGAACCTGCAACCCACTTGGGTGCCTGTCTGTGAACATCTTTAATAGGTTTCATTTTTCTCCGAAGAACCTGGAAGTGTAACGGTGTTGAAAACTTCTAAGTTGGGTCTGATGCGTCTTGAATATGGTCAAGAATAGTTAAGGTGTCAACATGTCGAGCTACCTGTGGATGAAACGAAAGTCGCCGGGGACCTTAATGAAGCTCTCGAATAGTTAGCGTCGTTTCCTAAACCTTTTATAAGAAGTAGGCCTAGGTTATGCTTAGTACAGTTTGACAATAAAGTTCGTAGACAAGACGGTTCTCTTCAGTAGCCTGAAGATACAAGATGCATTGTTACTTACAATTGAACTCAACGTCATTTTACAAACCCAGTTTCTACGGTATCTATGCTTCAATGTAACCTCGGGAAACCGGTATCATATGCAATGAGTCTCCACAGTCTTACGTCGTTGACACAAATAAGAATGGTTGGGCACATATTTCTGTAGAGGTCACTTCTGAAAGTGAGGGACACTAGTTCATTCCATAGGCAAACTACACACCTCGGAAGTTTTCAAATGGGTGTATTTTGCGATCTGAGACATCTTAGGATAATTAGAAGCGAAGTGTATGTGTTCTAATCTTGGAGGGACAAATTGTTGCCTAATTGGTCCACATGTGGTTGTTCCCTTCACTACTATCAGAAGTAAACTTTAAAATTGTAAACTTTTCTAGGAAGAACTACTGAAATGAATGATATGAGAGCGGTTTTTATAATGAGAAGAAATCGAAATTCTTATCTTTCCTCTGAAAATGAAGGGTTAAATGATTAGTTAATAGTAGGAGTAACAACGGTGCTGCTTCTACAATATTACCTTTTAGTATATGCAGTAATAAGTTAGGCAGTTGGATTTATTCCAAAAAATTTATATAAAGATATCATCACTGTCTTTTCAGGTAAATGGTTGCGAAGTTTACAGATTCCGACCACAAAAAATGTTTTCACTATGTTTGTGCTATAATGCATCCAATTCTCTTCTACCTTTAAAGCTTGAATTTACACTGTCGTGTGTTAGTTAGTCGATCACTGTATTATCTGTCAAGCGCGAAGACTTTCAACACACTTTTTAAAGAAACAGTCATTTTCACTTCGTTATTTTGTTTTTTAATATTCCATATCGTTTTGTCGAGTGATTCAAAATCGACAACTAACTTTCTGAACTGTCTTTCATGAAACTGATTCATTTATTTCGATTATAAGTAAATTGACTATTTTATTTTTATTACCGTTATATTCCCATCTCCATAACCTTCCATAAGACTCGTGAACTATTATCATATCTTTTGTCTTTCAGGAACCTACGACCAATTAATTATGTATCTGTAACCTCAACCACTAGTCATTATTGTTTTCCCTCTAGTACAAATATTATTTACCCTTAAGTAATATCGAATGATCGGGCTTTCTATGCTTGTAAAAGGATAAATGAAATATTACCTCACTATCTGGTGGTTGACCCAGTTGTTTCGTATCCTTTATTCTAGTTTTAGGGACTGGTAGTTACAGGGTAGACGTGTGCTTGCAGTTATTGGCACTAGCAAGGTCACCGCTGTCTGCACTATGATTGGCGCGTATTTTCCAAGATATTGCACAGCTTTAGTAGAGTCTGCAAAGCTTCATGTTGGCTCCTGACTCTAATACTGTATGATCTTTGATTGTTAATAATGCTTTTCGCACCACTCAGAGAGTGATTTAGATTTCACTGAAGTTAGTATTCTTGGTTGATGTTGAGGTTGCTGCTACGTTGGTTGTCTTCACTTACACTTGCTGGTGTGTATTGAATAGAAGTGCTAGATCATCCGCGAAGTCCAGATCATCGAGTTGCATTCTACTTTTCCACTGAATCCCGTGCTTCCCCCCCAGATGTAAGGTTTTCATGATCCAATCAACCACTAGGAGGAAGAGGAAGGGCGAGAGCAAACAGCCTTGTCTGACACCGGTTCTCACTGGGAATGCATTTGTCAGCTGTCCTCCATGCACGATTTCGCATTGTAGTCCGTCGTAAGAATTCCGCATTATATTGACGAGTTTCTCTGGCACACCTTAATGTCCAAGAAGTTTCCATAGCGATCTCCTGTCTACACTGTCAAACGCCTTCTCATAGTTAATGAAGTTGATGTACAGTGACGAGTTCCATTCAATTGATTGTTCAACGGTGATCCGTAGTGTTGCAATTGGTCCGTGCATGACCGATCCTTACGGAAACCAGCCTGTTGGTCTCGAAGTTGAGCATCCACTGAATCTTCCATTCTATTCAACAACACTCTGTTGAAGACTTTCCCTGGTACTGACAATAGTGTGATTCCTCTGTAGTTCTCGCATTTGCCCAAATCTCCTTTCTTTGGTATCTTGATAAGGTGTCCTTCTTTCCAGTCTGCCGGAACTTGCTCTTCCTCCCAGATCCTCTTGAATAAAACGTGGAGCATCCTCGCCATTGTGTCTATGTCTGGCTTGAGTGCTTCGGCTGGTATATTGTCAGGTCCTGCTGCTTTCCCACTTTTGATCTCTCTGATGGCTATCTTGATTTCTTACATTGTTGGTGGATGGACATCTATCGGGAGGTCTGTAGATGCTGCTTCGATGTCTGGTGGGTTCGGTGGAGCTGGTCTATTCAAGAGTTCTTCAAAATGTTCTACCCATCTGTTTCTTTGTTCTTAAATCTCCGTGATTAACTTGCCTTCCTTGTTCCTGACCGGTCGTTCTTGTTTACTATATTTACCGCCAGTTTATTCGTTGTGTCGTATAGCTGTTTCATGTTTCCTTCTCTTGCAGCTTTCTCCGCTGTCGTTGCAAGGCCTTCGATATACTTCCGTTTGTCGGCTCTAATGCTCTTCTTTACTTGTTTATTTGCTTCTGTAAATTCACTTTGTGCCTTGGTTTTCTCTGCTCTAGTTCGGTTGTTGTTGATTTCTACCTTCTTGTTCCTCCTTTGTTGAATTTTGACCAGGGTCTCTGTAGAAATCCATTCCTTATAATGGTGGTTCTTGCGGCTCAGAGCCTCTTGACAAGTTGAAGTTAGTGCCTCTTCGATTCCTATCCAGTTGTCCTCCATAGTGGTTTCTTCCTCGTTCAGCAGATCTTGTAAGGCTTGAAACCTGTTGTTGAGAGTTATTTTGAATTCCTTGAGTTTGTTAGTATCTTGAAGAGAGGCTATATTGAACCGTTTTAATGCTGTTACTCCAGTCATCCATTGCTTCTTTAGCTTCAGTTTCATTTTGGCAACCACTAGGTGGTGATCTGAAGCTACATCAGCTCCACTCCTGGTTCTCACATCTTCCATTGGTCTTCTGAATTTTTTATTGATGCATATGTGATCAATTTGATTCTCCGTAGTATGACCCGGTGAGACCCATGTAACCTTTTGTATGCGTTTGTGGGGGAATATTGTACCAACTATGACCATTTTGTTGAAAGCGCATAGATTTGCAAGTCTTTCACCATTTTTATTTCTTTCTCCCAGTCCCTGTCGTCCCATGATGTCTTCGTAACCGGTGTTGTCCATTCCGACTTTGGCGTTTAGGTCCCCCATCAGGATTGTCAGATCCTTTCCTGGACACTTCGCTATAATTGACTGCAGCCTATCATAAAACTGATCTTTGTCCTCGTTGTTGTCGTCGTTCGTGGGTGCATAACATTGGATGATGTTCATTGTAATCCCCTTCTTCATTGTCTTGAAAGATGCTTTGATGATCCTGGGTCCATGTGGTTCCCATCCTACCAGTGCATTGGGCCCTTTCTTAGACAGCATCAGAGCAACTCCTTGTGTGTGTGGGGCATTTCCCTCTTCGTGCCCGGAATATAGTAGCACCTCCTTCGTGGCTAACGTTTTCTGTCCAGTTTGAGTCCAATGCGTTTCGCTGATTCCGAGCACAGTCAAGTTGTATCTCTTCATTTTTGCTGCTATCTGGGGGATCTTCCTTGTCTCCCAAATTGTCCGAATATTCCATGTACCTATAAAAATTTTTGCTCTGGTCGTTAGAAGGGGTGGCATCGGCCTCATGACATCTGAAGGATCTCGGCTTTTATCATGAAGCGTCATATAGATTCCTTCCACTTCCAAGGAAGAGTTTAAATGGTTAAGTTTGTTTAATCTGGTTAGCGTTTTTTAGCAAGCTTGTGTTTTACTGGATAGGGGTGCTAGCCCTATGTCCAACCCTCCTCCTTTATCAGGCTTGGGACAGGCAGCAACCCTAGAAGAGCTGCTGGCGGAGTTGACTATGAAACAGCTTGGCTCTATTTAGGCAATTTTTATGGTTTACATTTTGCTCTATACTAATATAGCACCAAAACTCTTGTCTATAAATTGCACTTCGTCACAACTTAAGAAGTTTACGAATTACAAAATCTAGAAATACCATACATGGAAGGCGTAAGTTAGTAGACGGAATTTAATTTAGAGTTCTGCGGCGTTAATGCCCTGGATTTCACCTATCGTCCTTAAAAGCAACCATAACATTTCTTTATTCGCAAAGATGTGTTATAAGAGTTATTGCTTTCTGTTCTTTGATATTGTCATCCACTTAAAAAAATAGAATCGCATATCTAGGTCATGATCGTTTACTTGCCTAATCTCCGCTACGTGTTAACTGAATCGTGCAATGAATGTCTCACTTCGAGGTTATATCAATTGATGCTGCCATTAGTTTGGTTCATCCTACCCACAATAACCAGGCTTTTAAAAAATGCAATATTTTCCACCATACGAAAATATAATTAAAATGATAATAGAAAGGTTTATCTGGTATATGATCAAGTTACGTTTGTCGTATAAATAGAGCAACTTCTAACGATTGAACCCACTCTTACGAATGAAAAGAAATCAGAAGGCAATGAACGATGGAAGAGAAGTTATATTTGATCGTGAATATAGCATCAGTGGGATAGCAACATCTAGGCTGGCGAACTAGAGCGAGGTGCTTTCCACGGTGTGTCGTGTCCTGGTGGTGATGCTCGACCGAGCGCCTTCAACTAGTCGTGTCTGCTAAAATAAATACGGTCAGCGTCAATGTCGAAAGCCTGTGCAACTAATTATCTTGAGGATTATTTACTGCTGCAATAGTATATTGGGATTACTATCTACTTGCCAAAGGTGCTAATCCGAAGGTGGAGATCATTTATCCTGTAATAACCTTCGCTGATATTGCTATTTTGTGTTCGAGTAACGTGGAGTTCAGTTGTTATCTTGATTCCAGAAGTGAAACAACAGGAGAACGATAGTTTTGATATCGCTCTTTTGTATTTTACCAAAGCTACAAAATTTTGCCATCTTTATATTTAATGACAATATGTCCGAATGATAAAAATAATCTCTAAGTCATCTTAGATGTGTTGTAATCTAACCTGATTATTTTGTTTATAGTGGGGACAGAACCCGAGCATTAGTAAAATTAAAAGAATAGTACTGCCACTCTAAATAGTGAAACTGAAATACTTACCTTAATTGATAGTTTACTATCCTAGTTCTCATCGCATAAAAGTGAAATAGCAGACTTTTTGACATATGCAATTTTAGGCGGGCATTTCTGATCTTTCTAATTGACATACCGACATCAAAAGACGATTAAATATCTTCTAGGATTATTTTTCTGTTAATTATTTATTTTTTGTATGCAAACTAGACATCTTATACCTGTTATTATTAAGTTCACCTTGCCCTATCCTTTTGTTCATTGCATTGACTGTTAGTATATCATTTCTCATTGAAGAACTATGGCTAATCTATTGCGTATATGTAATTCCGGTTCACAGTCACTGTTAATCTAAATTGTATTAATGCTTATTTTCTAACTGGTCAACTGGGTTGTCGAGATATGATTTGATTCTGTCTGGCGATCTGCCAGGTTGTCTTTTCTTCTTTATTTTGGCGTTAGGGACTACTAGTCACAGAGCAGACATACAGGTACCAGCCAGGCACTCATTGACATTTTTCACTGTAGTCTCGTGCGCACAAGGTCACATCAACCAATTTGTCATACGCATCGGTTACAACAATCTTTTCCTGACTATATAACACAAATCCCTCCCCACCAAAATCTATTCGTAGAAAACATTTCCGCTCGTTAGATTATAGGCAACAAAACACCTTATTTCCTAGCAGTTCATGCTTCAAATTACCTTAAAATTCATGTGTTGCAAGGCTATCATATAAGTTATATGTTAAGTTTTCCACACCACGTAACAATGGTCTTGTACTTCATAATAGCTATTCGTCAAACCAATGTGAAAATTTGAGTATGATTTGTTTTACAATGGACCACTACCTACAGTGAGTTTACTTTCGTTTGTTCCTCTGATTTTCGGTAAATTAGTTTTTATATGATGTCATTAATTTACACACCATTCTTTCCTCATTTGTGCTTATCCCTTAACTTACCTGATAATCTTTCATCACTTTCACCCTTCTTTCATTTTACTAGTTCAGTAAGCATTTGTTCTTTCTCATCACTCCGTATAACGCCACGCCTCTTTCCATCACCATAAACTTTTCATTAATGTTTTCTCAATAACATTGCACTAGCATCTAAGTGTTCGATTTCTGGTGTTAAGCTCTGGCAGTCAGGGTGACCCGTAATACGGTGCTTGTCAAAATAATCCTAACACAGTTCGTAACACAGAGTACGAAGTGCAAGACAACAGTTCCCTCCAAACCATTAAACATACGTGCCTAACATCATAAAGGGAGGATGGAGACTTTTGTCAGTAGACATGATGTGAGAGTGAATCTCAAATTAATATTGTCCGAAAGACAGAATCTACTATGGTTTGACTGTAGCAATCAGTCAATAATGTTGTTTGATGTGTCCGCGTGTCTGTTACACCAACTCTTGTATATAACGTCTAGTTAGCTATGCCTTTGACAAGATATCTTGCAGCAGGGTAAACCAGACTCGTACGCAACGTACTAAGGTGTTGATACCTAATAAACGAAAATCACACATAAGAATTTATTACTTTTGAAAACGTAATATAAAGTCCATCGATAACTATTGCATTCCCATGCGTGCCCACCACAAGCAAAATTTTCGAATATACTCCTTGACATGCTTTACTTTCCTGAACATTCTATTCTTCAATGTTCCCTAGTTATCTTCAGTGATAATCGACGTTTTCAGGGAAAAATAATAAACGGAACTCATTTTAACGCTGCTTACATACCTTCATATTCACCGTAAACTGTCGTACTATTGACCATTCGCGTCCTCTTGCTATTTCCACTATCTTTTCAGCACTCAACTGATGCATCATGTTAACATCAGTACCAAGTATCTATGCTCACTACAAAAGCGCGTATTCGCGGTCTCACTGTGATACTTCAGTGTGGTTATTCTGATCTTTGTCATTCAGGTACGAAACACTGTGTTCACAAAGTTGTGTCCGTACTAAAAGATGCAACTAGCTACTTGAAACAACTTTCAGTCGTTTTATTATCTTAGTTTTATGCCTATGGCATTCCTTACTTGGATTGATTACTTTATCTAGTAAATATTTCGTTATTCGAGTATCGTTGATCTTCCCTAGGATAACGAAGTACCTTTCAACTGATGGCGAATAGTTCCGTACCCCCCTTGCATGCAGTCTTTCCTTACCTACATCCCGTGTATTGTAAATTTTGTCACTGTGCATGTACTTATTTATGCTAAGTTTGTGTTCTCATATGCTACAGTTAACCTTTGTATCATTATGGCCATGTTTGTAAACTGGCCTGAATTCTGTACAAAAGTTTAGAACATAACTATTACAGTGGACTATGACCATTTTGGCCTGGTCTACCCCAATAATAATGACTGGAATGTTTAGCAGGCAAATTTTAAAAGTTGCAAGGTTATTATTAAAATGATGATAAGAAGACGTACGGAAAAATCCAGGTTTACTGTTCTACATACTTATCCAGTGATGTAGCATTTCTCGTACAGATATAAGTTATGAATAGAATATATTTGTAAGTAATCTCAGCAGATGAAATTAAAGAAAAATTCTAACGTTTCGCTAGGCATTCTGGTCTGAGCTTCAGGGAAATAACTAAAATCAAAAATTATCCATTCTTTAATTTTATCCGCTTAGATTATTTACAAATATATTCTATTCATATGTCTTACATACGCTCGGCGCCCAATGTTCTCAAATATTTTTGTTCAGTTTTGGACGAAGATACCTATATGTTGTGTCGTGAACTGAGGGTGAGTGGAAGGCTATGTGTAAGGCGTCTGAAAGAAGGATATGAGCCGACAATTTAACAATAACATCGGGTGTACATGCACTTTATAATTAAAACAATGAAATAAAATAAAGAAGCATATTAGCTTAAAACAATGGCAGTGTGATAGTCAAAACTGAGATCATGAGAAATTTAATATCCATTATGCATGGTACAAGTTAACTATTCCGCTATGACTATCATGTCCTCTGGCATATCTTTAAATAACGTAATGTCCACTGATAGTATAGAGGAAAGCAGTTATAGTTTTGTGTTCTACTAAATTTACAAAATATGATAGATATATTATAACCCGTGGATAATCCCAATAGTAGATATCCTCATTAAATGTCGGTTCACTAAAACCTACTCAAACTAATAGTAAATAGCGTTAGCAATATAACTGACGAAACCTTACTGGCAGTTATGTGGTGTCTTGATAGCATATCTTGTAATTCTTCCTTATTTTGTCATCACTTAGATACAGTTCTCAGCAGTCTTATCTTTACGACGAACTTAAAGAAAATGTAAGCATTTTACAGTGGGCAAGTCAACATAGTTATTAGCACCTGTTGCGTAGAAGTGATGCCGAGCAATTAAAAAACGATTTTACATGATTCAGTAGTGGGTGAAGATCGATAATCGACAAAACTTTCACGGCTATAAGAGTAGAATGACTGATTATATCTTTAATTTATGACCTTACATATACGTATCCACGCTAACGTTAATTCCCATAATATGATGGCCAGAACTCTGTGAGTGTTGGATGAACTTAGTTATGCGGTAAAATCATGCTGCTCGATAGCAGCCTACCAATCGGTCTTAACCATAGTTGCTAGGTCATCTAAAAGTCATATTCCGTAGAGAAAACAGGTAGATCTGAAATGATGAATACAATAATAAGAAGTGTGCATGCGGTGTTGTTGGTTTTGGTCACCTCGTCTTCCTTTTACCACACCATTAGTAACAAAGAAAAATGAATTGGCAAATTTTCTATCAACTATTTCAAACGCATTTGGTGAGCACGCGGATTGTGATTTCCTTACCCCAACATACAAAAACATTTTAGTCATTCAATGAAACGGAACCAATAAGATGAAAACAACTCTGATTTCATCCTCATGTATTCTTTAACCACTAGTAGGTAGTCCATACAAGTAGCTTAACCAGATTACTAATCTTATTACTATTTTCTGACAAGTGCCATGACGCGGTAGCTAAGCCCTCGCAATTTATGGGTAAGTCGCGCCATAGGATGACTCTTAGCTTTGCTTACTAAGACTGTGGTATCTGGTTATTTTAATCTATGAATAACTAACAAGTGGTTAAGTTATACCGAAGGTTGTGTAGCGGTAAACAATTCCCACAATAAACAGGCTGTCGACATTGATGCTGACCGTGTTTGTTTTAGCAGACATGACTAGTTGAAGGCGCTAAGTCAAGTATCACCACCAGGACACGACACAACACACCGTGGAAAGCACCTCTCTCTAGTTTGCCAGCCTAGATGTTACTATCCCACCGATGCTATATTCACGATCAAATATAACTTCTCTTCCATTGTTCATTGCCTTTTGATTTCTTCTCATTCGTAAGAGTGGGTTCAATCGTTAGAAGTTGCTCTATTTATACGACAAACGTAACTTGATCACTTACCAGATGATCTTCAGGTTGCTCCATTTCGCAATACTGAATACTGTTGTTTTCACCTTTCGTTAATCGTTTTTCCAACAAATCTCATGGGTTTTTCTGAGACTTAGATGTACCAGTGTGCTAAATATCCTCTGTCTTCTAAGTGAGTTTCACGTTGGCATCTTATTTGTTTCAGTAAATAATGTATTCGATTTAGTGCAACGAGATTATTCGAGATGAAGTCCAATCATACCAAAACCAAATGGGATAATGCCAAGCTAAGGGTGAGAGGTGAAAATGAGACTTGAGAGAAGGGGCTTAACAGAGCACAAAATTCGCAGGTGCATTCCTATGGACGGTAAAGCAGTTTAAAAGGAGGTTGAGAAGGGCGGTAAAGTAGCCTATTTTGATCAAAATTTTTCCGTAGGTGAAACATTCTCCAGTTGATGAGCGTTATGTTGCTTATTTGCAGCAATCTTTGTTTTATACGTACTTATTGATTCCGATCGCCGTTAAACAGCGATCAGTGATTCTTGAAAGAATGGTAAATACTCTCTTAATTTTTTAACTGCAACAGTAATCTATGTTGGTCTGCTGTTTAGAAACAGAATACTGATGGCTAACACATTTGCTTAAAGAGTGCGCTTAATAAACTCACTTATATGAGTCTAACCAAAAGCAGATAAATGTAACGATTGTTAGGCGGATCTGAAAGCCGATGTTACTATGACCCGGTAGATGACCGATTAGTTGATAAATTATGTGTATTAAAGATAAGTTATCTGAGAAGCAGAGAGAAAAGTTCAGTGAACTCGTTGTTAGGTGAACAGAGGTGATGGGATAAAAAATTTATTACCAAAATTGATTGCTTACTCGTTTAAGTAGAATGAACAAGAAACCAATGTACGTAGTAAAACTAAGATTTAAACCCTGTTCAAACTTCAGTCTTCACCAGATAAAACTAGAGATTCATTATTTCGAGAGATTTGTACTAAGGTGGTGAACGTGTTTTAGATTATAGAGAGTAGGGTACTTGTTGCGTTTCCTCTGAAAATGAAAAGAAATACAATAACTTGGAGTTAAGAAAAGTAGTTACCAAGGCATTGCTCATAAAGTACTACCCTTCAGCTTATAAAGAGATAAAGTAGGCATTAAGCTTTATTGTGAATGCTTTAAAGGTAGATGTAAAAACGATCTACTTAAGTAAGGAGTTCCAAGTCCGTTCAATCTCTCCACAAATAGTTAATACGAATCTCTGTGTAAGTTCTTTCGTGTTCTATTCTAAACTGGTGTCCTCTTATGTTTAACTCGAGACTAAATCTTACTAGTGAATTTTTAGGATAGTATAAGATATTTAAATTGAGTAGGGTACGATACACAAGCGTAAGAGGGACATAATCTTTATGTACCATGCGGTACATGACCTTGTTCATCATATCTAATCAGTGCTAAGATAATCCCAATTTAAGCGTCAGGTAACACAAGTTTAGAATAGAACATTAAATAGCTCTCACAAAATTTGAGCCGACTTTTTTGTGGATAGATTGAAGCGAAATTTGGGACTCTGTACCTGAATAGGTAGTGTTTACATCTACCTTTAAATCGTCCAAAATAAGACTCATTGTCTGCTTAATCTCTGTAGGCGCTGAGGGACAGTATAGTATAAGGCAAGCTCATTGGTTTTAGGTGTGGGCACCAACCTATCCTTATTTTGCCACCCGGAGAGCATCTAAACTGCCATATGTCCTCTAACTTCATGCATATATACAATAGACATGTCACACAGGAAGTGAAATATTGATAACGACGATTTAGACAGGAATGTATTTAAAATTACCTAGAAATCACAGGCGATCGCAAACCAAGCAATGCGAAAGTTTTTAGGTTTAATTCAGTCACGTGTCACATATACATATCAACATATAAATGAGAATACAAAAGTTCCTATAGTCAGGGGTGAAATGCACTTTGGTATATGACCAAGTTACGTTTGTCGTATAAATAGAGCGACTTCTAACGATTGAACCCACTCTTACGAATGAGAAGAAATCAGAACCCAACGAACAACGGAAGAGAAGTTATATTCGATCATGAATAGAGCGTCAGTGGGATAGCAACATCTAGGCTGGCGAACTAGAGCGAGGTGCTTTCCACGGTGTGGTCGTGTCCTGGTGGTGATACTTGACTGAGCACCTTCAACTAGTCGTGTCTGCTAAAACAAATATGATCAGCATCAATGTCGACAGCCTATGTAACTATTTATCTTTTTGGGGGGGGGGGACTTACCCCCACAGGGGTAATTTTGACTAATACAGGTAACCCTATTTTCTGAGCCCGTTCTTCACACTCAATAATGTTCTCTTGACGTCAGTAAACAGATTTCAAGAAATATTTGAAATTTGAAATGTCAACTACTTTTCAATAGATTTCGTCCATCTATGAGGGTAACGGCATGATAATTGTCATTCATTTATGTTAATAACAGTAAAACATATGAGTAAATTAATGAAACTGAGTTCTTCTTCAAAATTCATCTGATACTAAAGATTTGTTTTTACGGGTTTCATTAATAGGCGCTAACACCTAGCGTATGGATTTGTTTGCTGTTGCACCGCTAGCACCTTTTGAGGGTGATGGTGTTTGGGATGATCAGGACTGCTCTGAGACATCTTCAGTAGTGGCTGATACAGACCGCCAACTAAAGCGAGTTTTGTCTATCCCACTAGATGCTAGCTTTTGCTCTTTGGAGAATTCACTCACTAACCTCATTGGCAATTTTGATGAAAAAATATACCATTGCTTCGAAAATTTTGATGTGGATCCTGAAGACGTTCAAACACATCATGTATCAGGGAATGTTGCAACCTTGAGTGAGGTTAAGTAAGTGTACTTTTGTACATATTCATGTTAGGCGATGGTGGGCTGCTGCTACCACAGAGTTCGTACCCACTGATTCGTACCCTCTTCAGAGCTTGCCAAGCAATGTCAATTTGTATGATCTCGTAAGTTTATAGTTTGGCAGCACATGATTTGAATATCCAGTCATCTGTGTAAAGTGCCATTATATTAGATAGTAAGCTATATCACGTCGTAATAACATAGTCTAAGATTGTGTTAGTAATATTTGGGTTTTTATTCATTATTTTATGCAAACCCAATAAACCATTCTGAAGAGTAAAGCGTCAGTACAAATAAAAACCCTGATGTATATTGTCCTTCAGTTTACCATCGCAACAGGCTACTTCAGTACGATGTGATAATCAGTCAATAGAAACAGCGTTAATGAAACTTGACAAAACCCAATCCTTGTCGATAGGAGCGATTCTCTCTGGTTGTTGGTAGCAAGCTTCGGAGTAAACTTTCGTAATAAGCTAGAAATGCTTCGTTGAACATTTCTGAAAGAAAATGAGATTTAGTCCTGCTTCTCATTTTTGTAACTTTTCTCTTAGTATATAACCTGGTTTGATTACCTAACTATTTTCGACAGAGACGTCTGCATTCGGAGTATGTTTAACTTGTGCATGAAGTTGTAGACCATTGGTGGAATCCTAACGCCTCTGTCATTCATTTTAAAATAGTATTTTGTTTCTTCACATCGTCTAGCCACAATATGTTAGATTGCTCATCTATCGTTTTACTTGCAGGACCAGTTCGAACTTGCGGATGCTGACGGGAGTAACCGAAGATGGAATTATAAATGCAAGATTGCTACAGACAACTAATGTAAGTTAAGTGACATGTATACGATCCACCTGTAGTTTTTATTTCCCAATGCAAACGATTACAAACTCTCAGTAGTTTCGTTTTGGCTGCTAAGTAATTTCTGCAAAGCTAACATTTTGTTTCTTGATGTAGGAGCTAAGCTTGCCCTTACTTCAGTGATCTAGTCAAGAAGTTTAGTCCTAGAGCTTGTTTATTAGTATGATAGAAAAAAATTCCCTACACTTTTTGAGCTATGAGTAATTACTATCGCGGTATCAATAGTTTAAGGTCTTTTTTGAGTTAAGACAGTTATTTATTCACTAGCTTACCTATTACGCACTTAAAATTTGAGTTTCCAGTTTTAAGGTAAATTTCTTAACGGTATCTGGTTTATTCTTTTATAAACAAACTCATATATGTTTAAGTTATGTAATTATCATCACTGTTACTCAAAAAATGTGGATTTAGAGGCCTATGTTTAAACTTGGCTAACGAATTCCTCCAGGTTTGTACCGTGATAATATCTTGAAGTTCCTTGTGAGTAGCTTTGTTTTATAAGTAGAGTTAAGCTACCTAATATTATTGAGTCATCTGGTTGTCAAATATGACTTGTTGTATCGGAGAACAAGCAGTAAGGAATTAGATAGACTTCAAGATTTTCGAATTCATCAAGTGATATGAAACTTACTTAAAACTAATACGTATAATTATTTATAAATACGGTTGTAAAACTTGATTGAAGTTGTCAATGAAAGAAGTGTCCTCACGAGGTTGTTACTTGCTGTCTAATATCTCTAGGTCGTTAACTTTTTAGGACGCGTAGATACTTGATGATGTTCCTTATCGTCCACACTTTACTGTCTGACGATAGCGATATAATCTCTCAATGCTCTTATTAAGTTACTCAGTAAGAACGTTGGTATTTTAAGAACTGATGCTTGACAGCAATTGCAGTTACGTACGTAAAAACATCGTTTATACTTGTAGTCTAATTAATTTTAAAGATTGCCTAGCGATTCATCATCATCAACGTAGAACCGGGCAAATACGCCCATAGGTTCAAGTTGCCATACCAACTTAGGACTGCGAGATTACGGAGAATAACATAATAACAGAATACAAGAGAGGAGAGTGAAGTAAAGTTATGCAGAAACTAATAATAGGATTCAAGATTTAGATGACGTTAAAGAGTGAATACACTTGCACCATTGTGACCGATTCTGAGCCATTTCACTAAGTGTCTCTAGCAATTTATTGGGACTATCACGCAGACCCCAACCAGATAATCTTCATCTACCAACATGGCTTAGATCAATAGTTAAAGACTTCATGGACTGGTGCTATTTTTTGGTTTGGCCGCCCCTACGCTTCCATCCTATTTCAACCCTAGCCAACATCGCGCGACAAGGTAGGCGGTAGTCAACCATGCGCAACACGTGTCCTAGCCATCTCAGTTGATGAAGGTTAATGACCTCTTCGACTAATTTGCCATATTTCCCGAGAACCTTTTGCCTGGCGATTGGTTGGCACCTGCACTCAGCTCGGTTTCATAAAGTAACAACTTAAATGTATGCACTTTTTGTACCAGCTCTATGGTGATCCGTCTGAGTTGTTTGGTTGGAGGTAGTAATTGTTTTCTTGTGTCTACAATAATTCCTTCACACTACGTTTTTGACTTAAAAATTCATATTTTTGCAATGACTTATTGTCATTCCTTTAGACTCAGTTCGTGATACCAGTTTTCAATGTATTTCCTTTGTATATCATCTCATTTAATAAAACATCTATTTTCCTCACAGGCTATAAATTACTCAAATGAATCTCTTTGTTCAGCACGAGGTGCTGTCACAACTTTATCTTTGTCATCTACGTCAGGTAGTCGTCGTTCCTCGTCACTTGACCGAGTTTCTCCAAATACATTTGTACAAACTCCTGCTGTTGAAGTTTTAAACACTAGTGAAAAGCTTAGTAGTCATTGTTTAAAAGATCCTGATAGTGACAGATATATTCTTGACTCTTTTCGGTCTCGCCATCCTTCTCTGCCTTCAAAAAGAACTCAAAATTGGATAGACGGTAAGTGTTTTTTTAAATAAATTCTGTACATAATTAACTACTAATTCATTAGTTAGTCATTATCTAGTCCATCCACTCATATAGTGGTATGTCACTTCTACTATTAATTATCTTTTAAAGTCCATTTGAAACTTTTTATTATCTAGAAGAACTTTCTGAAGAAAATTCACCTGACAGCTTTTATATTCTTGTCATGCTCTTATGAATCTTTGAAATAAAACTTCAGAAGTTTCAAAAATCTGTTTATGTTAGTGTTTGTTATTAAAAACTATACCGATACTTCACAGCGGTTAGTGTTTTCTGTTTGGATTCTTCATTTAACCCTTTAAAAACCTAGCGGATTTATTAGCAATGCTGAAAACGTCAGCTTTTATGATTCTTTCAAAAAATTCCATCTCCTAATTAACCTGAGGCGTATTCGATGGATTTCTGCCAGATAAAGGTTCATGCTTTTGAATTCTGTTTCATTTCCTATTACTAAGATTTTATTTCAAGAGTGGTCTGCACTAGTACTTTTTTCAATCGCTATGTTAGTCTGTGGCCTAATGTATTTTCTGATTAGTTGAACATTTCACCAATCTTTTGATAAATGCCAATTTTGATAAATTGGTCTCTAACAAAATCTCGAGACAAATACGAGAGTTATTAAGGTACTAATATGTAGAACCCAACAAGTTATGAGCCAAACCTTTCGTCCAAAAATTGCCAGTGCTTGTAATTTATTTCAAGTAGCTTTGTGTTTAACTTAAAATAACTTTTCAGATCTTCAGAATTTGAAAGTCAGCATTCTCAAACTATATAGCCCAACAATTGAATAACGAAATTCATGCAACTTTCGGGTTGTTTAGTAGATTCCTTGGCAGCACGGGACGAGCTCCTAATGCTTCGTGAAGCCAGCGATGATTTCATTGTACTGCTTAATTTAGTTCACGCACGAAAAACCAAAGCATCCAAAGCGGCTCTTTTGGCGACGACTAAAAACTTCATTCGTTCCAAAGTAAGAGCTTTTGTGTACAAAAGTGTATTTGTAATTATTTGTTGACAGTGTCGAGTTGTTACCTACTGCTTAGCATTTAGGTTCAAACTATCAATTCTGTCACAAGATATAAAGCATTCAGAGAACTGTGACTATTATCATTAAAAGATGTATGAAGAATATTGAGGATTACCGAGAATTTATCTTGTTCTAGGTTTTGGTTGAGTTCTGATTGACGAATCCTCACTGATCAGTAAACACAAAACCTTGGTAGGTGACCGAATTATGTACCACCTTTGACACCACCAGGTATATTTTGCTTGTTGTCAGTCTGCTCCTAGCTAGAGAAAGAAAAACATTTGAATGATTAGCCGGACAGTCCAGCAACACAGACCATAATCATATATTTTAGTGAATTTATGTATCACTTAAGTTATAGCGACACTTAGTTAAAAAAAATCATCGGTTGAATAAACCACAAAAAGTTGACGGAAATGACTATCACATTGAAAACAATTTTATGTTTTAACATTTACTCCGAATTATGGCTCATATTGGATCAATGTAATGGGATGAATATTTCGCAAAAATCACGCTTACGAGAATCGATACCAAGTTTTTCACTTAATTGCATTTTCAGTGATCTAGCATCCCCAACAAAAACGAGTTAATTACAATTGATAAAATGATCATGCATTAAGGAACTATACATAAAATATTTTTTTCCAGTCGTAAGCTATTAATCAGTTAAAATTATCAATTTTAATTAATCAATCTTAAGGATGTTATTTTATTAAATTAGTTTGATCGTTAATCAACACTAGTACTGGAGTAGGTTCTCAGTCAAATGTGTGTCTGATCAGTAAGAGATAATTGGTTTTAATTTGCTGCGTCTTAACAATGTTGGTTTGCAGCTACATTTGTTAAAATTCATTTAAAACTGAGGACCGTCACATAACCACTTGTCCTTTAATAATCAACTTGTTTTTTTATTATTGGCGATCCATTATCCCCCAAAATACACTTATTCAGTAAACTAGTCGAAAGGAGTTGTATTGGTCTGTTTGTATGCTTGATTTTGTAAACTTTCATCTCATTAATTCACTGTCAGTCGTACTTCTGTTAGGTCGGACCACAAAGAAGCGTAACAAACTTTCAGAACTGTGGTCGCGAACACTATTTCATTTATTTGAACTTTCTGTAATGTAAACATTTTGTTTCTATTATCGTTACGCTCCGCTCGCCCTATCCTCCCGTTCAGCATAATTACTGTTATTATATTGTCTCTTATTATGGACTATAGTTAATGAGTTGTGTACAAGTTGTTCCTATTCACTACCACTATTCCCCTTGTTCTGTATTCATGCTAATTTTCTAATTGGTTTGTTGTGTGGTCTGATTTTATGTATATATAAAAGAATGCTTGAAATATAGATTCGATCCCGTCTGGCTGACCTATTGGCTCGCGTTCTTATTTCGGCTTGGGACTAAGTGGGCACAGGGCAGACGCGTAATAACCAACTAGGCACTGGCGATTGGCACTCGGCCAACCCACTCACCCCCCCCCATTTTCTCTCGTCATAACAACTTCAGAGTAGTTACCGTGACATATTTGTATTAATAAAATTTTCACTTTGTACACTTATTATATTTAATTAATGATTTCACTAGTAATTCCTGTAAGTTAATATAGAAAATGAATGCATTCAAATGAATGTTGTTAGCTTGTCTCGTTTCAGTTTTCTCCACAATACAACCTTCCTCGAAGTCTAATATTTTGGAGCATCTGTGGGTCGTCATTTTGTGTGCTGACTGTGATGCGCAAAAATATCTTATCTCCATACTTTTTTCCACTTCACTTTTATACGCAGTTGTGGTAATTAATATTTTAACACACACGAACTGTTCATTTTGATGTTTGTTTATGTTTAGCATTCACTAGTTTTATTTATGGCCCAATTCGCCATTTTCAAAAAACCTATTTCATTAATTTTCTAGACTCTCTTTCGTGTTAGTAGTCCTTGGTTCACCAAAAGATCTTACACGTCAGCTTCCAGTACATTATCATTAATTGAATCGTCAGATCTCAGAAAGCCAGTCACGACAAAACACGCAAGTAATAAATCAGACAGGCACATCCCAATGGGCTCAGTTCAATTAGATTTAAAAAACAATTCTGCTGCTTATGTGGTGTCACTAAATCTTCATTCAAAATTAAGGAGACCTAGAACACAGCCAATATATGCACACGAGACAAATCATTCAGATATTAAGAGTGTGTCAAACTCAATCAATTCCATTAACTCGAAGCAGTTAGATCAATCAAAGTTATCTGAGCGTGTTGCCGTATCCTCAGAGAGCATAGAATTAATTCCTGTCAAACAAGCAAAAATACGCTATGAAGCTCTTGTAAATTTGTGCAACTCTACCAATTGGCCGAATGGTAAACCTCAAAACAGTATAGTAAGTTTTTATTGTTTTGAATCGCAGTATTTTTCAGCGTTCCTTGCCATTCATAATAAGCTTCACACTAACATAAGCTTCCGTAATAATGTATACCTAAGTCGTAAAATGATGTTTCGGAAATTATATCTAACTAGTTTATTCAATAAACATTTTGTATACATTCATGTTATTAGAAGAGGGATATCTTGTCTCATGTGTTGCTAAAAAAAAACCGCTAACCAGTAAAAACCTTTATAATCACGCTGATGATATGTTACAACATAATTGTTTACATCATATGTTTAATAACCGACTTTCTGTTCTTTAATTGTTGACACACAGACAGATACAACGTAGGACCAGGCACATAAGTGCATCGGTCCAAGTTGCCACACCTCAACAGCATAGCAAGATGATCACCAAATTCATAGAATCAGTTACTTTAATGGTAGTAATATATAAAAGGAAGATTGCATATAAGGATATAATATGTAGAGAAAAAAAGAAAAAAAATTAGTTTGTATGAAGAAAGGTAGAGTAATTTTAGTCTCAAGGTGTACGTGAAGACAAAGAATGTATACACCTACGCCATTGTGATCGATTCTGAGCCATGTCACCAAGAGTCTCCAACCACTGGGTACGGCAGTCACGCGGACCCCAACCAGGTAGTCGACATCTACCAATGTGGCTCAGACCAGAAGTTAGTGACTTCAACGACTGATGCCACGTTTTGGTTTGGCCGCCCCTAACCCTTTTCCAACCCACCCCAATACTAGTCATCATTGAGCGACGTGGTAACCGGTGTTCGGACATACGTAACACATGCCCCAACCATCTCAGTCGATGAAGTTTCATAACCTCATCAACAGATTTACCATTATTCCCTAGTACCCTTCGTCTAACCTCATTATTAGTTACCCGGAGATCCCAGCAGGTACGAGATATATTTCTAAGACATCTGTGATCAAATGCTAGTAACCTACGAGTGTCTTCTACCCTTAATGGCCATGTTTCACAGCCGTAAAGTAGAACAGGACGAACTGCTGTGCAATATACTCGTCCTTTAGTTGATAGACGAATATCACGCCTACGCCATAGATGACGTAAGTTGGCAAAAGCCAAACGAGCCTTTCGAATTCGTGCAGAAATTTCCTCAGACACCAACCCATTAGGGCTGATCAGACTTCCAAGATAAGTGAAGTTATCAACGCATTCAACTACTTCACTCCCTATCCTTAGTTCGGGGGTTGACGCAGGCCAGTCCTGAAGTAACAATTTACACTTAGAGGGGGAGAAACGCATCCCAAACATCCTGGCATTGTTGCTCAGTGCGACCAGAAGACTCTGCATCTTATCAGTGTCTTCACCAAACAGGACTATGTCGTCTGCGTATTCTAAGTCGATGAGTGGACCTCCTGGAAGGAGATCAATCCCAGAAAATTCAGCCGAAGAAAGCGTTACTTCCAGTAGCATGTCTATGATAAAATTAAACAAAAACGGAGATAGTGGGCAGCCTTGACGGACACCACTTGAGGTCGCAAAGTCAGATGACAGTTCGCCATAAGCTCTGACTCGACTGGTAGTGTTCGAGTAAAGAGCCTTCACAAGGTTTATGTACTTCTGAGGTACACCTTTTAATGACAGACACTGCCACAGAACCTCACGGTCAACTGAGTCGAATGCTGCCTTTAAGTCGAGGAAAACCACCATTGTAGGACGCCGGTAGGCGTGCCTGTGTTCTAAAACCTGACGAATGGTGAATATGTGGTCGATGCAGCCACGACCAGGTCTGAAGCCAGCCTGGTTTTCTCGTGTTTGTAGTTCACGAGTCTTTGTTAAACGCCCGATAATTATTGAGGCTAGTATTTTAGATGCTATATTGGTCAGACTAATCCCTCTATGGTTATCACAAGATGATTTTGGTCCTTTCTTATATATTGGGACTATTAGTGATTTAGACCATTCGGATGGAATTTTATCTAGTTCCCAGACTTTAGCTAAAATACTAGTCAACCTAATCGCCAAGACTGAACCACCATCTTTGAAAATCTCTGGGGTTAGCCCATCTGGACCAGCTGCTCTTCCTCGTTTCAGGTTAGATATAGCTTTTTGAACTTCAGCTAGTGTCGGGGGGCCTACTTCAATGTTCCATTTACCTTGAGTGGGAATGCTGGGTAATTGTAGAGTAGCTGAAGGCCAGCTAAACTGTTCTTTGAAGTGTTCGGCCCATCGTTCTAAACGTCTGGGTTGAGAGCAGATTACAGTATCATCTTTCTCGGAGATAGTTTCACTTATCCTTGACTTCTTAATTCCGGTTTCCCTGATTAGTCTATAAAGCTGTCTAGTGTTGCCTAAAGCCGCTGCCTTTTCCATCTCTTTTGCTTTCGTTGCCCACCACTGCTCACGATCGTTTCGTAAACTTCTACTTAATTTAGACTTGATTTGTTTTCGCTCTTCATCGTGTTCAGAGCCTGACGGGATTAGTTGGCGAGAGCTCATCAGTGCTATAGACGTCGCAGAAATCCACTGGTTTTTCATGCTCCTTCTGTTCAAATTACTAGTAGATGACGCTGCTGTTTCTACAGCTGTTTTTATATCATTCCAGGCAACATCAGGATCAGCCTGGTTTCCAGAGTTACCTAGTTGTGACTCTAACTGTTCTTGAAATTTACTTTTGACCTTCTCGTCGCTCAGATCAATTCTAATGGGTTTTCCTAATGTGGCCTTTCTACGTCCAGTGAGGTGCAAGCAAATGCGTGCTCGTACTAGAGCATGATCAGAGTCTAAACATGTACTCCAGAACGAGCGGCGATCTTCTATCGAGCCTCTCCAACGATGGCTGATGGCAATATGGTCTATTTGGGTCCATCGTTGTCTTGGTGAAGGGGGTCGCCACGTTAGGCGATGTCTCTCCTTATGCCTAAAATTAGTATTCGCTAAGAATAAACGATTGTCTGAGCAAAGTTGCAGCAGACGGTCACCATTATCTGTTCTCTGGGCTGGAACACTAAAATACCCGCCTAAATGTCTTTCTGTTTGGTCTAAACTACCTACTTGGGCATTAAAGTCACCTGCGACAACTACTATGTCTGAGTGCTTGGCTTTTTGAAGAAGTTCACAAAGGTTTCTGTAAAATTCATCCTTCAGTTCGTCTGGGCTGCAGTCAGTGGGAGCGTAGGCGGAAACGACGAAAAGACAACGACGAGTGTCCCTATTCCTCCGAGTCCTTACAGAGCCGTTTAGTCGAACAGCACATAGGCGACTGTTGACAGGGATCCATTCTAATAGTGCTTGTTCTGCTCTCATGCTTAGCGCTATGCCCACACCCGCCAGTCCACGAGAGCTGGCTATCGAGTCGCCAGATAAACGGAGAGTGTATTTTGTCGCCTCGCCGTTTTGGCGAGGTGAGGTCAAGTGAATGACCACGCTAGGATCTTGTATGCGTGTTTCGGAGACACAGCACACATCAATCATACGAGATTCCAGGGTTTTAGCTAAGGAGGCCTGTTGACCGATTTGACATAGGGTGCGTACGTTGAAAGCTCCAATGTGTAGTTTGGAGCGGGGTTTCAGTAGACCTTGGACATTACTTCGAGTGCTAGAATCGTCGGACGTGGTGACACTTGAAGAGGAAGTTAGAAGAGGAAGTTCAGAGTTGATAGTCAAGGTAGGAGCAATGATAGGGATTGAAGAGAGTAAATGATTTTGAATACGGTGGTCTTGAATGCTGTCAGAGGTATGAGGGCAGTTATCACTTCCCGGTTGCCCACACCGTGGAAGGGTTCTTCTGGAGGTACCTAAAAAGGAAATTGGATTAGAGCGTGACTGCAGTGCCCAAGGGACAGCTGCTTGAGGCCGGTCACACACGACCTTTTGGTGAGTAGTTTTAGTGTTAGCTCCGTACTTGTTGAAGACCTTATCGCCGGAGACGGAAATCCGTAGGATAAGGCGAGGTGTGCATTTTTAGGGTCAACCTTTTCTAACCCCACCCCTCCTTGTGGAAAGGCAGCATCGCTGTTATGCTGGTTGTCCGAGGGAAACACCTTACTGCCGTCACACCTCTGTACAGTCGGCAGTACGACTTCGCCCTCAGACCTTGGATCTGCTGCTTTTAGTCTTACCGCTCTTCAACCGACCTGCCTGGTATGGTAGGACCTTGAGGAACTATTGTTCCAGCCAGTATAGCTCGATTGGTTCATCACGATAGGCAAGCCCGACCACCACATCAAGGTAGCAGCAACAGTAGTATATTTTTAATGTGAAAAACAAAATTAGACAAATAAACGTCTTAAGGCTATTTAAATTACGTTTTTAAGCAAAAATGACAGGTGATTGAATACTTATCGCAAAGATACAAAAATGCATAGGCTATAGGTGTCTTCAAAACATTGCTGGCGTATCGTAAAACTATCCAATAAGTAATTGTATAGTGTGGCACTGAGTCTTTATTGACTAAGGTGAATGAGGCGTGTATTACATACGCCCAACTACTGCTTACTTCGCCACATGTTGGCTGGTTTAGGAATAGAGTACAAGAAAGCTAGAAACAATCAAAATGTGACAGTATATAAAGTCATTGATCATTTGTCTGAACGTTGCTGGTAGGTACGGACCACCTGGTTGGGATCGGCGCTATAATTACAATCAGTAATTGGAGACGTTAGGTGACATGGTTTATATTGATGTGTGTACATTCACTCTTCCATTTTTCTTTCATACATACTTTTCCATTCCTTTGCATTGAATATAGTTCAATGCAAAGGAATGGAACTTCTGGTCTGAGCCACATTGGTAGATGTCGACTACCTGGTTGGGGTCCGCGTGACTGCCGTACCCACTGGTTGCAGACTCTTGGTGACATGGCTCAAAATCGATCACAATGGCGTAGGTGTATACATTCTTTGTCTTCACGTACACCTTGAGACTAAATTTACTCTACCTTTCTTTCCAGTCAGATCCGTTTTACTTTATGGATGTGAAACATGGCCTTTAAGGATAGACGATATCCGTAGGCTCCTAGTATTCGATCATAGATGTCTCCGAAACATTGCTCGTGTTTGCTGGGACCACCGAGCAAGCAATGCATGGGTTAGGAATAGAGTACTAGGTAAATACGGTAAGCCTATTGATGAAGTAGTGAATCTTCGCCGGCTGAGGTGGTTAGGACATGTGTTACGTATGCCTGACCACCGTCTACCTCGACGAGCAATGTTGTCTGTTGTAGGAGTTGGCTGGAAGAAAGCTAGGGGTGGCCAAACGAAAACATGGCACCAATCCATGAAGTCATTGACAATTGGGCTGAGCCATGTTAATAGGTGCAGACTACCTGGTTGGGGCCCACACGATGATCGTAACAAATGGTTAGAGACCTTAGGGGATATGGCTCAAAATCGATTGCAATGGCGCAGGTGCATCCACTCCTTGTTTTCCTCCAAATTCTAATTTTTGAGCTTATTATAATCTACTCTTTACTGAATCACTTTTTATCTCAAATCTCATCTCTGATCTCTATGCCTTTCCATTAGTACTTACTCTGTTACTACCTCCCCTACTCTGGGATTTGGTCCGACAATTTAATCTTTATCTGCTAATTGAGGCATGGCAACTTGAACTGATGTACGCATGTACAAAGTTCTACGTTGTAACTGACTGACTTCTTTCCACAAACTATTTTTTTCTCTCTCTCTCTCTACATATCATATCCTTATATGCAGTCTTCCTTTTATATATTATCACCATTAAAGTAACTGATTCTATGAATTCGGTGATCATCTTGCTATGCTGTTGAGGTGTGGCAACTTGGACCGATGCACTTATGTGCCTGGTCCTACGTTGTATCTGTCTATCTGTCTGAACTATATTATAGTATTTATCTTTTTACTTTCATATAATCGTGCTGATGTGTTATCTGAACTTCAGCTAGCGCCCGTGTACCAAGCTCTACGCACTATCTGACAGTGAAATAGTCTCAGTAATTTAGTTAAAAAAGAAGTTACTTATTTAATATCGAAGTTCCTAAAATATATGGAACTTGGTTGTTAAAAATGCATTAATAACTTTGTTTATAACCGCTTTTTTAAAATGAACAGTTCCTACTATCTTTGGAGGCTGGTATGCCTTTCAAATGTTTTTGTAGCTTCATTTTTCTTTAAATTGGATTGTGACTGGCAAGCGGAATCCAGGACGTGCGTTTCGTCCTGTTTGGAACTCATCGGCTAGATGTATCTGCAGGTACATCCGCTTACCAATCACAATCCAACTTAAATATTACTTGTGTACTATCACTGTATCGAGGCCATCCGCTCAGGATGCACATATGATAACAGCAGCTGACCAGTTTCAGTCCATTACAAATCAATGGGAGGATACAAGCTTATTCTAATTTCATTTTACTCTGGTGTATCATTTCTATTAACACCAAACATTCTTTAGAGATTTTTTCTTCTGATCTAAAGTTGTCATGCTCTAAACCCACTAATTTGCTTGCAAAGCATTGTTGTTGCACACGTAAATGCATTTATGAACATCTATCATATCCGTCACATCAGTCTCAATAAAGCATTCATTTACGGTATTAAGCACTTGAAGAATTTCTAGAAATATTTTCATAATAAACGCTTTGCTGTTGTTAGCACGTAACGATCCTGATTAAAGCATATTCACGAAGCTGTGCTGTGATTGGCCCAACCAACCGGGAAGTTTCTGGAATATTTTTAACCCGGTGTTTATATAGACTCTAGTGTAATTGTTTGTTTTCCTTTGCTTTGCTTTTGCCCTCTGCTGTTATTTTCTCATTACATTTTACTACCTGCTCTACTCTTGTTCCGATTCGGGATCAAGTCGCTGTCGTTGTCGAACCGTAGAATACTAAACGGGGATTAATGCATACTATTGTCGAGGCAATAGGGACAACTCAACTCAACAGCTATCCGCAATTATTCATTCGTTCGCTATGATTGGAACTATTTTAAAAAAATGCATAATAGTAAAGCCTACAATATTTCTCAGGGGAAAAAATTCTATTATTTTCATCTTAGCCTTTAGTTTACACACATCTGCATCTATTTTTTGTAAATCTATATGTAGTCACTAAAATTGTATTCGATTAATTTTTTGTTTTGATAACTTTCTGGGGATATGTCGTTTCTAATATTCTGATTTATCTTATCGGCAAGCTTCTAAAGGCTTATTCCGTGGTGTTATAACTATACTTTTCTCCTGATCCATTTCGCTTACAGCTAGTTTAAGTTATATGGAACTAAACAAATTTATCCAAAATATATTTCATACGTTTCATTATTTTCTTATTTGTAAATTACAATTTTGCCTCCTCTTTTATCTCTTTACTCTAGTCTTTACGTTTGCGTTTGCCATATCGGATCAATCCGAGTGCTGGTGTTTCAATAAATGATCTGCGTTTGCTAAATCAAAGTGGGTTTTTATAATTATTCATGATGGTCATCAGTATATTATATTGAGATTTTCTAACTAATGAACCAAATTGCCTATCCTTTCCAAGTTAGTAGTCAATAACCATCCTATTAAGGCTAATTCATAAGGTGGTGTTCCTGCTTAACTGTATTACTCCTTATTCTTCAAAGGAGTGTCTATGGAGACTAAGTTTTTAGTGTATGAAGTCGCATCATTTAGTCATCCCTCAGGCATCGTTGTTTCTGAGCTTTTTGAAATCTTTAAAGCGTTGCTTTTGTAAATAGCGTACTAGGCTCATGAACTTCTAAGCTATCTGCAGCCCTTGGAACTACACGTATATGCTACGTAGTTTTCTTTCCTGTGCATGTTTTTATACAAAGCAGTGTAAATACTTCGTTGTTTTTAATTGCTTTCATATATGCTAGTATTCAGTTTATTCTTAGTTTTTAAGGATAATATTCTGGACGGTGGTTTTCTTTTTATTATTTTGTGGCTGTGAAACATGGTCTAGGAAACTAAACTCCACTAAACAAGTATTGTTAAGATCCAACGTACACTACTAGATAGAAGGCAAGTAGGCTGATGAGTCTTCGAACGCTGTACATGAATCGGTCGAGAAGAGAATAAATGCCAGTCAAATACGAAAATGTAATTAGTTCACAATGTTATTGACTACAGGTCTAAACCATGTTGAAAGTTAGAATCTTCCATTCTAGAGTTTGCGAAACATTCGTTTACAGTTAGAAACCGTTGGTGACAGCTAGTTGATCTCAATGACGCAGTTAAATTTACTACTTATTTTTCCGTACTTTTGATTATTTATCACTTTATTAATCGTATTTTTTGTGTGCAGTGTTGCGATACGATGAATATTATTTCCTTTACTTGCTTTTTGTCTAGTTAATTCCCTCACTCTTTTTACTGATGTAACATGTGGTAACGTAGGCCAATACTTGTCTTCTCCATGTCATGGGTTATCTATTACATACCGACCAAGCCACATTGCAATGTACGTAGTCCGAAAAGTCATTCTACAGTAATTCTGCCACAAGAGATTGACAAAATAGTGATTTACATTTATTGAAAATGGTATATATATATATATATATATATATATATATATATATATATAATGTTAAACTCCATGTCCTAAGTAAAATTAATCAACTTTGCGATGAAGGCACCTGTCAGCACAAATGAATTTAGTCAGTCACTGCAGAAAATAACATTTCTGACTAAAAATGGCTTCAGAAGATTCCTAAATAAACAAAAAGCTGTGTCTTATTAATCTCATTTTAAATATTACAGACTAATGCGACATGTTTTTCGTCTAACAAAAACAGTTCGTGATAGAATTTACTACTGTTATGAACAACCTGTCATATTGTAGAAAAACCGATTTCATTCCTTAAACTGGTTCCTTTCTATATATTTCTCTAAACGTTTTCTTTACAAGTTAGTATGCCAAATTTTGGTAAATGGTTGTTTGCATAAAACGTATCTTCCCAACATGAATTGTTATTAAACCATGTGTTTTCTGGAAATTAGATGTTTCACAATGTAAGGTTTTATCCTATTAAGCGTATTTGGCGAGAGCGTCTATGTTTCTTAGTGTGATTTTCTTCATTTGTTTAACCGTCAATTCTGTTTCAATGTATTTTTAGTTCTTTATGCTACTGTCCTTGAAAACCCTAAAATAGAGAAATTACTCGAAAGTTATATGATGAACAGTAAGTTTATCAAACTTCTATGACTTTTATCATAAATTCTATTGTTGTTTACCGTTTTCAATCGCCACAAGTCATTGTTATTACATAAGCTCTTAACATATTACCTTCCAGGTAACGACTTGGAATCAGTCTATCTGGTATGAACGTAATTAATATACGCTTGATATTCCTTTATGAATTTTCGTAGGTTCCTAGTATTTGATCACAGATATCTCCGAAACATTGCTCGTGTTTGCTGGGACCACCGAGCAAGCAATGCATGGGTTAGGAATAGAGTACTAGGTAAATACGGTAAGCCTATTGATGAAGTAGTGAATCTTCGCCGGCTGAGGTGGTTAGGACATGTGTTACGTATGCCTGACCACCGTCTACCTCGACGAGCAATGTTGTCTGTTGTAGGAGTTGGCTGGAAGAAAGCTAGGGGTGGCCAAACGAAAACATGGCACCAATCCATGAAGTCATTGACAATTGGGCTGAGCCATGTTAATAGGTGCAGACTACCTGGTTGGGGCCCACACGATGATCGTAACAAATGGTTAGAGACCTTAGGGGATATGGCTCAAAATCGATTGCAATGGCGCAGGTGCATCCACTCCTTGTTTTCCTCCAAATTCTAATTTTTGAGCTTCTCATAATTTTCTCTTTACTGAATCACTTTTTTATTTCAAATCTCATCTCTGATCTCTATGCCTTTCCATTAGTACTTACTTTGTTACTACCTCCCCTACTCTGGGATTTGTCCGACAATTTATGTCACTATTATCAATTGCATAATTACCAACTCATTCATTATATTCACCTTAATAACTGTTTTCATGTACTTAACTTTTCTATAACACAATCCAGACATAAACCTTAACATGCTGTTTCGGATTTTATTTTCAATTTATGATCTATTTATCATCATTCTGATGACTAAGTAGAACAGATAAGTAAGTTCCTTTATTTAATAACTTGCGAAACTATAGTCACTTATGTCATCAGTGCTAATCAAATTCTTTTGATCAAACTACATTCCTTTGCACTATATTCCTGACATTAGATGGTTGAAAGTTATTGACACCTAAGTTTCGGTATATTTGGCACTCGTTAGATAGATATACTTCCGAATGATGTTCCCTAGTACATCCTAACTCAAGTTTAGCAGTCTGCGACGGTTACCACTGATCTATTCAGACCTCAACTGACGTCTTGTTAAACTAAAATGTTTGGATTTATCGACCACTGAGCAGTGACTGTTGCCTTGTTTTTCTAGTTTTTCGTCCTAGTAATACGAAGCACCAGTAGAATTCAATTAATAATAGTATTCAGCAAAATCACTATAGTCTCTCCTGTTTGCATATACTGTATTTGAATTCGACCCACAGTTATTTCGTGTGAGTTGATTATTGTTAAGGTGATTTAGGCTAGGTTCAAATAAGCAACTTAAAATCCGAATGCGTTCTCCACTAATATTAGGCCTCCTAATTAACTATTCATGTATCTTTTACTTTTATTTCAGTAACTAATTCCAGCAAAATTACTGAATGGGTGAAAACTGTTGAACCTCCTCGATGTTACGATTCCCAAAAGTTAAGTGGTATTTCATGCCAAGATCAACATCGTGATAATTTTATTCTTACATCAATGCAAACACAATGTGTTTGATTGTCTTTCATTTTTATTTCGCCTTATGCTTCCATTCCAATTTGCAAAATATGTTGTTTTATCTAGCACCAAATAAGCATAAATATTTCTTAATACTCGGTATGCGTGTGTAGCTTTTAAGCCGAAATTAACGTGCAATAAAATATAAATATTCAAATTGAATATGTTTGCCAGATTATGCATTTTTTTTAATTTATAATAAATTGCATTTTTTCACTTCTAACTTTTGTCTATTGCTTATGGCTTATACTTTAAGCTAAACAATATTTACCATATATTTCTGAAACAGTGTGCTGTTTTAATCTCATTTTGCTTTTCTCCTTCTCTCTGATTTGACTTCTAGCTTGTTATTTGTTTCAAATAATCGAGCACTCGGTTATAACATCATCGGTTACTGCTTATATTATATTTTGTTTATATATGGTTAGTGTCAAATGTAATGATAATGCTCTCATCATACGTCACACAAAATAAAGACATTTTTCGCCTTGCCTTCGTCAACTATGTTAATAATAGAGAATAATGTTCGTGGTTTCCGAGTTATATATATATATATATATATATATATATATATATATATATATATATATGTCAATTTCATCTACCTGTGAATTGTGTCATATCATATTGTTATAATATCGATAAATCGATGCCTGTTACCCCATGTGGAGCATAGGCCACCGACCAGCTTTCTCCAACCAACTGTGTCCTGAGCTGTAGAGTCGCGATTCGGTCGATACACAATCAGTCCTTACGGAATCCTGCCTGTTGATTTCGAAGTAGAGCGTCGACTGAATCTTTCGTTTTGTTAACACTTTGTTAAAGACTTTTTCTGGTATCAAAAGAAGAGTGATGCCTCTTTAGTTCTCCCAATTACTAAAATCTCCTTTCTTTGGTATCTTGATTTGGTTGTCCGGTGAAAGACGTAGTTTTGTGTATGCGTTTGTGGGAGAATACGGTGCCACCTATAATCATTTTGTTGAAGGCATATAGGTTTGCAAATCTCTCACCGTTTTTGTTCCTCTCTTAGACCATATCGTTCCATGATGTCTTCATATCCGGTCTTGTCCATTCCAACCTTGGCGTTTAGGTCTCCCATCAGAATGATCAGGTCCTTGGTTGAACATTTCTCGATAGTTGACTGCAGCCTCGCATAGAACTGGTCTGTGTCGCCTTTGTGGCTGTTGTTGGTGGGTGCGTAGCACTGGTTGACATTCGTTATAATCCCCCCATCTTTGTCTTGAAGATGCTTTGATGATCGTAGGTCCATGAGGTTCGCATCTTATAAGTGCCTTCCATGTTTCTTAGGGCTAAGTATTAGTGCTACTCCTTGTGTGTGAGGCGTTTTTCTTCGTGACCGGAGTATAAAAGCACTTTTCCTGAGAATAATCTTTGCTGTCCAGCTTGTAACCAGAGGATCTCACTTATTCCAAGTATCTTTAAGTTGTATCTTTTCAATTCTTCAGCAATTTGGATGCTTCTCTCTGTCTCTCACATCATACGAACATTCCATGTACCTATGTTAGTGACTGCTCTGGTTGTTAGAAGGGGAATCGGTCTCGGGTCTTCCGAAGAAACTCGGCTTTCGCTATGAGGCACCACAACATATCTTCCAACTCCTTGGGCAGAGTTAAAATGGTTATAAAGGTTTTTACTGGTTAGCGTTTTTTAGCAAGGTTGTTGTTTTACGGGATGGGGTTGCTAACCCCATACCCGACTTTCCTCCTTTATCCGGGATCGGGACCGGTAGCAACCCTAGAGGGGCTCCAGGCGGAGTTATTGTCATAATATAACACTTACCATGTGCTTTTGCTATCTTATTCTCGTCATAGAGTCAGTTACGGTTAAGGTTGCAAAAAATAATCCGAATCGACTTAAACAGTTAACAGGGATTCCTAGTGCAAATGTAAGACTAACCAGTCTAAGGTAATGAGTGGGTTACATAAGGATACGTTTTAGTACATCTTTGCTAAGTGTAGTATTGTAAGATGTGTCATAAACATGTAACATTTCTCATCAAAAAGTATATTACGTTAATCGAGAAAGTTCTTAGTCAAAATCATCCAAAATGGTCTGCTACAAAAACGTCACTGTAGCGTAGCTCAGCATTCTGGATGAAAATTTAATATATTGAAAGTTAGAGTTTGAAGTGATTGGGAAAATGCACTCTTTAAATTAACACAAAAATGACTAGAAGTACTGAATACAACACACTTGGTGACACTAGAAATATTTCAGATAGTCTCGGTCGTTTAACTTTCATCAGCATTGGTAAATTCCGGTTGGTTAGTGTGCACTAAGTGTAATTTCAAAAAACCTTGACAGTGAAATAGTGCCGTTTTAGTCCCACTGATTGTTTTGTACCCTATTGTTTTACTGCTTCTGTATGTTTATTGGTGTGCCCATAGTGCTTGTTTGTGTATCTAATTGCACTGATCTTATGGACTACACATACTATGTTATTATTTTTGTGCCCATCACTGCCAGTTATTAGCACTTCATGTGTTATCACACCAATACACTTCAGAACCTGCCAATCCTTATGGGATTACTGTTCGGTATAAGTCAAGGTAACGTATTCGTGATAGAATTGGTGGTTTCTCTTCTGTATTCTTAACCGGATTCTGTGTGGTGATTCATGTGTATTCCTAATGCATCCGGATGCCGCCGTTCAATTATGTTACGGTTCGGGACTCAACAGTATTTCTCGATTTTCTGTGTGGTCGTTTGGATTATTATTACTATCAACTTATATATAATCCGATTACCTGTCATAAATTGCCACTTGGTCTGTATACTTGTAACCTACAGAATCTCATTTATATGCACTCATTCCTACATAATAAGCACTCCATAATGCTCAATACAGACTCTGCATTAAATCAAAATATCAGTTAGTAATATCTTATACTGAGTTGATGTTTTATAAGTTGTAAACTAACCAGTATCTTTATATCGACTCCGTAGTTTGCTACTCAAGTCTTTGCTGGTTTTTCTTAAGTAACGATTAATTTCAGTGAGCTATTAGCATAATTCTATATAATTTATTCCCTATGTAACAATAGGATACACTTCAAGCCAGTGATGTTACATGATATTAGGGCGTTGGATAATTATTAATTAGTTTTCTCTATTTTTCCCTTTTTTTCTCACTTGGTTAATCTTTTATTACAACAAATTTTTTGTTAAAATTTTTTTCCTTACTCTCCCCTGAATTCTTCTAGCCCACTCCCATGTCACAATTTGTCCATTCTGAAATTAACAGTGTTCATTAAAATAATTGGTTTCAGGAGGGTATATCTATACTGCTCATTTCTAAAAAAAAATATTACCTTTTTCCTTAATGACAAGCAATAATAATTGTTAAGTCACTATTATTGAATTCGGTGAAACAAGAAATTCCAATTGAATAAATACAATGGCCTAATTCAATAACTTATTATTTTTATTGGTTTAGTAGTAATCGTCCTCAGTGCTACTGTTCTTTCACACAAATTGAGTTAAATTATAACATTTCCAGGTTGGTTTACTAATTTTGCAAACAACAGTAATTTACTGTTGACTATTAAACCTAAAGGCAAGAACTTATGGTTTAATCACATATAATAGTATAGGATTAGATTTCTATATTTGAAATAAAGTCATTGAATTATAATTAAACAAGATTTGAGAAAAATACTTGCCTCAGCTCTTGCAAATTAATTGTCTCTTATACGATAAGAAATTCACATGACCTAACGAAAACGGATTGTGGTCATGATCACTTCTGTACTATAACAAAAAGATTAACAGTGCAAAGTGAGTATTCACAATGCATGAAAGCTAAATGAAATACAATGTGAATATTACATCATTCGGCATTTAGCATTATTTTGTACTCTTCATTAAGTCAACTTCAAAATGTACTATCTAACAGATGATTCACAGTCGTTAGTACCTCAACTAGATCCTTTTTGTACTGTGGAATGTTATTTGCCATCATAACTAAAATGAATTCTTTTAGAATCTAGGTCTTGGTTAACTGAAAATTTTTAAATGTGACCATTTTTTTCTACTGTTCTTCGGCCATAAGTCATCTCAGAACTTTATGGAGCAATAGCGATATTACATATCAAACACAGAATGTTTCTCTTTAATTCATGAGAATCAGTTGACATTACTTGATGTAGTTGAAGAGTGATTTCTTCAGTTTTCAATCCATAAATAGTTTATCTTAATAGAAATTGATTATCACGAAAAAAATTCTGTAGAAATCATTAACGTCAAACTTTTCCAGATTATTGTATACATACTTGGAAGTGGGGCTAATCTCTATTCATTCAATAACAACTTCAAGAAAGGGATTCCATTTATTGTGCCTTACCAGTCTTACATTTGCCCATTGGCTTTTATCCTGATCCTGCCCTTGAATAATATAGTCTTCGGTCTTAACTTCTGTCATGATTATTTATAATCGCATCTCAATTGCTTTAAAAGTCTGGATTGTAACAATCCAATTCTTAATCAAGGTGTGTATTGTCTCTTGCTATTCTTTTGTTTTATTTTGGCTTAAAATTTTCCACATTGAGTCATCGAATGAAGTTTGTTAGTCTTCCATTCTTGATCTTATTATTTAATACAGTTTACTATTTTACGATTCACTAACAATTCTAATTTGATATAACACGAATCCCTTCCACCACCACCCCCGCCCATGTTTTTAATTTTCAACGATTCGGAACAAACAAAAAGATGACTGGGTCCTTAAGGCTCTCTTGAAATGGTAAACAATCTTTTTGTGGAGAAAATGATATTGCTCACTTCCTATCAGAGGTTTACGCCAATGAAGTCGTTTAGAATGACGATTAAAGCTTAACAGTTAAACTATCCATCTCAGAGATCGCAATCAAATAAAAATTAAGACTATCTCTTCAAAATATAAGAACATTACAACAGTCACTTGGATAAAGAAATAAAAGACGATTAAGCTATCTTTGTAACCTATTTATACTTGAAATAGTCTGCTATTGTTCATGTATGTGTTGATTAATAATCATTTATACTTGTTAGAAATATTAGTAATAAAGTCAATCAGATAGTAAATTTTTTGTATATTTACAAATTATATGGTATTACATAGTACTAAAATGTGGTATGATGCCATTATCTTGTTATACCTGATAGTATTTGATATTGTGTAATATTAGAATTCAGAATACTCTATTAATGATTAATTAACTACTATCAGAAACTAATCTAATCAGTCCTAGTAAATTAATGACAAACACATTAAATTTGCCAATATCTTCCAGTAATTTAACATTCAACACTTAAATTATCACTTGAATTCAGAGGAGACTTGTAGCTTCCATCTTTGATATTAGAAGTATGCTCAAAGGGAATTGCAGTTAATAAAAATAAGCCAACACAAGGATAACCAATCACAATCTAATAATTCATCTAATCAATATATAATTTTTCTTATTCCATTGGGTAGTAGTTTTATCCAGCCAAAGTAATTTGGTTAGAAACTGATTTTTGTTACAGTAAATGTTTATACATTCTCAATATATGCACAGGAACATAAATAGTGTATAGATAATTGTACATTAGATTTTTTTGTTTCCAATTTCCACAGATGGATTCTAATGTTTTGTATGTGATGTTCAGAGGCGATCAAATGATGAGGGGGAGAACTTGATAACAAAAATTAGGTACAAAAATTATGTTAATAAATGTGTTTATTTAATCTCTTCTACTAAATCATGAAGCGTTGAAGTGCATTCTATTATTTTTCAATGTAGCACTTAATTAATAATATGGGTATATAGTGAATGGTAGTATACAATGTAGACAGATGACCTTAAAACATAATACAGAAAATCCAGATTTAATAGTTTTCGAAGCCTAATATTAATTCCGATATATCATGTAGCACACGGTAGTATCCAGTGTATTGTCACAAGTGTTCATACCTTCCTCTGAATTACAAAACTAATGCAGTTATTAGGTGAAACTGTTATCATCTGACGGTTTGATGAAATATAATCAAACTTGACTAAACTTAGCGTTATGGCGTATCTGAGGGATCAGCGAGATGGGATATTGCCCTAACTGTATTGATATCGGAGCCTACTTGTAGGTATATTTGCACCAAATGACTGCTGTCAGTAATTGTGTACAGTATTGTATTAGTCATGTTTAGTTGCATATTAATTTCAAGTGACCTAGTTTTGATAATTTGACTTTCATAAACAACCTTATCTCAACTAAGTTAATACACCATCTCACAATTGTTTTAATTGATAATTGGAGGGAAAGTATTATGTCTCATATAATTTTCCCGTTTCTTTATTGATTTTTTTGCTGTAGAAACAGGCTGAACTTTCATTTTGCGCTTATATACCAATGTACAATGATCTACAATGAAATTACTCTTTGCAATTTTTAACCGGATGATAATTAGAACTTCACATTATAACAATCCTTGATTCAGTCATGCAGAAAACCGTTTACTTGATATGAAATAAAGAATTTACTCTATGATAATTAGTTAGGAAAAGACATGAATTCCATGCTGAGAATTCATTTTCAAAGCTGTACAATCGTATATATATAGGGTCAGGCAGAATAGCCTAATCCTACTATACGCATCGCCTTCCATCTTGAATGCTCAGTAAACGTCGTGCTGTTTAAAGGCAACGAAAAAAGGATAGTGCTGATATTGGTGCAATAAATATTCGGCATCTTGGGACTCATCCTAATTACATCTTAACTACTAATCATCATCTGTATTAATTAAGAAGTTTGGCCACCGGAATCGGGGTGTGCCAGGCTGAAGAAGTTACTTCGGCGGTGTAACTTAGTGTAACTCAATCATTTTCACCACGCTATTTATTATGCAGTGAAAATAAGGCTAAGTAGATGATTATACAAATAAACCAACTCAGCTGATAGTAGAGATCATTAAGTCAAATCCTATAAGTTTGTGTATTTTACGTACTATTTCTTCTTATTCGCGACTTTATTCATAGTTGGCCTCGTATTAATCAGAAAGACTATCTACCAAGATTACGGTGGATCATGCTGATAGGGTCATCGTGCGCAACGACTTTCGGTGTAATTTTACGCAGATCGAACAGTAGAAGAAAGCGGACAATAAGTGATGTGTTTCGTTGATTTCAAATGACTGCACTTTAATTAGTAGCCATTGATGTGGGATTTTGTCAAGGTTTGTAAGGTCAGTAAAATAATCGAACTTACTATATCTATCTCTCTAGATATTCAACGGTCCATGAACGTCACATTGTTTAGAAACGACAAGAAGAAGACGATGAAGATAATGGCGCAATAACTACCCTGTGTCGTAGGACGAAGCATGTAGCAGTGAGCTTGTGTATTTCCTGTACTTTTTTTGTAACTAGCATAAATGCAACTCAATAGCTAGCTGTTGATGAAGTTGTATTGATCTGGAGGTCTGGTTATTAAGAGCGCAGTAAGCCAGTATGACAGGCAAGGTGTAACTTATGCGTGATTTTACCTAAGTCAAGTGAATTCACTATGCTATTTATTGTGCAACAAGAATGAAGTTTGTAGTTAGAGTCGAGATGGAAACCACTAGGTGGTTCTTATAGGCTTTCATTAAGTTGAAAACAGTTGATACTAAGAGTCCTATACCTTTAAGGTTTGTTTTTGTAGTCTAGGTAGTTTAGTAACCACTTATCGCATGACCTAATCTTTAAGAATCATTGTTGGATAGGAGAAATAAGTCGTTCTAAATTAGATTCCAGAATACTGCGCCACTAATTATTTTTTTCGATAACTCTAAATATATTAGATATTAGCTTTATTAAACCATAGACTTTTATGCTTCCCACAGGCCTAATAAGCTGTATTCATGTGTTTCGACTGAAGATGATTCTTGTAATATGTTCTTAATCTTTATAAACAGTACTAATCCAGTTATTAAAGAGTAATAATGTTCTTGATGTATTTGTCTTAGTTTCAAACCATCCACCAAACCATATTTTTACAACTTTACTAAATCTTATTCATCGTTTGAGCAGGCTTCCGCCATTCTATTGCTTTTTATTTTCATGTCCTTTTACTATATGCATCTATCATTCAAATGGTAGGCAGTCCATGGAGTTCAATATATTCTAGCATATCAGCAATACTGTTACTCTATCATCAAAGCAAGTCTGAGAGACTGAAACTACTTGCTTCAGAATTATGCTGGCAAACACACACGTTTTTACTACCTAGTAATGATTACTTGAAACGGTAGAAGACTCGGTGAACACCCAAACTTGACAACACTGAATTTTTTCTTTATTCCTCCTGAAATCGCTTATATGGTAATTCGTAGTAACAGCCCATTAGACTATTATTATTACCAACCAATTTTTGTCTTCGCATCGCCATCATTCATTTTTTTATTTTTAATATTTCAGCCTTCTATCTATTTTCAACTCCTCACTTGCCTAGAACTGCGACAGTCCGTATCCGAAGGTACATAAACCCACTCAGAAATTAATGGTGAAAAAAAGTTAAAAATACAAGTGGATTTTAATGTAGAAAACCAGTGCAAAAGAGGTACCGAGTAGAAACGAAAGGACGCATAAGGTATTAATTCAACTGGGTAGTCGTAGATTGTCACGTAGATATTAGATAACTTCGTTACGGAAGTTGGATATATGGCTTTCCATTCGAATTGCGACACTGTCCATTATAGCGAATGACCTTAAGCGCTCTATAAATGCAACCAAACGTTCTTGCACTCTTTTGCAGGCCAGTTGGTTGGATTGTTGGGTAAGATCGCAGAGACCACTGACAAATCAGAAGATGTGTTGTAGAGAACGTTTTATAGTATGATTCATTAAAAGCAGACTTTTGATCTGAAGTCATGCTTTTGCTAGTAAAATCAGGTGGGGGTCCAAACTAAGATGCATATTTCTATGAAGTTTGTGATTGTTCTCAAGGAAACAAGTCTCTTCGAATAAACGGAGGGCGACAGGGGATCAAACGTCTACTCAGGGACAGAAAGAAATTTCAGCATAGGTTAAGGACCTCACGAAATCGTGATGCATACTTGAGCTAATGAAGTAGGTTCAACATGCGTATCAGAAAAAAAAAGACAGCTGTAAGTCCATCTCTCTAGAACGTTTTGAGAGAACCCAAAACACATGTACCTAATTATGTCCCAGAAGTCGACCGAAAATCCTAACTATTAAGAGACTTCGTGAGAAGATCATCACTGACGCTGGGGCAACCTAAATATTTGGTACCCGGTTCATTTATGATCTTCCGTTAGACAGTTACTTTTCCATTCCTATTTACATGGATGACATATAGCCATGGAGAGTTCATTAGAGATGACGGTGGTTTAAAAGGCATCCAATAAGACGTAGTTTGAATACAGACGAGGATAGATGACTGCTGTCCAAACTTCAACATGAATAAGAGTCGAGCAGTATGCTACCGCACTCTAGATAGCATTAAATGGACTATTATCTAGGTGGACGACAAGCAATAAGTAACTCAAATGAATGAGATCTAGGTTTACTTTTCAACCACCGACTGAACACCAGAAAGAATAACAAAGTTGATACTGTAAGAATATACGCCACACTACACCGAGTTCGTCGGCAGCTGGATATATTGACGCCAAAACTACTTTTGACAACACTTAAAACCGACATCAGACCAAAATTAAAATTTCATAACCCTGTCACTCCTTCATTTTCAGAAAGAGTTCTAGCCTCCTGGAAGAAGAACAGGGGTAGACACCGAAGTGGCTATTGGACTTAAGTACGAATAATGCGCCTATTCGGCTTCGCCAATCAGGGTTTCTTCCGCTGAATTACAGGAAGTTAAGGGAGAACTTAGTTACGGTCCTACAGTATCCTGTGCACACCCTACTACGCAGATAAGAACATACTAGCCGCATCAGTGTATTATCATACCATCAAGTAACCCACCCCCTAGTTCCACCGCCCATCATAAGGTACAAACATAGGTATAGGGTAAATCTCCTGTCGTTAGGAATTCAGTTTACTTAGAAACCTTTGTTCGATGTTGCAACTAAAGCCTAAACGTTGGAAAGTTTCGCGAAGAAACTTTATGAATACATGTTCTACGAACGGTATGCCAAAAGCCACTTGGAACATAGATTTAATAAGTGTTACTAGTTCTATTGACTCAAGCATCTCAGTCTACAATAGGATCACTGCAGTATCAACTGCCTAATCTTATTAGCTCTTCTAATTCTAGATCCACTCCTTTCGCTTATTCTGTGGTAAACTTCAGCTTTATACATGAACCTGATTACCTAGGCCTGCAAATAGATGGATTTTCAAATTATATAGATACATTAAAAATATAAGTAGATAGGGAAAAAAGAAGCAGATTGGTTAAGAATTTCAGAGAAGCTAGGTATATAAATATCACCAAGAACAACTAAGACTAGAATGGTCCTGTAACCAGATACCATGTTGTTATAAAAATCCGAAGAACCAGCACTGAAACTAAGACATTCAAGATGCGAGCGTGGAAGTACTATTTGGCTAATAGCAACTCATCAAATTAATATTGGATATATTGGATATTGCACTGGTTAATGCTAGAAACACTTTCATTATAACCAGAAGAATGTCTCAATGATAAAACACTATTTTACACTATCAAATCAAGTATATATATATATATATATATATATATATATATATATATAATGACCTTAGATTATGACCTAAGTGAAGCGCAATGTTCGATGCCTTTCACGGGTTTTGCTTTCGCTATTGTTTTGCGTCTTATTTTTTAGACCACAGCAGCTGTTAAGTACACCATACTTCCCTGTTAACTTTTAGTTACAGACCGGTATTTTTCATGTCAAAACGTTTACCTATATTTACCTTCGAATATTTGGAGGTTTTAGCGGATACAGTTGTCAATCTGTTGATGATGCTGCTTGTCATGTCTCTGAGGTTGTTGGAACTGTCAAGAGATTGAATAGATGCATTAATCGTTCCGGTTTCTGAGGCTTAGGATAGGACACTTTAGCAATAATTCAGCCAGTTAGCCTTTCTAGTTAAAATAGCATATGTAGCGATAAATTATCCCGTAAATAAATAGTTACATAGGCTCTCATCATTGGTATTGGCCAGGCTTGTTTTAGAGGACTAGTTGAGGGTGCTTGGTCAAGCAGCACCACCAGATCACAACACGACGTGGGAAACAACTCTTTCTAGTTTTCCAACCAAGATGTTGCTATCCCATTCACGCTCCACTTACGACCAAATATAACTTCCCCTTCATTTCTCACTGCCTTCTATTTGTACGTGTGGGTTAATTAGAAGTTGCTCTGGTTATACGACAAATATTACCTGGTCATGTACCAGGTGCACTTCACATCCTTATGTAGGATGCTTAAACCGGAAAGTCCTGTAGTTATGGCTATCGTCAAAAATTATAGTGCAGGATCATACCGATTTAATATGCACCCAATTTTAGAGACTAGTGAACTAAACCGAGGCTTAAGTAAAATTTACGCAAATAGACTATGTTAAGCACCATTCGTATAGACTACTTCATCTCTCATATCAGTCAAATTTCGTCCCATACACAACTCTTTCTCCAAACTTTGGTTCTGATAATCCTGGTCTCGTACGAATTTCGCACTCGTTCACACAAATAGTGTTGTTTATTAGACTGATTTGCATATACTTTCGTAATTTAAATAATTGGTTTCAAAGAAAAATCGCTATTGAGTTTATGATATACAATAAACATTAAGTTACATACGTGATCTCGGGAATTGTAATCGAATCTTCCTGAATTTTTTAAGGAACATAGTTGGAACATTGAAATTACTTGATAGCAGCTAATCATTTTTCTTAAATATGACTTTATAGTCCAATTTCTCACTAGATAACTGTTTACAACTACTCAATAAACCTGTCTCAGTTTTGAAGGTAACTATCACAAATTTATTTACGTACCTCATTTGCTTTTTAAAACTTTATTTTGTTACAGAAATGTGTGAAGTCCAACCGCGGCAAGTAGACATTGCTCTTGTTGTCGCCTGTCATGACGGTAATATTGACGAAGTTAAAAGGTTGGTCGAAGAGAAAGATGCAGATATATGTTATCAGGTTTGATATAATCTGCTTTATGTATGTAGTACTGGTATTATTTTAGTCCTTTTTGGTTCTTGTGCTGGTTTCTTAAGTCGTTATGAATGTTTAGTTAGTGTGGAAACTATCTAATGATATAGCTTCAATTAAGACTATTGTTTTCTAAGTTAAACAGTGCTTCACACTATCACTTAATTAGTTAAACACAGTTTTGTACAGGTGGGTACCAAAAATGTAGGCGCCATGTAATTAAAAACACGGCACTATGAAAAAATGAAAGACTAAAGCAATTATAAAGGTTAGAAATTTAACGAAATAGTTCTGTTAGAAATACAACCAAGAAAGACTTCAATTGAGAAAGGTCATTCCACTTCTAGAAAAAGCCCAGTCTAAAACTGCAGCACGATTGCTACTGTTTTTATTTCAAGTTATATCTGCTAATTCTCTAACTCACTGAGTTGTGCCATCTTCAAGATCCTAGCTAGGGGTGTGGCGTGATGGACACACAGGAGTCTGTTTTACAATCTTCGTACCACGCGGTATGCTATAAACTGATAACATCCGTTTCTTCCACCCACTCCAAGCGTCGGTAAAGCGCTATGTGAAAACCGACTCCTGAACTTTAAATTTATGTAAATTGTACAACGATAAACGTTCGTTAAATCCATGACGGCCATACTGGATTTATTACAGAATGATTGTGATAAAAGGCATTTAAATGAATTGGTGATAGCGAAGTCGGACTAAAAATACAAATATTTCTGGAAACACTTTGTACAACATTTATCTATCTACCACATATTTCATAATTCATAAAATCAGATTTTAAACCTGGAAATACCTGAAGTATTTGGAAGATTGCAAGCGAAATTATCCAAAGTACCTCATACTCAGGGTTAAATATACCTGTACATTATTATGTGGATATTTTCTAGATGCTTAATTGGACATTAACATATAATTGTTGCCCACTTAACGTATAGGACTTCAGAACTGGGATGAGCGTTTTAATGGTTGCAGCAGGAGCTGGACACACAGATATTGTAAACTACTTACTATCTGAAGGTGCTCCATGGAATGCAGTTGACCGGAGTTACTTATGTGCTGGAGACTACGCAGCTAAAAATAAGCAGCAAGATTGTATTGATGCTCTTATCAATCATGCTGTTATGTGTGAGTTTCTCTTGTCCATGGCTGAAAGCAGTTCGGACTCAGGAGAGCTTTTGGAAAATGTTGATTCAATGAGTTTTGCTACTGCCACAAAAGTTAGTGTGAAAAACTCATCACAACCTCTTAATGCTTCATATCTCGCTAGCCGACTGGAGTATTCTGATGACGGCAAATCTCTTATTGACACTAATACTCACCTGGCTGTAATGATGGATTGGGAAACTCCAATAATGGAACAACACGCAGCATGGATTTGTCATGCAGATATGAAGAACTCAACTGTCAATTTACCTATTCGGGTTCTAAATGTTGGATTTGGTATGGGGATTGTTGATACAATTATACAAAAGTATTCCCCAGATTCGCACTTTATAATAGAAGCTCATTCAGAAGTAAGTTTTGACTAATATCTAAACTCACGTCACTGAGCAACATTTATCATCAGCCGTTATTTGACCTCAACCTTCTTTGTGATAAGACCTATAAATCTCGGTGTATGTTCACTTGAAATCACTTCAGCTGTATATCGAAACTTAATTTCCTACATCATCAACGAAAAAATAGTCCATGTTTTACGCCACTATAAGGTGGCGACAGCATTATCTGAAAACTACATCCACATAATTCTAAACTTGATAACAGAAAGCACTTGGATGAAATAATTCCTATAATTTGTCTAGTTATTTATTCTGTTAGATATTTTGTTTGTAACTCAGGTTAGTCATTGGGATGCCTCATCTTCATGTTGATTCTGCTTAGTAAAGGATTCTCCCAGTTAACAAAGTGTCATATTAAGTTACATTGAGTTCGTAGTGCTAAGTGCATTCTGAATTTATTTGAAAATAATTCGAATATTGACAATTCGACAGATTTTTCTTAAAGTATTGTGTAACTCAGTTACGGTTGTTACATTCAACTGGAGGCCTAGTATGAATATTATTTGTTCAAATTACATAATTTTCAAATTTACGATAATTTTGAAACGGTTGTGCAATTTCAAGCATATTTCAGTCTTCCTATGCTTGCATATTATTTTACTAAGTAGGGACCTTTAGTAGAACTACACAAAATTTTTCTAAACAAACTCGGGCAGTTACACTGACAGCTTCACTCATTGTTTTTTGTACTAAAACGACTAACTTTTTCATAGCAGTAAGGTCCCCATCAAAACAATCTGTAAGGCTAATCCTGTTAGTTATCAACTCATATTTATGTATATAGAAGCACTCAAGAGAATTGTGGCATGCTTTGTTACTGTGATCGAAATAGACATAACTGACAATAGTATTTACAGAACTCCAGATGCATATTATATGACAGTGATCGAGGTATATTGCCATTCCAATATAAGCGAATCTTACTTTTGTTATTGCTTAGTGAAATTATAGTAACCGGCTTCCTATGCTGAATACTCTCGCTAAAAAACTGTCGTTGCACATACAAAATATTTATTATCAAGTGAAAACAGTATTAAATATATCTATCTTATCATCAGGTTTTTAAAAGTAGTTTGTAACAGTGATAATTCGGATTATAAAATTATCAGATAATAGCATACTTATAGGGTATTCTTTGCTTTAAAACATCTACATAAGCAAGCTGTGTCACTTATGCCTGGATATTCTTCAAGAGTTTGTAGAAAACAAACAAATATCACCCATGTAAATACTTTCTCGTACTCTTTTTATCTCTGTTAAAAATGATTGACACTGTTTTTATTTGCTATATGAGGCTCTGTCTCATGTCTTAGACCAAAGTAATGAATAACGAGAACGCTACATGGAACGTTTCAAGAGGTGATACGTGGTAACAGCATTCAATTGTTATGTAATTAGGTTTAGTTCAATTAACTAAAGTTTAAACATATCACTGTGCTAATGTAGTAATCGTTTTAGGTATTGGAGAAAATGAAGTCTGAAGGGTGGTTTACCAAACCAGGCGTTAGAATACTTCCAAATAAATGGCAAGATGCGGTTGTCCTGCTAGCCAAAGATATTAGTGAAGGGGTACTTCCGAGGTTCACTGGAATATTTTTCGATACATATGCTGAGGATGATAATGATTTGAGAGAATTTCACACGTGGTTACCTAAGCTTCTTGTTGTTCCTAATCAACAAAATTTTGGAGATGAGTTTTACTTAGGAAGGTATTCTTATTATAATGGTTTGTGTCCCGATAATGTATTTTTTCATGGCGTTGCGTGTGAAACTATGAGACTACATTTAAAGAGGCAAGTTGTATTTATCATTTTCGGAAGCATAGAATATATTTACGATATTAATTTATGCATGTGCTCGTTTTTAAATCGGCTAATCTCTCCTATAGGTAGACCAAAAAGCATCATGTTTTATTAAGTGGATTCAATAACGTAATTTAACGCTGTTTGCAATAAACTTAACAGTGGAATGATTGTCTAAAGTACCTTTTAATTTCACACCACATCTTATTATGATGATTGTCATTAATTTGCAACACCTCACTGTTGATGCAAAGTAAGGTACTTGCAGATTTGCAATACAACAGTGTTATTACATAGATATCTTTTTTAGCTACTGTATATTCTCATAGTAAAAATATCTGAGTATTTTAAAGTATAGTAATGAGTTGCAAGCGTTCAACTTTTGGGTTTGTTCCTGCTGACTGAAACTCAAATGAAGTTATAGTTGAGTTCCATTGAAAGCGCTCTGGCGTCTTCAGATTTGGTAACGTTATCAGATAATCCTAACATCCTAGTAGATAAGTTGCACATTACTCACCAACGGACTAAATTGGAGATTCACATAAAGCCTTCAATCTCTTAGTATGGTCGGAAAATCTATAAGTAGCTTTGGAAAAGAAGGAATAATGGCAGGATTCAATGGACTAGGTTGTTAGACTCACATTAGGATTTGAAGCTATTAAAATACTAAGTGGACAGACAGAGACAGACAGATACAACGCTGAACTTCGTACGTACGTACATCAGTTCAGGTTGCCATACCACATCAGCACAGAGACGCAACTGCCAGTTCAAATCCAAGAGTGATAGCGATAGTAGAAGTATTAGCAGTAATGCAGAAAATTAGGGAGCGAAGATATGATTCGAAAAGTATAATTCAGTGAGATAAATTTGAAAGGAGAAAGGTAGAGAATTCGGAAGGTTAGATTTTGAGAGAACACAAAGAGTGGATGCACCTGCGCCATTGCGAACGATTCTGAGCCACGTCGTTCAAGGTCTCTAACTAAGTGGAACCCGCAAGCTGATATTGACCAATTTTAGTTGCTGGTTATCCTATCATGAATAAGATTTTTGCAGTACTTCGATTCCATTTATTTTATTCAAGTCGGTCGGTCAATGTTGACTAATGCTTTGTATGTTGAAATAGAACATCCTAGAGATAAACTTTGCAAGTTTACCAAAAATGTAATGGGTTGATATCTTTGGAAACATCACTGTAGCTTCTTGTTTACCGTCCTGCATTATTATTATTATATCTTACACATCTCGGCATTTTCTTACTCTACTAAATTATAGCAACCATAGCAACAATGTTCAGTGCAAATTTACCCCAGGGAATTACTTTCTTTAATACACTCATTTCCTTCAAATCGAAATGGCTCTGGTTCGTATTTGGTTAAGTTAATCAAATATATTCAAAATTCATTTTGACGTATCTTTATTATATTCAGGTTGGCAATAAATTGTGTGTTCGATGCGGTTGCTGTTGACTGTTACAGACCCAAAACTATGGAAAGATGTCTCTCAAAGGTATTGGCATTTCGATACATATTATTTGCCAAAGTGTACATTTGATCCTGACCAAAAAGATAAATAAAGTTCGTTCCGTCAAGAAATATCTTTCTTTTCCGTTTACAAATACTGGTTTTTCGCGTTGATATACTGACTCATGTGTGTACGACTATCATCCCCAGTATGTGCACATGATCAAGTAAGTGAACTGTAACCAAGCGAGAAGTTTTGGTTATAGTTAATGGAGATTAAGTGCATAATGCAACCCTAATTTCTTTTACAACATGAATCATATTGTTCATTTTTGCTCAAATAACAAACAAAACCACATGATCAATAATGTTTCTAAAGATATACTATAGTAATCCATGATATAGTAAGCCATAAGTGAACCTGATAATCAGGCTTCAATTTCATAAATTTATGATTAACCTGTAGGTCATACTATTAATATCAGTTTAATTGATCGGCTTAATATCTAACAGTCATAGAATACTTCTATCTTAATACTAAATGTTCTTGATTGACTGAGGCTATATTGATCCGTCATCTAAACAAGGTAGGTGACAGTAAGTAGGGCTCCTCACTTGTATGTATGTAAGATCAACATAGGATCTGGCACATATGTGCATCGGTTTAAGTTTCCATACCTCAAAGCACAGCAAGATTAACACTATATTAGTGGAAGTAGAAGTTACTTCAATGATAATAATAACGAAAACAAAGAAGAGTGAACATATAGAATATGGTCCAGGGAAAAAAGAGATGGAGCGTGAAAAGTAGGTTATGAAATAATTTTAAGCTTACGATTTAAGGGAGGATAATGAATGGACACATCTGTCTCACTGTGATCGATACTAAACCATGCCACCCAACGTTTCCAACCACTTGTTACGATATTCGCGAGGACCCCTAACCACGTAGCCTTGCACCTACCGACACGACTCAAACCATCAGTCAGTAACTTCATAGACTGATGCCATGTTTTCGTTTGACCGCCCCTCTCACCTCTACTCCTATATCAGTCGTCATCGCCCGTCAAGGTAGGCGGTGGTTAGGCATACGTAATACATATTTTAACCACCTCAGTCGATAAAGATTCACAATCTCCGACCGATTTACCACTTTCCCCTAATACCCATCATCTAACCGTCGATATTGCTTGCTCGGTGATCCCAGCTAACATGAGCGATATTTCGATGACATCGATGGTCAAATACCTAATAACCGAGTGTCGTCTACTTTTAATGGCGACGTTCCACATCTATACGGTAAGACAGTAGACTGCTGCGTAGTATGGTCTTCTCATTGAGAGACAAATATCTCGCCTACGCCATAGGTGGCCTAAGTTGCCAAAAGCCAAACGGGCTTTCCAAGTTCGTACTGAGATTTCGTCAGAGACCAAACCATCAAGGCTAATCAAACTTCCAGAAGTAGTCGACTGTGCTCAACTACTTCACTCCCTATCTGTAGCTCAGATGTTGACGTAGACTAGTCCTGAAGCAATAATTTGCATTTAGAGGGAGAGAAACGCATCCCGAACACGCTTGGATTATTGTCGTCGAAGGGTTCTGCATTTTATCAGCGTCCTCGCCAAACAGAACTGCCATCTGCATTATTCGAAGTCAATGAGGCTCCTCACTTATTCAATAATTTACGTGAAGAGGGCATGTTCAAACTAGTTAATAAATTTTTCTATCTCTTTAGTACACTCAGGGTCTTGTTTAATCCTACAATACGTAATACGAGCAGAGTTCGACTTATTATTATCCATATGTATTCCAAGTGAATGTGCCGCTTAGTTTGCAACAGTCTGAAATAATATACTTTACAAAGTAAGATGTATAGTGCATATTTTGACTAGAATACAGTGGTTTCTAGTAGAAACCAGACCGGTAAATGTACCACACAGCGATATGACCTTAACGATAGGCAATTAAACAAGAATGTTCTTCCTTCATAGCTGCTTTGTTTTAATAAAAAGTACGTAATGGATTGGCATTAAGTGGTTTACATTCAAGTGATTTGTTATGTACAGCGTAGAACCTGGCGCTGCGCATCTGTCCAGGCTGCTATGCCACAGCACAACAAGACCATATTAAAAAGATGAATACTAGAATACAGTTAAACAAGAAGGGATGAATAGGTATGCACGAAGTAATGAAACCTAAGATCTAAAAGAAGGGTGAATGCACATGCAACAATGTGAGCAATTTCACCTAGTGTCTTCAACCACTGATTGTTTGTCGCGCGGATCCCAGCCAGGTAGTCTGCATTTACCGACAATCAAACTTACAGTCAACGATTCCATGAACTGACGCGGCGTTCTGGTCTGGTTGCATCCAGCTTTTTTTATCGTACCTTCAAAACCGGTTGACATTGTGTGATAAGGTCGGTAGTGGTTGGGCACATGTACTACAAGTTCCACTCACTTTAGTTGATGAAAGCTTAAAGCCTAATCAACTGATTTCCCACCATTCCCTAGTACTCAATATCTAGCCTCCAGAATGCTAACTCAGTCATTCCATGATGTCCGAGCGATACTTCGAAGGCACTTAAAACCAAGGACCTTCACCCCATAGGTTAACACTGCGCAGCAATATGTTTATCCTTCCGCTGAGATATGGATATTGTGCCTACGCAATGTACCAAACCCCAGGAGAGATTTCGTCTGATACTAACCCATAAGGGCTGTTTCACCTTCTATGACCGATCTAAGCAATAATGGAGATGAGTCTTTATTTACTGGAGAGATACCACCCCATCTAATCATTCGTGACATTAAACCAGGTTATTTTGTTTTTAATATTCCGTACATAAGCATGTTATTTTATTCGTTAGAAAACTTCTTGTTTGTGATCTTTTCGATTTCAATTCATTCAAAGGTCCGGATCACTAACCGTATCTCGCAAGTGGTTATCTCTGTCATATCATATCACTACACTTTCCTCTATTGGTCAATATTGCATTTATTCATTTGACAGCGTTCAAATTATTGAAATTTTGATCTAACATTCCGAACATGTTCCTATTGTTACTAGAGGCTTTCAAGTGACTAAATATGTAGTCAGCATCCTCACCGTATACGACTTCATCTGCATATTCTAAACCTATAAGTTGGCTTCCTTGCAGGAAATCAACTCTTGAATATTTAGATGAACGAGTAGCTTCTAGGACGCCTAAGACGAAATTAAATAAAGGAGGAACAGAGAGTAACCTCACTCATCACTCGTGACCAGTGCTTACCTATAAGCTTTGACTCTATCAGTGCTGTTAGAGTAGAGCCTTCATAAAAACATGGGAGGATACTAAAACATGCAGAAATGATATGAACCCAGAAGGACAAGAACATACAAGGCGCGTTCAGAATGTATCTACATCACAACTAACGATTTCGAGTCATACCAAGCAGAATCCCACCCACTAATCACGATAATTAAGAAGACCAAGAACAGTTAGTCTCTACCCCCCCCCCTCTTACGTCCAAACACATTAGTTCCATGGACCATTATTATGTATTCTTCTTACAATTATATTTCTTTAGGCTTACTTTAGCTAACATTATAAATCGAAGGACAATCTACAGTCTGCATATCAACAGCCTAATCGACCTGCTTGCGTAGGACTATCAACTCTCATTGCTTTGTGGTTTCGTTGTACACGAGACACCAGTGGCAATATATCACATTCACTAACTGTTTAGTGGTACAAGGATACCATATAATCTACTCGTCAGTAGGCAGGCACTCATCCATACCAATGAATGTCGAACAACCCTTTTGAGTTAGTTCCTGGACCTTGTCGATAAGGGTTAATACGATTCCCCTGGATAAGTAGTAGGAAGTATTTTTAGCTACCTTAATCTGATACGCTTATGTTTATTATTTGGATGACTTAAAAAAGTATCAGAGCTACTCGTAAACAATAAACGATATGGCTTTCTACAAAAATTGAAAGTGAATAAACACTCGAAACGGCTGTTGTATCTTCTAGTGGTGTGATTTATTATCATGCATACGAACGTGGCCTATTTTCAAACCCATTTGATCTGTCAAATTACTCTATGCTTAATTCTCAGTAGCATGTCTTACCACGACTACAACAACTATAACGTCCTAACGAAAAGGTAAATAGAAGTGAGCTACCAACACCACTACACTTTACTGCAAATGTAAGTCATACCGAATTAGGAGCCCAAGTATAAAGTACTGCGGAAGTGGGTGAATTCTTATAAATCGTTTGGCAGTTTTCGATGAGAACACAAAACTGACTTTGAGAATGATACATTTCGGTGGGAAAATAAGAGCATTATACATAATGTCAGTCAGGATTCTAGTAATTAATGACTTTTCTTATCACTATACAAGTCAGACTACTAAATTCTGTAAAAAATCATCGTATCGATCTTTCTGTAGCTCGCCCTTTATATTAAAAAACTCCGCTGCAGACTTATCCACAGAAGATACCTTGACTACTCTTTGTTATACCATCACACACTGTTAGGCTAAAATGGTACGTGGGATCATATCTACAAGTAAAACATCAAACTCCAGACGAAAGTTACTTGTTCATATATGAGCATGCTGTCCACGAATCAGCTGGATCTAAACCCGTCTTGTCTTCTTTTAGACCTGTGAAGAAGACATTCTTCTCGACGAACATTACATACAATGTAATTATAGCCGACAGAAGGAAGTAAAGTGAAACACAAGCTATCAATACTGTTCGAGAACGAGGATGTGGGTATAAATAGTCGAACAATACTCCGAAAGCAGCTATCAGGACAGATATCGTACATAGAACTAGTCTTCCGTCAAAAAGTTTATGTGTTTCAATTAACCCATGTTTTTTCATGAATAACTGCAAAATAATTATTAAAGGCTTAATTACTTCTTTAGCTGCATCATCTAGAGCTAATTTTAGTGCACCAACATCCCACTTATTGGCCTGTAACTTCTTTTGCAGTCTCCGAAGGCATTTTGAAAAATTGACGTGACGTTTAACAGAATACGTGTACGAATAGCTCATTTAAACTTTATTTTGTAAGTTTGACGAATCAGCTGTTCTTTTCGATCTTTATCTAGGTGGAGTGTGGGTTTTATCAGTTATGAGAGCGTTTACATTTTGTCTCATTCATTCTGAAAGTGAATGTCAAGAAATAATTATATATGAATGACAATTACTGGACATAGTGGATACATTTATATTATTAAGTACAAAAAATCTGCAGTTACTGATTAGGGGGTCTTAAGTTACTGGTAGCCTAATAATTAACCTAATTTAAGTTTCAGTGACCCAATAAGCCAGCCTACCATATACTTTCACTATGCCTCACTACAGGAGTCACCGAAGTTAATCTAACTATCGGAAAGGTTTTTTTAAAAAACTGAAACAGTTGAACGAACACACTTCTGTTTAGCGAGACAACATTCATTCCTCTGTCCCAATAGAAGCAGCGAAATTCTTGGCACCTTTACTCAGTGAACTGTCCATACATAGTCTGAATCAAGTCATTATTCTGAGCAAGTGGACGGTAATATCGGTGTAGTGCCTTCATATGAGTTCATTATGTCTGTCTCATCCACGAACTGGCTCTTTAGGCATTAACCTCCGTTATTATAATGGTTTAGATCCCATTTCAATGAGCGGCGAGTCAAGGTAAGGGTAAATTACTCTTTTTCATTCCGTAGGATGTCTAGGTGGTGCACCTCACAGATCGATCCTGGGACCATTCCTCTTTTCAATCTGCATAAACTACCTACGTCAACAAGTATCTTTCGAACTACTGCTATTTATCTGTGGCTTTAGATTTTGAAAGGAATTCAGAAAGCAGGGATGTAGTGGTAGTACTGCAAGACGATCTGATTCAACTTCAGAGCTGTGCAGATGAAAATAGGCTGCCGTTCAACTCGACAAAATTACAAATTTGTCCCTCTGCTGCATGAAGAGTATTATGTGTTCACTATAGGCAATCTACACTCTGGCGAATCACTGGCGAATCTTTTTAATCTTTCATAACCTCAATTGTAGAAAAAAATGCCTTCAGATCCAATCTCGCATTTCTAAAACTTAAGCACATTTCTATCCAACTTGACATTAGGGTCTTTCATGTAATTTCCATTAGTTTTGTTCTCCTTCATTTAAAGTATGGAAACAGGGTTTGCCCCCTTCACTCCAGGAGAGGAACATTCTAAAACAAATTCAAAGAAGGGCTGGGAAGCCTATTCATAGATTCAAGTTCAAGTCATGTGAGGAGCTCATGTTAACGTTAACCTTGTATCCATTGATTTAGAGACGGCCTAATGTGAACCTCATAATGACTTGTAAAACCCTAAACACTCCTAGGCACTTGTTAGGAGATCTGTGTCGAATTGATCTGAACATGTTTTTCGAGGAAAGCACCTAAATCTTGAGGTACGATTCAGTAATTTGGATTCCAAGCGCAACATCCCATTAGGAGCAGTCGAATCCTGGATTTCCCTACCTGTCAGCATAGTCTATGCAAGTACCACTTAGGCCTTTTATAAATGACTTGACTTATTTTAAAGGACTCATTCAAATTCTTGTTATAGCGCTTTAGCACTTATTTATAGGTATATATAGGTCTATATCTAGTGGAATTAGTGATTCGTTGTCACAAGAAACAGAAGCTCGTGAAGCAAAGGCTTTTTATATTCTGTCTAGAAAGACATCTTAATAAAGATCAAAAGATAATAATCACGCCACGATACGGAATAAAATGGATGTACGATAACAATTATGCCCAAAAACATCTGTGTTAAAAATTCGAGTATGTGCTCACAGAAAACAGTGGATGGCAGAAACTATTATCAAACACTATCGAAGATCTAGACAGTCAAGTTATTATATTCATGACAAGACTGGTCAAAGAAGAACAAACTATTAATCAAGGTAGATAGAAAATAAACCCTAGCAAACCAGTTTTCTGTCGATTCTACTAAAAACTAGACTTTTATAAATCAGGGTGCTCAGTGATCTCATTACTATAGGTTTTCAATGTTTGTCCAGGATGTCCTACAGCATTGAAGAATCACTAGACAAAATCATATTTACAGTCTATCGGCACACTAACAATACTTATTGGCAGGATTAAAAGTTTTAGATGTTCAGTGATGAAACATTAATTAAACAACCACAGGATCATTGTCAAATTCGAAGGACGACCAACCGGAATATAAGGAAAAATGTATAGCAACAAACTAAGGAAGACAATTAACAACAAATAAATTCACTAGAACGAATTGGTGTAATTCTCAGGGGATTATGTTATAACAGCTACACAAAGTACTTGATGAGTGCTTCGTAAATGTATCGTAATCAAACCATCTATCTGAGACAATCCTATACCTCCAAGGTGATGCTACTGCTTGCTTGTGAATCGGTCGTTTTGTTATAAAACTTAGATGAAATAATTCATGTAACGGTCTTTCAGAGACTTAATCGAACAAATACTGCTTATATTGTGTAATTTACAAAATACACACAAATGATGTTAAGCATAACTATCGGCCAAATACAACTATCCACTTAACTTGCTTTATGGAAATAGATCTTTCATTCACGCTTTCTGTCCTTTTGATTATGGATCAGTCAAAATCAGTCAACCTTAGCTTTAACGTTTTAGATTGAATGGTATTGACCACAATTACACTGAGCATAATGTCCTTAATTTTTAGAAGTACACAATTCGCACAACGTCATAGGAACTTCCTGATGCATCCTATTGATACTAATGGTATACAACCTCAAAAACACAAGGTGGCGGCTATTCTGCCGTATCCAGAACCAACCACCATCAAGCAGTTGCCAGCTTACAGTTTAATGATAAGTTTCTGCAGACGATTTATACCTAAATGTGCACCTATCGTGGAACCACTAACAAATCAGCTCCAGGAGAGTTATAAGATTATCACAATGGAAGTAGAGCCAAAAAAGCCTTCACTACTACTAAAGAAGCAATAGCCAATATGATTATGCTGGCACACCACAATACTGAAGCTCCCGTCAGCACTTGAAGTTGACACATCTGACTCAGCCATTGTCACAGTTCTGTAATAATGGATTGGCCAAGCTTGGCAACCTTTAGCCATTCTTCTCAAGACAAATAAACGACACCGAATCGAGATACATCACTCTTGGACGTAAACTACTAGCCATGTACTGTGCTGCACTGACATTTTTAGCATCCCAATCGAAGGCCGGGAACTTAGAATATTTACTGACCTATAAATCACTGACGTTTCCGATGAAGTCATCCTTCAGACAAGTACTCTCCACTGTGAGTTGAGTCATCTAGACTAAACTTCTCAGTTTTCTACTGAAATATGACATATCAGGAGTTAACAATGTAGTTGCCGACGCTTTATCGCGAATACATTCCTTGAATCGTATACAAGGGATCGACCTTGTTGAACTAGCTCGACTCCAAAATGAAGATGATGATCTCCTTCACGAGTTATCCACAACAGCGCCCAAACTCCAAGCAAAGACTATTGGAAAAGGTGAGAACACTTTAGTTTGTGATTCTTCTACAGGTACAGCCCGTTCCAATCGTCCCCGGGAGTTATCAACGAATCATCTTCGACACATTGCACAACCTCTCTGATCCTGGAGTTCGTGCTACGACTAAGCTGATTACCTAGAGATTCTACTTTCCGAAGATGAATAAGGACATCGAAGAATGGGCACGCTCCTGTGTGGCCTATCAAGAGAATAAGGCAATTTAGCATAATAAATGCCCTTTTGGCAGTCTTTTAAACCCCCTGACACTTGATTCGACTACGTTCCACCTTGATTTAATAGGACCTTTACCAGAATCGAACAGATTCTCTTATCTTCTGAGGAGGGGGAACCAGTTCCCAATGCAGTGTGTTCTTCGGCCTTTCTCTTTTCCGTTTCCCGGCAGGATTCCAACAATATGCTTGCCTTGTGATGCAGTCTGATGATTTACGCAATTCATGTCCTATCCATTTCCAACGTCGTTTCCTGATTTCCTCTTCGGCTGGAAGTTGGTTTGTTCTCTCCCATAGTAGGCTGTTGCTGATGGTCTCTAACCAATGGATATTCAATATCTCGCGTAGACAGTTTATAAATACTTATACCCTTCTGGTGATGATTGCAGTAGTTATCCACGTTACAGCTCCCTAGAGAAGAACTGTCTTGACGTTCGAATTGAAGAGTTTGACTTTGTGGTCGGTTGACAGTTGTTTCGAGTCCTATATGTTCTACAACTGTAGGAATGCTGCCCTTGCTTTGTCCATCCTTGCCTTTACATCTGCATCGAATCCTCCTTGTTCATCGACGATGCTTCCCAGGCACGTGAAAGTATCTACTTCTTCCAGAGTTTCATCCATCAAGTTGCAATTTAGTTGGTGCTCTCTATGTTATATTTGAGGATCTTGCTCTTTCACTTATGTATGTTCAGGCCCATTGATACTGAGGTTGCTGCTATGTTGGTTGTTTTCACTTGCTATTTGTCGGTGTGTATAGGGTAGAAGAGCTAGATCATCCGCGAAGTCCGAATCATCGAGTTACATCATACTTGTCTATTTAATTCCGTGCATCCCCTCAGATGTAGAGGCTTTACATGATCCAATCAACCACTAGAAGGAAGAGGAAAGGCGAGAGCAAACAGCCTTGCCTGACGCCGGTCCTTACTGGGAATGCATTTTCAGCTATCCTCTATGCACGATTTCGCACTGTAATCCATCGTAAGAATTACGGATGATGTTAACGAATATCTCTGGTAAGCCGTAGTATCAAAATAGCTTCCATAGTGATATCTTGTCTACGCTGTCAAACGCCTTCACATAGTCAATGAAGGTGATGTATAGTGACCGAGTTCCATTCAAATAATTGTTCAACGATGATCTTGCTAAAGAAGAGAAGAAACTAGGTTACTTTTCATGTAATTATCCTCAATTTTGCTATTTTTTATTTAATTGTAAAGTAAGCGGTCACCGGTACTACTCATCATTTCCTCCGCTTGGACCTTGTTAATTGTGATTGGTTGTAATATCATTTTGGTATGCTAATTACTCTATTTTCCCCAAGGTCGCTTTTGTAACTATATATATAGAGTTGAGTTGTAATAGAATTGAATCTTTCTAGTGCTGCGTTCGTGTCTTCTTGATTTTGTCTTGGGGTGAGTAATCAGTTATCGAGATGTTGGTCACGGTTGCGAGTATCAGTTGGTGCAGACAAGTTTTCCGATTAGAGTTGTGATTAGTTCGTGTATAGCAGTAGGCGTTATATCGCGACATAACAGATCTGTAGTGTTGCGATTTGGTCTGTGCACGACTGATCCTTATGGAAACCAGCCTTTTGATCTCAAAGCTAAGCATTCATCGAATCTTTTATTCTGTTCAAAAACACTCCGATGAAGACTTTTCCTGGTACTGACAACAGTATGATCTCCCTGTAGGTTCTCACATCTACTCAGATTTCCTTTTTTAGGTATCTTGATAAGGTATCCTTCTTTTCAGTCTTCTGGCGATTGTTCTTCCTTTCAGATTTTTCCAAATTAAACATCGAGCATCCTTGCCGTTACGTCTATGTCTGAGTTGAATGCTTGAGCTGGTATATTATTAGGTCCTGCTGCTTTCCTGTTCTTGATCTCTCTGATGCATATCTTTATTTCTTCCATCGTTGATGGAGTGACATCCATTAGAAGATCTGTAGGTGCTACTTTGATGTCTGGTGTGTGCAGTGGAGCTTGTCTATTTAAAAGTTTCTCAAAGTGTTCTACTCATCTGTTCCCTTGTTCTTGAATTTCAGTGATTGGCTTACCTTCTTTGTTCTTGACCAGTTGCTCTAATTTATTATATTTGCCTGTCAGTCTCTTCGCTGTGTCATTTAGCTGTTTCAAATTTCCTTCTCTTACAGTTTTTTTCCGCTATCGTTGCAAGGCATTCGATGTACTTCCGTTTGTTGGCACTAATGCTCTTCTGACATGCGTGAACCGATCCACATGCTGGCTAGAAGCGATTCCACTGAAAGATATCACTAGTAAAACAAGTGCCCGCGCATTAGTCGAACAATGGATTTAAAACTTTGTTTGACTATCTACAATGACGACAGACCGTTGACGTCAGTTTGAATCTGGATTAATCCACTCTCTGACCAAACTCCTTGAAACTACGCGTTTAAAAACAACCACCTACCACCCACAATCTAACGGTTCGGTAGAAAGATTTCATGGACAACTGAAAGCATGATTTCGATCTACAAATATTGCTTCACCCCTAGTCTGACTCAGAATTTCGTAGCACTGTAAAAGAAGATGTTGGGTGGTGTTACCGAATTAGTCTACGGAACGACACTTCGACTACCAGGTGAGTTCGTGGAAACCACTTCCACCTCGACAAACCTAGATCTCAATTTATACTTAATCCGGTATACAAATACTATGCATTCAGTTAAGATAGTCTAAACTCGACAACATCGACAGACGCTTTATCCGACTCGCCTTAGAATATAATACACGTTTTTCTACGTCATGGTGTTCTAAGTCGACCTCTCGACGCAACTTGCGAAGAGTCATGCAAGGTCTTGAAGCGAGAACTTAAGTACTATATTATTGACGAAAATGGCCACGAGGATAACATCAACACTGAATGCCTTAAAGTAGCCTACCTAGAAGGCAAACCATTAGGTTTAAATGTGTTAACACAACCTCGAAAATTAATATAAACGAAGTCACCACGCCTCAAGCAACGAATAACAAGCAAGTTAAAACTTCGAAAAGCTCCATAACGCCGAGAAGTACACATTCTGGTAGAAATGTTTGACTTCCAGAACACTTACATGAATACTGTCTATTAGGATTCTCCTGATTTCTCATTCCTTACGTTGCAATTCCATTGACACTCTATTCACGATCAAATATAGCTTCTCTTCCATCCTTCATTATCTTGCGATTTCTTCTCATTCTTAAAAGTGGGTTCAATCGTTATAAGTTGCTCCGGTTACACAACAAACGTTACTTGGCGCACTTCAAGAACTTAGAATTCCGAACTGCAGCTACGTAATAACACGATGAAACCTCAGAAGTGGTAGTAGTAGTGATAGAACTGAATTGTAATAATTAGTATTAGTAATTACAACCTGTCGCCAGTCAACACTCAGTAATCCAGAGATCAGCAATCAACGTAATCCAGTAACATCGCACTCAACAATCCACTGATACAGAGAGTAGAGAATCTGACCAATAAAATATATATATATGCACATAGGAATAGCAATGTTCTAAATATAAATGGTCAAAAATGGTTAAGATCTATGCAACCAATGATAAGTGACGAATATGAAGGTCACTCTAACATACTTCATCAAAACAATATGAGAAAGGAATGAGTAGGCAGATACAGAGGAGGGAAAGTACATGAATTACAAAACTTAGCAACACGTTTGTAAAAGCATCAGGAATGAAAGTACACATGAGTTATGTAATTATCTAGATTTACCTGAACTGAATATTGAGACTATCAAATCTTCACTGGTCAGATTCATCCAGTTATGAATTTTGTACAACACGTCTAACTCTATTGTGACAAGCCTCTTAAAAATATGGTTACTGGGTCCTCTGTTGTAAAAATACCGAATAAGATAGTTTAAATGTCTACTAATCTATTAAGCCAGCTTCACTGAACTGTGGATACCACGCTCCAAACTAAGAGTGATGAGCAGGACAAACATTTGTCATAACTATTTAATCTAAGTAATCAGCTAGTATAGGAAGCACACTGTCACTGTACAAATGATAACTACACGAATGTCATCAAGAATATACAAGGTCTAAAGTAATACAGTAAGATATACAGTAAATAGTGATGCTGCTGAGTGACAGTGATTCTTATTAGTGACACTAAAGGTCTACTCAGTCGATTCCGAAAACAATGCCTGTCAGTCGTTCAATTTGATCCGACAAAGCACCTATCCATGGGCTCGTCGCTACAGCGCAATTAACAACACTAGCACGATAGATTACATTCTTCCAGATTCCTGCTCGCTACTACCTAGTAATTTAAATCAGTTAATCGCCTAAAAGTCTATCCTTAATCCTTAGCATCATATACTCGAAATTCCTTTCAGACCGGCTTCTTTTTTCGGCTAAATACTTCATTTTATAACAAGTTTAATGACACATTCGGAGAAAATGGATTGTAGACATCGGAGTTATTCATCAATGTTACTTCTAAAATGTTGATTTTTAGGGCTTGTCCTATTTCTACCGAGAATGAATTGTTCACGTTTTCTGAGACACTAGGCGATATAAGATGGAAACCCTATGAAGTATCTGTTAAAAACATTCTTATACTACAAAGTAATACATCTAAGATGAATATTTTAGGCGCACAAAATGATGTGCATATAACAAGTACAAACAGTCTTACATTTTAAATAAATAAAATACTATTTTGACAAGTACATGACTCATTAGACAGTCTATTTGCCCAAGGAAAGAATAATCATTAATTTTATAACGTTAACAAACTTCGGAACAGTAGGATATGAAACACAAGTTTGCTTTTAGAATCGTAAAAGATGTATGAAACAAATGTAACTTGAATAATCCCACAGTTTAAAACTCTTTTTAATTACAACAGATAATGATCACTAAATTTTTTAGCTGATACGGCTAACTGAAATTAGAGGCTCCGCTTCCTGATCTATGAAGGAAAAGAATAAAATGCACAGCTATCTTTTCTTAAAATGAGGCTTCCAGAATCTAGCAGTCAGGACTCCCCACACACTGATTGATAAAACCAAGATTCTAAAAATTTTCAGTAGTGTTTAACCTTAATATCGCTGGGACTGCATCTAATAGTTTGTATCTGCAAATTAAGTCACTTCAAGGAAATTATCGTAGTTTTGTTTCTAAGCTATTGTTTCACGCCCAACTCTGTAATAACTTTCTATGGTTGTTACTTAATATTAAAGCGACTGCTGTCATTTTATTTTAAAGCTGTTCAGTACATCGTAGGTTTTAATGGTTGTAAAATAACGGTCTGTAATTTAAAATTTCATAGTCAATAATCTTCATAGCACTAGTCAATAAATTAAGCTAAGTGGAGGGTAGTAAGAACTATTACAAAACTCTTCGTTAAACAACACTTAATATTTTGACATATTGAACACGTGTCCAGTAGATATAGGCCAAAAGAATTTTTTGTGGTGCCTGATTTATCACTTTTTTTATCTATACAGACTTGAATACCTACGATGTCAGTTGCTGCTATTTTGAATAAGTTGTTTCAACCATGATACTGATGAAATCACTTATTGATTATTAGATCGGAAGGAGATAGTAATGAAGAGTTCAAAGGCAATTTTGAATGATTATATAGAAGCTATAGCAATTTAAGGAGGTACAAATACATTCATATCCTACAAAGCACTGTCAGCTTTGATTAGGTTTAAATCAGTAGTTAAGTTGCGATGAACACACAGCTTTATGTAAGTGTACATATCTATTTATTTAGCTGAGTAGAAACAATTAAAGGCCTGATTTAAAAAAATTAATTTTTTATTCAAATACCATTCTATTAAGTCGGAATACGTGGTAAAAGGGCTTAAATAACCTGAGTTTACTTCTTATATTAGTGTAAATTTATAATTTTTACACTTGTTCAGTAAAAGTACATAGATGGTGATTTTATCTTGTTGATTGCTTATTTCATAAGTATATAAAAACAAAAAGGTAATGATAAATTTGTAGTGTGCTATAAATGATTTGGTTGTTAATGATGTAAATGTTATGGTTTTATGTTTTGGTAATTAGAGCTCATAAATACAAAATGTATCGCCAGTTGTTTTAAATCAATCAACTTATCAATAAGCTAATCTGTAGCATTAACACTGAAGTATTATTATCCACGAAGGTCAGAAGGTACGACATAGAAGTTATTACTTCTACTACCAATAATACTGATGATAACAATAATAATCATTCCTCGTCTGTAGCTTATAGTAAGGCCTTTTGATTGCTCCTATAGTACACTCAACTTGGTACGAGAGCTACATTCATATAGAAAATAAACTATTTTATGATGCATCGTTTCGTTCTCTTCATCTATGAAATATTGCGAATTTAAAACACTTCGTTAACTCCAAAAAATGTCAATTATAAAACTATGTAAAGTACATAAAAGTATTCTCTGCCGTCTTCGAGTAATACAGAAAGCCAAGTTTCTTGAGTGCTTCTAATCGTGAAAAATACAAAAAAAATTTCCTATGTCATTTTATGCTACTTTAAAGCAGGCAGAAAGTAGATATATAATTTTTCACTGTAACCAGCTCGAAACTATCAGAACGTTTTATCATACTTCACAAGTTGATCATCGTTGATTACTAACTATCTGTAATGTGTAGTCAATGAATACAATCAACTTGTATGGTGTGAAGTTCTCAACTAACCAAATGATAATAAAATTACTCAGAGATTTCTGCTTACTAATAAGTAGTATAAAATAACACTCGAAATTTGCTGTACATTTTACTACTGAATGCTGTCAAATAAATTGCATTAATTTATAAGTTATGAAAAGTAGGTTGGGAAACGATTAAACTCTTGTTTAAATTATTATTTTTTTATAATTTTTATACATTTAGTCAACAGTGTCCAAAACGTTACTATACTGAGTTTTTTAAACATTTTTAGATCCATGCTTACAGTATGCAGTTTGATTAGCTGCTCTTAAAATAATTTGTGCATATGTAAAGCCACTCCTAATGGTATCGAAAATCGATTTGATGATGAACAACTCCAGCAGTTACAAGGGGACCGGAATATAAAGATTGGAAAAGTTCATAAACACAATCAGATGATCAAATCAACGTCTGTTACCCCACATGGAGCCGACCAGCATTCTCCAACCAACTCTTCCCCAGGCTTTCATTCCCAGCTCTTCCCAAGTGTCACCTTTTCTTTTCATGACTCGATCCGATTCCCAAAGCAGTGCTTTTTGGTCTTCCTATTTTCTGTTGGCCTTGAGGATTCCAAGTTAGTACGTGTCTGGGGACGCAGCTTGGTGATTTCCTAACTGTGTGTCTTATCCACCTCAAGCGTCTTTTCCTATTTTTTTTTCCTTACCTAGGTTTTAGTTAGTTTGTTCTCTGCCACAAAAAGTTGTTGCTGATGGTGTTTAGACAACACATGCGAAGTGTCTTACACAAACAGCTGTTTATAAATGCTCGTGTCTTTTGAATGATTCTTTTCCTAGTTTTCCAAGTTTTAGCTCCATACAATTGAAGTCTTGATGTTTGTATTGAAAATCCTGACTTTGATGTTGGCTGACAGTTGATTTGCGTTCCAGATGGTCTTCAGTTGAGAAAATGCGTCCCTTACCTTGTTGATCCGTGCATTCACATCTGCATCAGATCCTCTATGTTTGTCTGCAATGCTGCTGTCTAGGAATGTGAAAGTTTCCACGACTTCCAGAGTTTCTCTGTCAGTTGTAATTGGGTTGATGTTCGTTGTTTTGTGTCGAAAGGCCTTGGTTTTGATTGTGTATGTTGAGGCCTGTTCCTTTAGAGGCTGCTACTAAACTGCCCATCTTCACCTGCATTTGTTACTGTGTATGGGATAAATGAGCCAGGTCATCTGTAAAGTTCAAATCGCCTAGTTGCATGTATATTGTTCACTGTAATCTGCACTTCCGTTGAGATGTTTAGATTTTCATAATCCAGTCAAACACCAGCAGGAAGTGAATGAGGGAGGGAAAGAAGCCTTGTCTGACACCGGTTTTTACTTCTAATAAATCTGTGGGCTACCCTTCAAGCACGATTTTGCAGAATAGTCCGTCGTAAGAATTTCATATGGTATTGATTATCTTCTCGGGTACATCATATTGTCAAAGCAGGCTCCATAATGTTCTCCTGTTCACACCATAAAAAGCCTTCTTCAACGTCAAGGAAATTGATGCAAACATGATAAGTCCCATTTAATTGACTGTTAACAGTGAACTGCAGTAGTCGCAATTTGATCGGTACACGATCGATCATTACCGGAATCCGGCTTGTTGATTTCAAAGATGGACGACAACTGGACTGTTCTATTTGGTTCAATAATACTCTGTTGAAGACTTCCTGTTACTAAAGTACATGGGTGTTCTCTGTAGTCCATCGCAGTTTTCAAGGTATTTCTTTGTTATCTTGATAAGATACTCTTCTTTCCAGTCTGTTGACACTATTTTTTCATACCAAATCCCTCTGAAGAGAATGTAGAACATCTTTGAAGTTACTTCTGTGTCTGACGTGATTGCCTTACTGGGCTGGTATGTTGTCTGGTCCTTCTAATACTTGGCCACTCTTGATTTGTCAGACGGCCATTTTGATGTCTTCGGCTAATAGTGGGTCGATGTTTATAAGAAGACTAGTAGATGCTGCATCGGTAGCTGGTGGGCTCAGTGGGGATGGTCTATTCAAGAGTTTTTCGAAGTACTCCTACCCATCTCTTTCGCCCTTTTTTAGATTTCAGTGACTAGTTTACCACCATTCTTCTTGACTGGTTGTTCTGGTCCTACTGACTTTTCCAGCTAGTTTCTTCGTTGCATTACATAAACATCACGTGTTTCCTTCTCCTACGGCTCTTTCTGCTGTCGTTACTGAGTCTTCTACATATTTCCGTTTATTTGCTCTAATGCTTCTCTTCACTTGCTTGTTTGTTTCTGTGTATTCGGCCTGTTCCTTGGCTTTCTCTATTCTTGTTCGGCTGTCATGGATTGCTGTCCTCGTGTTATTCTTCTCTTGGATTTTATTCAGAATACCAACAGAGATCCATTATTTTTGATGGTGCCTCTTGAGACCCAAACCTCCTGAAGTTATTGCTTTTTTAATCCCTTTACAGTTGTTCTTCATGGTAGTTTTCTCTTTTCCTAGTAGATTGTGAAAGGCTTGGAATTTATTGTTGTGAGTCATTTCGTATTGGTTGAGTTTGTTAATAGCCTGAAGAAGGGCTGTAATACTGCTTTTGTAATACTGCTGCTTCAGTTGTCCAGTGCTTCTTCAGCTTTACTTTCACTTTAGTCCACTACCTAGGTGGTGATCTGAAGCTATATTAGTTTCTCTCTTTGCTCTCACATCTTCTATGTTCCTTCTGAACGTTTTATTGATGCAGATGTATTGATTTGGTTCTCCATAGTGTGCTCCGGTGAAAACCATGTTGTTTTGTGTATGTTAGTGGTGGTGGTGGTGGGGGGAGAAGAATATGGTGTCACCTAAAATCATTTTGTTGAAGGCATATAGGTTTGCGAACCTCTCACCGTCTTCGTTACTTTCTCCAACTCCATGTCGTCCTATGACGTCTTCATATCTGGTGTTGTTCATTCAACCTTGACGTTTAGGTCTCTCGTCAGCTATTTAGATGTGGTCTCTCTTGGTCTCCTACATCATGCAAACACTACATGTAATCATATTAATTGTTATTCTGGTTGTCAGAAGGAAGCATCGGTCCCGTGACTTCCGAAGAAAGTTGGCTTTCTATGTAAGGCGTCACAGCTCTTAGAAATGAAGGACCTTTCAACACCTAGGGCAGCGTTAAAATGGTCTTATTCTGGTTAGCGTTTACTGACAAGATTTCTTCGCAAGATGTGGTTGTTGATTACATTTCCAACCCTCCTTTTTCGCTCGGGATTGAGAGTGGCAGTAACCTTAGTAGAATCCCAGGTGGAATTACAAATACATAAACTATGATGGACATGATAGTAAACGATAATGCCAGCCAGTTTTATAGATCAATATTAGCACAATAATGTGTTATAGACATTGTTACTAGGGGGTGAAGGGAGAGGTCACCAAACTACTCCGATTCAAGGACTGAAAAAATTCCGACACCTTTGTACTTAGGTCACACGACAATAAAGAGTAATTATGTCCAGTTCTCAATATCGATAAACTAAAGTTTAGAACTAAGGAATACTTATTTTTGCTCTGGTTTCTAACACAGTGAAAAATATATGGGAATTTGTAACGAAATTAACAGTTGTAATTTAAATCGACTAACTGTATTATGATCTTAGAAAGGAGGAAACTGAATTTTAGCTTAATTTCAACATTTCATGATAGTGAATTGACATAATTTTAATAAATCCTGGTTTATTCTCAGTAAATACTTGAATGTTCTTTGAAGGCAGTATACTCCCTAGTTTCTTTTGATTATTTAGCATGAACGAATCTTGTATGTCAGCTCTACTGAAAATGAACAATCTCCACTATCTTCCTATCCCAAAATGTTATTATATTCTTAACTGTTAAAAAAAACTGGTAAAATCTTGCACTTGCCAATTATCTGTTACAGGTATACAACGATACTGATACTAAGTTGAAATGTTTATTTCTTATCCATACAATCAACAACTTAAAATGTGATAATGCGAGCATTTTATATTGTTCATTACAACCGGGGGTTATTTGACGTAAAAGGCTTTTCTTTGGCGGTAATGTCTGTTTTATAATGTTTCAAAAGTCTAAACATATAGTCAACAGACATTTGATTTATTTAACTATTATACAGATTTGTTAAACTATTTCACTCTTGAATTGTTTGTTTACAATGAAATTAATTAAATATTGTTAGATAGAATAAGAATAAAAATCATAAGATACATCAGATATTTTAAACCAAGACGATGATTCAATCAAAGTGAAATTATACTCTTCACTGTTTCCCTTTAGGTAGTTTATTTTATCACTGGTTACTTACACTATGTAAGTATCTTATGGTCTTTGAAACAAACATATTCATTGTTGAGCTCTTGCTTTGAACTGTGAATAATTAACTAAATATGCCACACAAAAAACTAATGTGCACTTTTAGGTAACTCGAAAAGAAAGTGTTTATATGATTAAGAACTGTACATAATATCAGGAGAAGGATAACGTATTTTAAATAATACAATAAGATCAAAGTAATTAAAAAAGTAAGCTAAATGTATATGTATTTAATTAATTGTTATTATGAGTAGAGAGTAATCATTTTGTGGAATCACTTCTATGAATAATGTGCTTCTTCTCCAAGATGAGTGAAAAATTCTACAGAATCATTACTTTGATGACCACAACGATTGCATAAATATGGATCGGAATGACTATGAAACCCCATATGTATATCATATAAAGTACGATGACGAAAGCGTATTTCACAAAATCGACATTCATGATTAAAATCTAACTGATCTTTAATATTAATTGTGCTATTGTTCGAAATGCGGTCTATTGTTGACGATGTCAATGAAATGACTGATGATTTAATATTTGATGGTTCTTCATGATGAGTTTTTACATGATTTTTTTCATATCTCGTATTTTGAAGAATTTGTTCATTAACCTCAGAAATGTCAAGTTTGAAATTATGTTCAGTTGGTTTATGAAATTTATCATATTCTATAATTCGTTTATTGTATGATGAAGAAGATAAATCCAAAGCTGAATCAATGTCATTATGTACAGTTTTATTTGGTATAGCGTTTTTTATTTTCTCTAAATTAGCATATGTTGATTTATGATTTATTTCATTAATTTTCATAGATTTTTTGGGTATAATTTGATTTTCTTGTAAAGATTGACATTTATTTGATGTAGGGACAATATCATGAACAATTGATGATGAACATATTGGGGCACTATTCATTTCACTTGATGAATATACTACAGTTGTATTTTCATTTAAACTAGATGAAATATTCATTGAATAATTGTTTTCAGTAATATTTTTTGTAAAGATATTATTATATAATTGATTATTTTGTATGTATTCTTTACAATCTGATGATATTGAAGGAATTGTTGAAGTATCTGTACATAATTTTACTAATGGTAAGGTATCAGAAATGTCTGTTGTACACAATGAATTGGATGTTACCAAATTTAAATTAGTTAACTCTAATAAATTAGTTGAATCAGATGAAATTAAACGGGCTTGATTAAAATCTCTGCATTGCATTGCAGCCATAAAAGCTACCATTGAAGAATATGCAGATACAGAATAATTTAAAAATGGATCTGAATTTACAGGTATACTTTGTCTATTAGATTCTTCTGATTTACAAACTAAAAAACTTGAACTGGAATTTTTAATTCATATTACCACTGGTGTTTAGTACATCATTAAAATAAGCAGTATCTGGTAGTGATTCTGAAGTGATCGAGTTAACTGCTTCCATAAATCTAGTCGGAACATTATTTGCACTAGTAAAAGTTGAAAATAGTATAGGTGTACTAAATGCTGAACTAGAAAAGACAGTACTACTCGATTCTGTTGTCTTAAATGTTTGAAATGCAGACATTGGTTGATTTGTGTCATACGGTGAAGTACACACGACACTGATAGGTATATTCACATCACTTTGATTTTCTACTGATTGACTTTGATAGTCTTTATTTGGAGCCACAATTTCACTCGAAGAACATTTAGGTGTTGAACTAACATGTGTAATATTTTCAGTGGTATTTCTTAAAACTGAAGACCCTTTCATTCTGCTTTTTACTAAATCAGATGAATTACGATGTCTACCGTTTAATTTTGAATTGCCATGACGAATATTTGGCCCACGTTTTACATTCATTAATTCCACTGTATTATCATAAGGTGGTAAACTTCCATCAGAGTTTAAAACTACAGAAGGCTTATGTTCATGCTTCGTAAGATGCAACTTTAAACTATGACAATATTTTGTAGCATAATGACAGTTTGCACAACGATAGGGATAAACATTTGAGTGAGATTTCATATGACTGTTTAACATTGATTTATTGACACATTCATAATTACATTTTGGACATTTATATGGTTTAGATCCCATATGATTACGCATATGATATTCTAAATGATGCTTATATTCTGTTATGAAACAACATAAATGACATTCTAATCGTTTGTCTTCTTTAATATGGATACGTAAATGGCGCCAAAATTCATCCTATCAACATAAAAGGAAATTCGATTAAATACGAATCATTAAAACTCAAGCTCAACATATTTCAGAAACTTGGACTACTGTAATTGCAAAATACTTTCTCCAGACGTAGTTTTACAGGACTGACTGATGTAGACTAACAAAAATTAGTAACATGACGTGATATTGAAAATTTAGTGTTGATTGGAAGTAATGCAATACTTTGCATCCATTCAATTATGACTTTTCTATAATAAGTGCATCTTATCGTTTGTTTGTATTATGGTTAATTTGTCTGATAATTTGCAACTCCCGTTTACATTATACATTTCATGCTTGTTTAAATTCCATTTAAAGGTCTCATAGGTTACGATCTCACAATATTGAGATTCTATTACAGCATGAAATGACTTAATGTGTGAGTACAGTAACTACTCCAAATCACATCACCAAGCGCATCAACCCCCCCCCACCTCCTTATAACTTCAGATTTTCCTTCGAGGGACGAAGTGCTGACTAGCATGAAATATAGAACCTGACGAATATCTACGAGAAATGAACAACTCATTCACTTAATCTATTAAATTAATTTACAATTCGATTTTTATTTATTGATAACCAGGTAATACATTTCACTTGCTTATTCCATTGGTCAGGGTTTATGAAAATGGTATTGTTGATTGACAATTTAGGATACTATAAGCAGTTGTTTTAATGTCCGAATATTTTATGAATTAACTTTGATTTTTTCACCCTTCTCATTTTGGTTGTTCATGTAATTTCTTAATATGACTGTTAAGCTACTATTCAATTCTACTATATTAAAGTAAAATATACTAAAAATCATTTAACTTACTATTAAACTGTTCCTAAAGTTTTGTTACTACAAGCTTTAAGTTTTTATTAAGTCTACTTTTGGATAGTGAATAAACATTATCATCGTTATTGTTAATCATGTAATTTGATGGTAATGAGTTCTTACACAAAATAAATATCCTTTTAATATATTTAGAATGTATTTAATGAGAAAATCGAGGACGAGCATTTTCCATCTACTTATGACTGATTAGTTGAACTCACTTTATCTAGGTGTTGATGTTTACAACAAGACTTAAACCGAATATATTCAAGTCTACAAATGTCAATGAATTAACGACTTAAACGATTAAATCTGGGGAACAACAAAGTTTACTAATGGATATGAATTTGTTCGTAAGCGTTTGAGTATTTCATTGTTAATATTTAAATGGACGTAACTAATTAATGTTTTTTAACATTTGTGTATTCGGAGACTGATTCTTTCGCTATGACCTTTCAGTTACATGGTTTTAGTAATTATCCCATAGTGATTTACCATAGTGAAATTAGACTCAAAATCCAACCCAATTATTAGTTATTAGTCAATGAAGTTATACAGTATGCATCTGATTGGATGAATCTTAGTCCAAAAGCAAAAATGAGATAAACGACTTTGAACTAAGGACAGTTATCTCGTCAATATTCGAATGAATCTTTGAGGTTATGCTTTTATGTCACTACAGTTTGTAACCATGTGCTGATTTTAAAAATTTCTAAATTATATTGCTCATATATAATCATTCGCATTTCGATGTATTCTAGGCATTAATTTATCGTTAGTTATCGCTCACATAAATGTAAATATAAGTGATCAAATTTCCAATACTACCCAAAGTTAACGATGAATCATTGAGGACCAAGGAACATTTACTTTAAAACCTGGTCCTTTGCCAAAAGTTAAAAAGACATTTAAACGTATTATAGATATATAATATCTCTCTGGTAAGCAACAACATATGGCTATAATATCACCCAAGCTTGTGCATACTAGGCAAGAATCATCAGTGAATTGGCTTCATTATGCGACAATAAAATATCCTGGTAATGAAACCAAACTGAACCAATGGAACAAAACGATTTACAATTTCAACTTTAGTTTATTTGTAATAGAGTACACAATGTCATGTGCTTCTAAACCTATGCTATTATGATCCAGTTTAATGACTCATGACATCAATCTCTTGTCTTCCCTATACACCAGCTCTCCCACAAGATCATAACAGTGGCGACAGGGTGAATAGTGGAATAAACCACAGTGAAGAACATAACATGAACTCTGTTTAGAGTATATCAATATGCCAACCTTCAGTGACAGATTAAATCTATTATCGGATAGAAATAAACCAGATCAAGAATTGCCAACTAAAAACTTGTCAGAAAAATATGGTATCAAGTATAATATTATGTCTGAACTGGACGATAAAACAACCCAGCTTGGTGTTTCTTTCCTCAAAAATCAACAAGGCTCATGTCGAAAACACTCCCTCTCCCCTGGAATGCAACAGACAGCCGTCACAAGGCTGAAATCAACATGAAATTAATAGGGCTTGCACTATGCAGCAGAAAACTGCCCTATTGTCTGTGCATAAACTGCCAGTTAAAGTCCATAAATAAACTCAACCTAATAAACAGGTAGTGAACATAAATTCTTGGTCTGAAACTCCCAAAGACAAGTGCAAACAACAAGATTGAGTTCAAAGAATTGAAGGATTATTTCACCCCATTATAAGGTTATAACTAATAAAAAAAACAATCAAGACGTTGTCAGCGTTTCATTAGTGTTGTTCACGAGTACAGAAAACTGAGAAGCTTTAAAAAGAAGCGTAGGAATCAGTAAATATACAGTACAATGAGGTGTCATTCTTATTAAAACGACATGAACCTACATTTTTACATAAGGAGAGGAGGTAACTGTTATTTAGTTACACTCGAGTTAAACACTATTTTTTTCTTGAGTAAATTTGTAATTATACTTGACCATACTCAAATTCGATATGAATAAATGGAACAGTATCGTCAGCGTTATTTTTTAAAAAAGAGGAAGTGTTGGAAAATTTGGATTCCCCCCCCCCCGCTATAAGTAAAATTTTTCCTAAATGAAGCAATGAAACTAATTGTTGATTCTTTTTAAATGGTAAATTTTATTAAATCTGTAATTATGTTAACTTAGTTCAATGTGATCAGTGTGCAAAATAATCACTCATGTTGATTTTTATAAATTTTATTCAATTGATAGCTTCATTTAACTAATAATCATTGTAATTTAATTGATATCTAAACGAATGAACTTAAATAAACTCTGATTAGTGTGACTAAACCGTTTACTTTATCAGTCAAAATTTGTATCTTCTCTAAATCGGGGCTAAGGAACGATGTGGACTGATGACTGGCTGAATAAATCTGGTATAGGTTAACAGTCATTCCATTATTCAGTCAATCTACTATGTTCACGCGTCCACTAGCTAGTGAGGATTCACTTAATCTAAGGTATGCCAAAAACCATCACAAGTACAACAAGTATGGATTTTTAAAGGCTAATATTGGCTTCATTTAAGTTGGATTTTAACTGTAAAGTGGAATCCAAGGACACGCGTTTCGTCCTATTTGGAACTCGTCGGTTGGATGTACCTGTATCCCAATGTTGGTGTTCACAGTGGGAATTCGAACTAACTCCGTTTCGTGTCAAATGCCACCGAGTTCACCACTAGACTACTGAGTCCAGATAGTCACACTTGTGCAATGGGCGCATTGATATTAGGAATGAATTTGTATATTCTCATTGATTTGTTATAAACTGAAGCTGGTCAGTCTCTGTTGCTATATGTGCATCCTAAGCGGATTTTCTCGATATAGCGATTATTCATAAGTGTTATTTAAGTTGGATTGTGACTGGCAGGTAGAATTTTAGGACGCGAGTTTCGTCCTACTTAAATAGTACTTGTGAATAATCACTTACATCGAGGCGATCCGCTCAGGATGCACATATAGCAACAGAGACTGACCAATTTCAGTCTATAACAAATTAATGAGAATATACAAATTCATTCCTAATATTGGCTACCTTCAGAAATGTACGAAAATCTATTATAGTAAATAACTATTCAGATAAACATTATCACCATTCAATGATAGACTTTACATAGTATAAATCTATAGAATTTAATCATAAAAAATATTAAAATATTATTTAGCATACTACTATTCTATATCTCATTATTCATAAATATTTATATTAAATAATAAATTGAAAAACTTAACAACGAAAATTTTTCATCTGATAGTTTAAATGAAAAATTCTAAGTATCTTAATCAATCGGCTTTGATTAACCAACTTTATCATGTTAACACATTTGTTTTTATGTAAATGTTAACAACTAGACAATAAATGAAAAAAAAACATACGAAAAAGGTATTACAATTTTTTCAGTTTATAATATTCCTTAATATAAACAAGAAAATTACACTTAAATGATTATAAACATAATCAGAGACAATAATTATTCGGTTGTCTATTAATTTTTTTACTAGAAAAGATCTCATCAACTCTTTGTAATACATTCGTTTTCTATCATTTCAGTTCAATCTTCTTTTGATGAAACCAATCAGTAAATTTGATGAATCATTTAGAATCATTTTAAATCTACTTGTGTATTTATCCTTATTTATGGTAATCACTTATAAGTCCTTTATTAAATAGAAAAATGACATTGTTGACATTAGTCGTAAAGTTCTTTTAATCGTCTTGGTAATCCTTAGATAAGGTATTTGATTGTAGAATTTATGATGCAATGTACTGGTATGTTGTAATCAATAGGTCAAGATTTGAACTAGCCTTATCTTTCTTCACCTATCAGTAAATGTTTGCATAATAGGTGGTACATGTTTTCACATTAGGTTTCAGGTGTTAGTTCTGTTAGATGCATTTTCGTTAAATATAAAATTTAAGGTCAAAATAAAGTGCTTCCATCGTTAGTTGACTCAATTTCCAGTTCGATACGTTGTATGCACACTTTTCAGGATCTTCATGAATACTTTTGCACAGTCTTTTCCTAACGTTAGTCGTCGTCAAGGTTTCTTTAAAATTACTATATGGCTTTTACTTAATGCCTCGTAAAAAAGTAATAAACTTGATTCTGGATAATAGGCTTTACACTTCCACAACTTTATTGAAAGTGGGAACCACTGACATAGCTGAAGCGAATAAAGAATGTATCGCAAAGAAGTTGAGAGAATTTTCCGAAAAACAAATTAATAAGCAATAACCTATATAATCGGTTGAAACCTCATAAAACTCAGTTACCTGATCTATATGGCCTATTAAAAACAAGTAGTAAAACTGTCCTTTTATTTCTACACAAACTAAGTGGAAAGCTAAAGTAATTTGATGTTTAAAATTTAAGAGGACATTATTAATGTTGATTTTCTATAATCGGCAACTGCTTGTATTATTTTTTTAATGAAACTCAATAAATAATTTTGACCAATCTTTAGTGGCCAGTGTAGATCCGGAGAAAATCTCCCCAATAAATCCATTTTATATATGCTTGTAAAATGCCTTCAGCAAATATATTCAGCAAAAATTGTTTAAATAGAGGTTTGAAATGTACTTCCTAGATTCCATCTTTAGGTCACAAGCTCTCATTTATAAAAATACGTGTATACAAAACTGCTACGTCGAGTTACTTGGTTCAGGATATACATAAACCACCAAAGGCTGATAGAAATTCGATCTTGAATATCAACGAGATACCATTTATTAATGATATTATATACGTCATATCCATTAAATAAGTTAGTGATAATATAGACTCAGTAGATCAATGTGTAACGTATTAAGGTCTGAATGTTTTAAAATACTACGTTTGAGTACATTTATGGATGTCAACGTTAGGTTGAAGGTAAGTTTATCTTACGAACCTCAACTAAAACGAAACGTATGTTTCATTGTTAGTCACAATCTATTTGTTTTAATGAGACCTACATAGTATTCTAGGTTTTAAGAGTAATAACATAAATTAATTACAAACACTTGAGTCTATTGTCAATTATTGAAGAAATTACGTTTAAGTGAAATACAATGAAGTATTACTATACCATGAAATAATTTATATTTTCAATGATTAAACATTATCAAATAATTACTGTTTTACTGTAGCATCTTAATTTACCTTTGTATCAGTTACAAAATCACATTGTTTGCATCGTTGTAATTTTGGGCGTAGAGATCGAATTGTTTTACCAGAGAAATTTTCCGGTGGTACATCAGAATGAAAATCTTTCATATGACGTTTTAGTCGACCTTCAGTTCGTGATGTATAATCACATTTTAAGCATTTATAATCATAATGTGATAATAAATGATCTTGAAATTCTTGTCTACTATTACCTAAATTATAAAGAAATACAATATATCGTCAAATATTTTATGAAATTGACAACGATAGTTTAAATCAATTGATATATTATCAACTAAGAAATACATATGAAAATAGTAGGAAAACGTGAATGACATTTGAAACTATTGAATTTGTAATTACGATAAGTCAGTTGTGGGACTTTTATTGATGCCTCTCATTGAGTAGGAATGTGAAATCACAATGTCCAACCAAGTTCTTTGTTTCGTTTATTTATCTTTTATGTTTACTTCATGACTAGTAGAACATTATATACTGTATGGCTTTTATGTATGATATTTTTAACTAAGAAATCATTTTATCAAAAATTCTTAATCATTTTGAAAAATCATCCAATAAATATGAAGTAATAGAAGATTTAATAACTTGCTTTCAAACTACGTTATCGTATTAATTGATAGGGGACCAATTTGATGACTTCCACAAAAGTATAATGATTAGTGCTTAATATAATTACAAAGAATCGAAAAACATTACACTGAAATTATTTCGAACCAGTTAAACGATATCAAATATCCAATTTCATTACGTTACATTATCCAACAGTGACAGAAAACTTGAACTTTTTAAAAGAATCATTATCATAAGAGGAACATGGTAATTTTTTTCACTTTTTATACTGACATGTTTATTATAACATGTTAGGAAACATGATCTGTAGATAAATCATGTTTAACAATTCATTCTATCAATATTATAAGTATACTGGTATGCAGTTGTAAAGTAAACTGTTTCAAAGTATAACAATAACATCAATTTTTGTTTGTTTATCTGATTTCTGTTTACATCTGTTCCTTGATGTTTATATTACAGCAATCGCTATGATTTAGGAAGGCAATGATCACAAATAAGAAGTGACTTATATTCTTGTAGAACACTTGTTCGGATATTCTGAGTCTCATCAAGTAAACTAATTAAAATTACAAAGTATCATTTTTATCTGCTGTTTTATTTACTTCCATTGTACACTTTTAAAACATTTATCCATTCAACGTATTATGAAAGTATTCATAAACGTTTCATTAGACTTTTGAAGAAGTTAATATTTCTTCGTATAACTTGAGTAGAACACTAACTGTTAATATTTCACAGAGCATAAATGTGTTGAAAAAAAGCAATCGTTTATATTTATTTTATTGTCAGGTACCTCGATATATTTTATCTTCATTTTAAGCTACAACATGTTTGATTACATCAATGAGGTCTGTGCCCATCTAAATTGTATTTTTGATACAAGATTACATTTTCAGTAGTATAAACCTTTAATTCTAACTAGAACATTCTACAGAACTCAGTAGCTAGTATAATAAAATAAACCTTATACTTTATGTTCAAATAATGAAATATTACACTAATTGGTCATTAATAAGTGATTAGTCAGTGTAAATATTTCAGCCTTCGAGGAAATGAGTCTTGACTTTAGTAGCCCAGCCGTGACACTAGCAGACGATTACTTCGAAACCACTTTATGTCATTAATAAGTGCTCTAAAATTTCATACAATTTACAATTGTAGTAAACTGAGTGTTTAAATGTTATCCGGTAAATTAATTGACAGTGTTGTCCTAAATGTATTACTTATCAAGGTTAAAAAATTAACATGCTGAAAGCTGGATATCGATGATCAAATTGGCATGTCAGTTGTATACTTATGGCATGCAGCTTGTGACTCGCATATCATAATTTTAAACTTCAGTTTCATGTATTATGGCATGAACAGTTAAACACTATTACCCGGAGTCATGTAGTTGGTGATTCTAAGTAAGCACAGTATTGTTTTATTCGAAGCCAAAATTTATTTATACCAACATTAAAAAAACACATGAAAGTTACAAACACTGGTATTTTCTACAAACAATTAACATCCGTTAAATTTAGGTGGTTTGTGAAGGTTGGTATTGCGTTGTAGTAGTGAAGAAGTAACAGGCGTTCGTCAACCTGAAGCCCCTCGGGCATTATTTAGAGTATGCACAACTGAGGAGTCCCATACTAGGACGAAACAACCGTTCACTGCCGCTTGTTTTTCACTAGTACTGTACCAAAATCAGATTTTGACGAATTCAGTCAACCGATAATTGGAATCAGCATTAAATTTTCTATTATTTATGAGAATTCACTTAATTTAGCTAATATTGTTTAGGAATGATTTTATATTTAAACTACCCAGCATCAACAGTGACCTACCCACTTTCTTATCGATATATTTATTTAATCACTAAAGCATCATGCTTTTAAAAATGAGTATATTCAATCACTCTCAGGGCTAGTTATTCACCTAATATGCTTTTCATTTATTCCATCTTCCTCCATTCATGTCATAACCATCACTGTCTCATATATATATATATATATATATATATATATATATATATATATATATAATTTTCCATAACATACAGTGTTAATATTAGGAATATAAGTTTTTTTTCTTATATTCTTCTTAAGAATTCCTTTTCTTTTTTAACTTTTTTCAGTAGTCTCAGCATAATCAGCATATATGGGTATTCATCTCCTGCATGTTATTTTATTTCGTCTTGTAAAAAGCAATTGTTTTATCACCTGCACACCTGATGCTTTTCAAAAAGACTCATTGCATGCAATCAGATTTCTGATGTTTGAAGAAATGTGTATATAAACACTGTATGCCTAAATATACATATATATATCTATATATGAGTATATGACAATGTATTTCTGCTTTGTTCTTTTCCTATATCTCTCCTTTGCTATTACTTCTACTCTTCATTCTGTTATTCCAATGCTAGATTGCTGGAACCAATGTTTTTTTTATTGGTAAAGGCATTCTTTTTATAAATAAATACTGATATAATTGTTATTACTACTATGTTATATATTATTATTATTATTATTTCAAGAGAACGACTTTTAAATCTAAATAAAACTGGAAAAAGACAGATTTTCAAAAGTTGAAAATAAGTAAAAATGAATTAGCTAATTCAGAATTCAATTTCAATTTTATTTTATTTTTTGTTTTAAGTGAAAGATAAAAATTACTTGAACAAAATATTAGAATAACTAGTCCATGTTAGTTTTAAGTAATTTTCATTAGGTACACATCTATTCATGAACTAAATTGAACCGGAAATAGTAAAGTTTCATAGAGAGGATGAAATCATACAGTTAATGATTAAAAATGCAATAGATTTGATTGTGTTTAGGAACAATATCTCATGGAGAAAGAAAATGTGACAATAATGAAGTGAAGAAAGTTACCATTTCAATAAAATCATTTATTAAAGTAGCTTAATCGTATTCATTGCATCTTAAAAAAGTTTAGTAATAGAGAGTAGTAGAATAGAAAACTTCAACTATACAAGTAAGCGGTTATTATTTTTTTAAAGGGATTCGAGTATTTCTATTTATGGTTTTTGATAATAAAATATATGACGATAAATAGCTTAAATTGTACAATATCTTCTTATTTCTGATCACACCTGAATGATAAGTAATGTCTTTCGAAATAATTTACATAGTCAAACTATTGAGTCCTAAATGGATCACAAATCAATGACTTTTCATTACACTTATTAATTATTCAAAGCATTTTATATGAACTGTTTTATTTAACAGTAAAATATACAAGTTCTTGTTCTACAAATGTATCATTTAGGTATACAGTTACAGTAAATAATAGTATTGAATAGGAAGTTTTCGAACTTGAAATGTCATCATTTGTTTTTAGTAACACAATACATTAGGTTTTATTAATATAAATCCTTAAACAATTCATTGATTATTAACTGAGAAGACTATGTACGTATTAATTGCTACGTTTTTAATGTTTTATTTGAGTGTATTTTTTTTATACAGTTTATTTAATCTTATTTCAGAATAGTAAATGCAAAGTACATTAATAGTAAGTAGTTGATTTTCTAATAGATATAAAATCTGTAATTAGGAAGCGTTTTAAATCCGCCTGTAAGTTTGATGTAGAATAAAATTGACCAATGTTTGCTGCCAAAATGTGCAACGTAAGTGGACTGCCTCGATGCAGCTGAAGATTATGAATATGAATAGTTTGGATTGTGGCTGGCAAGTGGGATACAGGACGCACATTTTGTTTTATTTGGGACTAGCTTTATGAATTTATTTGTATTCTAGTGTTAATATTCTCAGCTAGACTTCGACTCACTTCGTTTCGCGTTAAACGCCACTGTGTCTGCCATTATGATACTGAACTCCAGACAGCTACCCTGTGCAGTAGGTATGCAGGTAAAATTAGAAAGTGTATTTAGATCTTTTCTTTGGTTTGATATACGGAAGTGAACTAAACTTGAGTCCCTGTGTGAATATTAATACTGGAATTCATGATACATCTAGTTGACCAGTCCAAAATAGGAGGAAACACCCATCTTAGATTCCTACTTAACAACCACAATCCAAATTAAACCAGCTATAGAATCGTCCATTACTGGTTATAGTATTTAGTGAAACGTAAATTTTTAAAAGTCATTAAGCTTTTTCGAAAGTGCCTTAGTTAAATGATTCTTATGTTGTCCTGAATAATCATGTTTTTAGGAATTGTAAGCATTGTCAGAATTAATAGAAAGCGTTTTTCTTCTACAGTAGCAGAACTTTATGTCAGTAATATATCAGTCATAGTTAAAAAACATAGAGAAAATTGTTTGCTTTTAAATAGTTTCTGAAGACAACAGCAGATCATGAATTGTATGAAATTAGTCATTAGAACTATCGTGTTTCAACTGTTTGGTCTAGACAGATCAAAAAACTATGATATGCCTAAGATCTTGTGTAATATTCCAAGCCCCACACTGGAATGAGACGGTTATCTACTGTACTCTAATTTTCACCTACTTGACAAAATGACATGTTCATAAGTGATGTATAGTGCCCAGATTTTGTATTTCGAATAACTTCTAATCATCTATATTCTTGTAGTTCATATTTAGTAGGTTTGATACTTTGAAAAAACGTTTTCCATCTCTCTGATTGTCCCTATCTTTCAATATTCATCACCTAAGAATATTTTGTCACTATCTTTTTTCTGGAAGACACATTTAGTTCATTGATTCTGAATATCGAATAAACATTAAAAAAAACAGAATACTTCCAAGGTATAACACACTGATATTAACATTTATAATTATAGTGAAGCATAAGAAGCGTATTAAACTTAGGATATAAATATTACTCGAATTAAACCATTAAATATTTAAATTGTCCGCTTGTTTCATTCATATTTAAAGTCATTCAATATTTTTTTCTCGGAATAGATTGCGTTATCATTTAACATCTGTAAAATATAGATTACCTCTGAATTATTAAACCTGATTTTTATTTAATTGAACACATCACAGATTGATGTAAAAAAGAGTACTATTGTAAACCAAGAAGCATTACACAGCCATTGTGTTCTAGTGTGGAACTCCGCACCAGGACCTTGACAGTTGGAGAACACCTAACCTCCTTGCACCACTGAGTCGGCATTCGATCTATGACGTATTCAGTCAGATAAAAATACCAATCTCCACAAAAATAACCTATTCCCATTCGAACTTGATTTGATTGACTGTCATTTCCAGCATTAATTAGCTTATGAATACAGTTAACTTTCTCAGTGTTTTATTACTCCACTCATTATGACAATTATTCGCGAAATCAATAAAGACTAGAAAATCAAATTTGAGGTGGTGACTTCAAAAGTTCTGATGGAATTCATTGATAGTCTTACACTAACAGTGACATTTTAGTAATTATATCAACTACTGGAATACGTACAGGTTACTATGAATCTACTAGGGGGGGGGAAGGGGATCAAGATTATGAATTACTTAAAAAGTTCTAGAGATGGCATAGACTTATGAGTGTAAACTAACTTTGTGAGGAATGTCTACTACATTATCAACTTGACGCTTAAATGGACATCAGAACTAAACAATTATACAGAAAATGACTGAGTGTATCAGGTAGTTGTCAAAAGATCTGTATTGTAAGTGATAATACTGTTTTCTTTTTAGAAATTAAGTAAAATAAAATATGTATGATGTATTTAGCTTATTTAACTTTTAAGCATAATTGATATTAGATAAACATACTGAATTTCAGTTTGTGCTGATTTTGTTTTGTTCCCTACCATTTAAACTTTATATTTCGAATCATAAGACTATTTTTTTTCAGTTGATGACCAATTACTTACTAACTATACCGAACCTGATACTTTATTAATATATATAAATTCAGTTCAGAGATTTAAAAAAAAAACAGTAACTCAAAAAAAATGTTTTCATTTATCTAAAAAAAGATACAAACAATTAGATATTCCCTTCTCCCCGCTCACCAGTTCTTTATTTTTGCGGGAAATCTGTTTCCTAATTCAACCTAATTCAATATTTAAGAATAAATATTCATCTGAAATTATACTTTGTTTACATTCTGTCATTTATTATGTTTTAGATTACATTTCAAATTTCGATCATAATGAATAAATAAATGAAAAGAAGTTTATTTCAATTTTTTTCAAAGAAGAAAAAAAACAAAAAGATATAAAATAAATTAAAATTTCAAGAAATAAGAAAATTATATTATCTTAATTATACTTTTTATCATTAACGTTTTTTTAATTTGTTTTAGATAACTTAAGTTGAATTATGACTGGAAAGTGGAGTCCAGGACGCGTGTTTTGTTCTATTCGGAACTCGTCGGCTGGATGTACCTGTAGCCCAATGTTGATGTTCACAGTGGGATTCGAACTAACTTCGTTTCGTGTCAAATGCCACCGCGTTCACCACTAGACTACTGAGTCCAGACGGTTACACTTGTGCAATGGGTTGATTGATATTAGGATGAATTTGTATATTCCGATTGATCTGACTGAAAATGGTTAGTTACTGTTGCTTTATGTGCATCCTGAGCGGATTGCCTCTGGAGTCAGTAATCCAGTGGTGAACAAGGTGGCGTTTGACACGAAACGCAGTTAGTTCGAATTCCACTGTGGATATCAACATTAGGATGCCGATGCATCCAGCCGACGAGTCCCGAATAGGGCGAAACACACGTCTTGGATTCTACTTGCCAGTCACAACCCAATTTAAATAATACTTGTGAATAATCGCTATATCGAGGCAATTCGTTTAGGATGCATATACAGTAACTGAGATTGACCACCTTCAGTCTATAACAAATTAATGAGAATATACAAATTCATCCTAATTTATTTTAGATGTTTTTTATGTTTCTTATTTTATTCCTGGTGCATATCATTGTCTGAACCAACACTGAATATAGATTTTTAGATGAATTAAAAGATGGAATATTTTGAAACATATTTCTTGAAGAAAATGAAAGTTTTCTTCGTTTTTTTATTTTCAAATTGTTTTACTTTCAGATTATTCGTAAATAAAAAGGCCGAATCGGTTAATATGAAAGTGATGAACACTGTGTTCTCGGTAAGTTAAATGTATACATCTAGAAGAAAGTTTTAGTAAATCTAATGAAATATTTATCTTTAATGTGGATAAGTTTTATGATCAACTTAGAGGTTAATAGAAAAACGAAGTGATCGTCAGAAAACTTATTCTGTAAAATCAGATTTAATAAGGACAACAGGTTAAACTGACACAATGATGATATAAAAACCTACAAATTGTTGTATTAAGGGTAGGAATGTAAAGATTGTTGAATTTTGTGGTTTGAGAGAAACAGACTGAGTTTAGTTAAGCAATCATTGGAAACAAGAAACCAATAAATCGTTATTGTATTTAAACATGAAACTCATCAACAGCGGATAACTATGACAGCGAAACATGTAAACCTCTCAGTGCTTAAATCTCTAACCCCATGATTAAGCATACATTAGTTTCTATAACTAACTTTAGCCAGTTTGCAAAGTTATAAGATCATTTTCTAATGTTATTAGTGGCTAACTTCCATACAATTGACATTAGTTTTAACTTCTTACTAAATCTCCATTCCGATATTTAGACAAAATATTTGTCTTCTTGTATTCGACTTTAAGTAATTGTGTAATTGACTCTAGTTCTTGATATAAAACGACAAAGACACAAGTATCATTTTAGGTTGAACAGAAGTGCTGATCAAGTTTAGTCCCCAAAGTAATAAGTTACGTGAATCTTCGAACGTGACTAATTAGCTTTATTTAGTAATGGACTATTGATTTATTTACTGAGGATATATCCTCTGACTTTAGTAGATTAGTCGCGAAACAATTACTTTTCTATATAACAAAATCAGTAAAATCTCCAAAGAGAAATGTAATAAGACTCAATAACTCTACACGTGATTCCAAGCTTATTCTATCAAACTTGAATATCACTGATTCTTTCCAGCACTTGGTCTATCATTATCTGAACATTTATTTAAATTATATTTATTCGACTTGATTCTTAGCTACATTACAGTTATTGATTTGTCTAACTGGTTGATGGTTTGTGTATTTTAATATTTTAATTGACCACTGAGTGCCAAGCTTATAGAAATTTGCTGGTCATCTTTGTAGTATCTATGTTTATTATCTCAAACTTTTTCCAATTAAAGCTTTACTTGAAAATATCTTAACTTTTTTTATACAAGCTAGCCTTTCGTAGCTAACTGATGTTCATTTAAACGGTAATGATGTAAACGATGGTTTACTTTAGTGCAATATTCTTCTCAGTTAATGTCGTTCATCAAATTGAAAAGTCTACATAACAGGCTAGGTAGTCTTACTTGGAGAATTCTTTAAAACTCACTTCGACCTAAAATTTTCGCTACTATTGTACAGGAAGATAATTAAGGCTATATGATTAAACACTTTAACTCAATGTACTTTAGTTTCATTAAAATTACCTCCCTGAGGTGTAGATCATCTCTACGATACCTAACTTACTATAAGTTAACTATTCATGGTTTTTTTTTATAAATATGTATGTTTAAACAAAGGACAACTAAATTCAAGTTAAGTTACTTTTGTAACTTATCTAATTTAAGGTAACTTTCATTATCCATGGTTTATTTAAGAGAGATTTAAGGTGAAATCTACATTAAACCCGCATATTGTATACAACAAACTTTTTATCATTACAATACATTTTGTTAAATATTTAATAATATTTCTTAATTGCAAAATGATACTATGCACAATTATACATAACTTGACCTAAAAATTGAAAAAAAGCAACTAGTTTCCTTTCATTTAAAGTTATGAAATGAATTGGGGATAATGATTGTTATTATGCAACTTAATGTAAGCAAAGTATTCTAAGATGAATATTAGTTTGGAAGCCATTTTCGGCTTCTTCAAAGATAACTAGCACTTTTAAACTACAAACAGAATGTAATTTCATAGTTAGTTAGTTTTCTGGTGATGTTTTCAACGACAAATTTCATGACTGACTTAAAAAAGTAGCATTCATAGCCACATATAGAGCTAAATCCAAGAGATGAACCGAATTACACTTAGATTACGCAATAAATGTCTCATTGTCGAAAAAAATGGACACGATACGTGATGACTTCATATCATAACTTTATGTAATCCAATATTCAAAGAATAATCAGTGACTTTATAGTACATTTACATGCAACCTTTACTTTATTATAAAGACACGGTTTAAGGTGAGTTCTGAATATCAGTTTCATTTTAATCATTTATCTTGTCAAGGAAGTTGAATCTTTCTATTAATAATGTTACTATCTTAATTTGCATTATATTCTATTGTTAAGATAATTCATTCTAAGAAGTGACACAATAATTAACTTTTTACACAACACTTAAAGGGATGTCTTTGTATACTGAGATCGAATTGAGGTGGTTTGTGGATTTAAGTATAATGTTTAGTTGTTTTCGTTCGTTACAGATAATTGTTGGTTGGATACTACTGAAAATAGAGGGCACTGGATAATTTTTTCGTCCTAACATAAGACTTCTCAGAAGTACGCTCTCTCGATTTTATCATGAAGGAATAGGGATATTCCAAAGTTCTAGCAAGAAGTCGTAACTGGTAGAGTTCAAACTTGTCGAGAGTGAGACAAATGTCGCCAGTAACATTGGACGATAGTCGAGACTATGACACAAACAGATAGGAGTAAGAGTTTTACCATGAGACAATGGCTAACCTAGTGGTTCAGATGGTTAAGGCTTACATTGGAAGAATTGCAGGACCTGAATTCAATCCCCTGGTGAAATCAAAGGGAGGCACTAACTGAGCCCTACAATAGGATTAAACAGCTTTCCAGTGCTCTTTGCTTTTCAAGTGATACTCACCTAATATCGATCGATGTAGTGAAACTTATTTATATGGGTTACATCATGAAAAAAACATGCCTCTTTAGCCGACGTACAATCAAGAAACTGTCGACCAGTAACCCAATTAAAAATTATTATGATTTCTTTAAGTTGGATGGTAGTAGAATACAGAATGTACGTTTTATGATTTCTAAGGGACTTGTTAGTTATTTCATCATTGACATCCATACTGTGACTTAAACACAGGTGCTTATAAAAGTCAATTCAGTATTGTTTGACGGCATAAAACTAAAAATATGCTAATTCAAACATTTGTTAGTAATAAATAATTCAATAGCTTACCTGCGAAATCACACAGATGACAAAAGTATAGGCCAGCATGATTCGGTTGCATTGAATTGGTAAACTGCTCAAAATTAGCTAAACTCATTCCTTCGTCAGATTCGTCAGCAGATGATTGTTCATCACTGCTGGCCATTGAATGACCTATACAGGAAGAAATATGGAAAGTAATAATTTTGGTTATCACTTGAGTACTAATCAATATCATGTTTGCCTACTCCCTAGTGCTAATTAAATTCTGACAATCACATCTTGATTTGATTACTGGCCTAAGTGCTTCAACATGGCATTTACTATGTCTTTGGATGCTAGATTAAATAGTAGGCACGGGATTGTGGTCCAGTCTTCATCAGAAGGTTAACCTATAGTCTCAAAGAAACGCCACTGTTGCCTAGCTTCACACTAGTGAGACGTTACTACTGAGATATTCGGATCACTTACAGAAACAGTTGCAGGTCACCTAAAGTATAGCAACGTATAATTTTAGAATGAATAATAATGGAAACAATAACATGGTTTTTTCTAACTTATGTTCATCGCTATTAGCTACTCCTTTCTTAAAAAATTGGTTTTTCAGTTTCCATAATACAACTGATTAGAACATAACTTATTCTATTGAAATATTTACTTACCCGTCTGGTCATATGTAAAATCACTAGGAGATTGCATATCAGTTGGATTAGCATCAGTATAATCTAAAAATACATGTTCATTTGTATTTTCATTAAAACAGCATGCATTCTGAAGTTCACTTTTAGGGTGATTTGACTGAGAACAGTTACTAATTCAGGTGACTGCCTTTACTTCCAGTTAGAATTAATCGTTTGGTTGACTAATGTTTGTTTGGTCAAAGGTGAATGCTGAGGAGTGAGCGATGAACCGAACTTTTCTACATGATAAATATCATTGTTTTCAGTTGACTGGTGGAGTACTGTTTGATGACTCCATGGCTCTCTGAGTTTCAGAGCTAATCTCAAGTGAAATGTGTTCATCAGTAGTATTATGAATAGATGAAGTCGGAAACTTGGCGCTTATATTTATTTCTGGTTGAGGGTATGCATGTTGATTCAGATTAGTTCCATGATCGATTCAGACTACAGGAAGGATTATGCTTCAATAATGAGTTGTCATTGCTTGTTTCTGTGTATTGTTGTGTTTCATTTACTGTGTGTACTGTATTCACAAAGGCTGAAGTCTGCTTATGATTGGCGCCACACGTATCAAATTCTAGACGGTATCTTGTGTTTGCAGATGATTCTTCATAATAGGAACTTTGAGCAGATGGGTGTCCATCTTGGAACAGTTCCTCAGTGCTGTGAAAAAATTATAATCGGGAAGAATATATTGATTCCTGAAACCATACTACATATTTTGTAATCGATGAAGTTGTATGAAAACAAAGCCATTCTATTTTAATTTAACTAACTAACTGATAGTCGTTTTTCAGTAAATATTTTGAACTTTAAATCATAAATTGATCTTAGTGCAACAACTTTCGAAACCAGAAAGTGTTGAACCTTTGTTTCTTTCTACCACGAGGCACCTCAACAGTATGTACTGACAACACCACTAAGTGATTAAGTATAGGACTTTCAGTGTAGATCTTCAACAATCAGACAAATAATCAAACGGCTAATATTTCTAGCTCGCTTCAGATTTCACTAGAGGGGTCGTAGAATCAAGTTGCTTTAAATTATCTATTAAATCGAAATAGTTGTCCAATAATCTCTTGATTTTCAATAGTTGTCTATCGCAGATCAATTCACGATGTTTAATGAAAATATTCAACATTCTGCAGAACACTAAGCTAGAAAGATTTGGATAGATATTGCTCAATCTGGACTAAATTGTTTAAACAAAACGCTTTTTATTGCTAATTCCAAATAAGGATATTAAAAATTCATGTTTATATCTAAATATTGTTAACCATAAATCACTATCCGCATAAACCAAGTATTAGCTGATATTATATATTTCAGAAGAAACAATGGTGGTTAATCTTCAGTCGAAATGTTTGGCATATTTTTTTTAACCGGTATTCACAAATAAAATCCAAGTGAATATTTCCAATTAGATAAAAAATCAAGGTAACTAATACTTTTGGCATTCAGTTGAAATTTACAGTAAACTTTACTCTTAAGTGATTCATTTATTTCTTAACTGTTTATTAAAATATTTGTAGAGTAATGAAAGTCAACTGCATTGGTTTATTTAACATAAAGTTAATTTACTTCTGACATAGGTTTGATACATTGAAAGCATTCATTTGTAGCAACAAATACCATAATCTTATTTAGTTTTGATTCAACTAATAATTAGTTAATTGTTTCTATTCATTATGGTTCAATAGATATTCTCATATGATACTTCTACAGTCTCTCCTACCGGAGACAGTAGTAGTATGGAAATAATCACTAGTTATTTTGAAAAAGTAAATTATATGTATCATCTGCAATAATCTATTCTCCATGTTAAAACAGGGAAATAAATGTACTGATGTAAAATTACCTTAAGTGAATATCAGATGGTAATTAACAGTGTATGGTCAAGTAATAGTGGAATCATACTTAGAAGTTAAGAAATTGAAATATACTTTGATATATTAGTTTATTGTTGATTAATATATACGTAACACTATTAAGGTGGTTCACTTATCCAGTTTTCTTCACTAAGCAATCGTCATGTAAGACCACATTAGTTATTTAATATAATTAAAAAAAGTAGATTTATTTTTGGCTATTTGAGTAAATCCACTTAACCATCACTTGTTTCAACCTTCATAAAAAAATCTTCGAAAAACGAAAAGCATTCGAATCTATTCATGTAAGTTTTTTTTAAGTTTCCTGCTGGCATAATGACGTAATTTGTGTATTTTCTTTCTAGTTCCCTTTTAACAGAAATAATTCATTAAGCTTGAAGCAAGCAAGTATGCACTAAGCTTCATGATAGTGTCTCATTTGGCTAAACAACTATGGCAGATGTTCTACTCTGTAGGAGAATAGGTAGACTAACTTTATAGCACGTGGTCTACTTTCAGTTTTACTTCCTTTATAAGCACATAGACAAATGGATTTTTTTTAAACATAAAACAACAAAGTAAGCCCCTTCCGAACTAAAATATGCATAACATGTGATTACCTGTGCAGTAATGATTGCATCATTGCTTATCACAAAAATGTAGGGTGAGAGAATTTATGATCGGGTCACAATAGCAAAAATACAAACTAACAAACAATAAAACAAGACGAAAACTAAGTTATTGTCTGGGCCCAGTATTTTCATGTTTTTCCATGACCTTTCACCTATTCTAGTAGAGATAACATGTATATTAGAGGAAGAGGGTGGGTGAAAATAATAATAAAAATTAAAAATGTTCAATTCTAATCTTTACCAGCCTGAGGGTAAAAATATATTGTAACGTTATAGTCATAAGATATTCTTTTTTATATCTCTCTAAGACTATTAGCGACAAAGTTATTCCACCTAATTTGCGTAGGTTGCGTGCATTAATATAACTGGCAACCCAACTAATTTCATGGTGAATTTAATTTTACAAAGATGATTAAATCCTTTCAAAAATTAAATATTCAAAAAAGAACTTTTTGTACACTCAAAGTGACATGGTAGTGCAAGATTTTTCAAAGCTTTATATCAAACTTAGTTTAGAAAGCCATTGAAAACTAGGACTAGCTAGAAAGCTGTTTCATGTTAGTAGATGACATATCAATAATACGCAACTACTACACCACTAGGGAAGGAATGCCTGGATATTTATGTGATTCGGCTATAACCTATAGATCATTGAAATCTGATTCAATAATACACTTATATCAAAGTTGGTTTACAAAAATAATAACATGAGACAGAATGTTGAATTCACATATTCATTTATTTGAGATTACTGTGCCACTGAAAATCTGTAATAATCATAACTACTGATGTTAGAAACCCTGCAATTAAGAAAATTGTTAGAGTAGGTGCTACTTAAAATGGTTTTAAATTTAATGAACCTGCTATTCATTTTACACCGTATGCTAGTGTCATTAATTATTTTTATGACAGAGCAACATTTAATTAAATCTATTGACTTTTCATCAGGTCAATAATCTACGTATCCAACATCACTAGGTAAAAGTTTCACGCGATGGGATCTAATAAATTTATGAAGTTATTAAAGTCCAATACTTTTGTTTCACATAATCATGTTTGCTTCGAAGTGATACTGGAAGTCTCCAATAACTTTAATGAGTCTGATAATCTGTATGATTTTCTTGTTGAATTCGGTGAACTTATAAATATGAAACGATTAGAAGTAATCAGATAGTGAGTTAGGTGATTCGACTATCACAAGTTCCGGTATTAATCTACCTAATGATATTCAAATGGATGGACAAGCACGAAAGTTTTGTAAATGTCAGGTGATATCTATAGATCCATAACACTCTGTAACATTGACAACCTGAATCATGTTTCATTTTTAGAAGTGTGAATATCAAAATATAAATTAATTGAAAAAACCATCGATAATACTATGTAATATAAGTTAAACAGGTTGTAAGAATAATAGGAATTTATCATATCTGGCACACTCAATATTTATATTTTACCATAAAAATAGTTTATATGTAATTTTTACAAAGCGAAAGACACTAAGAGTAACACTGGTAAAAACCAAGAAGCATCAAACAATTATTACTTCCTAGTTTGAACAAAACTTCTGAGTTGGAACTCAGTAGCTCCCACAACACACTTCTGATGCCTACGCCTGTTTGATAAAACTCTCGGCAAATAAAACAGCTTTAAATATTTAGTTTGTCTAAGAATTATTCTCGAAGCTAAAATGAAAATATTCTACACGCTGCATCATATAAATCAATGCCACGATTTCATTTTGACCAGATGAAACAAAATCTACAGCGAACATGCATTAATAGGGTCACCCGATATTTTGCTATTAATTAAAAAAAATAGTATTAACGTAGATGGTGGTAACAGTGATTATAGAAATAAACATGAAACAATGAGAATATTTTTTTGTTACCAGACAAAAAATGATACCAAACTTTAAAAAAATAATGTTTATCTGAGGTCAAAACAAGTGGACTGTTTTGTCTGACTCTACCAGTAAATACTGTTAACTGTATTGAACTAGACGTGAATCGCAGAATGCTATTTGTTTACTTTTTCACCAATTGAAATAAAAGCTCTTTATAAGAAACTATCAATTATAAAAAAACTAAATGAACTTGATTTTATACACAAATTACAATTTTTTTCTAAAAGTAACATGAATACAAACTGTGGGTTGTATATTTGTCTAATAATGCGCTAGTATATATATATATATATATATATATATATATATATATATATGAGTATATCTTATCATCAACACTTTAAGATACATATATATAGGCCGTTGTTCATATCTTCACATTGGAATTATATCATTTGTAATTGTAATGGTTATCTGTACTACTAGCTTCGACTAACTTCTATGTGTGATAGATAAAAGGTTAAATGGAGTACATTTCCAGTTTGAAATGACATCTAATAGTAGCTGAAAATTGGTTACTAATAAATAAAATAGGAAATATTTGTTCATTATCTTCTTCCGAGATGTTGTAATCAAAGCTTTTCGTCTCTGGGCGTCATTCATTTATTTTTAATTAACAATTTTTGAGTTTTTTTCATTAGTATTGTTCAATCAACTGTTATCTAGCATACTTTCGGTAACCTAGGGTATATACTCCTGAGGAGTTCCACACTAGAACGAAACAGCTATTCAGGGCTACCTGATTTTCATTAGTACCCTGCCAACATCTGTCTGTGGCGTATTCAGTCAAGTTAAAGATTTATTCAATGACCTTACACTAAAAAGAACATTGTGTGTAGAAATCTTCAAGATTGAGTTCCGGAATAATTTGAGTAGTTTTGACTGACAATGTAATTTGAACTTTTACAGGGAAATGGTTTAAGCATAACATTTAAACCGGGTTCACTTGCAACAATGAACTTATTGACCGAACTGTCGAAATAAAAGTTTAAATCATCTCCAACTTTCCCTTTGGAGTGTTTATGAATGTAATTTTTACTTTTACGTTTTCCATAAACTTGAAGCCAAATAATTATGTGATTATTAGTTTAAAATTTGGCTGACTGATAGTTCTGCATAAAAGTAGGTCACACTATCTACGATTAGTCAAATATTATCACTTGAATATTTAGTTAATAACCAAGACAATGATAGATGAAATCTAAAGTTAACTTAGATTTATGTCAATAAACTGTAATGAATAATAATAGGCTGATATTCCACGCATGAAAATCTAATGCATCAACATAATCGATTTCGCTCTTATATAATAACAAAATTATTTGTAGTTGATTGAATGCATCACAGATTGATGTTGGCAAGGCATACTGAAGCGCACTCTAGGGCGCGCACTGTTTAGGAGTGTCATACTAGGATAAAACAGTTGTTCTGTGCTCCATGGTATTCAATGGTACCTTGCCAACATCGATTTCTGACGTATCCAATCAACTAAAATTACCAATCTCCACAAAACCGTACTAATTCTATTAAAAATATTTGACAAAAAAGTCAAATTTATTTTCACCTTTCCCTCACTCCTCACTCTAAATTTAAATTATGATAAATTTGACTTTATTTAAATAAATAGTTGATTTGAAATAACACCAGCAATTAATGCTTGCAAACATTCACTTCAACTTTATTTACACTTCTTGAATTTCTTCCTCCTATAACTTATAAATCATTTATAAAATAGCATACATCAACACAGTATATACTGATTGTAAAATAATTAAGTAACTAACTATTTTATAACTGAATCAAAATGGTAGACTTATATATATGATTGTTTATATTAATCAACAATGTTTAAAATAACTAAGTAACCTTGTAACAGAACTTAACGACAATTTGTTTTTTTTTTACATTGAAAAAATAAAGCTGATATGATTTATCTGATTAAATGATAAATATGTTGATTATGAAATAAGTTCATACATTTAGAATTTGCGAAAAAAAAAACTCGTGAATAATGTATACACATATGAATAAGCAGTTACATACATTAATACTTTAAATATTTTATTGTGTAAATTTTTTTTCTCTCTTGATTAATCCACATAGCTACTATATAAGTATTAATGTGTTCAAAAAAATTTTTTTTTTAGAAGTAAACATTACATATTCATAGATTTGCTAAAAATCTATCCATGTATATAAAATTGATTTTTTTTTAAAATAGCCTAATTTTATACACTATAGGAATGTAGGTTAATTGTACTCATCACAGTTTGGTCTAAAATGGGTATCATTAAAAACAGTTGAAAAATCATGACTACCAGTTAAGTGATTACTAATTGTCTAAAGGTTATGGGTTTGATCTATGGGTAGGCTCGTGGACGTTTAATGCTAAAGCATCTCATAAAATAGCTGTTCAGTATAATTTAGTTTTCAGCAGTACCTAAACCAGATCAATTTGTGATAAATACATGTAACAAATAGAAAGGTACTATCTCCACAAAACCGTATTTACTTAACTACATTATTATTATTAAGCTTATTATTGTCACCACACTTAAATATGTATTACAATTGAACACAGTCTAGATGGCATAGTCTATGTAACAAAATTAATGTTTACTTTGAAGAACTAATGCTAGTAAACAGCAAATATTAGTTTAGTGGTTCAGAAATTTAACTTTTAATCTATAGGGAAATTCATCCATTTCTAACTGAGCAGCTGTGTTATATCACCAGTACACCTAAGTTAAGTCATCATGATAGACAAGCCCAATCACCACGTCTAGACAGCGTCAACGGTCGTTAGATAATAGTTCCAAAAGTATGTCTCAAAACTAACCACTTGATGAGTGAATTATGTTAAAATCCTGATTGTATAAATAAACATTTTAAAATATTGATTGGCTGAATAAAACTTTCATGAATTTTGAGAATAAATTACATGAAGCACATAAATGATCAAGAATAATTTCGTGTTTAACGGAACATTTAGTGGCGAAATTTAAACACTTGATGTTTTGTCAATTAAGTTTACTTCACTTGTTATAATTAGTTTTTGAAAACATTTCATTAAATACTGGCTCCGCTTATATAAAAATTTTTAATGCAACAATTCAGTCTAGACTTAATGTGTTGTTTTCCAGTTTAATATATCATGAAAATCCTATTGTTTTCGAAATATTCAGTAGCTTTAGAACACTTGTTGCATTCTCTTCTTAACGTTTTTATAGATTGAGTGCTTAAAAGTTAGAGCTATGCGAAAACGAATAGTTGAAGCGAACATTAATGTATTAAAAACAAGTACTGAATAATTAAAGGTAGATTATGTGTTTTGACTCTAATCATACTCCAGTGTGAGTACTTATTTCCTGAGTCTTAAAGAATACACACAAGTCGTATCAATACGACCTTGTAAAAGTGAACCTGAAGATAGAATATTCATGAATATATCTAAAATTAGTACTATGGTGCATCTCAACCAGTCATAAAGGACAGATTCATTTTAGATTAGCTGTAAAGATGACTGTTGAATGTTCCCATCACTTAAATCAAATTATAATTGTATAAGACTCGCCAATTTTGTAAGCTACGACTATAATGACAAATGCTCGAAAATTTGTCACTGCAAGCTCGAAACACAATGAAAAGCGAAGACAACACATACTGACTTAGTACTCAGTGATTCGTGGTTAGCAACAGAAGTAAAGTACAATCGTAAAGACGAAACTTCACAAACGAAGGACATGAGATTCTTGAAAGATTTCATTTGAACATTATTAGTCAGAGTAGAGGATATAGCAAACTGATATTTGAAATTACTGCATCAGCTGTTGTTCATCAAGGTTGCTCACTATTTCAGTTTTTACGTTATTTTTCTACAAACATAATTTCACGAACAGCGCTTCTGCTAAATGCCCTTTTAGTGGTCTCATTTTGTACTTGCATTTTCACTCGTTAGTCGAGAATATGCAGACGACGTGTATCTGTTAACTACTTCAATTATAATGGAAATTTTATCCACCCTGATCAATTGGTGGCTGATTAATTCTTGACATAAATTCGACGAATTTTAATTGACTTATGCCAACTTCCATCACTTGCAGTAAAGGCGAGATTATTGTATATCAGTAAAGATGCTAGCATAATTAGTGCCAGACTCCTTCATTTGAACCTATGAATATAAAACATGGTTTTTACAAGTAGAAGATATTCATATGATAATAGTATTTGATCACAGCTATCTTCAAGATATTGATAATATTTGTGGAGATCACTGAGAAAGTAATGCTGAGGTTAAACACAGGATAATGTGTAAGGGCATAAAGATACGTTAAGTTTATACAACCACCTACCTCAACTACAAAAGCTGCCTGGAATACGGCTTTTCAAGTTAATGCGCAATAATAGTTCACAAATTAACTCACCACTAGTCTAATCTATGTCTCTGAGTGCATACTAGTTAATTATATATTGTTTATTTTGCCTTATGAAACTACATTCCCTGTTTAATTGTCCTTACTCTGTAAGCTAATACCACGGTTTTGGTACTTGATGGATCATCTTTACCAACTTAATCCTACTGTGGTCATACATGGTAGCTTGAATATATATATATATATATATATATATATATATATATATATATATATATATATAGTCATGACTGGCTGACTGATTAGCTCTATAACAAATTTCATCACCTCTACATGTTACCAGTAAGGCAAAACTCAGTTTCAGTTGTTTCCAGTCAGTTATTTATTATTATTCATATCCACCTTGATGGCAAACCTAATTGACTGAAGTCTGTTGACACAGCCTGATTACACATGTCGAACTTACATCACAGTGTCATAGACAAAACGCTCTCACAGAGCTGTCTGGGTTGTACATTATCTGATGAACCGAGGTATTTAGTGGTGGTCAGATGAGTTAAATCAACATTTAAGACTGTAGAATTTGATATTTTGTAAAGCTAATCAGCCGATTAATGTCTTATTCACATAGAAGGACAGGTAAATCCCCAATAACTTAGTGGTGATATTTCCTATGGAAGCATTGGTTACCCTACATGTGTATATACGGCTTGCACAGATAGCCAATACCCCTACACACCTAAGATTAAATCTGATATGACTTATTCTTAACTATTTACATAACTCCAACCTACTTCTGATTAACTAGATTAATGTTATCATTATTCTTTTCTGTGGTTATTAAAGGTTATGAATCACTTTGCATTCATTATATGCATAAATGAAACAAGGTGTGTGGTTTAGGCATTCATAAACCTTACGCAAATTCCAGTTGCTAATCAAAAAATAAGGGTTAACACAAATTTTTATGGATGAACAGGTACAAATAAATAATGGTTTGATCGTATGTGTATGCATATATATATGGAGGTTAAAATTGGTGGACAAAAAATGATCATGTAATGTTAGCAACAAATATGTCAAATAACTGTCTGTTTTTTTTTCTTTTCAACATGTTCTCGTTATTTAATGTATGCAAATAGCACCAGTTTACATAAAATATTCATGTAGTAAATGTTCTTAAGTAATTCAATACTTTTAAGATTCAAGGAATAGTATTTTCTAACATCATATTATTATGTCATGTGACTGGGCATAGAAGTTTTGTTATGCAATAACTGTTTTCAGTGACGAGAATTAAACATGTTAATTTTCTTTTGATTTGGATTGTAACTAGGAAGTGGAATGCATGGACGAGCGTTTCGTCCTGTTTGAGACTCGTCGGCTAGATGAACCTGCATCCTAATGTTGATGCTCACAGTGGAATTCGAACTCAGTCAGGAATTCAGCAATCCGCTCAGGATGCACATAAAGCAACAGTGACTGACCAGATTTAGTCTATAACAAATCAATGGGAATATACAAATTCATCCTACTATGTTATTATTCTATTTTGTATTTATTATATTTCTTATAAAGTGAAGGAAATAGAGCAATTTTATGGACTGTGAAAGCGGTGGTTTGGTGGTCAAGTCACTTAGCACCTAGTGTTTGTTCTAGTAGTTCGACCATATTTTCTTGGGCTTTAACCTTCACCAATCGACTTACTTATTATACTAATAATAGTTGGCAACTTTGGAATTTTTTTAGCATATTCATCTCGTATAATTTGTTGATCAAAGTTCTAACAGAATTTTATGTAGCATGAAAAATTACAATAAAATAGAAGTTGAATAAGGCAGAACAATATGGGGAATGGATTGAATTTCAAAATGAAAATCACTAAATCACCATTCAGTAACCCGTATTTTAGGCACTAGCCATTAAACTTTAAAATTTTAGGATCAGTCTCTGGGGGAAGGGGGAAGACGGGAATCCCGCGTGCTTATGACTAGAGAGTTTCTTATGAAGAAAAGGCAATACTTCCTAGTTGTCTTACTATAGTCAATGTGTGATAAGATATGAATTCAACAATCCATTCATCCAGTTTTGAAATTTGTTCATTGTGTGATTTATTTTCAGTGAAATTAATTTAAGCATATTTAATTGATGGGATCTGTCACAGATTAGCGTTGGTAGGGTACCACTGAAGACCAGGATATATTAAACGGCCGTTTCGTCATAGTATGGGAGTCCCCAATAGTGCACACGCCTGGACGCCATCCCAGTAGTGCAGAGTGTTAGGCGTTCTCCAACTTGAAGGCCCTGGGTTAGATTTTGCTGCCGAAATCGATGATGCGCACTAGTTAAGAGTCTCATACTGAGACAAAACAGCTGCCCAGTGTATTCTGGCCTTAAATCCTACCCTACTAACATCAGTCTTTGGAGAATCTAATCAACCAAGCCTAATACCAATCTTCACAAAAATATGTTGGTTCAATTAAACATATTTATTAAACATCACTATAAAAACCTGAATATATTGCAAACCACGGTAACAGCCCATGTATTGTCTTTCGATATTTTTGCGACGGTCTGGGAGGGGTGATAAAATTCATAATTATTATCGACTCGTCATACTTTCAAATGTTTTTCGTTCACCACTACAAACCCCAGGTCATTTTTTTTCAGTGTTTTCAATCTGGTATGATTCTTTTACATACTATGTTTAGGTAATATTATTTTGAAGATTGGACCACTTTGTTTCCTTTACTTTTGGAGATAGTGACAAGTAGTGTTGATGATATTATCTTTCACTACGTTGGTTTACTTTAGCAATCAAACACAACTAATCACACACACAACACACGTTATGTATATATACATAGACGTACACATATAGGTAACAGATTGTAGGCTTTTCTATGCATTAATCATTTAAGTAAAACATACTACATTCATACTTACACATTAATCTATCCCATACTCATACACCTTAAACAATGACGCAATCAATCAAACTGTTTAGTCAGTTGAATGAATTGGTAATAAAAAAAATTTTAAAAAAATGTCATCATACGTAGAAATGAATGATCTAGAAAATGGGTTAAAATTTAGTTACTAAGCTTATTCAAATGTAAACTTTATTCATATTAATGTTTTTGTTAGACTTAATGAAAACAAAGAAAAATGTTTAATTCTTTTGAGAGATTTATTAAGAGATAAACAAAACGGAACAAATGGAAATGTTTAAGCGTTGGGTATAGTAGTTATGATAAGAAACACGTAAAAATAATGATTATAACAAAAATAAATAATCGTAATAATAATTCATATGTCTTAGTTAAGTGAATTGGAAAATGTGAGATTAAAGAATGAATTCCGTGAAAACTTCAATTTTCATAGAAGTGAGATGATCACAATACAAGTAAATCATAAAATTACTAGAGTTCATATTGAACAAGTCCACGAACTATAATGTAATGTATAAATGTAACAAAGTTTAGTGTATGTAGTATGCAGTAATTTGCAATGACTTCCTCAGTAATAGCCACTTGCTTACTAGTAATCAGTTTCGAATAGTTCTCGAAGCAGTAATAAGAAACTCTGTCCAATTGTGTTCAGCATTATCGTATGCATTGCCAGTAGCGTGAAACAGCTTTTTTTGATGATCACACAACATTTTAAATGAGTGTAAACTAATGGATATCAACTACATAATCTAAATAATAAGCTATCGTGTCTAGGCCTGATTTTTCATTATTTGAACATTGATAAGGTTACAGATATGAACAACTGACGGAATCTAAACGAGAACAAACACTTATTTAATTACTTCTTGATTTATGCTGTAAGATATATCAAGCGTATACGATATTTTTACAAAAAAATCACCTGTCTAAGGATGATAAAAAATGAATAGAACATTGTCAGGTTTTCCGAATTTCATGATGTTGCTGAAGTTCTTGTGAGAAGTCGTGACTGGTAGAGTTCAGACTCGTCGGGAGTGAAACAGTTATTGCCAGTGACAACGGATGATCATCGTATTATATCACAAATTGATAAAAGTCAGAAGTCTACCACTGGATGCCGCCTCAGTATTGCAGATGTTTGAGTATTTGCTGTGAGACCTAAAGGCCGTAAGTTGGATTCCCTGGTTGAATTAAGAATGTACGCTGCCTATGAGTCCTATATAAGGGCAAAGTAACTGTTCAGTGTTCTCTGGTTTTCAGTGTTACCCAACTGACATTAGTTTGTGACAAATGCTGACAAATAAACTTAATACCTACCTTCTTGAAACCACCTCACTTCAAATCTCACATAGTTATGTTTCATTGTCGTTATAAATAAACTGCATGCATAAAGTAAAGTAATGATATGCCAACCTAGAAATCGTACTCCATTGATGACTAACTACTTCAAAATATCGTGTCAGTTATGTGCAGCAATACTTGATTACTATCATCAAAATTACTATTTGGTTGTATTAGGTAATAATAAGCAAAGTGGATCCGAACGAATGATTCAACGACATAAAAAAATACGAACAGTAGCATCAACAAATTATTAAAGGAATATTTAGAATCACTATACTGCTAAATCATAACAAAAAGATTTTTTCTAAACACATCAAATGTAAAATTACAAATTATTTATGTATTTAGAAAGTATGCATGTACTTAACAGTAACAACATAATCCCAATGGACAGTGACTCTTATTTTAGTCTCCATTCAAACAGAAAAATAAGTATGTCACCAATAAACAGCTATAATAAATGAGGTGGGAATTTAATTAAGAGATCCAATTACTTGACTGTTATTAAAACCTACTACTTACATTATGATAAATTAGTAGACATAAAAATATGTTGATTACATTTTTCTTTGATAATTGTATAATGAAATGCCGAAAGATCACAAATGTAAAGTACTTAGTATTAATTAATAATTTATAAACAACGATATGAATTATTATTTATGATAGGTTTATTACTATTAGTAGTAGTAGCAGTAGTAGTAGTAATAATAATAAAACTGAGGCTACTGTTATTACAACTATTTACAGTAATGGGATGATCATGATTGGGTGCATACTTCATTAAAGTAAAAATTTTCGCTGTTACAAACTACTAAAATTTAATTCGCATGAGATGAGTAGTAAGTAAATTAAACGTAATTTTTCTTAATTAGCACCACATTTTGAATTAAGCTAATTTATTCCTAAGTAACGTATGTTGGCTGTTATGAATTTTCAATTTCCCTACTTTTAAAAGTTCACTAAATATGCTTTATTCTGTTTTTTCTTTCGGTCAGTTTTACATTCATGTATTTAGTGGGCGTTATTTACACTGAACATTTTGTGTTTTAATTTCCACTGCATTTCCCGTATTTTTGGATAAACTATGGTAACTTTTTCGTTACAGATAAATCTAGACACTTGAAATAAGATGTTTATTAAAATTTACTACCTGATATACAGTATTCATCAATTAAATGAATCAAAAGATTACTGAATACACTGCACTTAGTGAATAGTGGAAATGCAACAGATTCAAAAAATTCTACATTTATTACATGTAGACATGTGTATACTAGAAAAGTGTATATAGATTAATAATAATAGATTAATAATAATATATATTAATAATAATAGTAACTGATTTTATCGACATATTGTATATGACCAACAATATAGTCGCTGAATAAGAAAAGTCAGTCAAAACAACGTGTAAGCACAACAGCGGGCCTAGTTAACGAGAATTATCATAGCTAAGCAAAATTATCTAATTTCCGAGAATTCTCATGAATATAAATATTTATTGGTTGCAAACATGATCAAATTGGTGACCAATAATTGAAAGATCGAAGATGCCAAGGTAGCATACAGTGCATATTCTGCATGAAACAAATACAGTTAAAGTGCCATAGACAATTACAAAGGATTAAAAAACATTTTTCAGTATAAGTTTCAAAATAAGTGCTTACTAGCCACTCTACAAAGGATTGGATTAATGCCACCTAGTTTTCTATAGTATCAAAAATAGAAAAATTCGTGATGCATTTCACTTTCACATAAAAACGAACTCTATAAACTCTGAATATATAATATAAATTTGCCATAGTTTGACAAATGAAGAGTTTCGGTGTTCCAGAAATCTTTAGAGAACGGTATAATTTGAAAAAAAAACACATACAAAACGGTGTTACACAACGACAAGCACAAATTAGTCAACGAAAGACAAACCAAAATAAGAAACATTGTCTTTTTTCATAAAACCTCTTTTAATGGAGAGAAGTTTCTTTTCCTAAATGGGCTTTTAGGATGTGCAGTAAACAAAAACAGTCTTAAACCAAAGAAATAACTAAAAACCAAAATAAATCTCATTTGTCATACTCTATTCCTGTGTCAACTTAAACTGGACAAAGAAGAAAGAATAATGGCGAAGGTTAGAAAAGGAATTAAATCATTTGCTTGATTATTTTTTTCAGGTAAAAGAAAATTCAATTTTTATAAACTCAATGATCCATATTAAATATGAGAGGCAAAAACCCTACTCATATTATTCTTTATCTGAATAGGACCTTACTTTTTCCACCAATGTTTAAATTGCTAACAGGCGAATGATTATGATATGCTCATGGGTACATGTTTGACAGTAATGAAAATAATCAACTCTATTACTTATATGTATACGTTAAGTAATGAGGATAATTCATTTGCCTAAACTCACATATATACACTTTTTACTCATATGAACATGTATAATGATTGAAGAATGTTGCTTTAACTTGTCATAAAAGACTGATACTCAATCATAACGGTTTATAGAATGAGCAATTTTTTACACTTAGATAAAGAAAAGACCAGTTGGATTAAACAGTTTTCACTAATTATGTTGAAATAAACTACGAAAAACAAATGGAAAACATTCATATACAGATTTTTTTCTTTAGAAAAAAATCTAACATTCCTTCTTATTCCTTACATACAACTTGAATTATCAATAAATCTCTGGAGACAGATAGTTAAAAAAGAAAGTTATTTATCTTGGTCATTTAGATGAGCACAGAATAACAGAAGTAGGCAGGGAATTTATGGATACATTATCTTTTGTTTTGTTTTTTTTAATCTGAGATAATGGTTTAATTTAAACAAAATAATTATTGTTATTCTATTCAGTTATGGTTTAGTTTTTTATGTGTAGTTAAAGTTTTACGAACTAAATAAAATCGACTTTTGCAAACTACGCCACCTAAGTAAGTAACATCTCACTGTTTCAAACAAACTGCACGTTTATACCTAATCGCCGAGTTGGTTACTGTTTAACAGTAATTTAATGCTGTTTTTATGTGAGTCTAGAGATATTCGTATATTTTGTTTGTTTATTTGTATGTATGCATGTGTGTGCGTGTGTTTAATATCTCTCAGACTTTAATAAAAGTATGAAGAGATTTTAGTTTCTTTCTCTTTTGAAGGAAAATTAAGTTATATAAATGTAAATAACACACAGAAGTCTGCATTTTTTAAAATGCATTTTTGAACAAGATAAACATTGAATTTTTACAACCAGAATGTATTTGTGATCAATTTCCTTTAGTGAAATTAAACAAAAATATTCATAATTTGCAAAATGATGTTGAATATAGTAAAAAGGGAACTAAACTTAAACAAGAAATGAGTTGTTTTGATAATAATAATAATAATAGTAATGATAATAATAGGTTATATGCAAGTCGTTTTACCATAGTATGACATCGTGGACAATACGGTCATGAAAAAAATGAATGGTGTATGTAAGATAATCAGCTGAGAAAATTTAAAATAACATTGACATTTCTCTAAACAATCCAACTTAAGCTTCTTCAATACATTTCATATTAGATGATACATACTTACAATTTAAGATAAGTTTGCTCAATATCTAACTGTGACTAAATAATCGTTGTCAGCCACTCATGAATAACGTAAAACCTAGAACATATATGCATGAATCCAAGTTATCACACAAACATTAGAACAACGATATCTAATTTGCAAGACTGTGCAACAGTATAGTTCAACAGGAGGGAATGCAGCAGTTGTATGCACGTGAGAATAACGGAACCTAAGATCTCAAAATACATAAGGAGTGAATATAATTATACAGTTGTAACCGATTACCAGCCATATCACCAAAAGACATCAATTATTTATCACGATTGCCACTTGAGCTCGAACCATGTAGTTCCCATCTACCAACATGCATTACACTAACAGTCAATTACTGAATGAAGTTATGTAATATTTTCGTTTGGCCACCTCTAACTTCGTCCAACATACTCATACACCAGATGAAATCATGAGACTAAGTAGGCGGGTGTTAAGTATATGTTACACATGTCCTAGGTATCTCAGTTAATGAAGGTTTACAACTTCGACCGACATGTCATGTTTTCCTACTCGCTAAGTACACAGTTGCTTTCTGACCCTATTTATATTGGATAGTTTTAATTTCTCATTATTTCCAACAAAGAATATCGAACCAAAACAAATATAATCTTTTTAAGTATTTAATTATACTATTAGAAACCTGACAAAACATTATCAGTATTTAACAAACCGAAAAAATTACACTCACCAGTTGTTAATTAATAATTAGTGATATGTTTCACAAATCATGCTTATGAAAGGAAGTAAATTAGTCAAGTTAAACTGTGGCTGATAGACTAAGTGAACTGATTAGTACAGAAATCTCTGCTTACCATGAAAATTAATCGTTACTCTAATAGTCCAGAAATAGTTCTATTGAATGTACCACTATTTATCGCGGGTTACAATCGATTCTCTGTGAATTGTGTATATGTTTTTCCTGTAAGTATCATTAACCGTGAAATTTAATATACACCTTCTTACCGATTGACCTCTATAACGTAGTATCAAACCATGATTATGTTGCTGGCAAAAGTGAGATAATTTACTATAAAGCTCAAGGGCTAGTTGTCAATACATTTACAAATGATATATCAAGTTATAGACTCCTTATAATTTCATATATTATCACAGTCTATTTATGTTTTTGGTTACCACCAACTTTCAATAAATAGTTGTTCATTTGATGGGTAGTTACAAATTACAAAATGTGACACAGCCAGATGTAGTTTTTGAAATTTTAAAAGCTTTTGAGAAAACAAAAATGATCTACAGTTTAGATGGACGATTATGGTGCAGTTGAGTTTACATCAAGAAATAAACGAGGATATTTCCCTGAACCATTTAGTTTAGAGAACCTAACACCAAGAATATTCTACAAGCTATTATTACTTGTTTTTCAAATTATAAGATTGTTTAGTAAGATGAATTTGTATATTCCAATTGATTTGTTATGGACTGAAGCTCGCCAGTCACTGTTGCTATATGTTCACCCTGAGCGGATTACCTCGACTCAGTAGTCTAGTGATGAACGCGGTGGCGTTTGACACGAAACGGAGTGAGTCCGAATCCCACTGTGAACATCAACATCGGGATGCAGGTACATCCACCCGACGAGTCCCAAATAGGACGAAACGCGTTTCCTGGATTCCACTTGCTAGTCACAATCCAAATTGTAAGATTGTTTATTCAATATTTGTTTAAAGTGGAATAATTAAGAACACGATGGTATTGGTATTATTCATCCAAGTTTCTAGCTTACTAAATCTAATTTAAGACTTATTTTACCGTGATTTAATGCCTAAAAAAACAACAAATAATATACACTTAGAAGTGATAGCTTTCAGGACTAAATATCCAATGATTTTCTTCTTATCTAATTTTATAGATATTTTCTTTGAGTATATGCATCGTCATCTATACTCACTATTAATAGAAATAGCCAAAATAAAGTAGGATTCAATTAAGTTAAGAAGTTCGTCAATCAGTCACTTGATAATCAGAATAGATAACAGTCTAACTGGATTAGCGACGAAGCACGAATTTTGATTTGAAATGATAAATTCTACTAAAAGAATGTAAAAGAGAATGTGCTAAAATGGTATCAGTGATTGATTCATCCAGCCATTGATTGGTTTCATTTATTTTGTGATTTAGACGACTGCTTTAAGTTTAAGATTAAATTCAGTGAAATAGTATTAAAGTTCAAAAATTGTAGGTTATTAAACTTCAGCCATATTCCCAAGGTATGTAATGGAATGAAACATTTTTAAAAAAAGCGATTTTATTCATGAAAGACTATGACGTACAAAAACTATGGTATGCTTATGAATTCCACTTAATTACTAAACCTAGTTATTCTAAAATAGATCTCTATAACATATACATATATAGGTCATTGACTTACTCTAATATATTTCAGAAAAGCCTTTTACATGCATATTTAAGAACTATTAAAATATGTTATATATAATGTAGTTTATAAAACTGTCATCAAATATATCAAAAGTAATAGGTCTTGGAACAATTTCAAAATATTTACTAGATCTCATATTGACAAACAAAGTGGTTTAATACGTGATTTATTTTGTTAAGAAATCTAGTATTCAAGATTCTATTGTTTCCTTGAATTAAGTAGTCAGCATTTAATTGATATTATGCCACTTCAATAATCCATCTCGATTTTTTTAATAACCCATGAAAATTAGTCGTGTTATTCGACTTGACAAGTAAATAAGTAGTCACTGTGAAATTACTATGTAAAATAATCTTTTAATATTGACGACTAAAATGGATAATTTTCAACATTAAAAAAATTAAACCATTTTAGTGGATGATTGATGATAATTGACTTTAGTAACCGAAATTCAAAATTACGACTAACTATTATCAATAACTTGAAATAAGCTTGTATCTTCCCGTTGATTTGTGATGAACTGAAACTAGTCAGCCTCTGTTGCCATATGTGCCTCCTGAAAGGATAGCCTCAGAATAGCGATAGTACACAAGTAATATTTAAATTTGATTGTGACTGTATGGATACGGTAGCCTAGTAGTGGACGCGGTGGCGTTTGACACGAAGCTGACTGAGTTCGAATCCCAGTGTGAACAACAACATTGGGATGTAGGTACATTCAGCCGATGAATCCTAAATAAGATGAAACGCACGTCCTAGATTCCACTTATCAGTCACAATCCAACTTAAATATTATCAATAAATTTAGACTGATTAAAAATGAAAAATCTCACACTTGTTTCATTAATATCTTAAGTGAATGGAGTAGACTACGACGCATATTTGATATAAATATATATTGAATAAAATAAGCTAAAATGCTGTCAGTTACTAATGAGAGGTGTTGAACCTGACAGTATTTATGTAAACGTTTAAGCTCCCACAAAATAAGTACCAAAGACATATTAGCATACATTATATTAAATGACATTAGGCACTTAGAATACAATTCGAAAGGAACAAATTTATAAATTTAAATCACATAATATACACTTGAAGTTCATAATCAAAACAAAAGCAAAGAGTGAATTAAATGATGGTACTGTTCACAATAATCGAGCGAACACCAGCCTAACAGTATGAGTCTACGAAAATACCTACTTAGTAAAATAATGAGCGTTTTGATTTGGCAGTTCGTAACTTCGTTTAAACCGACCTTTGTTTCAAGTAACAACACGCGTTAACAACTAAATAAAATTTTGGAATAACTATTTACTTAGTCAATATCATTCAAATAGATTACCTCGTATTTGTTTGTTCATTTGATTCAATAACCGCTGAATTATTCGTTGGAATAACATCATTCGTGTAACTATTTGCATCACAGTGTTGTGATTCACTGGTTATTACGGCAAAATCACTTGTTGGAAATTGTTGGGAAATCACGTTTTGCTTAACAGGAATTTCAGAACTTCTGATTGTTTGCTTCATGATTGTGTCCTTCACCAACACCGACGATTCACTATTCTGATGCAATTTTGTGTCATTCAAGTTATTGGGAATAATTTTGTCATTTGAATTGTACAATGATATGGATTTATTTTGTGGAACAGATGATTTTATGCTGATTAGTGGAACAGTTTGCTCAAGATTATCGGGATTATTTAAGTCCGAGATCCGTGGAATAACATTATCATTTTTATTATTCCTAATACCAGCTGATTCATGGTCATCCAAATGGTTTTCCTTACATGGTGTAGAATATGGTGTATCATTAGTTGGTGGTAAAATGCACCATAATGAATGGAATTGTGGCTCAGTGTTGAGCTCCAAGTATATATTGGAAGATGAAGATATTTCTGATCTTTCATTGTTAAAAAGAATTAGACAGGAAAAGTTCAAGTTAAAAAACCAGTGAGATAATATAAAGGAAAATATGAAATAAGCAATATACAACAGTACCATGTTGATACAATGATTTTTACACTTTTAAATGACTACGTATATCATAATGACTACGATTAAACTCACTGAATATCACTGCGTAAAAAAATATACGTATCAACAAGTTTGTGTCGCAAATATTTTTATTAACCATTAATAAATGATTGAATGTTCTTCGAATATGGCTATCAGTGAAGTCTAGGACTCATGACTCATTCATTTTGGGACTAGTCAGATGGATGCACTTGCATTCAAGTGTTGTTTGAAGCGACAATACAAACCTTACTGAGCTACTTAATGCAGTTAGTTAAAAACATGTTTAATAATTGTGAAGTTATTTTTAAAGATTTTTAGTTTCCTGTTAATGACATCTAAAATTGTCATTGACCACTCTTTCTTGAATTACAGATAAACTTTACAATCTGAAGCACCAATAAAATCCAGATATATTTCAAGCAGTTCATCTACTACTAGACTAAAATATCTCAGTACGATAATAAAGTTATTCCCTAGATGATATTATCAATTGGTATGGAGATTATCATTAAATCTATTGCTTATAATTGTCAATAGAACTGTTTATTTATAATTTTAATAATAAAGATTCAGTGAAACAAATTTTGTTTTCATCCCATCTTCTCATTACCTTATGATACAACACTATTTACATTATGTATCATTTTAATAATTAGTGTGCTTTAAAGTTTTTTCTTCTTTTTTTTTCAGCTCAATTTTCAATTTTAGATTATGAATGAAACAGAAAAAAAAACAATCATTATACTTATATGTATATCTATAAATTGAAACATATCAAGATAATAATCATAATAATGATATTAGTAATATAGTAGTAATAATAGTTTTGTATAAGTAATTATTAAACATTTTCAATCTTTTTTTCCGGAAGTATTCCATAAATGAAAAACTATACATCGGTAACTGTAAAAATAATTAAATAATTAAAATTTATTTTTATTGAAAATTACTTTTTATGTAGTCGTCTAAAAAGTTTATTGTTAATGTTAATTATTCTTAGTTAATATTAGTGATTGACTATTAACATTATACTATTCGGAAGTGAACAATTAACTTAATTTATAATATTCAGGTATAAAGAATTCTAGAATCATTATTATTTTTTTTAACATAATAATCTAAAAAAATAAAATAATTAGGAAGTTCAGAAGAAAAAACTGTTGAGATGCCTTCTTACAAGAATGAAACAGTTATCAGTTAATGCTCTGAGGTTTTAAGAAGCAACCCAACTGAGATTGATTAGTGACAAGTAAATGCAACAAAATTAAAAACAATCTCCATGATACTGTATAAACAATAATACAGTGGTAATAAATACACTAGTGATTAATTTTAAGAGGTTTCTGAGTCATGACTGAGGTTCATCAGTATCTGTAAGAGATGATTATCACGAGTTCTAATGAATGATCATCACATTTTTATCATAAATGGATTGAAGTAAGAATCTTATTGTTGGATGTTAATCCAGAGTCCTTTATTCTTAAATATTTACCTGAAAGGCTCTGGGTTAAATCACTGAATGTACTCGTGAATATAAACTGATGCAGTGTCCCATACTAGCATGAGAGTTATCTAGTGCACCTGTAATTTAAAATAGTACGCAGCTAAGATCGATCTGAGAAGAATAAGTATGAACAAATTCTAAACATATTACCTCCTAACTACATTAACCTAAGATATTATAAAAAATATTAGAAAATTAATCAAATTTAAATTGAAAAGTGTTTCCAGTCGATTAAACTTTGAAGGATAGAACAAACAAGCACTCCTCTCTTCTTTGCATTGATCAAGGCTAGAGTAAGACTTCATATCCATGTTAAGAGAGAATGGTAGATACGGTCTGTGTGCTCTGCGACGATAGCTTCTCGTATACTAATGTGTGGCACAGTAGAAACAACCATACGGAAGGAAGCATACTTACTACGAATATGAAAATAGATTATCGATTGTGAATATTAATCGTAGTCTTGCTGTATTATTTAAACTCATTGTTACATTAATATATCCTTTGAATTGCATAATGTTTAAAATGAACGGATTACCTGATTATGTAATTTAGCCTTAATTTCAGTGGTGAATAATATATGTCAACTCATTGTAATACGATTTCTCTTTTACCATTTAACGTATTCATTTCCACATACCTAAAGTAAAAACATTTTAGCTCACAGCTATAATTGCACAGAGCTCAGTTGTGTGTTACAGTCAGTTAATTTACTGACTATATAAATCATTATGTCAATTCAATTACGACAACGTTGGGCAATTATGAAGCAACTCTTTGTAATTGGAATTATATTTATACTCTTCGTATGGGACTCAGAAAATATTAAAAATATTATTTTTATTCTGAAATATATCAAAGAATGCACACTAATCTACAAGTGTGTTCAGGTTCTTAAAAAAATAGGGGTACAATAATCGAAAGATGAATATTGTTACTTATTTTAATCGGACGCTAAGTTTGTGGTTTTAAAGACTGCGAAAGATAGGAATTTAGCGAAATGCATGTAACTAGGTGACAATATAATCCTTGCTTTATTATCATTGTCTAAAATAATTTTGTTAGTACATAATTTGTCTCGAAGAATTTGTGTTGGGAAATTAGGGGTACACAGAAACAGTAGGTAGAGCATTTTCGAGGGGATAATACAGCATATTACCCAGCATGTTTCATGAATAAGGAATTAAAATGCCATAATCCAAGGAAAAATAAATAATGTATCAAAGGTCGATTTTATTCACGCTTCACATATGACCTGTCTACTAATGAGAAGTAAGCGAAAACAAATAGAACCCAAGAGTAAAATGTATCCTACTAGGTAATGAAGTAAATGAGCAGAGTCGCAACAAACGACTACACAAACCTAAATTAGGATCTAATGGGCAAGATTTTAACATGAAGGAAGTTAAGTTTGTCTAATAAGTGACGGAAGTGTTTACACTATTTAGAGTCCTTATTACTTCGGTAGTGGAGTAAGAGATAATCGTTGGCTTGAGCACTTATAGTGCAACATCGGAAGACGAAAAATTGAAAGTAAACCCGTTTCGTAAGTAGTGTGTAATAAACTGCTTCAGATAGGTCGAAAATTTATTTGCAAAGTAATTCATAGATAGAATAAATTTATAACGAAGCATTTTAGCTTAATGAAGCCCAGCTACAAAAAAATATGACAAAGTAGATGTGCAAAGCGCAATGGAAAAGGAAATGTTAGATACTAATGCATTCACTATATTGTAACACTGAGTCAGCATGAGCCATCGTTTCTAAAAGGTGTCTAGAGCAATTAGTTTTGTATGCTAAAGTGCAATCATTTCCAGGAATATTAAGTGTGTAAGTAACAGTTAAATAAATTTCCAATCTAGATTTATTATTCATATAAACATTACAGAGAATAAAAACTCGGAATTCAAATAACGGTTGGACATTAAACTAGAATACGGGAATCACTGTTATCAAAAATACCTATTATTAAACTCAGGAGTTAGTGCGGACAGTATTTGTTTGTAAATTAACCTGCTCTGAAAACTAGAAACTTGTAAGGATGTTTGAGTCGTAAGTCAACCAATGAAGGAAACTTTAATAACTCATTACCTTTTATGGAGAGATCATGATGGAGGTGGGCATCTCCAAAACACTTCCATTCATATTTAGAAGTACCAAGTCTTAATTTCCATTTCGAGTACCATAATGCCACGTTGCTGAGTTTAATACTTATGATATCATGTAATATAGGTAAGTTTATGTAAGGTGAAAAGAGTACACAGTATTAACTGATTAGCATACAAAAAGGTTCACTTATGAAGAAGCATTTTCAACATCATTAATCTAATCTATTATGAGTAGGGAACTTAAAACACTACTTTGAATAAAAGCTATTCCAGTAGTTCAGTATTCGATAATGAAGAGTTTAAATGAGTCATCAAGTGAAATGCAAAGAGATATTGATATTCTGATGTGCCCTAAAACTTTTACTAAATAGGTATACCAAGTTTTGTACTTCGGAGCCATTATGCTTGTGCTAATAACACTTCATTAATACCCTTTAACTCATGGACATCTTTTATTTAGATACAAATCATAGTAATTTAGACAATAACTGTGAAGTAATTGAGTTCGAAATAATGCATTTATAGTCATCCTAATTTCTTAGTTAAGTGTCGTGTATAAGGTATTCGACTTTATTATGCTGCTTAGACTTAAGGATGCAACAGAGTCAAAACTCAAGTTACTGACATGATAAAACATGTCCAGTTCATTTGTAAGACTATTAGACAAAAATGTTGTTTTAGTTTGAGCATCACAGAAAGGTTTGTTGGAGGTCCCAGTTCACATTCTAAAAATTATAATATTGTCTAATTTTTTGTTGTAGTACGAAGATATCAAGACTCATCAAGCAGTCGAATAAAGTAAAACTTTGACTTTTCAGCAAGAACTTAATCGTCATAATCCTAATGTACAACTGCAAGAATCAGTAATTGCCAATGAAACTCCTTACAACAGTGTCATTCTACATTAAACTAAAATATTTTTTTCCTATCGGTCTATTATATGGGTTACCTACCTGTATCATTATGTTGAATTCTCAACAAGTTAGAATAGAAGGTTCATTACAACTGTTTGATAAAAGTAAAAAATATAATTTCTAAATAAATTTGTCATTTAATCATTTGATATGTACTATTTCAGTTGTTGAAATTTTTGTTTTCAATCAAAATAAATTTATAACTAATAACATAACCTATTTTACTTAGCTTGAAATACGTATTCTAAAGCTACAAATTGATCGTAAATCCATTTTTCTATGGATTCAAGAGTTACTATCTCATCACTTTTGATAATCCACTTCTATGAATAGAATCAAAGTAGTTTCTCTAGCTTGGTTCTATGTATATTTATATTATATGTATAACATTAATTTTTATTCTTACGTAATAAAGCATTGAATTTTTTCATGCATTTATGAAGGCTAACAGAATATATCTTATAATTTAATCAATATTACATGAACTATCAATTTTTATAGTTGGATGAATTTGTATCTCAATCGGAATATACAAATTCATCCTACTACCAAATCGCCCATTGCATAAGTATGACTGTCTGGACTCAGTAGTCAAGTGGTGAACGCGGTGGCGTTTGGCACAAAAAGGGAGTGAGTTCGAATCCCACTGTGTACATCAACATTTGGATTCAAGTACATCCAGCCGACGAGTCCCAAATAGGACGAAACGCTCGTCGTGGATTTCACTTGTCAGTCACAATCCAAATTAAATGATGTCAAGTTATATCTTTGTATTTTATAACTATTCTTGACAATAATGATTATTTTAAGAATAAGATTATTTGTCTACAATTCTACTTACAATAGTAAAAAGAAGTTTATCACAATTTACCTCAGTAAATATAGCTTAAATCCTAAAGATTTGATCCGAATAGCCTCTATTAAAAGAAGCAACATTGATATATTAGTTTCAGTTTGACTAAGACATAAGTTTGAATTGCTTGTATTAATCCTTGTTGACCATTATTTATATTAAGTAATTTAGAATACCCACGATATGTTTAATAATTATTAAGTAGTTGATGATAGCATTTGTGCAAACTCTGTTTCGTTCGAGACACAGCATTCAGGGAAAATATTCACAAAATTTTTAGACACTTCTGTTTCAGTTCTTCATTGATAGATTAAACCAGAAGTAAATGTAAGTCCTTAATTCAAATTAATGCTTACAAAAAAATTTTTCCTATCTACTGTGAATGATTTATGAAGCATTTACTTTTATATAATGTAACCAAATGTTCTGTGGGAAGTATTACACTAAAACTATTGACAAGTTCAACTTTAAATCCCATTTCTACTGAATCTAAGAAGAATAAATACAAAACTATCATTGCATCATGTTCAAATTAAGGTAAAATGGAAAGAACTGGCTCAAAATTTAACATCCATTCTACACAATTTGTTAAATTTCCTCTTGTTGTAGACATTAGCTTTGCTTTTGTTGCACTGTTTTACAATTCCATTCTTACATGTTTACGATATGCATAAACTTAATGTGAACAATAATATCACAGTTGAAAATCATCAAACGACATACGTGTAATTACTTGGTTTAGCTTTCAGTCGCAAAAGATTCCATACAATATTATTCTTATAGTTTTGACGAACTTACACAAAGTATCAAGTAAGTAAGTTTAAGGCATCTTTTTAAATTCATAGCTTAATAACCTAATGTGAAAGTTGTTATGTAATCCTCTTACCTGATTACTAAAAAATGTATAATCTTGAGAATGGAACTGAATCGTAACAATTTAATTAATGACCAAATAACAGAGAAATAGTACGACAAATATGTCATAATATATAAACAATATTATTTTATCATGGCGACAAATTCAGAAAACGTTTATGCATACTTATTCTATTTTACTTGTTATCATCCTCTCAATGGGGGTCGATCATATCAACTCGATGCACTGATTTTGATGATACGTTGTAGCTAAGCTTATAAATTTTAGTTGATTACTCATAATATTATTAAAATAATAGTATCAATAAAAATAGTAACAGGTTTCAGTATGGATACTAAACTCGAATTGCTGTATTTATTGCTACATGGAAAATTCTCCCATGTTATTCCATCCCGCTGAGATATCATGATTCAAATGAAATCAAAGGTCAAGTGAAAAAACACTAAAAAGCTTTGAGTGAAAACAAGGGAATGTATACAAGACAATCTTGCATCATGTCTACATAACGTTGGTGAAAACTTATTTTAGTTAATCCCTGATTTCACTGTTTTATTGATTTTTTATTTTCATCAGAAAATAACTTATGTATAGACTGACATTCTAAATAGGTAACGGAATAATCTATTTACTAGAGAGACTTTATATATAACTTATTTCTAAATGTAAAGGTAACTATCTCAATTGAGATTTGATACCGACTAGAGTATCACTGAAAATTACAAAGAGCTAAATAGCTGTTGCATGTTCAATTATAATCAATGAACCCAAACTCAGTGAATTCAAAATAATATGTTTTTGGTGGAATATTGAAGCCCTTTATTGGATCTAGTCTTCAGTAATGAGAATAATATTATGTTTATTTGACCTAAGTCAGTCGTTATAGCTAGTATTTCTGTGAAGAACCAGTTCACATTTAAAAATATTCACCAATTAAAAGGTGATACTAGTTGTTGAGTTAGTGTTATTTAGTCCTTTACTACTGGGTAAGAAAACTGAAATTCTTTATAAGATTATATGTGATCTTTTTCTTGAGTAGGAACTAACTATCATTCCTTTTCAAAATTTCATCAGTTGATATCAATTTATGACAGGAATCGGAAGTAAAAATTCTAAACTATTTGTTAATTTATTTGTAAAACTCAGTAAAATCATTTCTTAGGCTAGATTGTGTAGATTTGTCAATGTGATGGGATTAATAACATACAGACATTGGTAAATTTTCTATCACGAAACAGTAAAATATTATTACTGTTAAGTGATATTGGAAAAATACCTGTATTTACAGATTACTTTCAATCGATTATAAGAGATGAATTACACAATTATAAATGATACTCATATAACATTTCAGTAGCTGGATTAATGAAATTCATTACAGACTAAAAAATGAATACTTTACAACCTATAAGTTTTCAGCTAATCCTAATATAAAAGTGAATAAGTAGATTGATAAATCATGAATGTAAACAAGCCTGCACTGTGATGACTGTTGACTATAATTACTACTGTTACTACTAATAATACTACTAATACAACTACTAATATTAATAACATAATTTTTACTTCAACCAAAGTTATTCGCAAAATGATATAATAATAATAATAAGTGATATATTTCACTGTTGCTAGATTTTGTCGTCACAAGTACACATATGCCCTTAAAAATGCAGTTAATTGTTTACGTCTATATTAATTTTGAATCATGATATTTTTATGTCATAGTGTGTTGTAAAACAATTGAAATTTGTTTCATGGCATTTTTTTCTCATCATCTCATTGTACGATAGACAAAGAAATTACTGTTAGTAAAATTAATGCAATGCATTTGTCAATATAGAATAGATCATTTGTTTACAGGAATTGGAAAGTTGTATAGCTAAATATAACCTTATGTTATCCGCAACGTTTTGTAATGTTTTCAAGCATTTTTTGCATTAATTGATCTACACGTAAAAGTTCATTTTTCCTTGAGATATCAACTTTTGCTGGATTGTCATGTTCATAGAAGTGAATTGCGGATAATGTCATTTTTAAAATAATAAAAAAAACGTTAGCCTTAATTATACTAAAATAAATAGAATCCACCTATTGAATGATTAGAAATAACTTGAAAATACCGGATAAAATGTATTAAATGAATACTTGGTTATTTCCCTTGAAGAAGCGTGGACCAGCTTACCGAACAAAACGTTGGATTTTTTCTTTAGTCCGTTGAGATTATTCACAAATATATTCTATTCAAATGTCCTAGATACACTTGGTGCTCAAGTCTTGTAAATATTTTCGTTCTTTTTTGGACGAATATACCTATAGAATACTAACTACAATGAGTATAACTCCTGTCCAAATATAATATAACCCTACTAATAATTTTCAGACTTTACGAACATACAATCTAACACTTTCATGAAGGAAAAGAAAAAAATGGCAAAGAATAAACATTTTATACACAAAATGGTACATTATAAATTCAAAAAGTTTCAGTAGTATGAATTTATTTTTGAGTATTAAATTAACTACTGTAAAAGAATTTTATGAAATTACCTTGAAAAATCCGCCATGGCTTCTATCATCGGTTATCGTTAATTTCAAATATATTTGTTTAAATTGAGTATATAGTAGCTATAAATAGAATGTTTATGTTCATATTTAATCCGCATTTTTTTGAATTCACTAATAATTCTTTTATGATTAATATAATAAATAAAATAAATGAAATTGATACTATTTTATTAAATCCTCAAAAATGTGTTTTATTATTGAACTATTGAAAATATCTTAGATTGATCATAGGCGAAGTGGAACTATGCATAAATGTATATTTGTTATATAATAATAAGTAATCAACAAATTTGTGCGTAGAAAAATGTGTTTTTTGTTTGTTTATACTTTAGCTTTTTTTGTTAATCATTTTGAAATGTACATTTTGTGTTCCCTACTGCTTGTTAATTTTTATCACTAAGATAGATAGAGCGTAACGAATTTTTCATTGGTTCATATTTTTGTACATGATACAATGTATAATGTGAATAAAAAATTTTTTTTCATATATTCATTATTTCATAGAAAATTGTCTTTTTCATTATGTTGGTGATAGTAGAGAGGGAGAGGGGGGAATGGCGTTACATATACAACTGACTGTTAAAAATCGAAACTAGTCTACACCTACACATACAACAGATACAACCACTAGCAAACATATACTAACGTATACACATGCGCCTTTATTAGTTATTACATCTATCAAACAGTGTAATAAGTTATTTTTATTTTTATTCATGTAAATGGTGAAAAAAGTATTAGAAGAAGAGAGGAGAGAGAAATTTGACGAAGAATGTCATTCGTTGTATACATACAACGGGTGGTGTTTTTTTTTTTTAATAAACCAATTAGAAAGTAGTATTTCAATTAAGTGAATTAATTTTTAAATGTAGACAGTGAATATATTATGATTAGTTTCTCAGACTCAGGATTAGAAATGGAATAGATAATTGAAATTTCTTAAAACCGTTCAAATCGAATAGATGTTGAGGGGTTTCTGAATGATTTCCTGTTATATTTAGACATACTTTAGAGAATTATTAACTCATTAATTAATGTTAAACGAATAATAGTCAACTATTCTATTATTAACTGAGAAATTACCCTTGAAATGTCATTAGTAATGTTACAGGCTTAGACATATGAATAGTTGACAACGGACTAACAATGTAATAAATGCAACTCTAAAGACAAATTATCCAGTGTTATTGTCGCTGTAATTAAACTGCACAACAACTAATATTACTTAAATGATTGCCAATTTTATCGAAAAGTTATGTGTATGTTAAAGATGATTTTATCAGCATTTTATATGCACATAGTCAAAACAGTATTGTATAAAACGCCTATAAATAGTAAAATGTTAATACTTACTATTCAGTCGTTAAGATCCAGGATAAGTCATGTTCTTACAGCATCTCTGTTCATCACTGAGTATATAATTTTGTAAAACCTCTATGGTAATGAGCGATATTTTATTCAAGAGTCAGAGAAGAAGGAAAATATGAATCATTGTGATAGTTCTACCTGAGTTTCTCGGCAATGAATTCCATTATACGTTATAAACTCCTTATAAAACATCCAGGTATATTCAGTTGACAGGTATAGTTAGATAATGTGAATAAGTCTTAAGTAACAGAATTAATGGGATAATATGCATATTAAAAAAAAGATATCAAGAATATTTAGAAGGAAGCTATAAACATTGTAGTTGCATTTATGATTTGTTTGTATAAAATATTAAACCGAATAATACAGATACTTCTAGCAACATTTTATTAAAGTTTTACAATTGCCATTTTCAGTTATTAATGTTTGTAAATGAAATACTTCAGATTTGTATAATATAGATCCTTTCTAAAAGCATACAGGAGACTAAGCATCTTCAACATCACCCAGAAAGGCGAGAGGGAGAGTTAAGTACATTCCTATGCAAGCAGATTTATACACACTTAAACAAGTTAATAATCAGTGTGGTCTCAAGTTACATAGTGGATAACATGTTGCAGTCTGAAATTTCTAACTGAACATCAACGCTAAGATGCAGAAAATATTCACAAACACGCCATCTGATTCACTATGCTATCCACAACACAATTGTATATATAAATGTAATTGGGTGATAATCTCGATGTCCTTTGGTATTACACTAAATACGTATAAATTGTTTAATCATTAGATTAAAATTACAGTCGTTTTACTGGAGTTAGGTAATAAGTTTAATTGTTTATGTTCATCATAGATTGATCATGGTCGAGTACAGCTGAAAACTAAGGTAACAATGGACGGCTATTTAACCCTAGTATGATACTCATTAAAAGTGCATGATCTCGATTCCATCGTGGAGGAAAGGGAACATTGTAATGTTCAAGTAAGAAATAGTGACTGGTGGAGTTCATACATTGTCGGAGTGAGATAGGATAACATTTGGTGATCGTTGCACTATATCACAAATTGATGGAAGTTGGCAGTTAGGACACTAGTCAGCCTAGTGTTGTAGACTGTTAAGCGTTCACCGTAAGACCTTGAAGGTTTAGGTTCAATTCCCTGGTAGCATCGAGGGTGCACATTGCTGAGGACTCGCATAGTAGGATTAAACATTGGTAAAGTATGAAGTTAGTTAATAATTGCTCACATTTTCAATGCATTAAAGATGTCAATAAATCAATAGTTCAAACAGTTTTTGTAACCTTACAAGCAAATAATTGAGTTGACTTTAGAATGAGTTGTTGAACCATACATTTACCGGGTTAATAATCATAATTCTTCTATCAAATGAAACGTGTTTATTATCAGAAAACGATCTATTAAAATATTCACTTATCCTTTAAACTATTAGTTATGTAACTGCTTCACCAATCTTTGGTGATATACTTGATTATGAATGCAAATTAATTATAAGTTGGTACCACAGTATGTATAATGATTTGTAGTTTACGAATGAAATGAGTAGAAAATTCAATGATGTACTAATGAAACGGTCTAATTTCTTTGCATTGAGTGATCCATAACAATAATGTACATTAATCTGTCAATTTATGTCTCTGTGAAAACTCCCTAAGTGATATAAATATCTATTAATTTGATATCACGAATTAGTTTAAATTAGACAACTACTGATCTCCAGGAATCATTAGCCAGCTGTTTCGTTCTAGTATAGAACTGTCTAACAGTGTACATTCACAACCCCTTCAGGGATTAAACCCATGATCCTCTGGCTCCGTGGTGAATGCCTTACCATTTGTCCTCTGAGTAGGCTCTTAATAGTTGTTAACTCTAATTCAGTCAGTCCGTGATACGTAAACCTGTATATTACCCTTTTCTTGTTACGCAATATTATTATTTCAGCTTAATCACTAACCCGTATATTTATAATCAGATTGACTATAATTCTATTCAGAATGAATGAAACTTATATAACAGCACAAAAAATTTTTAAGAACCATCCTTTAACATCCATTAACACACATTCACACATAATCGTAAAATCTACACTACACATATCCCAAAAATATTTTCTATCCATCTATGTGTAAGGAATATTTTTCATTCGATATAATGAATACATACAACAAAAAGTATACACATTCAACTATTCACACACAATAAATGAATTGACATGTAAAAAAATTTTTTTTCATTGAACTTTCTAAAAATGTCGATTACATCATAATCTAACAAAAGGCCTGACTAACTACCACCTGCTTCTCTTATTTTTGAGCTAGTTCTTTTTCATTTTTCATTAGAAAATGTTATTGTTGTTGTTGTTATTGTTTTTTCTTTCAAAAAATAAAATAGATTAATAAAACAACATGAAAATTAGTTAGAACATCTGTTCAACATTGACAACTTAAACAAGAAACAACAGTATTAGAAATAAAAACATTGAATTATAGAACAAATTGCATCACATTAAAATGCTTTGTAAAATACTATAAAAGATGTAAAATGAGATGGATGGGAAAAGTTGAAGCTGTAAAGGCTGGGTGGAGGTGAGGGGGGGGGAGGAGAAGGAACAAATGAGTTAATCATAAAACAATGGATGAATAAATGAGTGACCACCTGCTTTTTGCTATTCATTATTATTTTGGTAAGTTGCTGGTTATTTGATGATCAGTTTAATTAATTATGATTAGTTAAGAAAAGTAAATTAGACAAACAGTTTATGACTGACTGTATAATTCATAATATTAGTTAGAATAGTGAAAGATCATTTAAAGAAAAAGCTATATATATATATGTATTTATATGATTCAGAATTGGGTAATATGGTAATAAAACGGATTAGGAACTAAAAATCTACATCACCAGGGCATTGTTTCATCTAAACAAAATATCACTGACCTGTGCTCAAGCATGACTATATGATAAACTGAACTCAAAACCTTGAGGTCTCGAGGTAAGCTGTTTTAATTTTAGAAAACAAACAACCTATTGGTTTCTCTTATTTCTAACTTCAGTCGATTCATGATATTTTGTCAATATCACTCAAAATGTCACCATTTGGTAGGTGTTACTATGGCTACTAGATGTTAAACAGATTAGAACGCCTGAACTACTCTGATCTTGCAGGATACGAATTTATATTGATGCTAAATGCTCTCCTGTCCTAATTTTCGTAAGTTGTCTGGTTACAGTCAATATGTGTTGTAAACTATGAAATTCGATTTATTTCTATCGTAAATAGATATTTCCTACCAGGTTAAACTGTTTGTTGAGTGATTGATTATGCTACCGAGGAATTCTGTACTAATATGAAGTTACTGTTCAGTGCTCCTTATTTTTTAATGATACTCAACAGGGATCTGCAATGAATGCTAGTAATTAGAAGATATGCACAGAATTATTGTTGTCTTAAATATGAATGCATTTATCTTGGATAAATATGTTATTGAAGATATTGTTTGATAAAATGTATACCAGCATGATGTCAAAGAGTATAATGTGTACTGTAAGAATCCTATCGAGGAAAAGCTTAATTTTATTGTGTAGTTTTTGCTTGAAAAGAAAACGACATCTATAATTGTTTATATGATCAGAAATATCACTCCACTATAAATACTAGCATGCACCATCATATTTTGTTTGTAGGCTTGGATACTACATTGTCGCCGAAAATTAAACCAAAATTTTTCATTATGCATAGAACTGCAAATATTTAACCAAAAGATCTTATCCCACAAGGCAGTAGAACGATGCCTAGAAGTACAATTCAATCGTAGCCTGAAGCTAAAATAGTTTCATATGCCATTCGTTGTCCATAAGAATCGTAAACCGAATCCACCAAATTGATTGGAAACTTAAGTTTTGCAATGTCTATACATAAGCTCTCTACTTTTCTGCTGACCAAGTTTGAGTTAAAGAAGTTCGTCTCTCATTCTCCCTAGTTTCATAAAAAGTACTCCTACAAGATTTGTTCTATGAATAGGAGTTCTTGGACATTAGATATAAATACATGAAAGCTAGAGTACGTTTCAAGAGGGAGAGTGGACTTCAGGCACCCTTAGACATACTAAGGAATTTAGAAGCCGATTATCCTATCTTTAATTTTTTATAGACTTTAAATATCAGCACTTTGAGTTGGAGGTAAGTCAGTTTAGATTATCATTTAATGTTATTACCAAGTCAATATGAAATACTGTAGTGACAGTCTAAACGAACTGGCTAAATTTTCCATATATTCTTTTCATTGTTAGTAATGAACTGAAAATACTAGAATTACTTTTTGAATATAACCTGCTTTAAGTGTTTTTAATTCCTGAAATCATTGTAATCGATGAGGATTAATGATTGATAACCAATAGACATATCAACATAAATCCAATCTGTCAGCTAACCACCAAATTAAACTTTAACTGAATATGACAGTTAAGACAAATACAAAAGTAAATGAGTATGATGAAATTCACATAGGAAACTAACTAAAAGGATAATCGTCAAGATAAATTGTTGAAACAATTGAAAAAAAAACTTATTTCTGCCTAAAGTAGGAAGTAATAATGTTGTCTAGCATAAAAGTAAATATTTTTGCAGAATTCATTCAATAATCTGAAAATCATTTTAATAATACATTTTTACCGTAATTATAATTATCATAATTTTCCCAAGTTAATATTTAACAAAACTAACACATAAAAAGTGACTCAGATCCTACCCTTCTTATCCTTTCCGCTCTCCACCATTAAAATTGAAAAAATAAACTAAATTAAAGTACCGTTTAGTTTAATGTGGAAATACATTAGCTTGTTATTAGCCTATTTGTGAATTAAAGTAAACTGTAAAATATAGCTGACAACAGTAATGATAATAATAATAATAATATGAAAAAACAACAATAGAAACGACTCTACTATCCAACTAAACAAACATATATTACGTAACAGTTATTGCATATATTTAACAAATAGTATTGTAAACAGTAGAAAATAGCATAAGTAGAAAAATGTAGATAAATGCATCTAATAGATTAGATAAATATAAATATTCAATGTGTTTGAAAGAAAATTATTTATCTGTATTCATTGTTTTAATCAACAATAAAGTAGGTATATATATATATATATATATATATATATATATATATATATATATATATATATGCATATTTTTCAGTATAAACAATGAGTAGATAAAGTTGCTAAGTAAGTTTATATAAAATGCAAGAAAGAAATTTTTAATTTCATACTTTATTACAGTTAAATGAAATGACTAACTGACTGACAAGTTTTACAAATATTTAATGAAAATGTTAAATTATCAAAAAAAAAATTCGACCTAATTTTTGTAATCTATTTATTCTATACACATTTTTGGCATAAATAAATAAATAAAATGAAAATAATTAATAATATACAGTATAAAAATATCATACATTATTATTATTATTATTATTATTATTATTATTAAAATATTATGAAATATAAACATAGTGATATATTTTTCAATGTATATTTATCATGACTATGATATTGTATGAGTAAGTTTAGTTTGAATAATAAGATTTTTATTCATATAACTTAGTCATGAAGATGGATAAAATGTCAATGAATAACTATATTAACTGTTGTTCATAGTCTATAATGACCTCTATAATACAATTATACACATATTTACACTTATTCACTTATTGTCTTAATAACATACTATAAATAACCTAATCTAACTCTAATCATTCGAATATATTTAGAGCATAACAGGAATAAGCCTATGAATAAGAATGATAATATTTTGAACTCTATTACACCCTCCTTACTTCTTTTTTCGAATGTGGATTTCACTTCCTGCATTTATAAACATATGCATTTAGTTTTTATGCATCTATATTCATGTAGTTGTAAGTAGTTGATATACATCAATACTGTCATTTTATAGTCATGTAAAGCAGTTGAATAATGTCTAGTTTATCCTAAGTAGTAGTATCAGTAATAATAATAATAATAGTGTTACTAGGTATACTAATAAAAATATATAGTATCATTCTATGTTTACATCTATTATCTGTTCTGCAATGTCTGAAATATGTTATTTAGTCCAAAACGTTTTTAAAATATTGACTAATATATAAAAATATAAGTAATATTGAAGTGTATATGTGAATGTTTAGATAATTAAAAAAAAAAAAGAATTGTATAAATAGTTTAAGATAAACAAAATTGAAATACTACCACTAATAGTATTGGTAAACTTGACGAAATGTAAGTACTAAGAATAAACTGGTTTTCTCGTATTCCATTGACCAACATTTCTTTCTACTCAATTATTTTCAATTTTAATACATTTACATTCTTCGATTTGTCATTTTCATGATTCTGTCTGTAGGATTGTATATAGTAAACGAAGTTGAATAGTGACCTAATTGTAGGATTCTTACTTAGAAAGTAAAAAAATTTATTTACCTAACATAAAACATCTAGAGAAAACAGCTTCAATTTCAACGGAGCAAAAATTCTTTAAAAAATGCTTCGGTTCTTATAAAGAAAGATTAACAGCCGAAGCTCAACAATATATGGGTAAATTGCAATAATAAAATATGGAGGTATTATAACATTCATTGAGGTATTCACAAAATAACCCCAGTCTGAAGTATCCAATGAATTGGGTTGAAGGGGGTGGGAGCAGTTCATAATTCCTTTAAGTAATGTCTTCCTAATTTATTATAGACAATTATTTGCTAAGCTTACTATAACTCCATATGATATAAACAGGTGATAGGAAGTATTTTTAACTGTACCATGGCAATCAATAAATAATAAATAAATTCAGATATTATCTATTACTCCAGCATCCTCCTACTATCTAATACTATAAACTAAGAAACATAACATTATTATTTGGTTAACTTTAATAATTAATTTTACTACTGTCGACTCCCTACGTTAACACTTAATCGCGTACACATACACTTATCTATTTTGTTAAAGTTGGGTTGTGACTGGCAAGTCGAAATCCAAGACAGGTATTTCGTTCTATTAAGGACTCGTCAGCTGGATGTACCTGAGTCCTAGTGTTGATATCCACACCAGGACTGGTCCTAGATTTCGCTTGCCAGCTTACGGTCCAACTTAAGTAATACTTGTGATCTATTGCTATATCCAGACATTCTGCTCAGGATGCATCTGTGGCAACAAAGATTGACCAGTTTCAGCCCATAATAAATCATCAGGGAAGATCCAAATACATCCTAATTATTTATCTATTTTGTTTAGAATCGTTTAGTTTAATTGCGAAGCCCGATTATGCTACCTTGTAACAGAATATGTAATCACCTTTTGACCCACAATTATCAACATACTCATTTATTCTTATGTATTATCAAATATGAATGATCTTACAAGTCAATCTTCAGGTCGTTTATTCTTTTCCGTGATATCTTCATCCACTGATTACTATCGAGCAATCATAGTGGCAGTCTACCTCATGTTTACATTTATCCTCGATAATTTCGATTTGTAATTATTTCCCTGATGAAGTTCGAATCAGCCTGTCGACGGAAACGCTACAATTCATACTAATTTCATTTGTTGGAAATAATTGCAAATATAATTCATTAAAATGTCTTGTAGGCATTCGGTATCCAAGTATTCTGAAACTATTCCTATAAAATAAAATGCATCGAGTTAGATTTCTGAAGCAAATAGGATGAATTATTTTAAGATTCATAAAGCGTTATCCCATGACACAAGTATCATAATTAGGAAGTTTTCCTCAGTAATTCAAATCTTTCTGATTATTTCAAGAGGAAGTGATAAAACACTATGTAATGTATCTTGGGATGAACTAGTTCAAAGTGACTAGTGAAAGTTACTAGATTTTGTTTTAAGCATTTATATTACATTATTGATTAAATTAAGTAGATGATCTAGTGGCTTTCAGTAAATGGTGATAAAAATTTAGTCACCTATAAAAATGTATCAAATTACCAATAACTAAACACATTAGAAAAGTTATTGATGAATCTAGAATCAAATAATCGTTCATGCAAGTTTTCATATTTATGATTCGTATCATTCAGTATGTAAAATTAAAGTGTCATATAGGTGGTAGTGAACGTGGATATAGAGAAGGTTTCTATAAAAAGTAAAAATCATACGACCAGTTATGTGTGGCTCAATAATTCGTGTGAGGACTGTCAATAATCACTAACAGAGTATTCAACTATTCCAAGTACATTAATTCTAATCTACACTTTCTATTAAGTAAGTAGTTATTAATGTCATGTTGTATTATCTTTAGTTATAAATAAATAATATCCATCTAATTATAATATGCCCAATAGACTGAATATTTTGTTTTGTTGTTAAATGATTGAAGGCAGTTGATGGAATGCCTTAAGTTTAGGTTGACATTAGTCAACATGGAATAACTACAGTTTGATTGGGCTGTTGCCGATGCTACCAGTTGTGATTATTTAAATTAGAAAATTTATTTTTTTTCGTGCCTATAATTAAATATTATCGTTTCATTTGCTCTCATTCATATGTTTATGTTATTTAAGAATAGCTACATTTCCACTATTAACAAACTCATACTCTCTCATAAATACAAATGGTGAAGAAGATAAATTAAACGACTAACATTTCTAACGTATATACATATGACAATACTGAATTGGAGCTTGAAACAAATCAACTGTTTTAGTGGATACGTGAAGTAATACTAAGAAGCTGGTGTGCATGCGTGCGTTGAAAATTCAAAGGATATGAAAAATGGTTTCAGTTTCATTTAAAATTACTTAGGATACTAGTAAGATTAGGAGGAAATCAAGTAAATCAAGGATTAAAGAAACTGAATAAATAGAACCAATTAAATCATGAAGATTGGTAAGTCATCTGTAATCACAATGTCAAAATGGCTATGCTGATTTGCAGGTAATTTCCACGAAAAAAAAACTGGTATTTTTTTTGGAAAAATGCAACTGGCAGATCGAAGAATGCTGAATTAATATGCTTCACTGGGATTCTTCTAGGTGTTATATACTTATGACATCCTGAATAGGATGATACACTTTTGTCAACAAGTTGAAGTCTAGTGGCCAGTATATTTAACTCCAGTTCGAAGTTGCACTTTGGTTATAAGTAAAAATCGTTGAAATGCAACATATGTGCGAAAATAAGTTTCTACAGTGGTTTCGGTCGAAGCAAAGACGTTCTTCAGTTTTCATCGCTATAAATTTTGAAGTTAGTATGTTGAACAACATGAATTACAAGATAGTTCATACTGAAGGAGAAACGAACTAGAAAATTCGCAACAGAGACTTGCTACTGAAAATAAAATAATCAACGAATGGAAGGCTTTTAGTAATAAAATAAATTAGTGAATAATGGGTACTTTGCTATAATAAGTATAAAAGAAAAACCAATTTTACAGTGTAGAAAAATGTGAAAAAATCAGTTTTCTCTTCATTTGCCTGCATCAGAAAAGAAATTTATGGGGAAATGTACGAAAGTGTAGCTGATTTGTTGACTAAAAAGTCAAGTCAAAATCACAGTGAAATACTATTTCCAGTTAAACTAACTTTATAGCACATATGTAGACTAAACTCAAGAGTCAATTATTTATTCTAATTGCAAAGGCATTTTTAAGCCTCTCTGTTTTTAATCAGACTTTACTGAAGTGATTTTATGTTTTCTACGATCAAACAAGGCATCAAAAATGCATAACTAAAGTGTCCCTAACTAGAAAAATCAGCTGTTTAGTATTCTTCAATTTCTATGAGATGTTTGGTTGATGAATCTCTGTCAAGAAAACTTACTTTACAATGCATAAATCTCAACATACTGCTAAATTAAGGCATTTGTTTGTAACTTACTTACACCCGTTACCCCTCATAGAGGAGCATAGGCCACTCAGAGTATTATCCATTCAACTCTTTCCTGAGCAATCCTTTCCAGTTGTTGTTCATCCTTTTAATATCTACTTCCGACTCTCGACGCAGTGTGTTCTTTGGTTTTCTTGTTTTCCATTTCTCAACAGGATACCAAGTTAATGCTTGTCTTGTGATACAGTCTGATGATTTTCGCAGTGTATGTCCTATCCATTTCCAACGTCGTTTCCTGATTTCCTCTTCAGCTGGAAGTTGGTTTGTTCTCTCCCATAATAGGCTGTTGCTGATGGATTCTAACTAATGGACATTCAGTATTCTGCGAAGACAGTTGTTTATAAATATTTGAAACATTTTTGAAGATGTTTGCAGTAGTTCCATACGTTTCAGCTCCATACAGAAGAACTGTCTTGACGTTCGAATTCGTAAAAAGCGAATTTGTTTATACACATGGATTTAAATCCGAAAAATATGAGATCTAGATTAACTGTTATATTAGTAGAATGGGATATCTAGTAGAAAATATTCTTTTTGGTATTTACTTAATCAGTTGAATAACTATAATGTGCTCAACGCTGTATACTAGAAAAAATTCATTACATGATTAAAAATTTTATTTTGGTTCTGAAAAACAATCAATTTATTAAAATACAAAGTATCATTTGCTTATAAGAATGTTTAGAGTTTTATGGTACTCATTAATACATTGGCTATTTCAAACACAGTGGATAATTTTGAAAAATATGAACAAAGCTTGAAGTTGAAATGTTGCCGGGGTGTCGGATTTTATTATAACTAAATCATGTTTTACTGTGCTTAACACCATGTCTAATGAATACAAATATCTTAATATATATATAACTTTTTTATGTGCGATTTGAAACGTTCTTTCTTCTAGTCGACACTACCATGTTTTTTTTCAAATAACCTGAACTTTCTCCACTTCATAATTAATTATTACTAAACTTTTGTGTACTGGTGAATAGTCAAAACTTCAACATGGAAGGCCTCCACAGGATATACATTAATAGGTGATGAGAGAACATTTGATGCTTATGAGTGAATGTCATTCATAATTTGATTATTGAGTACGTCTATTAGCGTAAATGAAGATTACGTATTTGAAGTAAATGATGATGTGGGTAGCGCTATACTACTTAATGATATTCAGTGGTTCATTTTGTTATTAATCATTTTGAAAATATAACTTCGTTGTGATTTGTGAGTTTTACATGTAACATTAGCATTTATGTCATTTTCATTCTTAAAAGTTTATCTTCAGTTTCTGTGTTCTGTGAACATTTGTTTAATTGCGTTAATTTTCATTTTTCTAAGTATATTATTCTCTCCACACAGCTAACAATCGTATTCATGCTTGACTAATTTTTTACATATCCTTGTTATTGAGACATATATGCTAACATAGAAACAACAACAAGCCACTTTCCGTTTCGTAGAACACTGTCAATTAAGTTGTTGTCAAGTCTATTCTGGTGATATTGTCTACATGAGCAATGAAAATTTTAGGGAATTTTTGTGTAGAGAAAACAAAATTTAATGTCTTCCTAAGAAATACATATTATTCATTTGCTTCAGGTAAAAAAAAGTAGTATGATTTAACTCGTTCTATTTAGTTATGTAATTATAAAGGAAATTAATGCAGGTATTTATAGAAAGCTTTGGTGGTTGTATTGGGTCGATGAAATAAAATTACTTTATTCCTTGACAATTTTCGGAGCTGGTACTGAAGGACATTAAAGTGAATTCACACGACATCTTCCAAAAGAATTACCAGTTGTGAATGCTCACGAATTCTCTTTTGAATACATTGTTATTGAAGAAAAGTTGTATTGATCATACACATCCTTCCATGCAAAACATAAACCAGAATGTAACTGCAACGTGTCCATTCATTTTCGGGTTACCAAGTTTGCAAGTTTTTGGTGTCATTTATAGAACTGCTTAAGCTTACATCACCCACTCCTTATTAAATAACTGGATTGTGAAACACTTAGGTGGTCAACATCAGTGTTGTTGTCCGGTGCCCCATTCATATAATTTTATATCAAGCAAAGAGCTACAGTCTTCAAGTTATCATAACGTAAACTTCAATACTAAATATTTAAGCTTAGACAAAAGCATTCATTTATCAATCTTATGAGATACATTATTTTCCTAACAATTGTAATGAAATTTTGGGGTTTAAACTTTTCACGAAACAAACTAAAATATGAAGGTAGTTTACTTTTATTTGTGGAGCTGCTGAAGTGAATATAGAAACACCTGTGTGTGTTATCAAAGATTACTTTAATTCCGTCACACTAACCGCTATTTTTCAAGGTAACGGATAATTTTATAGAACTAATAGTTAGAATAGTATTAAACATTTGAGCAAACTTAGCTACATACTCCATGTGTTGGGATTCTGGCTATCATTATCCTTTTATTATCTAGCTTTGAAGTCTAAAAATGATGCTTTGTGTATTTGGACAAATATGCTATCTCATCTATGAATAATGCTACTTCCTTATTCTTTATAGGGATTATATTTTCTACTATCTTATATTGAATGTTTAGAGGCATTGTGTGTTTGAATGACCAGCATCCTACTCCACTGTCTCCTATACATGATGCTCAAATAAAGACCTATTACCAAAGATTATTGTTTCTTCTGTTAAATAAAACGGAACATACCCAGACTTTAAATTAGTGAGCCCTGTATTAAACACTATATTTAACTTTTTTATTTTACCTTAAATAAGCCTCCCCTTTTTGCAGTAACTGAGATTACGTATATATATGTATTTTACACTTAGTATCTCATTTTTATCGCTAAGTGCTACTATCAGATTTATTGTTTTTCCGTTTTTATTACATTATTATATTGTCCATAATACGTCAGACTCAATCCCAACTAAAAGCCTAGAGGATGTCTCATCGGTAGACATAGACACCGTTATGACTACAAAAGTCAAACTCCCGGAATTCAATCGTAGTGATCCAGAGTTGTGGTTTTCTCAGCTAGAGCATTATTACACGAGACACAATATTAAATCTGAAGGATTTCGCTATCGAGATCTATGTTCAGTCCTACCTCCTTCAGTAGCCAAAGAAGTCCGCAACTTGATTTTAAGTTCACCAACACCACAACCATACACTATCCTAAGACGAGAAATAATGAATCGTCTATCATTATCAGATGGACAAAGAGTTCAAAGGCTTTTCCAGGGAGAAACGTTAGGTGATAGGTCACCGTCACAGTTTTTACGTCACCTTCAAGCTTTAGTGGGTGACAACACAGTGGGTGAAGCAGTCCTAAAACAAGGATGGATACAAGCTCTTCCATGCTACGTTCAACACTGTTTGGATGCACAAGATCCTGACACCTCTCTATCTCATTTAGCACGGATTTCAGATAAGATGATGAAAAGAGGTCCTCCAACAGCATCACGTATGATACATCATACTGAAAAACTGGAATCAACAAATGATCCAGTCAAAGCACAGCTGATTACGAGGGTTAAAAGTCTCATAGAGGCTGTCATCACAATGCAAATGGATCATAGAGACAGAAGTAGGTCACCACAATGACCGAGGTCGAAGTTACGGAACAGGTCACAAGGGTTCAGACAATCTGAACAATTATGTTGATATGACTGAAACTTTAGTATTCAATCGACCGAATTTAGTCAATCATACGCCCGGCCCAAAGAGACCTCGAAGAATGTAGGTAAGGAATAATCACTACCCAGGTCGCGACGACTAAGGAGAGGTGCCTAAAAAGACGCTTGTTTTACGTTAAAGATAAAAATTCAGGCTTGAACTATTTGGTGGATACTGGTGCTGCACTTTGTATCATTCCTCAGAACGAAACCGAGCTGGGTCGGGGGAATTCCTCAGTTACACTTCATGCTGACAATGAAACTGAAATCGCGACGTTTTAGCAGAGGACTATGACGCTAGATTTGATGTTTCGAATGCAATTTTCCTGGGTTTTCTTTGTAACTGATCTTGATCTGGCAGCAATAGAAATGGACTTTCTACAAAAAATATGAATTTCTCGTTGACACCAATAAACGATGTTTGATATTAAGAGAAACTTTAAAGTGCACAAAACGTACAGAATATTATATCACATATCTAAATTTAAAAAAAACTTCGCCAGCAACAACAACAAACTTCCACGGTATACTCGCAGAATTTATGAACCTAACAAAACCGAACCCTCAACCTTCCAAAAGTAAGTTAAAAGTATGTTATACAATCAAAACAGAAGTGTCACCTGTTTTCGCTAAGCCCAGGAGACTAGCGTCTGATAAGCTGAAAATAGTTAGAGCCGAATTCAAATGCATGCTACAGCTGGGCAAAATAAGTCCATCTGATAGCCAATAAGCATCTTCTTTGCATATGGTCCCGAAGAAAAATAAAGGCAATTTTAGACCGTGCTAAGATTACAGAGCCCTTAACTATCAAATGTTACCAGACAGGTACCCGATACCGCATATCCAAGACTTTACAAATGGCTTACGTGATATGCAGGTATATGCTGAAATCGATTTAGTCAAAGCATATCACAACATTCTAGTAGCTGAGGGAGACATTCCAAAGACAGCTATCACAACACCTTCTGGACTATTCGAGTTTGTACGTATGCCATTCGGCCTACGGAACGCGGCACAGACATTCCAAAGATTCATAGATAATCTACTTCGAGATATGCCCTTTGCACAGGGGTACATAGATGATTTATTAATTGCCAGCCCAGGCTTGAAATCACATGAACAACATGTGAGGGCAGTGTTGAAATGACTAAACGAAAATGGCATGAACAAACATCAAAGTAAATGTGTTTTCGGTGTGGAAACACTAGAATGCCTTAGACACACCATAAACCCTAAAGGAATTACACCAATTAAATAAGGGGTGGATACTATTAAACAATACCCCATGCTATGCTTTCTAACACAACTCAGAAGTTTTCTTGGTTTAATTGACTTTAATCGCAGATTTATAATTGGTTGTACAGAACTAGTGCAACCATTGACGGATTCACTTTACGGAAAACCGAAAGAATTCAGGCTAACCTTTGAGGCCGTCGAGGCTATTAACCAATTAAAGGATAAACTTGCTTAAGCATCTACACTAATTTATCTAAGTTCTCACTACCCACTTGCTTTGATGGTAGATGCTTCGATCAAAGCCGTAGGCAACACTTTTAACCAACTAGTTAAAAACGCCTGGAAACCGGTTGCATCTTTTTCAAAATCCCACTCCAGCAGAAACGAGATATTCTGCCTTCGATCGAGAACTCCTCGCAATTTACCTAACCATCAAGCATTTCTGACACATGCTCGAAGACAGGGAATTCATAGTCTATACAGATCATAAACCGTTAACCACTCTATTAAAAGCACAAGCCGACAAATACTCACCTCGAAAAGTCCGACACTTCGACGAAATATCACAATTCACTAGTGATGTACGACACATTGAAAGCTTAATACAATCAGGTGGCAGGCGCATAATCTCGACAAGAAACAAATATAATAAAACAGTCTGCTGTTAATGCTGAGAATCTGAAAGACAGCCAGGAAAATGGCGAAGAGTTACAAAACCTATTGACAACTAAAAGCTCTAGTCTCAAACTGAAACAGCTCCCATCACCTTTGAAAGATGTTATGATTTACTGTGACACAACGAAGGCAGTGCCTCGACCTTTCGCTCCTAAAAATATGCGACGATTAGTATTTAATAACTTTCATTCATTGTCTCATCCTGAAGTGAAATATTTGACTAAACTAATCAATGCCATATGCATATGGCCAAATCTCCATAATAATGTACATAAATTAATTAGAGAGTGTTCGACGTGTCAACAATCGAAAGTTAGCCGACACTCAGAATCACCCATTGGAGTTTTTCCCCAACCGGATACACGTTTCGCATATGTACATATCGACTTAGTAGGCCCTTTACCACTTTCAAATGGTTTGACGTATTTATTTACATGTATAGATAGGCTCACAGGGTTTCATATAGCCGTACCAATCAAGGACATCACAGCCGAAACAGTGACCAAAGTCTTCATGCAGAACTGGGTGACCATTTTCGGCACACCTATAACAATAACGACTGACAGAGGAGCGCAGTTTGAATCTGAGCAATTCAACAACTTGGCTAAAATTCTAGGCTATAACAGAATAGGCTGCACGGCATATCGTATTGTGTGTTTGAGTGACTAGCATCCCGTTTCACTTATTCCTGCCCACGATACTCAAATAAAGACCTATCACCAAAGATTCTGGTTTCATCTGTTAAACAGAACGGAACGTACCTAAACCCCAAACATGTTCGCCAAGACTACTGGATATATCATCATTTGCTACTCTCATACAATATATATAGCATCCTGAAAATCAAAAGGTTGCTTACATTTTTTAATACTTAATAGACTCATGTCCATAGCTAAATGTCTTTCACAAATAACTGGAGCCTTCCCGTCGACATTTATGAGTTATTATTTTAAAGTTAGAAATCACAACGAAACAGTATCAACATGCATCGAGCCTTACGTAATCATGAGCTAACGTTACGAAAGTGAAGAGCCATGACCACTGGTTGTACAGAGCTTTGCTCTTTTTCAGTTAAGTGTGGCAAAATAATATTTGATCGCAATGTTCCTATTCCTTATAAGTAATTTCACGGTAATGCATTGAAAACGCCCATAAAATTAATGGTTGTTTTAGTATTCGCCATCGATGGTGACTATGTCTGTTTCAGTGAACATTACCAACTGAATGTGTTCTAGCATGTATTATTAATAACCATGCCTGTAAATTGGCTTGGATTCTGTATTAAATTTCAGAATAATAACCTATAATGTTGCCAGATTACGAGGAAACTGCATGGAAAGCATCTTTTCCTATGAACAACTATTATAGTTATTGTAAATATAGTTACGTCCTACTTACGACCAGTTGTACCTTACTCTTCATTCAACACAGTCTTCTGCTTGCTGTTTTCTTGTCGCATGTGGATTTAAACATTGGAAGTTGTCTTTTCAAGACAACAAACAAAATTTGGCTATATCCAGGCTGTCTCCTTTAATAACTTAGGTGCATACATCTTCTTTGTAACTGAATGTTCATTAAAGAGTAATTCATATTATTTAGTGTTATAATTTCATGGTCTCTTCATTAAGCTGATTTATTAAAGAATCTAGAGAGACACATATACATAAGGATCACCCTACTGATCTGAAACATAGGATCAGGGAACAGGATGGTTGTATAGCGGTAAATAATCCCAAAAATAAATAGTTGCATAGGCATTCAACACTGATGCTGACCATGTTTGTTTTAGCGGATACGACTAGTTGAAGGCGCTCGGTAACGCATCACCACCAGATCACGACATGATCCAGCGTGTGACGCATCTCTTTTTCTAGTTTGCCAGCCTATACGTCACTATCCCATTGATAATCATATACAGCTTCTCTTCCATCCTTCATTATCATTTGATTTCTTCTCATTCGTAAGAGTGGGTTTATTCGTTAGAAGTTGCTCTGGTTGTACGACAAGCGTTAATTGGTCATATACCGGAGAGCACTTATGTCTTTTTAATGTTACATACCATTTCCCTTTAATAACGCCTGATATTTTTCACTATATTAGTAAAGTTTGAAATATATTCAATCCTTGTATGAAAGCAAAGCATAACATTCATCCAACTTATATTATTTAGTGAATGTGCTCCACAAAATAAAATTAACGCTTGATAAATTTAGAATTGTGAGTTGCTATGTTACTTACATTTACATTTTTTACTATGTATCATGAGTTGCACTGCAGTCGATATCACTCGCAGACTTTTGTAGTAAATTACTTGATGCAAGCTTGGGGTGAGTCATAGATGCTTACAATCAGACCTGTAGTAAGTTTATATAATTTTGTCGGGCTGTTAGGGGATATTTAGTTGAGTTAACTTAATTCTGTCAGATATGTACACAATGATTACTCAAAAAGTAATGAAATCAGTGGGCTCTTGAAGTAAATTCTTACTTAAGTAATTGTGTGTTTGGAATTTATAGACAGATTATGGACGTTTGGTTGCTGTGTCAAACATACTTACTCCACAAATGAAGAAACTTTATATGAGTCACGTTTCAATTAAAAAGTGCAGTAAACACGTCTGTGCTAGTAAATTGAACAAAATAGAAAAGCCGATGACAAAAATAAGGTAGAAATCCTTGAGACTGGGTCGTTATGTAATAACCACTCACAGACCACTAACAGAATGAATCAGGTCATACAACCTGCTCATTAGGCTAGAAAATCTAAGGGTAAAATCAGCGTCATTTAGTCCATTTTCTGTATGATAAACCTTACCTAATCAACTTATTCAAAAGCAAACCCATGACTCGTTTGTCCCAGTGAGCATAATACGCTCACCTAGCATCATTACCGGTTTGCAAATTAAAATTTTTGAGCTCTAAGTAACTAACGATTAGGCAAAACAGAGAAAAGAGGTCAAGGCCTACCAGTTGGTGGTATTTTTTAGATAAATTTTATTATATAATTCGACCACGCATATGTTAATATGTGAAAATAATGAAAGATAGACTGGTATCCTCTGAGGCTTAAATATGTGTAAAATAAGACAACATAACGGCATTAGTGTGATGTTACTCTTCCTATTGCTTATCATCATGATGATATTTTTAATATTATTCACTATTTTAACGGAAACAAATAGGGTAATCAGAAGTTAGTCCTTACGTTACATACAAGTGACGAGAAAAGATCAGACATAGTGCTTAAAGTACTGCCATGCGTACCTTGTATGTAATTGCTAGATTTCTAGACTTTGCTTAGTAGATATCACATATTAGCGTGTGCACAGTTACCGGCTTCTATAGTTAAAATCCAATAAAATAACTTATAAGCTCGTGGGTGCTCATAAATTTTCGAAAGATAAGAGCTTTGCATAAAGTTACTTCAGTATGTTTGGAGTTACAACAGATTCAACCAAGCTTCAGTTATTTTCTTTTCATCAAACTACAAGCCACAAACTATATTATAGTGGGCGACAACAATTTGATAAAGAAGAATACCTATTTAGTCCTATCATGTAAATCGAATTTAAACACTTCTACAAACTACTCAGTAGAGAAGATGCTTCTCATAATATATTGATTTGTGATCTAGTGATAATATGTAACTAAGCGTAGACTGAAATGGGAGTATCAATGTCGAGTACTTACACAAAAATTTTTTTAGGTATTTTTTCAAAACTAAATACATATATATATAAACATTAACCAAACACGTAGCAACTTCAGCTTATCATTACAAGTTCCTTAATAGTACGTGATTTTGTCTTATAACCCCTAGATAAATTAATATGTTTTGTGGATTTCCCTGAAGATTGCGTAAATGATAGGGATGAAGGCTTTTTGGAATGTTAAAACTCCCTGGTTACAATAAGGAGACGTCATCAAGGCTTTTGTTATTTTGATTCCATTATGATAAGTGCTAGTGAATAAAGGTAGTGGAGGATCTACCGATATAAAAAGAAAAATATATTACTTAGTTCCTACATAATAAACTAGTAAGAATTCCGCACTCTTTACATCTACGAATTCACTATGTAAGTTTATAAGTCATGCTGTGCGTATATAGCTTGCTGGAAACGCTCATACTACTACCTTACTTATGGAAAACTACTCCACGTCTTTAGCAAATTTACTGTATAACAATGTGTATAATGAAGCAACTGATCATGTCATACATATACCCTTAATAAAATGCACGCTTCAAGAGACCTAAATACACATTCTTAAGGATCCAAAAAATACGCTTAGCGTTCATACTATATTTCCAACCAACTGACCATTAACAACAAATGTTTTCATTAACGAACGTCTTCCATCAGACAATCGCTGAAGAACAGCCAAAACAATTTCACTGAAAAATACTGAATATGTAAAAAAATATCTCGATGATCAAAGGCAACCTAAAAACAACAAACTGCTTGTTACCCAATCATTACAAAAGCATTGAATGTGCCAATGTAAGTTAATGAAGCGGCTGTGTTTTAAATGTTTTAGGCGGACATTCAAAATCTGTATGTGTAATCGTGTTTAACATGAACATTTTAAACTATCCGTCTTAATTTTTATCTGCTTTTGTAGAATTTACTGTTATGAATTATAAGATATTTTGAAATTAGAGTTTATCTGGTTTGTTTACATACGACATCAAGGTCAGAAACAAACTCACAAGACGAATAGTCGAGAAGACAGTTACGAATCAACCAAGGTTTGGAACTCGGTGCGTCCTTATTTTCTAGTTAGATAATGATTAATTTCAAATAATAAACTTATCATATTTTAATTTACGGTGTTTAGCTTAGCACGACACTTTATAAGTAAAAACAGTATTAGTATATTCATACGGCTAAATTTTAATTAGGTGACTTTTTGTATGAAAAGTGCGATCTTGCTAAGTTGGGTCACGTTTTACTGTGAAGTAATACTTGAACTACCTAGTTTGTAGATTAAAGACATGTTATACCTGGTAGTAGGAGTTTTTGTTCAACTTGTACAACTTGGATAAACATTCTAAGCGCAGCCATGCTATTTAGAGACAGAAATTCTCTGATTGCAGTGCAACACTTGTCTTACAAATGCTTGAAAAATTATGCATTTCATTCAAACGATGACTTACTATATTCACGGTAAGTATAAACAATTAATCTAATGACAGCCTATTTTAGTATATTTTATCTTCTGATAACTAGCACCCATGTACCTCTGTGAGATTTAAAGCAAGTGATTTTGTCCATAGTAAAATTCGGTATTACTGTAATGTGCGAATACCGCAGCTATTTTTGAATTAACTCAGTTCACTTACTGATAATTTTGTGATAATTCTATCATTGATAAACCTTGGTTTAAAATTAAAGGCATCTTCGGTGCTAATGCAGATCCAGATGGACAGAAAGACGAGACTTCATGGATAAGGATACAAGTTCGTCTCTATAGACTCCAAGTTTCGAACTAAATGCATACAATAACAAACGTACATAGTGTGTCAACATGAGAAATTTTCTAGAGACTATCTCGAAAAATCAATATGCCATATAAAAAGTAAAACGTATACACATGACAGTATTGTACTATTCAAGTTTAAAGAAGAGTTACTAAAATCAAGATTGAAGATTCCCTAAAATTCGAACCATTAATGAGATTAAACGAGATCATCGTCTAGCTCAAATTTCCAAGAACGACAGATCCAATACTTAACTGAATGATGTCCACCTTCCATCTGTTACTATGTCTCAGAATTGACATGTCCGGAAATTCCTACAAGCACAATACTTTAGCTAAATAAGCATTAAAATCGCTTATATATTACTGAAAAATCAAGACTTTTAGAAGGCTGAAAATATGTTACTATTAATCCAATAATGAACAACTATTGGGATGAAAATTCTCTGAAATTTTGACTCTTTTATCAGAATTAGGTCATACAATTTAAAATATAAGTACAACTGCGATAATCCCAAATTAGGATAACCTAGTTAATAAAAATTACACAAAATTGTGGAAGTTCATTGTTAGTTATTTTATTATGTCCAAAGATATTTAATAGAGTTGAGGTAATACAGAAAAGTTAGGCATCAGATGAGTTATGAATTTATAGTGTGTATGGTGCTGTTCCGTATATTCATCCCATTTCTTTTATTAACTAGACCTCAATTGTTAGCGAACATTTTTCGACCTTTTCTGGAATTTAAGATGATTAGCCACTAGTAGCTTATTTTGAAACCAAAGTGATTTTACAGATTATGGACATACATATTTGCTCGCACTAGGTGGGTTTTGTTCAACATACGTTGCTATGCTATTTGAATCACCATGTTCTAACATTCAATAACCAGTACTTTTAGCGAAATGTATACACAACATTTTGCAATAATTAGCATGCATTTATTGACATGGTTAGTATGTGCATGACAGATCCCGTAAATTGGGCTTCTTTTTAATCTTAACTCCATTAAAACATTAAATAAACAGATATCAACAACCACTTCCGACTTAAGGAATATGATTTTATTCACAAATTTTCTCTATTTATTATTAAATACTCTTCAGGAAAGTCATTCATATATTTACGTAAAGTTGAAGATATTATAACTTGACAATTGATGCATCATAAATTTAAAATGCCAAGCTTCTTAGATTTGCAAAGTTTACGTTTCCCCAGAGTAGTACGCATTTTAAGGACATTTAAATAGCTAATACTGTCAAGTTGTTCTAATTATTTTTTTTTATATTTTTGTTTGTTTCAAGATTAAATACATATTTGGAAATGTCCGTATCTACTGGAAGGAATGCGAAGACATATTATCAACGTGGTCTCAGAAGCAAGTACCATATAGTTAAGAAACATGGTCGTTCACTAAACCAGCGAAAATGTAGTCAACCGTATTTTGCAAGTCTTATTAAACTTTCATTGTTTCTACTACACCTTCGTTTAATTGATTTGCAAAATACGTTGCGACCGGTTATTTTTTCAAAGTAAAAATAGACACATGTACATCGGTCTAAGTTACCACATCCCATTAAAAAAGCAAAGTGAAAACTAATATAGTAAAACTAAAGTGTTACATCAGTGGTGGTAAAAATCAATGTGGACATATATAATATGATAAAAGGAGAGAGAAATAGTTTTTGGTATGAAAGATATAAAGTAGTTTTAGGTTCATTATCAGGCAGTATTGTAGATCAAGGTAGGTGGCTGTTTGGAACACACTATGCAGCCACCTCAGTTGATTAAGACTCACATTTTAGTCAACCGATCTGTCCTTCCTTTATTCCCTCCACCTAACTTTATTATCACTTACCAGGTGCTTACAAAAAACATCAGCAATGTTTCAAAAACATCTATGATCAATTGCCAATAATCTATGAATGTCATACACTCCTAATGACCACGTTTCGCATTTATACAGTACGACAGAACAGACCACTGTGCAGTATACTCATTTTTAATTGGTAGATGGTCATTTTGATTACGCTGAAAGTGACATACGTTGGAAAACCCAAACGAGACTTGTAAGTCCTTGTCAGAATCTCGTCAAACATCAACCAATCAGAGCTGGTCTGACATAAAGGATAAGGAAGGTGTCCGACATGCTCAATTACACCACTCCCTTTCTTTAGTTCACATTTCAACACCTACCAGACTTGATGAAAGTCTGCATTTACAGGGATAGAAATGCATCACGAATAATATTGCATTGTTGCTCAATGACAACAAAATACTCAACATTTTATTAGCGTTTCCACCAAACAAAACAATATCATATGTGTATTTCAAGTCTACAAGAGAATCCCCTAGTAGATAATCAATCTCTGGAAATTCAGACGATGAAAAGGTTATTTCCAGCAACAAATCTACAACAGATTTGGACAAAAGTGGGGATAGTGGATAGCCCTGACGGACACAATAAGAGGTTGCAAATTCAGATGACAGTTCGCCACAAGCCATTACTTGTAGTGTTTGATTAAAGAGACATTACGAAGTTTATATATTTCTGAGACACACCTTTCTATTACAGACACTATGTATGATCTCTCGATCTACAATGACAAACGCCGCCTTTAGGTCAAGGAAAACCACTATCGTCAAACGTCGATAGGTATACCTGTTCTAAAATTTGACGAATCGTGAATATTTGATCGATGCAGTCATGAACAGGACTGAAGTTAATTTGGTTTGACAATAGGCAACTGCTCAGAATTATCAAGTAAACGGGTATAAGAAATCCGACTATAAGTGAAATTATCTCAGAAAAAGATGGGAACACTATTCACTGTCAATCCAGAAGATTAGACCGATGGGCAGAACACTTTAGAGAATAGTTCAACTGGCCCTCAGCGTCATCTCAGTCTCCCATTATCCCTAAGCAGTCTGAATGGCAAATCAATATTGATCCCTCAAGTCTTAGTGAGGTTGAGAAGACTATAAGGAATTTAAAACGAAGGAGAGCAGCAGGACCTGATGAATTAACCCCTGCGATATTCAAGGACGGTGGTCTCGTTTTAGCAGCGATATTAATTGAGATGTTGACTAGGATCTGGAAACTAGACATAATCCCATCTGACTGGTTTCGAACACTAATCGTCCGATTCTATAAGAAATGATAGAAGTCCTTTTGTGATGATTACCGAGGCATCAGCTTAATGAATATAGTGTCTAGAATATTGGCTTCAATAATAAATCGGCGTCTAACTAAAGCTCATGAAGAGCAAACTCGAAAAAACCAAAATGGTTTCAGACCTGGACTTGGTTGTATAGACAAAATATTCACACTTAGACAGGTCCTAGAATATAGGCACACTTTTAGACGCCCAACAATAGCTGTATTCCCTGAGCTTAAAGCGGTGTTTGACTCTATTGATCGTAAGATTATGTGGGAATGTCTGTCATTAAAAGGCATACCAGAGTGGTACATTAACGTTAAACAAGATCTCTACTCGACAACCACATGTCTAATCAGAGCTCATGGCGTATTGTTGTCGAAATGGATTACTTCAAGTGGTGTTCGTCAAAGGTGTCTGCTTTAATATTTATATTTAATTTTATCATTGACATACTTTTAAAGTTAATATTGTCAGTGTCTGATTTCTCCGAGGTTGACCTTCCTTCCAGGAGATAAACTTGTTGACTTAGAATATGCAGATGATATAATTCTCTTAGGTGGAGATGCTGATAAAATGCAGAATCCTTTGACTGCCTTAAACATGAGTGTGAGCTTGTTTGAGATGCTAGTTTCCCATCCAAATGCAAAATGTTGATTCAGGACTGGCTTAATTCGTCACCAAATTTAGTGATAGGGAGCGAAGAAGTTGGATGTGTCACTCCTTTACTTATCTTAGGAGTTTTATCAGTCCTGATAGTTTGGTGTCTGCTGAAATCTCGACTCGTATATATAAGGCCTGATTGGCTTTTTTCAGTTTTCGTCACTTGTGGCGTAGGCGAGACATCCGTCAGAAACTTTTCTGTAAAAGTGACCTTTCCCTTAGTCTGGACTGCACTCAGTAAGAGTGCAAACTTGGTCGGATCACCGTATTTTGCAAGCTCAACCTTTCCCTCAAGGCGATGGTAACGGTCGGGAGTATTTAGCCAACTAACATATATGCATGTGTATATAGTAGACGTAGAACAAGACTGAATGACTCATGATATTGTTCGTGATGCTAAAAATGTGTAACGCTTTTATAATAATAGGAATAAGACAATAAATCAATAATTACTAAAACGTTGTTCTGCATTAATTATTGCTCATCACCATCTATCTATACGATTCTCTTAACCAACACGTTAAATGCGTACTAGAAAATATATAAAAAAATGATATATGATAATTCAAAGAACTGTTAGACTTAAATAACTGTAATTTTGCGGAGTTAACTATTTTGAGTGTGTCAGTTGACCGTCGACTGCTATGAATGAACGTCATAATACAAAATAAAGTTGTTAAATAATTGAATGTAGTTTTTATAGAAGTAAGTCTTTTTTTGGAAAGTGCATATTATTCATTTATAGTCAGATTTCTAATACCCGTAAGGGATTGTCAAAATAACAAAAAGAAGATGCAAGATAACAATTGAGCGAAATTTCTAGTCGCATCCAAATTTGTTGATCCGTTTTAGCGATTGGCAGCAATACAAGTAGGCAGATTACACAGTTCAGCGTTCCGTATTTTTTACTTTTTTAAATACAATTTGAGTGTATGCATCGGAATAACATCTTGACAGATAATTAATTCTAAGTCTGCCTGACTACAGCAAACGCATATGCATGTATTTGAATCTGATTAGATTAATATTATATATACACAAAGCTTACGTTTGTTTAGCCTTATTTTAATGTTCCTTACATCACTGTAAATAATAACTTTATCCTCTTGTTTGTAAGCCAAATCGATGGCTTTACGGACGTCCGTGTTCCTTCTAACAATCGGTTGAATACACCTTTCATTGTCAGACAGTCTCCGTCTAGAGTAGCCTATCGCCATGAAGCGATCAATGCACAGATAATTATGTACTATATCAAAAGAAACTATTCTATACCTTCCAGTGGTATACTGTACTCCTAATTTAGACTGACAGCCTAAATATTTACACCTGCAGTGGTATTAGAATTTTAAGGACACACAAAATTACCCTTTGCTACGTAAACGCTCACTCTGACTGTCACGGGGGATTTTTAAATTGCATTGGTAGACTACATACTGATACTTTATATTATCGAACATATCATGATAACAACTTGAAGTAACAGTATAGCTTGTTTTGGACTCCCGAAACATTTACTATATTGGTTTAACGTTATGACCAAAAATCCACTCAATGTCTGGTGAAACTGCATCCATCTATAATATGTTTTTGACAGTAAAATTCACAGGAAAATCTCGCGAACGTCGCAAGATTCATCTTGCAAGTCATTCGGCAAGCTGCTAACAGAAAGTATCTATGTACAGGTACAATAAGAAAATAACAATAACAAAAACTCAACAGACGACTTATGATAATAAGTAATTTCATCACTCGGTTAGATTTATACTTTTTTATGACAATGCATAATCCTACCTCCTAAATACTGATGAGATTCAATTTCATTGTATCAACTTTTTAACGTTACAGTTACTGGATACATCATGACTAACTGCAGTTAGCCTAATTTAGACGCTGTTCAGACAATATTGTCTGATTACATAGTCGAGATCCAAATACATGCATATGCGTTTGCGTAGTCAGGAAGACTTAGAATTAATTATCTGTCAAGATGTTATTCCGATGCATACACTCAAATTGTATTTAAAAAAGTAAAAAATACGGAACGCTGAACTGTGTAATCTGCCTACTTGTATTGCTGCCAATCGCTAAAACGGATCAACAAATTTGGATGCGACTAGAAATTTCGCTCAATTGTTATCTTGCATCTTCTTTTTGTTATTTTGACAATCCCTTACGGGTATTAGAAATCTGACTATAAGTGAAACTATTTAGGAAAAAGATGGGACCACTATTCACTGTCAATCCAGAAGATTAAACCGATGTGTAGAACACTTTGGGGAAACAGTTCAAATGGCTCTCGGCCTCATCACAGTTGCTAGCGATCCCCAAGCAATCTGAATGTAACTGACTGACGTCCAGCTGCCACATTTTTTAAAATAAAATATTCAGTCATCCTAATTTCGACAGCTGGACCACCATTTTTAGCTACCTCTGGAGTTAATCCTACTTGAATCCAGTAATTTTCCTCTCCTCAGATTTGCTATGGTTTCCCTTACTTCGGACAGTGGTGTCTATAACGGCTCATTATTCAGGAAGTTTGGAAATAGTGGGTAGTTGTGAAGTAGTTGAAGGCTAACTGAGCGGCTCTCTGAGGTGTTCCGCTTATTGTTATATATGTCCAATAAGATAGCAAATAGAAGTTTCATCTTTTTAAGAAATCATCTCACTATCACTTGACTTTCCAATTTCGGTTTTTCTTGTCAATATTATGAGCATTACCACAACTTCTTTTCAACTCCTTGCGCATCACTAATCACATTCGTCCCGCGGACTTTTGTCAATTAACATCTGATGTCTTTGCTCACAATCATGCATGGAGCCTGATGGGATAGGTTTACGAGGTCCATCAATTGTTTAAACGCTACTGAAATCCACTAGTTTCCCCTAGCCTTTTAGTTTAAGTCATTGACAGATATCACTGCTTATTCCATAGCTATTTGCATATTTTACATCTCGGTGAGTCACATTTTTACAATCGCCTAGGTGAGCGTTTACTTCATGGAATATACTCTTGGCTTTCTCGTAACTGAGCTCAGTTCTGATTGATCTTCCTGTTGTGATTTTTCTTCACCTTGTAAGATACAAGCAAATACGTGGGTGTATTAGGGTATGAGCAGCATCTTTACACTGTGGTTCAGAAAGAGCAGAAGTCTTCTACTGAGCCTCTCCAATGATGTATGGTAACGATATGCCATATTTGAGGCACCTATATATCCTTCACTTTTATTTATACTACCTAATTATGCATTAAGATCACCTGCTATAAGCACAAAATTTGAGTGTTTGGCTTTTTATCGGAGTTCAGAAAGTATGTGTAAAAAATTCCGTCTCACTTCGTCCGGACTGCAGTCAATGATGGCGTAGGCGGCAATGACAAAAGAGTGACTTGTGTCATCATCATTTTGAGCTCCTAAAAAACCATTCTATCGGACAGCATAAACGTGACTGTCAGTGGGAATCCTTTCAAGGAGTTCTCCACATGATTATATACTCAGTATCGTAGACGGATTCATCCTGAGATGCCTGATAAGGAAATTATATTAAAAGTGGTCTCAATAACCTTGGGGTATGACTGCAATACCAAAGGGACAACTACTCACGGTCGGTCGCAGAAAGCGTTTTTTTTGTAGAAACTCAGTACTTAGGAAAATCGTACTGCCAGAGACAGGAATCTGTGGAATAAAGTGAGGTGTGCACTTTCAAGGCCGACCTTTTCTAAGCTCACTTTCTCAATGTAGGAAGACGGTATCGCGACTGACGCTGGCTGTTTGAGGGAAACACCTTACTGTCGTAGTACCTTTGTACAGCCGGCAGTACGATTCTGCCTCCGCGGACCTTAGGTTCGCTACTTCTCGTTGTAGTGATCTTCATCCTGACCTGCCTAGAATGATAGAACCCTAAGGAATTATTATTCTAGTAAGTGTAGCCCGACTAGTTCATCACGATAGGTAAACCTGGCCACCACATCAAGGTAGCAATGATGATCTTGGTAAACCAAATTTACTTTAAATCACTATGTTCATATACATCTGCTACTCACAAAACATGGAGGGCATTAAAAAGTGCTATATTTCAAACTTTGTAAAATTTTGAAAGACTATTAAGTCCTAGAATTGTTCATGTGAATTTAGACAACTGTAAAAGCAACCTGAAAATTAAAATTCTAAAATTGATTATCTTCAGCAAACCACATATGCTTGTGGATTGAGAAATATTCCTGTCTGCTTTTTAAGAAGCTTATAATTTGTATCTTTCAGGTTTCGCATATGGAACTCGAAGCATAAGTGTTAAAGATAGAATTAGTTTCAAACAATCCGATATCCGCCGAATAACTAATGAAAATCAAGGTATTTCCAAACGCCTTCCATGAGCAAGCTCGTTTCTAGTAGTCATTTCGCAATCAAAATTGTCCATTAGCTTATTAGATATGGCGACGTTGAAGTGTATTCTTAACGACACCTTCATCTACTTTAACTAACGTAAAGTGCCTTTCTTTCAGCCAGTCAACATTACCTCGTATAACCAAATGCCTTAAACAAATGAATAAATTTTAAGGAATACTAAAAAGTATGAACAATTAAAAGTAGCCGGCCGATAATGTAAACGAAAAAAGATCAAACTACTGAATCCTTAGCGTTATCCTTAATTGATTGAAGTTGACAAAAACTTAAAGTTCAAGACCACCCATTACAGTTTCTTGTTAAGATCGTTGCTAGAGTACTTATATTGTAAGTTTTTTGATGTAGAATGTTTTGATCAGTTTGTTGGCATTTATTTTCAATGCTAAGTTAACTTTAAGATAGCCAAAATATTTTTGAAATTAAAAACTATTTTAAATTATATAGCTTTAGTTGATTCTTCAGTAAAAACAGAAAAACACTGGAACCAAGTCAATTTTTACTGTAAAAAAGAAGCTCGAATCACTCTGCCACTGAAGCCAACAGGATATAAAAGTTCATTACTTGTACACAGGTAACCCATCAGTATATACATACATTAGGAGCTAGTAAGATGTGCGTATTCTTAATTGAGAAATTCTAATTAAATATATTTTTATAACATTTCATTAGGGCATGAATTTACAAGTTAATTATGATTAGCATAAAATGCAAATAATGCCAAAAAAACATGTCTCACTTTTATCAAGGAATTTTATCTTATATTTATAATGCTTATTTTTTGAACTTTTCTGGAGATTAAGTTTTTCAGATAGATAGACTATAACTCTCGAAGTTTGTCTGCTTGTGAGATAAAAGAAAACTGGTAACTAGTCATTTCATATATCTCTAAGGATAGTAGCAGTTTAATTATCAAGATATTAGACTTGTATAGACACAGGTACAATTGAAACAGTAATTAAATAGATATGAATATCCAAGAAATATTCATACCTTAAAGTTTACACGACGAATCCATGCTAAATGACAAGTGAATATCATTATTTTATAGACGTCTTTGTTATCATTCAAAAAGTCAAAGTAGTCACGTTACACGAAAAGATAAAGTCATAGTTATTTTACTGTGGAACTTGATAAATAACCACAACAACCAGTGACGAAGCTTCAGTACATAATTTCCCCATAAAAAGATTCATTCTATTTGGTCGTAAAACGATACGTATTCCCTGATTGACAGAAATTTTTTTACTAATTATATATCGAGATTACGATTAGACAATACAGATTGTAAACATGAGATAGTTTAGAATTGACAACGGCCTGAAATAATGCCTCCCCATAATTTCATGTTTAAGGAAAGAACCACAATATACTGCTGTTAAGGGTGACACAATAGAAGGATACAATCAAACTTCAAAAGATGAAAAACCACAAAATCAAATGGAAACATCCCTTTCACTAGGCGAGGATAAACAATCAAATATAAGCAGATCATCCGATTTTCGGCATATACCGACGTGGTTGCAGAAGTCACTAAAACCTATTCAGGATTGTTTTCTGGGAGAACCTCCAAAGTTAACGGATACTTTTATGCATAATGCCAACAGAGATGAGAATGCCTTCGTTGAATACATTCGAGGTTGTTCATAAGTCACTTAAAAACGCTAAAGACAACATACCGGGCGACCTTGAGGAAATCTTCTCGAAAATGGGTTTAGAACAATGGATAAAAGAATACAAAAACACCCACAGTAAAGATGTGGATGAAAAGTCATCCAATGAGCAAGATAACAATAGAAGTTGTTCATACTAGAATAACCCAAAACCTAACTCATTCAGACAAAAATGGATGTGTGTCGAAGAAACATTTAAAGAAAAACTCGACTGAAGAGAATCATTTTCGGGTAAGCGTTTAGGCAGCAAAATAAAACTTATAGATCCTTTTTATGTAACAAGCAATAATCTACGCATGTCTCTAAAATTAAAGTTATCAAAGCGTATAATTCAAACATTGAAAATAATTAAACAAAGTTTCTATTGTTAAATGATCTGAGTTATAAGTTACTTTTATACCTAGAAAGCTGCCTACATATATAAAATATAGTACAGATGTAATATAAGGTCTTATGCAGTTCATAGTTCGTAAAATAATAAGAACTTAACTCATTCATATAGGCATTCTGTGATGTGACTTTTTCAAGAACTAAATACACGACAACAAACAAAAATAAAGTCCCTAATATCAGAGAAGTCACTGTTAAAAATACATAGTTGAAACTGGCGACGAAATTTGTTTGCATCACTTCATTTACCTATACCATCAAAACAGAACAGTTTCTAAAATATCTGTAGAATAAGTAATATCCATAGGCTTTGGAGCTGGTAAAATGAATCCCGAAAAAGTTCTAACACAAAATGAGACCTGTACACAGAAGTTAGAACGACAACACACGGTGTAAACAAAACCCTGAAATTCTATCCAGTTATATTCAGCAATACATCATAGTAAATGTGCAGACCAAACAGGAGTGAAAGATTATATAATGAAAGTTCATCGATTACTGAATGCCGGTCGTTAAATCACTAGACAAGACACATAAATGCAAGTCAAAAGTAAGAGTTTTACAAGAGCCTTCAGCAAGCAACACATCGATTCATTATCTAAATGTAATAAAATGATTCCCGAGTTTATTACTGACAGTTATTTACAATATCGAATTCAGGAGCTCCGAAAATTTTCTTACTAAACTATTATTTAGTGTTAACCAAAAATCTAGAAAGATAAAATATGAGATATTCTGAGGGCCTGTCAAACGGTCTTAAAATTATTTAAATCTGTTACTTGGAAACTCAGCCAATTTATTAAAAATAAAAACACCGTATTCATCAACAGCACTACTCATCAACAAATAAAATGGAAAACACTTGAAAAGCTGTTTTTAGTGTATATAGGCATGAAAAATATTGCATATATATATATCAAATCATATGCTTAGCACCCCACGTCAAAGTCAACATAATCACTTTATTTTTCCAAAATTTTTAAGGGGCAACTTCTATGTTCGAATACCATTGAAAATCAAACAAAATCTTACTTATCAGATTCAGGAAAACAATCCAAACACAAAGAGACATCAGTTTCGCTATACGATAATACCTCATTCCCATTATCCTTGAGTGATAAAATACAAGAAAAAAGTTTGGACTTGCTGTCGCTTGAAGTATTTGATCAGCTACAAGGAAACAACTCAGTGAATCCAAAGGATCCTAGACCGATAAATGACAAAGCATCCTGTCAATTAAACACAAACGATAGACTAGCAGTCCCTAAAAACAATCGTCGCAAATACCCATCAATTTCTCATTATCAACAAAATTCACCTAAATACAAGAAATGCTTGAATGAGTTGTCTATTCTTTCGAAACCATGTGTTATAAGAAGTAATGATATAAAATGTGGTCGGATGAACAAAAAAGGATGCGAAGTTGGGCCTGAAAACCGAAAAATATATCGTTGGTTGGATGGGAACGTTTACTTGAATAATTTCTCCCAACCTATGTTAACTAGTAATAAAAACAAGAAGAAATATACACTTCCACAAAAATCTGACAAAAAATATGCTAATCAACGAGAAAATACAGAACACACGGGTTCATCCTTGAGCACCGTCTCTCCACCTTTGCACCCGATCTGGGATACACCAGAAGATCTTCGAACATCGTCAATTACTGGTTTTTTCCATTTATAGAAAATTTATCTACTGGAATACATGTGTAAATACAATTAATTATATGTTTGATAAAATATTACTCTGTTATAAAAATGAAATTTGAAAACCGTTTTTTATCTATTTTCAAGTTCAGTTTAATTCTCTTCAAAAATACTTGTAAACTTTTGAAGCTAAAATAAATTAAACTATCATTTATTATTCTATCTTTCAGTGAATGAGCGCACATAGCGCTTAATTCAGTATACACAAAAATTAGTGTATGGAATACAGAGGGTTCATATACTCATATGAATTATACAAGGAAATATTTGTCATGATTGTTTAGGACAATATTGTATGTGAACATATGCATAGCTGGATCTCCTCTTATCAAAATTACTAAAAGTAACAAAACAGAATTTCGCATGTTTTGAAACAAATTTACACAAGACATTTTACAAAACTTCTAGTAATTAAGCGATTCTACTCAGTTAAATGATAGTTTTAAATAAATATTCAGAAATGGAATACATAAACCACAAGTAACCACCCTTCAAGACAGTGACTAACGTGATAGCGATGACAAATATGTATCTGGAGAACAAACAAGTGTTTGGTATTGCGATTAAACTTTAGGACATAAACACGTAATGGAATATCTAAAATTCAAACACAGACAGATAGTTTTGAAGGAAACGTACTTTTCCATCAAAATCTCAAACGAGACTATTTATGCATCACAAACATAAACTTTACCACTGAACTGTTTAGCTGCCAATAGTTTTCAAGACTTTCGTGTGGTAAATTACGAAACAAAAAAGTTTGCTCAAGGTAAGTAAACTAATTTGTCAACTTAAGCAGAAAAATAGTGAGTAATTAGAGACTAATTTTATGACATAGGTTTAGTTTAACTGAATAATAAATACTATTATATGTTACATAAACTGACTTATTTCATTATATTCCAAAATCAGTTTTAAAAATTAGGCGAAACATTAATGAAATTGAAAAAAAAACTATATTTTTAAGAAATACAAATTTACATGCAACTCATAGCTTTACTTAATGACAAACCATGATATTTTCTATGCTCAAGCACATAAGTCTCATCAAAAACTTATATTTTGTTACTTTTTATTTGTGAACTTTAAATGAACATTATTATGTCCTTTAGAGGGATGGATAATACCTATCATCTCCGTGGAGTTGGTGCAAACTTTAAGCAACTAGCAAGGTGTTCACACCCCTATCAACTTTAAGATTTTAAACTACAAAACTTCTGGTCGGAGAAGTAACAACTATTGTGAAATCCTCAACATAGCATCCTGCTTTGCTTTCATGCTAGTTATTCGCGTTAGTGTTCTAGTTATAGGTATCTCAAACTAATGAGTCAAAATAAACAGTAAAATCACTAGTCGCTCCATTGAACTTGTCTCATGCCACTTTAGTATAAAATAGTAATTGTAATATTGGGATATATTTGGTTTTTCGGAAACCTATTTACGTAAAAAACAACTTACCTTGAAACATGTTACATTATGTTCATGTCTTAAAATTTCGGAACGAGTAAAATATAAAATTTATTTGTCTACTGGAGATTTTTGAAGGTAACATTCACATATTAGTAGAAATTTAATGAGTAGACTACTACAAAATGATGTATTTTAGAAAGAATCAAAAAGCAGTTTAAGTGGTTATGGAACACTAATTTATCCTTTTTAAGGCTCCTATCTTTTGTCATTCAAAAAGACAAGTTTTTAACATGCTTAAGGTAAGTTGATCTTTAAGTTAATAAATTCTGAGAACTAGAATAGTCATGTTTATAAAAATAATGTTGACACAAGACTGAATACTTTCGTATTTAGATTTGTGAAGAAAATCGTGTTATAAGAGGAAACTATATTTTCTTATCTAAACATCTAATTAAGGTATTTTAAAAAATTAAGAATTTCTTTTTAACAAGACACTTCGTGATTTTTCACGAATGAAGAATTGAAATGCTGAATAACACAAGTAAAAACAAATTAGGACTACTTTTTAGAAACGCTTTTATTGTGTATTTTTTGTATACATAGGGAATTTACAAACAAACATACGGATTGTAGCACGTTAGTAATAAAACATCTACATAGGGAAAAAATAAGTTACTGTATATTTCAAAGTTGATACACTACACTATTTTGCTGTATCATAAACTGGATCTAAAGAAATGGTGTTTACGCAATTCGATAATAACGTATGGTAGTGATCCCAATCCAATGACTGTTGTGTCGCAGTAGTCGTGACAACAGTATCTGATGTAGGTGAAATTTGAAGGAATGCAAACTTATACCGGTTATCGTTATTTAGGTGAACAGAACGTAAAGGTCGACCCTTTACTGTTAAATGCACTTTTTCAAGTTCAGTAGATAAACGTTTAGCTATCGCATGCGCTAAATTTAAAGCTGTTTGATTAGGCTAAAATAAAAAATAAATAAAGTATACAATACAAGAAAGAGACAAAGTAAAATCTACTGAAATAATAAAGTAGGGAAATGGACTTGTATTTGTAGCGCCGACAACAGGAAAACAAACGACTACAATTAATTTAAAACATCAAACAAATCAGTAAACATTTGGACTCAGTAACTTAGTCGATAACGCGTTGATGTTTGAAACGACGGGTACTTGATCCAAACATTATGATATGAGTATGTCCAGTCAAATCACGGCCCGGATTCAAATAATAAGCACAATCCAACTTTAATGTATAAATTTTTATTTGTTTACTACTTAAAGCATATTTTATGAGATTATTTCTTTGTTATTTTCTTTCCTTACTGTATTGTCTCCAAGTACGACATTAGAATAGTATGCAACTTAGCAAGTAAAGTGTACTACATTTCCAAATAAAATGAAATCCCAAGGAACAACACTATGAATGTATATCTTGTGATACACAAATCATCCAAATTCTCCTTTTAAAACAGTTACTTTTACTTATTTCCTATCGTATATTCGTGTTTACCCCTGTCAGAGAAGTTATAAAGTCGTAGAAATTGCGTTTTGTTTATGTAAAGCATCTTATATAATGGCTTGAAATAACAAATGTTTAAAGTACTTATGAATAAATAAGTAATTTAAATTTTGGTTATAAAAATGACGACATTTGCGAGTGGTTAAACTAGTTGTTCTCTTTCATATGATGTATAAAATTAGGATATAAAAGCAAGAGAATAATATTAGGATCGGCCATAATAAAAAATGAGTGGGTGGGAAAGAACATGGATATAGGAACGCGTTAAAGATTTTTACTAACACATCTAGTATGTATACTTGCTAGGCTATTGCCGATCTACAAAAATACCACCTATAGTTTATTTGTTACGGTAATATAAAATATAAGAACTGTAATCATCGCTTTGATCATGGCGATGAAATTTACAAATCGATGGAGTTCAATCGTGTCGGGTGTGAGGCAGTTAACCAGCGATGACAATGGATGAGGTCGCGCAAACATATTACGAATTGACTGAATTAAAAATATCAACCGTTAGGAGTTGACTCAGTGGTCCAATGGTAAAGCGCTCGTCGCGGAGCCAAAGGATCCTGGGTTCGATCCCCAACGGGGTCGTGGATGCGCACTGCTGAAGAGTCCCATACTGGGACGAAATAGCTGTCCAGTGCTTCCAAATGGTCAATGGTTGTCTGATTCAAATCAATTCGTGATGTCAGCATTGACAAATCGATAGATGCGTAGTCATAAGACTGAATTATATAGCAAAGTTTTTTCAGAGTTTCAAACTATTGATTGTATAATCCAGGTAAAAGGAAGATGTGGAAAGAACATTTATTAAGATGACAAATTAAAACGACCAAAATGCAAGAAATCAATAATTACTGGAAAGCGAAAAAAATCTAGTTGTAATCACGAGTTTATAATAATACTAGAGAGAAAAGTAATAAACACAATGAAACGAATTTCTGCAACTGATTTAAGAAAAACAGTATACCAAGTAAAGATACGAATAACTAAATGCAATACACAGAAAAATTAACGGGTTTCAAATATAAGAAACACTAAAAAAATATTTCCATTGACTTACAGATAAATTTGGAAAATAACAAACGGCTAAATTTGTATTATAAATAACCAGCGGTAGAGTCATATTGAATTGCCTCAATGCAACAATCAGCTACAAAATCAAGAACAGAAAGAACTATGAAATCTTATATCAAACAGTCGAAATTATTTCTGAAAACAATGGAAAAAAACATTTCAATTACTTCAGTGATAAGGATGCAGATCAGGTCAAATATGGAAAAGACTACCGGATAAATAAACCATTGACTGTATTCAGAGTACCCGTAAAAAAAGTTGGCGATGTCAGTTGAAATAATTGTTATTACGTATATTAAATAAATAATAAATATTGAAAATGATGGTTATACCAAAAATACTAGATACTTTATTACTTGAAGAAGTGTAGTAGTTAAAAAAAATAAATAACACAAAAGTTAAACAAGATTATCAATGCATCGAAGTAACTTACTTCATCTAGTCTGTGGAAATCAAATTTAGAAATTACAGCTCGAGAAACTTCATAGTTATTACCGATTAGTAATTTTATATGATCAATATACAATTGAACTTGATTGTTATCAATAAAATCTGTTTTATGATTGATACGATAAAGATTAGCTTCTAATTCTAACCGAGCATATAATGGTAGAAATCCAGTATAACGTGAATCATTTAAAACAGACTCGAACCAATTAATATGAGTAGCTTTTTTATCAGGATTATAAATAGAATCTTTTTCTCTAGATTGACCTTCTTTGATTAAATCATCAGCACATTGATGCGCACACTTAGCTGATTGACCAAAAATGCAAGTGAACTAGCATGAATAGTTAAAAATACAAACACAGTTACAGAATTTAAAAAAGAACAGCACGAAACTTAAGTGCTGACATAATCGAAAACTCAATAAGTGGAGTTACGCAGCTAACAGATAAACATCATTGCTTGTTTTGAAGTTGGTATTACAATGATATTTCTTTTACTAGCTAAACATTATTTCTTACAGATTTCGTAACTAAAATACAGGTACAGGTAACTAATTAACACTCAGTAAAGATGTCTATTTGAATTAACATAAATACGAATACGGAAGTGCAGCGGAAGTCAGGCGGTTTATTTACTATAATATGGATTCAATTATTTCTAATTTACAATAATTTTAAAATAATTTTACACTTTGTCAATTAATACATAATGACAGCAACTGTAATTACCAAACAGAGTATATTCATTAATTGTCTAAGTGCGTTTCTACATATACACATAAATGGCAATTTATGGTGAACTTTCAGAGGTTCAACAATATTTACTTATCAACTAACAGATATATAATAAAGTCATTATCAGATAGTGATAACTGGCAAATGAATAATAACGTGATGAGTAGACTTACAATGTACAAGTCGTATAATTGGCTTCGAGTCACACTAAGTGTCGGGGTTAGTGATAATAACCAAATTAATGGGTCAGGGTCCGGACCGGAGAAAGTGATTGCAATTCAGATGTTTTAACTAGAGAACCATAGCCCAACGTAACTATACGATAGCAGGCTGAAACAATCTTATATTAAGAGTTCTGAACGTACCCACTTTTATAAAAATATAGAGAATATGGTTTGTGGAAAGTTATTTCAATATATATAACACGATATATATACTATTTTATTGTGATGCTCTTGATGGGTAGAGTTACATCTCATTTGTGAATTGGAACAAGTCATTTATTGTTACCATAAGTAAATAAATCGTAAAGTCTGAGTTTGAAAAATCAACATCATAAAAAATATACTCAGTACCTATAGATTAGTAAAATATTCTCAAATTTACAAACTAATGCATAACTATAAAACGAAAGTTGGCTTACTTCTTTGACAGTTTTTTGTCGACCTTTAACTGCAACCACTGCTATATCCTGTAAATCTGACAACTCCGAAAGATGAGTGCCTCCACACAATTCGGCTGAGATGACAGAATTAGAATTTATTAGGTCATGATCATCGTTTATATGCTTTTCTTTTCTAATAAAAACAGTTCGTACTTTTGAAGCATACTCCTCCCAAGGAAAATATCGAATTTCTTTCACCTTGAAAAATAAAATGAAAAATGATTAGTTTGTTTAATGAGTGATCAATTAATACAATACCAAGAACAGTTTGAATTACATTCCTATCACAAAATTATAACGAATGAATATAACCAACTACTTTATATGGTTGTACGAGGTCATCTAATTCCTTTTTATGATTAAACTAAACAACATTCATGTAAAGTCGTTGACTGCTCGTTCGAGTGACGCATAGAACTGAAAAGAAATCGATATTTTAGAACACCAGATGAGATGACTCAAAATCATCAAAACGCATTAAGTTGTATTATCAACCATTTTACTCTGCACATTATAGTGCACGATATAAAGGATAGACATCTAGAATAAGAAACAACCATGGATGTAAGAGCAGGTGTCCATAAACAACGGAGTCCTGAACTGCATTTTTTTCAGAAATGCAACTAAACACCAGCTAGTGAGCACATACTGGTAATAAGAATTTGATAGGAATGTAAACAGAAATTATTACAGTAGGTTACACCTTAAATTTTCAACGAGAACAGTAACTTTAATTACAAAGACATAATTTGTGGGTCAGTGCTCCAATAACCACTAAAATATAAGAAGAATCCTATAGATAATTGCATCTCTTTTACAAATGCTTATGGCCATATGAATTTTATGTACGTTGAACTGAAATTTGTAAACTCACTTTCGTAGCTTGTGCCAAATCTGTATCCCAGATAGAAATAAATCCATTTTCACTGATCAACTTTTGACATTTTTGTTCTAATTGTTTAATAAAATTACTTAAATCTTCTTGCATACGTTCAGACGCTGCACCAACAATAGCAGCTTTTATTGTGAAATAATTAGGATGTGAAGTACCACCGATATGCTGAAATTTTGAGGAATCTATGGTGCATGACAACACAAATGATTCTAGAGCTGAAGCAAATAAATGTTGACCAGTATGTGAACACATAAGATTAAATCGACGTTCCTAAATTTGAAAGCAAGAAATAACACAGTTTTGAATGCAGAAAAATAAAATTTCTCCTGGTAGGAAACTTAGTATTGGGTAGTCCTTTTATAACTTATAACTCAAAAAATGACAATCTTTTATGATCAAAATAAAAAGCTTAGTAAATCAATGTAAAATCTGATTACTGTCATTATAAACTCTACAAGGAAAGAATTACAATATAAACAAATTAATAACCGATTTAAAAACTGCAAGCATTTATATAAAATGCTTGTATTCGTATGTATATAAAGCACTTCCGTAGAAGCCTCAAATGCTAAGACTTTGTGTAATAATAGAGTTCACATTTTTCGAAGTTCATATTAAATAAACAGACCCAAACAGATATTTAACAACAACACTAATAAATCTAAAAGAACCCATGCAGAGAGAAAAGAAGTTACTAACTATTTTCAGAATTAAAAGAAAACTCGCAAGAACCAAAATAAGACTAAAAGATTAATAAAGATAGCAGATAAAGTTTAAAGCGCTTGATACTCAACATAACTGGATAGCTGTACGGTGTAAACCGTAAACATATTGATGCATTTTAGTTAGACATCTCATCAAAGGTAAAGACTACGAAAATAATAGAAGGAAATCAACTTCGAGTCCAAGAACACTAGCTATTATCTCATACAATCATAGAATATAAACTACAAAAGGACAAAGTTTAAAATACAAAATTAAGTATGGAAAACTAGCAGACGACAAGATAGTCGAATTAAAATCAATGAAAATACAAGTGAAACGGTGATGCGACTCAAATATACAAAGGTGACAACTATTGCTCAGTACAAATTGAAGGGCACAAAAACGCTGAGGTGCATTTAAACACAATAAATATAAATAGTGAGTCTGACCCTTTAAACAATTTCAGATTAGTGAAGTATCAATTATTTGTAAATTGTTAACATATATCACATTACAAAACGAGAAATGAACTCACCTTATCAATACTTAGAATAAAAGGTTGGTCAAAATTTAGATCATCTAATAAATTATTTGGGTTTTTACACCAGTGTATGACCCAACCATCAGTCTTAGAATTTGAAGTAGGAATGGAAAGAAAAGTTGTTTCGGAAATTTGAAATCGAAGAGCCTGAAATAATGAAAAGGAACGTTTACTGCAATGGGAATAATAAAAGATTATGGTGTGAACACTGTTATATGAAGGATACAGTTGTCATGGTATAGAGGTTGGTAAAGAGAGGCAAGTTATAATATGACGAAGAACAGGTGAACAGAAATTTGTCACATGAAATGCATATAAACATGTAGTAGATTCAAGCTGATCAGCAAATATAAAAATGATAGATAATACTTAGGGCCATCAGGTTTAACGAAGACAAGGATGAAAATTTTCATCCTGTAGTAATTTGATGTATTCAGCATTCTAAAAAAGCACATTACATCCAGCGATTGATAAGGACTCTAACAAAGCCCTACGTCGAGAACTTACAACCAGCTACTAAACACTAATACGATAAGTAAGGCGACAGAAGGAAACAAGAAAACGGACTCTGGATGACTTATAATATCATACAAGCTGGTTGATAACATTTGGACAGTAACAAAGTACTACGAATCATTCATGAAGTTAAAAAGCAAAAAATAATTCGAAAAAAGTAAGGTGACGAGAAGTATGGCATTAATAGAAGGTATATGAATTAAAGTTAAGAACGTAGTAGTACGCAAATGCATTTCGGTAGGTTTTGAAAAGCTGTCAACTAATCACAAAAAATGTGAATTAAACTGAAACACAAGAGACTGAATCAAACGGAAAATCCAATCTTCTATGATTATATAGTGAATTTTTATGTTTTGCTATGATTCATTTTAAATTTATTGGTGAGATGAGGTTAACTAAGGACTGCATAGAATTCTATGTATATTCAATAAAAGTAAATTTAATTGGTAAATAAAGCATATTTAAATGTACAACACTTAACAGAATAAATAAAAAATGAATACGACTCGCGCGGTAAGTCAGCCGTATACAACGAAGAAACAGACCAACTGCACCTCATCATCATTATCAACAAAGTAGAATCGGACAAATACGCCCATAGGTTCAAGTTGCCATACCACATTAGCACTACGAGATTACAGAGCCTACATAATAACAGAATACAAGAGAGAAGAGTAAAGTAAAGATGTGCAGAAAAGAATAATAGGATTCAAGATTTAGATGAAATTAAAGAGTGAATACGCTTGCGCCACTGTGACCGATTCTGAGCCACATCTCCAAGTGTCTCCAGCCATTTACTGCGACTATCACACGGACGCCAACCAGGTAATCTGCATCTGCCAACATGGCTTAGACTAACAGTCAAAGACTTCATGGACTGATGCCATGTTTTAGTTTGGCCGCCCCTATCCTTCTTCCATCCTACTTCAACCCTAATCAACATCGCACGACGAGGCAGGCGGTAGTCAAGCATGCGCAACACATGTCCCAACTATTTCAGTCGATGAAGGTTAATGACCTCTTCGACTGACTTACCATATTTCCCAAGAACCTTTTGTCTAACCTCTATATTCGACTGTTTCGTGATATACAAACAATGCTACGAAGATTTCTATGGTCAAATACCTTAAATCGACGCATATCATAGGTTTCCATGGCCCACGTTTCTCAGCCATATGTTAAAATGGCGCGGACTGCTGCGCAGTACATCCGGCCTTTCGTTGAAAGACGGATATCTGGTCTGAGCCACAAGTAACGTAAATAGGTGGATGCCAATCGGGCTATCTGAATCCGTGCTGAGATTTCGTGCGACATCGACTCACCAGGAGTGATGAGACTTTCGAGAAAAGTGAAGCGGTCAACGCATTCAATTACTTCACCTCTATTATTATTCTAGGTGAAGAAGCAGACCAATCTTGGAGTAGTGTTTTGCATTTAGAATAGAGGCGCATCCCGAATATGCTTGCATTGTTACTCAAGGTGATCAGGAGACTCTGCATATTGTCAGGTCCTGCTGCTCTCCCTCGTTTTAAATTCCCTATAGCCTTCTCAAATTAACTAAGACTTGGGGGACCAACATTAATTTACCATTCAGATTGCTTGAGGATGGTGGGCAACTGAGATGAGGCTGACGGCCAGTTGAAAACTGTTCTTGAAAGTGTTCTTCCCATCGGTCTAATCTTCTTGATTGACAGTTAATAGTGGTCCCATTTTTTTCTGAGATAGTCTCACTTACAGTCACATTTCTGATACCCGTTTACTTGATAAGTCTAAACAGTTGCCTACTATTACCTATTACCGCTGTTTTTTCCATCTCTTTAGCTTTCGCCACCCGCCGCCACTCACGATCACTGCGTAAGCTTTTAACCAGCTTATGTTTAAGTTGCCTTCGCTCCTCATCGACACCGTGATTTTCGAAGAAGTTCGGTTTTTATTATGAGGTGTCATAACTTTTCGAAGTGAAGACCTTTCAACTCGCAGGGTGGAATTTAAATGGTTTTTTCTGATTCGCACTTTTTTTTAGCAGGGCTGTTGTTATTAAAGATAGGGTTGCTAACCCTATGCCCGAGCCTCCTCCTTTATCCGGGCTTAGGACCGGTAGTAACCCCTACAGCATTTCGGGAAACTCCACCTACATAATTGCAACCGACTTTGAGCCATATAATTCAACATCTTCAACCATTCGCTTTTTATCTTCCCTTAAATAGTCAGGTAAAAATTATTTTATACTTTTCCTTCTATAAACTAATTCTTTCTTCATCTATCATATTTTATGTGCACGCACTTTTCGTACTACCAGTGATGCAACTCCTAGTTATACCACTTTAGTTTTCACTGTTTTATCAATGATGTGTGGCAACTTGAAAAGATGCAAATATCTGCCATGCTCTACGCTACACGTGACTGACTGGCTCCAGTTATTGGTTACGATAATAACGCTAACCTTAACCATGCAATTCGCACGTATCAACACGACTGAAGCTAACAGTCAACGACATTTACGTCGTCTTCGTTTCGTAGCTAACATATTTGTAGTTTTATTTCTGAGCTTGACTATACTGAACTGCATACATGAAGAATTAGTCACTTGAGTTAATAACTTGGGTAGTATCCCACTGTTAAGACAGGAAACTGATAATTAGAAACTAACGCAAAATTTTATACGTGGAAGAAAAAGCCTAACAATATTCATTCACATTTAAACAAAATCTTTTAAGGCTATTATTTATAAATTAAGTTACTGACTTTAGAAGGATTGTAAATAAAACCAGTATCAGTGTCTTGACCACCACATGGTGTAAAAAAGTTGGTTTTTTCAAAAATAAATCCGAGCAAATTATTAGAGGTTGATGTATCATTAGATTTACTGAGCAACTTTTGAATTGTAGACGTAAAATCTGAATTAGACGAAAATTGCTGCGTAAGCAAAGTATAATTCATTGTTTCTTTGTTTTCTAGAACAAGTAATCCTAATAATTTCGTTTCACAATCTGGAAAATCTATAAAGAAAAACACTGCAGATAAATCACATACGATAACTAAAATATAATTATTAAAATGAAAAGGTCCAGTAGCCTAATCATTCCTGTTATGTGGATTTATTAAATAGATGTTAAGAAACGTATAAAATCAAGTTTGTATGTCATTAGATACTAATTAAGAGTTTATACAAATTATTAACGGAATAATTAATATGATTAAATATAATAAGCGTGACTATCAGACTTCATTCTTGTACATCATACCAAATAAACATTACCAATACGACAAATTCCTTGAGTGTTGTGTTCACTGAGTTACTTCTAACGCCACTTGAAACTGTCTAGTACACAGAGAACCCTAAAGAATTTTAATGTATTTTTATTCCTATACTCTTGCAAAAGTCACAGTTTAATATTTATTATTATTAATTACTAACTTTGTAATAAAGGACTAAACTAACCTAGATGCTTACTTAAGCGAGTAATGGAATGAAACGGTTTTCAGCTGCTTGCTAGCTGTTACCAATATGAAGATTTTCCAATACCATATATGCTGATTTAATACTGTTATTAGGGGATTTTTTGCGTAAAGGTTTAGCATTTGGAGAAATTCATTGGCAGAATGCATTAATTTAAATAACTTATGATCAAAATTAACAGATTTCAGAAATGAGTTACATATAAACATTTTAGTGCAAATCGATCTTGGAGCCAAAACATAGATTCCATAAAAATTTTTTTAAAAAAAACGCTACTCACCGTAATGACTAATTGAATTAACAATAGGCTTAGATTTTAGGTGATAATTGTATTTAAGTGAATCATCCGTAAACGGTATGCGCAAATTATGCAATTGACGTGAGATTACATTTGAATTTGGCTTCTGATGTTTAAACAATGAAAGTTTATCTTTATCCGATGAACAATTTATTTTAACTGGTGAAGGCGGCAGCAGACCAGCCCAACATGATTGTGCACATATCATATCCCAGCTTAAATGATGTCCATACTCACCATTCATCAACTTAGTTACTTGCTCAGCTAAATAATGACAAATGTAATACTGATGAACAAAACAATAAATCTTAAGAATTTTCACAAATTACGAATAAAGTTAGAAACGTTCAAACTGTATAAGCCGTAAAATTACGTATACCCACTTGACCAGTCATCGAGTAATCAATAATCATAAGTTGAAGACACTTACCGTTTGATTGGAGTATTAATCAGATAGAATATTTGTAACGACGTTGACTGACAGAAGTACTTGTTCACTATATTGTAAATCACTTAATCCAATTTCTGCTAATAAAATTAATTTATTAGTTCAATTTAAGACAGTAAAAGCATAAGTTGTTAAAGCCGACGCCAACTAAAGTTGAGATTTCTTGTTTCGTGTAACCAAGGTGAGCCAGTAGACAGATTTCAAGACAACTGAATGCTACAGGTCCTTACAAACTTTATATATATATATTTCAAGAAAAGGCTGATATGAAATAGTGCATTTGAAACAAACTAAAAAAAACAAGTATTTCATAATTCAAAAGCAGCACAATATATATCGCTCATTTAGTTTGCCGAAAAATTAATAATACCTACCTCTAGGCGACAGATGGTTTCTGAAATAAAAAGGACCATAGTGAGTACAGCAGACGTGTAAAAGTATACCTAGGTTAAAACGCCTGACCTTGAATCCATAGCGTAGATATTTTTAAGAATATTAATGATGCTGAATAACACGCCAATTAGTAGTGAACGTCTCAAAACGGTAAATGTATCCTTAAAACTGCCTACTTTGTTTTCCAATTCACTGATGTGTCTAGTTCCCGAAACAGATCATGAAGACTATGCAACACCTTGACTTCAGAGTTCACTAGGTCAGACTTGTCTAAATGATTCAAATTAAAAGAAACGCCCTCTTGATAGCATTTTATATTAAAGCTCTATTATTTTCAACTACTTTATTCTTATTAACTGATTTCTGGAATATGAAGCATTATATTATTTTGCAAAGTATGACTATCAACGCGCATACTAAATTTTCCATTTTTTACCTGAGAGCTGTCTCCTATCCGTGCATTCTTCCAAACATCGATCAAACGACTCTTCCATTTGAACTAAACGCGGTGCAAACCATTTCACTTCTTCATTAATAATTGATTCCATCTGTAATAATTGCGAATTGATTATTGTAGATTAAGATAAATAAAGGAACACAAGTGACAAAGGTAGAAATTCAACAAGAAATAAAATAAAGCATATTATAAATGTATTATATTGGCAAACTAAAGAAGAGTAACGAACTCTCAGTACTGTGTTGTAGAATATCTACTCCAATTATTTTAACTGTGGGTAGTGTAAACATTTCATTTCTTTGTTACGTTCCCATCCCTACCCTATCCTCCCGTTCAGTATATTTGCTTTTAGTATACTGTCCCTTATTATGTACTACGGTTAATTAGTTGCGTATAGGTTACCCCTACTCGATGTCACAGTCTCGGGTATTGTGGTCTGACATATATATATATATAAAGGAATGCCTGAAATATAATATGATTCTGTCTAGTTAGTCCATGCATCTTGTGTTCTTCATTCTGGTTTAGTGACTAGTAGTAGCGGGACACATGCATATAGGCACTAATTGGTAATTGTCAAGGTCAAACGCCATATTTGCCATACTCCGGTAATTGGACCGAATGTATTTTAGATATAACAAAATGTACATCGGTTCAAATTGCCACAACCCGCATGCATGGAAATCAGGGGTTGAAATAGTGGTAGTGTTATTATTAGTAAAACCTGGCAAAAAATTAATCCGAAAGGAATGAATGAAATGGAATAACAAAGGATATGAAATATAATTAGAACAATACTTTTGCGATAAACCATGAATGTATCTGTGCTATTGTAATCGATTTTGACCCATAACACCTAAGAATATAATACAAAATGCTTTACTAGCTTAAAAGTATCTGGAAAAATATAGGATACTACACTTCTGAAGAAAAACAAGAGTATCAAAAATATGTTTCTTTATACATGAATAATTACACCATGGTGTATTAAAAGAGTAAAAATAAATATTCACTTCGTATTGCCTTTTATTCAACTAAGACCTTTTATAATAAGCTTAACATATTAGACAATAACACAAAATAATTATAGGTTAGGCTTAATCATTCTATGGAGAAGACAATAAATGTACTATAAACACAGTTTTAGTTGTTAAGATCAGTATAATACTGATCGACTGTTATGATGCGAGAAAATTGGTGGTTGGTTGGCCGAATGCCAGTCACTAGTGCCTAGTCGGTAATAGTGCGTCTGCCCTATGCCCACTTAGTTCCAAGCCAGAATAGGAATACGAGCCAATAGATCAACCAGACAGTATGTTATTATATTTCAAGCACTCCCTTACATATACATAAAATCAGACCGCACAGCAAACCAATTAGGAAATTAACATGAATACAGAACAAGGGAAATAGTGGTAGTGAATAGGAACAACTTGTACACAACTAATTAACTATAGTCCATAATACGAGACAGTTTAATAACAGTAATTATGCTAAAAGGGAGGATAGGGTAACAGAAACGTAACAATAATGGAAGCAAAATGTTTACATTTCACGCAGATATAATAAATGAAATAGTGTTCTTAAAACACAGTTCTGAAAGTTTGTTACACTTCTTTGTGGTCCGGCATAACATCGACAGATGGTTTCCAGGCAACTGATAACTCCACACATAATATGAATTATATAATATGAATCTATTAATTTGTTATCATTTCACAGTATGATTATCCTATACTTGTTTCAACAGGTAATATTTCAAAGAGATTTAAATACAAATAAATTGATTTAAAGGCAAAAATGACAATTTCAAAGCGATCAGATTTGCATTTTGATTATAATAAATACTTCGTTTCGATATGTTCTTCTATATTATTTAAACTTGTATTAATCTAGTTCTGTTATTTGCTCACTGAAAAAGCGCCTTACGCTAAGTCGCTAAACGTCAAACATTTCATTTCACTGGAATACTTCAAATATGTATATTACTAATGTCTATAAACTACCAGTTTTCAGTTTACTTAAAATTATCAAGTCTGATCTTAGTAAAGAAACATGCAAATGAATTGTACTAGGCTTAGAGTCATACTTTAAGTTTGAAGGCTAGTGATACTACTTGACTACCTCCAAAGTGAAGTAGGTGTGACGGGTTCAAACCCGTGATCTAATGGCTGAAAGTCTAACACTTTAAACACTGGCTTATCTTTGTAATGCATGACGTGCACGAAACTAGTCCCCTAAAGGAATGAAAGAGAGAACAAGATACACTGACCAATGACACAAAATGTCAATTTAATAAAAAGTATTGAACGTATTAAGTTAAATAAAAAATATATTTATGTGATGTTGGTCCTAATAATGTTTTCAAGTTAGAGAGGAAAAATTTGATCATCTAGCGTAGTAAGGGACCAAAACAATAGACCAGTTTGATAAATTATTTGCTAAAATCATAATGATGTAGGAGAATAAAAAATATAACGGCAATTTATTTGGTTTATCAATTCACCAACAATGGTATTTAAATCAACTCACTTGTTCAGAAGTCAGTGCATCGGACTTTCTATAGTTAGGTCCTCGTATAACATCCATTTTGTCAAAAAGAGATTGTAGGCTAAGAACATCGCTTTTGACTACTTCAGATACTAAAGCTCCAAGGAGAGATTTTATTTTACTAGAAGTGATTACTTCCGTCTCAAGTCCCGTTAAAACAGATGCACGAAAGGCTCGATGGATTAGTTGGCGAATTTTCAATGGTAAACCTTGACGTCCAGGTAATAAACCATCTGATAATGCATATGCTAACGCACGACTGTGATCCACCAGTATTCGGTAAGCAGTATCTCGTCGCCAGGCATCAACGAGATCATTACTAATGCTGCTGTTTTTCCAAGAATGATCTAGAGCGAGATGTGAATTTGAGCAGAGGGCCTGTGTCGATAAATTGTAGTGCAAAATAAGGTGAACAACAAAAACAAAATAAATGAGACAAACATTTATTGATGATGTAAGCACCTTTGACAATCATCCATGGTAATTTAACTGAAATGTGAATGACACTTGTCAGCTAGGTACAACATGACCCTATAATGTGAAATGTTCACTTTAGGTAATAACAGCATACAGTGACAACTAACGGTATAATACAGGATTTAGACTTCTGGTATTGACACGGGTGTAGTACACGGGACTCAAAGTGGCACGGTTTTATATACCAAGTTAAAGTTCTAAAACAATAATTTTATGAATAACATCGGTCTATTGTTAAAATTTTGCAACTTGCAAAGTACAAAATCTTTTAAATCATTAATAGACACTGAAGCGTCAACAGACTAACAATACCATGACCCGTTAGGCCAAAAAAAGCTGTAGAAGTTTACACTGGATTTCTATAGACTAATTCTTAGCAATTTATATCACTGATACTTTATCATATTTTTAGTTGTGCAAGTTTTCATAACCACTGCAAGGATCCATTTATTTTATTTTAAAGCGGCCTAGACCTAATTATTAGGACAAGAAAGTGATTTTCTGGAGATTTAACATCCCACTCCAACGGGATGTAATTTTATGGAGATTAATTAAAAATTATAACTAAACTCGTTCTATTTAATTAAGTTAGGCTCAAGTGAATGGGAGAATACTCGACTGGTTAGTTAGTAAATATGATGAAATTGAATTATTATCCTGATATAGTCCTGTTTAAAGATGGATTGTCGCTGATAAGTGAAATACAGGATGTGCGTTTCGTCGTACTTGGGATTCTCTAGCTAGATGTGCATCACGTTGCGACTCAAACTTATTTTATGTGTACAAAACACCGTCATGTTATCTATTGTGCAACTGAGTCAGGGCGGCCACACTTATATAGCAAGCACATATAACTAATTTAAAACTGTTTGCATCATCATATTGATGTCGTTAAGGTATGCACAGATGAAGACTCTAAAATAAAACTAAACGCACGTGCTGAATTCCACTTGCTAACCACAATCTAATTTTAGTCATACTTGTGAATCAACGCTATATCTAGGTAATTTGCTCAGAATGCCTGTATAGCAACAGTGACTAATTCATTACAGATCTTAACAACATCAATAAAAAGATGCAAACACTTTCAAACCATAACCCTGCTTATTTTTAATGAGACATTTCTACTAAAGTGTATGAAGTGTTCAAGGATACAGCCTAAATATTGTGGTACAAAGTGCTAGATTTTAAATAATCCCATAACAACGAGTTTTACAGTTACCATCAAAGTGATCTCTATACAATATTCTATACGATTTTGCGCAGAGAAAAAGAAAAACCCGCTAAGATTACAGTGTAGTAAATGAATCTAAAAAAGTTTTCCAATCTTTAGAAGACGATATTGAATTCATAGTTGGCAATATCAGATGCATCAATATTTTAATGTTTGTTTAATTCGAGTGAAAATAGCAAGCATAAAATCAATATCTTAAGGGATAACTAATAACTTTTTTAAAAATTAAATCGAAAATCTTCAAAAATCTGCTTACAGAAGGTGGAGATATTCCAGATATTCTGTTCCATAAAGAAGATAGCGCATTCTCCGAGTGACCTTTATCTGTTCTAGTGTCAACATAACTTTGCAGCGGAATGGATAAAAATAAACCTTGGTACATAGGTAGAGAAGAGTTAGATGAACTCGCTTTTGAGTGTATAAATTCCATCAAATTACTAAACTCGTAAGAATCATAATTTGATGTTATTCCCTGAAAGATAAGTTTTGTAGAACAAAACAACTAGGAGAGTAATTATAAGTCAGCTTATGGGGCATATTTACTATAGAAATTAAGTTAGAAACTAAAACTAAATACCACACAGTTATGTAGAACTGACCTGCATGACACATGCCAATCGCTCTAATCCCATACCAGTGTCTACAAATGACTTAGCTAAAGGTTGAAAGAGATCAGGTCTCAAATGCTCTCCAGATACATCATTATCAACAGTAATACGGTGTGTTATGAAAACACAATTCCACAGTTCGACAACCTGAGGGCTGGAAGTATTTACTAAACAACGTGCACAGTCCAAGTGGTCTCCACCACAAAGCGCTTTAAAATCTATATGCACTTCAGTTGATGGACCACACAACCCTCCACCACTGGACTGACTTGCACGCCAAAAATTTGACTCGATACCGAATGGCATTAATTTTTGATCCATTACACTAAAATGAGATACAAAATAAGTTCATTAATTGATTGTTAACTAGAAATAGTGTATCACATTATTGTATATTTTTATATCTTAGTCAGTTTTGTAATCAAAAAATTTCAGTGTTGACAAGATAAGATAATACCGAAATAACAGCATAACGTAAATGAATTAAATATAATTTAATTTAAAGTTGTATTCACTATCCGATGTGTACCAGTATATATTATACTAAATGACTCCTTAAACACAAGCAGTAAGTAGAAAGTGAAGGAAACTATTTCGTTTGATAACCAAAATTAGTAACCTAGTACAATGAAAACAAACTAGTTTGTTTGACTAGTTTAAAAGACTAGTCAATTACGATGGGTCAGGGGGTTATAATGTCATTTTATATTGAAAACGAGCAATAAGGTTATTACATATTCACATGTACATGTTACTGTGAACGAACATACACAATATAAACACTTTACTATTGCTAAAGTGCCTGTGATGGGTGAATAAATAAATAAAACTAAGCACCTGGACGCAAGTTTCATCACAAGCTTATAGCAACATTTATTAAGTGGAAACTTTGATTTCTAAAATTATGATATTTTAAACCTGTAAAACTAATGTTTCGGTAATGTGCGAATGAGGGATACCTAATACAATGAAAAGTATCTTTTATTACTTACAACCATTCTCACAATATCTCAACATTAGGCAGTTCAATCAATGAATAATTAACTTACCCCAAATTCAACCAAATATCACGTGTTTCATCGTCTGGAGGAAGCCCAAGCTTTTGATCACCACCGAAATACGTTATGTAAATTGAATTGGTAGGGAGATTTAACACCTTGGTGAGAAATTCCCAAACGTAAGAGCAAGTCTCTTTCTAGAATATACCGAATTCATACAAGAAATTGGAATTGAAGACAACAATTATGGTGGAAATATTCAAACCATAAACATTTGAATCAAATGTACGGAATAATTTTTGAATTTAAAAAAGACAGCTACGACATGATCAGTGATAATTACCACTTAAAGCATATTTTGCAATGAAATAATATCTCAAAGATGTCTAGGGTGGCAACGTTTAACGATATTAAAGTTCAAAACTTCGATGAAGTGAAACTGTATACAACTTGGTTACTACTTAGGTATTTTTGAACAGTTCAATGACAACATTTGCGAGATAATAGCATCAAGTCATAGAACTAAAATGACTATTAGAGATGTGGTCAAATTTTATCTGAAACAAGAAACCACTCACTCACCAACTTAGAACCTTAGGTGCTAATTCGTAAGATACAAGTGTTTAGCATGTTCGATTGACAAAAGTGTAAAGAAAGCAACTTTAAGTGATTGATGACAAACTGATATGCAAATTGGTGAACTAAACACTTAATTCATCAAAATAAAATAATTTAATCATAATGAGACAGCTGCTCGGTGCTTCCTGGTGATTAATGGTTGTCTAATTCAGACAAATTCGTGATATCAAATTGATATTCAACAATCTCCATAACATCCACTTACATTTACTATTTCTTTACTTAAGCTCATCTACTAGTAATATTTAACCAATTAACAATGCATAGTTTTTACTAACTGTTACTCTACCGACCAATTTTATAGCCTGTTTATATATATATATATATATATATATATATATATATATATATATATATATATATATATATATATATGAATTCTTTGTGTTGAGTTGCCTTGGAGGTGATTAATTTGGAAGCGATTCCTATTGTTAGTAGATAATAATGGAAATACAGGTAACTAAGTAGCAATGGACAGATTTATCGTCCTAGTTTGAGACTGATAAGAAATACACATTCACCAAATAAATGAAATCGAATAAACAATGTTCAAGTACTCTAGTGAGCATGATACCATTTCGGTACTAATTCGTAAGATAAATGTTCGCGTTTTCAACTCGCAATACACACCACTATTCATTTAATGTCTTCGGTTAGTGGTCCTTCCATGCTATAAGTCAATTCATTAGATTAGTGTTTTTCACTATGGGAATCTATTCGGAAGTTGACAATCGGTCAACGGAACATTACTTGTTAGTTCCTTTGATATCAACAGTTATGTAGGCAGAAAATCAAAAACTGAAAATACTGTTAAGTAAACCAGTACTATTTGATTAGTAATTATTTGACTATTAAATGTAAAGCCTGCATATTTACTTAGAGCCAAGACAGAGAGTTAATTGAAAGAAAATAATTTATCGATTGACTTATTATTTTCCAAATAACTGAAATGAAAATTATTTTGATGATCAACAAATTTATTTGGAATAATTCATACACATTGTCCACACCTCAGTTAGTATAGTAATTACTTGGAAGATCTTATACCTATAGTTCAAACAGCTGGCCACAAAGGAAAAAGTATACGGACAATATATTTTTCTCACTGTTCTCTTCCAGAAGTCATATCAAGAAATACGTGTAAGGTGAATATGAATATAAATGAACAAAATACTGCTGATAAATGCTATCTGTGACAATCATTCAGTCAGTCACAATGCAGAACTTGCTACATACATACATAAGTTCAAGTTTCCATGTCCCAATTAGCATTGAGATGTAATTGTCAGATTGAATACCAAAGTAGTTCCCATCTCTTTAGCCTTTGCTATCCATAGTCCACGATCATTGCAGCTGAAATTCACTGATTTTTCTTGACCTTTTGGTTTAGATTACTGGTAGATATCATTGCTGTTTCCACAGCTCTTTGGATATCATTCCAAGATACTTCTGGGTGAATAGCATTTACACAGTTGACGAATCGATTTTCTAGCTGTTCCTGAAATGTATTCTTGACTTTTTCATCACTAAGTTGAACCCTGAAGGAGATCCTTGCCGTGGATCTTTGACTTACAATAAAACACAGACTAATACGCACTAAAATCACCAACCACTATTACTACATCAGAGAGCTTAGCTTTTTGAAGGTCGATAGGCTTACTGTAAAATTTATCTATGTGATTAATGGGAGTGTAAGCAGAAACAGCTGCGTATGGCCCTATCTTTTCGAGTTCTTACTGTAAAGTATAGTCGGAAAGCGCACAAGGGACTGTCTGTTGGAATGTAATCTAGGAGGATTCGCTGTGCTTCGAACTTAATGTTATACCTACACCAGTAAGGCCTCCGGTAGTAGCGGTAGGGTCTCCGAATACACGAAGGGTAAATCGAGGCGGTTCTTTATTTTGATAAGGTGAGGTCAAGCGAATGACTGTACTTGGATCATGTATACGCGTTTCGGAGACGCAGCATACATCGATGGAGTGAGATTCTACAGTCCTAGGTAAAGAAGCTTATTATCCTATTTGATCCGAACATTAAAAGCTCTAACATGTAGTTTAGAGAGGTTTCAGGAGACCAGGAATAACGTTTCGTGAACTCAAAGCATCTGCGTTAGAGGCGTCAAGTGATAAAGTTATGCAAGGAGGGTTAGTCGCAGGGATAAAAAAGTTATTAACAGTTGATGGCGGGATTCGACCTCGAACAAGATGGTCTCAAGTGCTGTTAGAGGTATCAGGGCGGTTTTCACTTCCTGGTTGCCTGCACCATGGAAAGATATTGCTTCTTGAGATACCTGGAAAGGAAGTTAGTTTAATTAGGTTAGTGTTAGTCGTAGTAACGTGAGAGTGTGATCGCAGAGCCAAAAGGATAACTGCTTGGGGCCGGCCACACACGATCATTTTATGGGGAGTTTTTAAAGTGTTAGCTCCGCTTTTCAAAGTCCATGCCACTGGAGATGGAAATCTGTGGAGTAAGGTGAAGTGTGACATTTTCAGGGTCGACCTCATTCACCCCTTCCTTATGTTATGAGAAGGCGGCATCGCTGTAGATGCCTGTTATCTAAGGAAAACTCCTTACTCCCGTCACAACTCACTATAGTCAGTAGCATGACTTCGCCCTCAAACCTTAGGTTGCTGCCTTTAGTCTGATCGCTCTCCAACAGACTAACCTGACTAGGTAGAACGTAGAGGGATATGCGATCCAGTCAATATAGCTCGGTCGGGTCACAGTGATAAGAAAGTTAGACCACCAGGTTAAGGTAGCAGCTACGATTGAGTTGGTGACAGTTTACAGTAAGACTAAAAACTGTGACATAAAATGACTTACATGATGTGAAAATCTGATTTCATTTTATCAAGCAGTGGCTGAGTATCTATGAAGGTGTTATACAAGAACAAATTCAATACATAAATGACAAGTCTAACATAACTTTGTTATGTCATGAGTTTTGCTTTGAACTTCGTGGTTTAGATGTTATGTATAGTTTTTGTTAAAAAAAACTGGTGATGCGACCATGGGCTTTAATGGCTGCCGAAATTCACACATCGCAATGTTGTTTAGCCAGTCAATCAGTTAAGGACAATATAGAACCTGGCACATGTGCTCATAGGGTCAAGTTGGTATACTTCTATGATCAGAGACCTGAGGGCTACACATATCTCCTATCTTCATAGCCCATGGTTAACATCTATACGTTAAAACAGAGAGAACTGCCATACAGTATGCTCGGTCTTTTGCTGAGAGATGACTATCTCACCTACTCTACAGATGACAAAAGTTGGCAAAAACCAAGTGAGATTCCTGGGTTCGAGTTGAAACCTTGTCGGACATCGACTCATCAGGGTTGGTGAGATAAGGGTAGTCGTTTATGTAATCAGTTACTTGATTCTCTATGGCCAATCTAGGGAACGGTGCAGACCAGCCTTGAAGTAATGTTTTACATTTAGAGAGAGGAGGAGAAATGCATCCAAAATGTGTTTTTATTGTTATACAAGGCATTTAGAAGACTGCACGTTGTAAACGTCTTCACAGACGAGGATTATAGTTTGGATAATGTTGTTTAACGTAACCCGTTTACTAAGTACAGGTGTATATATGTGATGTTAAGTGTTATTTGTGAGAAAGGTAATGATAGCCAGTCGTCCGAAGTGAAGTTGGCAAAACGAGGTTCGAATCTTTTGAACAGTGGTTGTTACTGTGAGATAACATAATATTCCCGATTATAATCAAATCATACTAGTGTTTGCAAATTTAATACATCTATAACTTGATCGGAAGAGATTTACTTGACAGAACAGTCTAAAATTACACTGAATATACCAGTGGCAACACTTACTTTCTAATTTAGTTTGCAATATAAAAGCGTTGAATACTTCAAGCTTAGCTTAGCAAAAACAGCATGAAGCAAACTGACATCATAGGATATAAAACTTTCATAAAACTGAAACAAACCTTATAGTAGTCCCCGAATGACCAACTGCCTAACATTTCAAACAGTGTATGGTGATTCCTGTCATATCCCACATCATTTAAGTCATCATGACGACCACCAATTCGAATACACGGTTGTGAGTTAGTAGCACGTCTAAGCTGTTTAAAGTCTACATAAATACTATCCGATTGGCTGAGAAAAATCGATTTAAATTGGTTCATACCTATCCTGACCGAATAAAAAGAGCAATATAGGGGTTAATTTCACGAAACTATACTAATGGAGAGAAAAGAGGTTTGTCTATGAATGAATTTGACAGAAGAATGAGTCAATAAAATCAATCCCAATTTATAAATGGATACCTGCAGTGTATACTGACACAAAGTCTGCCGTGGGGACATGATAAGCTAATTTCAACACAATGCATTATTTGCCGATGTTGGTACTCAATAAGTGGTGAGGTGAAGAACTGGCTTCTACCAAGACGTTTTAGTTAAGGTTCTAGAAGTGGTGTAACTCAGTGGTTCCAAACGTTGTCAAATATAACTCAGAAGAAAATCAGTAATGACTGACGTGATTTTTTTTTCATATTCTCCGTAAAATGAGGAATTATTAATTGAATGAAGTCAGTTACGGTCGTGTATGTATGTATGTGTATGTGTGTCTATGTACGTATGACCAACATAGAACCTGGCACATGTAAGCATCGGTTCAAGTTGCCATGGTCGCACTTTCTATTTAAATGTCGCTCTTATGCAACTCGCTTATCCAACTGTTAAATATCTTTTATTTGATCACGCTACCCATTTATTACTTTACAATATTATTTTTTAGTTGTTTGGGATAAACATATTTTGGTCCTCTCCCATACAAAAACATTGTTTTACGCAAAATAAAAACTGCGTAAACAGAGTCCCTAGATCTACAGGACAAGGTTGCATGTGAAATGAAGAAAAATAGCCTAAAACTATGGGAACAATAGATTAGAAAATGTAAGTACCAAAATTTACTATTAAAAAGCACCAAAAGTGTGTAGTATAATGAAAGCTGATGTTAATAAATGAACGATATGCACAAAAAAGTAATATTGTTTAATAATTAAGAACGTTGAAACAAGTCAGAGTAATTTCCATATAATGTGAATTATAGCAGGAAAATAAGCGGACGTAGCAGTGTGCAATGAAATACTATGTTTATACGAAAATGAAGTCCATCGTTGAAACGACATTCTAAAACTATGTACACTATATTGATATCACAAATATTAAAAATAAAGATAAAGAAGATACAGCATACTTCGGTGTTCACTGTAACAAATAAAAATGACCCCATTAGAGTAACCAGGACACTGATCGCCTTTTTGACAAATTTTATCAGACCGACATTTTATTTCTTAAAAATGTAAAAAACGACCAATTTAGAGAGTACACCCACATCATATTTAAATCTTAATAAGTATTGTAGCGTTAAATAATCCCCAAAATAAATAGTTGCATAAGCTCTCGACATTGATGCTGACCATGTTTGTTTTAGCAGACACTACTAGTTGAAGGCGCGCGGTCACGCATCTTTACTAGATCACGACTCGAACCACCGTGGGTAGCATCTCTCTCTAGTTTGCCAGCCTAGACGTTGCTATCCGATTGGAGCTCTGTTTACGATAAAATATAATCTCGCTTCCATTCTACAGTGCCTTCTGATTTCCCATTCGTAAGAGTGGGGTCCATTCGATAGAAGTGGCTTTGGTTATACGACAAGCGCAACTTGGTCATATATCCGGGTACACTTCAGTATCAATCATTTACAACTATTATAAAGTTAACAAGGACGGGTACTTACACTTATTACAAACGGTAAATGAAAATGATCAAGTGAGCCGGTTAGAAGTTATATGATAATTTACTGCAAGACTGTTTGTAATGATTATATTTGTTTATATAAATAGTTAAAATCGAATCATTCTAACACTATTTACAAACCTGCATTGATGAAGTAGCTTCCTTCGTGACGCTTTGGAAATACGGTAGATGGTGCTACGACAGAATGTTGATGACTCCGGAAAAAATCAATAAATTCTTGTCGAAGTTCAGAAACAGAGGAATTCCGTAAACGAATAGAGGATGCAAGTGGAACATGCCGAGGCACTGACTGACCAGGATCTAAGGTGCAACGACCAGTGGTATTTATATCTTGACTAGAAGACGGTACTTTAGCAAAGCTTCTGCAATTTATGCATGACGCATACTTCTGATTGAACTGAAGATTGTGGGTGGAATCAAAGAAACAATTAGAAGTACATTGTAAGTAAAAAGTAGGTAAAGAGCATGAAGACGAAGTTCAAGGGAAGTTTTCACTAAGCAAGAAATAAAACTGGCCTAAAAAATAAACGAAAGAATGTGTTCATACAAAACTAGCTTACTGTAAACTGCATGTTAAAGCAAATATATACAGTGAACTAGTTAATCGAATCAGTAGGCTCCCTATTGATAGTTACTCTACAAAAATGATTATTTTAAATAGAATATCGATTAGTTAGGATAAAATTTCCTGAAGTAAACGATGTATTAAACAGACTAATCTCAGAGTGAATTATGAAAAGCTACATCTACTACTTCAGTTTTAGAAATAACATGTTGACGAATATGTAGACAGGTAGTAAGCAATGAAAATTTCGAAGTCACAAGAACGAAAAAACTAGTGTACATAGGAATGTTATCACATTAACTTTTCATTAAAATTTTGCGAAAATACACTTAGTGATTAATATAAAGTCTAAAATTTTTCAATTACCTAAAACGTTTATCAATGAGCTTTTCAGGCTACCTAAACAATGTGCATTCTTCATGTAGTAACTAAATGACTGATTTACCCTACGAAGTAAACGTTTTTATATGATCACTGATATTACACAACTAACCAAACCGGTGTAAATAAAACGCGTCTAAACTTGCCACCACTTGAAAGCCAAACACACTAACCAATACGAAAATTAAAATATGAAAACGAATTCGATCAAAAACTCAAAGACAAGCATCTTTTCAACATGTAAAAAGTAAATTGCAATACAACATGATCTCTCAGGGAATAATAAACTAAGCATACTGACTTCTGAAGGCTGAAACCCTAACTATAATTATCATTAGTGATACTTCCGATTATTTAATTGTAAATCCATAACGCTTAAAAACCCGACAAAGTTGCATTTTCTTAAGACACAGTTTGAATCCGTAATTACATTTGCTTACAAAGGCAGTTTAGAAGTGCAATATTACATATGACAGATAATGCATAATAAACAACAATATATCGCTTTGTAGAGTTCACACATTTTCACTAACAATGTAATCCGATTTCTGTCATTTTCCAATGGAATTCTCATTTATCTGTAGTTACTTAATCTTCAGGCAAGCTATTTCTGAGTTGCGAACGTCGACAGCTTATTTTGCATGTTTATTAATTTAAAACTAAACGGTAACATAATCATTGTAAAAATTGAAACCATACTAAAGACCCACCCGAGTTTCTTTTAAAGGAACAAAAGAGCTTGGTTTTGTTGTCAGTATATGAAACAAACCCATTGTTAACAGTTCAATGTCCAAATAACCAAAACAACGAATGGAACACCTGCAGAAATAAAACAAAATGAAAATACTGACATGAATTGGCACAATGGATAATGTCAAGATAGATGGGTCAAATAGGTCAAGAATTGACAGTTTAAGAAGGCAGTAAGAGAATGTGTTCGCTGGTGAAGATAGAAAAAATGATCTGTGACAGCTTTAAATCTTAACGTGATCCCAGTCTTCAGGAAATAGATAAGATACGCTAGTTCAAGTTTTAAGAATACAATAAATCTGCAATGGCTAAATTAGCATACCAAATTATTTGACTAACCTGCTACAACCAAGTATATGCGTAAAAAAAATAAAACAACTACATGGTGTTTAGGGTTACCTTTAAATAACCCATACATCTTTCCAGCAGCGGTATAGAGTACTAGTAAGTATACTTGACAATGATCTACAACTTTAATTACCTGGATATACTAAGAAAAACTAAGAAAATTCGGATTAAACTTGGTCCTATTAAATGTAGCTGTGAGCCAAATTCGTTGAAATCATGTAGACAACAAATACGTCTCAATATTCACATCTACGTGGTCTATTTAATTAAACCACTCAGTTCTTGATATGGAAGTAACATATACAGAAATTATATAAATAACACATTTCCTTTGTAGGAATCGTGAAGTACAATAAGGTGGAAACAGTTTACGTAACATACCCTAAAACTAGTTTTACTGGCTAAGGTGAACTATAAAGTCGTAAATATTAGATTCAAGATATCAGCTGTTAACTATTGGAAGATAGTTAAATGGCAATAGAAGAAAGCATCATAAGATGAATTATAATCATTATTTAGGCAAAGGATTATGAATTTTAGCCAGTATTAACTTGAAATTCATTGATACGTTACGGACCCAAGGTGAAAAATAATATTTATAGTATGGGTTATGGCTGATAATAACATACAGAATTTTTAGTTATAACTGGGGTTCAGCGTTAAAAGTACAGTGTAGGTTAGTATTTGATTTTAGAAAAATGATATAGGGTTTAGATTCAAAGTTAGAACTTATGTCGCAATCTAGTTTATACGAATATAATATGTACTATCGAAAGCATTGGTATTTTTGGAAGCCTATTTTAATGTTACAGATAAACATAACGTTTTTAATACATTTCTTCATTGACGATACTTAATGCTCGAGCAAGTCCAATAAAACCTTTTACTGCTACAAACAACAAAAGACCTAATTTAAGTGCCAGAAACTCTACACATGATTAAAAAAAGACAATAAAGTTGACAAGGATATAATAACATGGGACCTAGAAAAGTTGAAAAGCACTCTAAATACCCCGCTAAATGCTGCAATATAACTTCATTGTTCAAATCGGAACTTGTTTAGGTGGATAATGTAGTCTGAATGCAACTTTGTATCATAGTGATACAGTGCATTCTTCTATTGTATGTACTTCATGAATCGGCTGATAACGCACCTGGTGTCCAAATTTTAGTCGATTAACGTTTTATGGAGGTATATGTTTCAAACAGTTGCAGACGGAATAAGTAAAGCGCCTGACAGTGACCGATTGGTGTTGGCCGCCTTGACAAGTCTGCTCCCTCATGCTTTGTTTTCGTTAGACAACGATTCGAGAGAGAAGCTGCTAACGTCTCAGTTCTTGGAGTGTGTTCCAGGGGACGAAGCCAGCCAAGTTCGGTTGACGCATGCGGTTCAGCCGTTGGATTTGGTGGTGATGGCACTGTTATGCGGACAGTTGACGAGCGCCACGGTTTTCGCAGTTACGGAAGATAGCGATAAAATGTGTATGGAGAAGCGAGTCGTCAATCTAAAGGAGTAAGTCGCAGAGGTTCGAGTTCGCACAAAGAAGAGAAGTAAGTGCCTTGAGTGTGGGAAATTCGGTCATTATAGAAAAAATTGCCTGAGAAAACGACGACAAAGAACTTTAAAACGATATGTACCGCATTCTATCTTTAAAACATAGTTTCAGGTTGTTGGCTTGGTTAATTAGAGTGCATTGTATACAAAAGCGCCAGTAAACGGGAAAGTAATGGTTTGTTTAATTGACTTGGGCGCGGCTATATCCTTAATAGACATAGGATTGTGTCGACAGATGAGGGAGTGTTCACTAGCGGCACAAACCGTGAAAGGACATACTCTGGAAATTTTAGGAGTGTTGGAATGCTGTAGTGACGTTGACGATTGCGTCATATAGTGTCCGTTTGTACTAACTAAAGGTATACAGCAAACAGTACTGAGAGCAGATTTCCTTAAAGAGTTGGGGGGAGGTAAATGACACAAAGAATAGGATAGTGCGCACTAAATACGGTTATCTCAGTATACAAGATAATAGTGAGATGGCTAAGACACAAGCGGCGATCTTACCGCAAGAGAATAGAGAAAAGGTTGATATGGTGGTAGCAAAGTACAGAAGCCTGTTTACCGAAGATGGAGAGGCCTATGGATATTGTGATAAAGTGACCCATGAAATTTTCGTAAAATCATAGAAAGACGACGTTTTGCATACGCAGGATATCGGTTCATCTGGAAACAGAGGTTAATCGTCAAGTTGAAGAAATGTTGAGGGACGGGATAATTGAAGAAGCAGATAGCCGTTATAATTCATATGTGTTGAGAGTAACGAAATCCACTGGGAAATATAAATTCTGTGTTGACTTTAGAGAACTAAACAAAGTAACAGATTTGAGACCTTGCACAATGCCAACTGTGGCTAAACCTTAGATCGCTTACAACATGTGGGGTTGTTTACTGTACTAGACCTCCGGTCAGGGTATCAACAACTACCTATAAAGGCAAGTGACAGGTTCGAGATAGCCTTCACTGTGGGTCTGAAGCAGTATCAGTTTAGGAGAATGCCATTTTGGCTGGTAGGGGGACCATTCACATTCAGAAAGTTAATGAACTTATTGATACAAAATCTTGAGAACTTGATGCTTAACGGAGACGATTTGACGGTTTATAGTAAAACAGAGACAGATCACATAAAGCATATTAAAGCAGTTCTCAGGCAAATCTAGGAGTTTGGGTTGTGCATTAATAAGAAAAAAGCACAGATAGTCAAAGGTAACGTCACACTGTTTGGGTAAAAGTTGGGGAAGATGAAATGAAGCCGCTAACTGAGAAAATTGTGACTATCAAAAACATAATGGCACAGACTTCGAAAAGGAAGCTCAGGCAGTTTATGGGAAAGCAGCATTCTACGGCCGCCTTATAAGAACTTTTGTCGAAATCGCTGCACCACTGTACAAACTATTAAGTAACAAAAAATTCATATGCACAGAGGAAGCGCAGAAAACTTTTGATTAGATCAAGCGGCTATTAAACGCAAAACAGATGACATTGAAACTACCTACCTGTTCTTAGGAAACGGTTCACAGTGACCACAGACACCAGTGATTTTGGCATCGGAATACTACTTCGGCAGGACGATGGGGTAGTGGAGTATGCTACCCGGGTGTTTAGGGCCTATAGAACAGAAGTACTCGATCACTGAAAAAGAGTGTCTAGCGATTGTTTGGGTGGTAAATAAGTAGAGACCGTATCTGCTAAGCCAGTCACTTCACACTGAACTGATTACAAGCCTCAAGAGATCCCCGAGGGAAATTGCCACAATGGACATTACACCTGCAAGAATACGATTTCACGATTGGCTACATACCAGGAAGTCGAAATGTAACAGCTCACTGCCTTTCACGACCATGTGAGGACGCTGGCTTGTCGGAGGTTGCTTTTGTAGTCAACAAAGTGGAAACAAACCTTGAAAGACTGATTCGTTGCCAAAAGTTCGATCCAACGCTTGAGACAGTGAGATGAGCATTAACTGAAAGAGTGGATGACCAATCAGTGTAATTTAACAGGGAGGTGAAAACGTTTTTAAACCAGAAAACAAACTTAGATTGAATGCGGCTGGAGTGTTAACATGAAAGGACAATGATGGAAGCTGGATAGCTGCAATTCCAAAGTCTTTATAACATGAAGTAATCAGGGAATGCCATCAGCTAGCACATACGAGAGTCGCGAGAACGACTGACCTCCTGAGACAAAGTGCGTACTGGCCAAGAATGCAAGAAGACGTGATGAAATATGTTCTCGCCTGCCCACAATGCCAGTTAATGAAAGGTGATAAGTACATACGCACTTTTTTAAGCCCATCCCCTGTAGCAACAGTTGGCTATCTGTGGTCAGTGAACGTAATCGGCCCGTTTCCTCAGATATCGAGCGGTAACCAATACGTTTTGGTGATGACCGAACATGCTACGCGTTGGGTAGAGGCCGTGGCGATTTCTGATCAACGAGGAAAAACAGTGACTGAAGCGGTGATGCATCACATCGTTGCCGATCACGGTATCCTGAGAATGATTTTGACCGATCAAACGAGGCTCGTTCTAAAGTCTGTAATCAAAAGAGGAAAAAGTCACCTCATAGAGTCAAGTGAAGCTCAGTAAAGCTTAAGACAAGTATGCAGTGATTTCAGAAAAAAATACACAGGACCTCCATGAAAAATCGCCACACACAAACATAGGGAAAAACAGACTCTAATTAAAGCGAACACAGAGGTTATCAAGATAGACTTATTAAATAGGTTAGTCATTTTTATAACCCATAACGGTCATTAAAAAAGGACCCTAAATCAGCTTTTACATGATTTAGGCCATATTACCTCCATAATATGCCCGAAACTCGAAGAAACAACAAACTTTGCTGTGTTTAATAAAAATATGCCAAATACTTTCAAGTCAATTGATTTTTAAGATTTTGTTCGATGTTACTAAAGAGAGCTACGTCTTATTTAAGAACACAATCAAACCTGCAGGATCCAGAATTTATATCCACGCAAATCTCGTTCCAGCAGGTGATATTAAACAGCTGTCTAAAGTCCTCGGAAAGGCAGGGGAAATCTCCTGAATGATTCTCGTATTGGGAAAGTTTGAAAATGTGCAATATTAAAACTGCTGTGTGCGTAATAGAACTGGCAGTCAGCTATACCAATGCTTAAAGACTGGCGAGCAAAAAGCTGGCGTACTGCAAGTCTATGCACCTTGTACAAAGTGGTCTTATTGTTGCTTATGACATATGTTCCGCGCCGGTGGTTTTTTTACACTGAATTTTAACTTCAGGATTCATCTATCCATAGAAATGACAAATTAAGTTATAGACGCACAGTAATTATCTCCCACATACAAAATGAGTTAAATGTATCCCCCCCATCCCATGAAAACAGTTGCAAATGACACCAGGACATATAAAGTAGTAACGTGTCGTCTGAAAAGCAGTGGATTGAACATCTATGTAGCCCTAATATATCCAAACCCTATTTTCAGATCTGATAAATTGCAAATAAATAAACCATAATCTTAGTCAAATCTGTTCAGAAGCCCTAAAATAACTTAATTGAGTACTCTATAAAAAACGAATGACTTGAAAACAGAGTTTTCGGCAAATTTACATGACCGAAGCATTCTGGAAATCATGATTTCTCTGGCTTTGACTAAGAACATCGAAAATTTTGCACCATGCCTATTTTGACTTCTTCGTTAATTCTCAGTTTAGTCGTAATCTATGAACATGATGTCAGCCAAATAAATTTATTCAATGAATCAATCAATTAACGAAGCCTGTTACCCCGTGTGTAGCATAGGCCGCCGACTAGTATTCTCCATCCAACTCCGTCCTGAGCTTACCTTTCCACTCCTTCCCAAGTGCTCTTCAGTCTCTTCATGTCTGTCTCCAATTCCCGACGCAACGTATTCTTGGGTCTTCCTCTTTTTCTCTGACCTTCGGGGTTCCATGTTAATGTTTATCTTGTGAAAAAGTTTGATGATTTCCTTGATGTGTGTCCTATCCACCTCCAGCATCTCTTCCTAATTTCTTTGGCTGGAAGTTGATTTGTTCTCTGCCATAAAACGTTGTTGTTGATGGTATCTAGTCAACAGATTCAAAGTATCTTACACAGGCAATTGTTTACAAATACTTGTATCTTTTCGATGATGCTTTTCATAGTTCTCCAAGTTTCAGCTCTATACAACAGAACTGTCCTCACATTTGTACTGAAAATTTTAACATTAAGGTTGACTGACAGTTGGTTTAAGTTCCATATGATCTTCAGTTGTAAAAATGCTGCTTTTGCCTTTTCAATCCAAGCCTTCATATCCGTATCAGACTCTCCTTGTTTATCGATGATACTGCCCAAGTATGTAAAGGATTCTACATCTTCTAAAACTTTTCAGTCTGGTGTAGTTGGGTTAGTGTTCGTTGTTTTGTATCGAAGGATCTTAATTTTACCTTTGAGTATGTTGAGGCCTACTGCTACTGAGGCTGCTGCTTCATTGTCCGTTTTCACCTGCATTTGTTGTTGTGTGTGGGATAAAAGAGCTAGTTCATCTGCAAAGTTCAATTCATTTAGTTGTATTGATGTTGTCCGCTGTATTCCGAAATCGCCTTGAGATGTTGCGGTCTTCATAATCCAGTCAACCACCAACAGAAAGAGGTCAAAGGGCGAGAGTAAACAGCCTTGTCTGATAACAGTCTTCATTTCCAATAAATCTGTGAGCTGACCTCCATGCATGATTTTACAGTGTAGTTCGTGGTGAGAACTCCGTATGATGTTGACTATCTTCTCGAGTACGCCACAATATTGTAGAAGACTCCATAATATTTTCCTATTCACGCTATCAAATGCTTTTTTATGGTTAAGGAAGTTAATGTAAGGTAGTGAATTCCACTCAACTGATTGTTTAACAATAAACCTTAGTGTAGCGATTTGGTTGATACATGGTCAGTCTTTACTCAATCCGGCCTGATCTCGAAGTTGGGCGTCGACTGGATCTTTCATTTTTTTCAATAACACTCTGTAGAAATTTTTTACTGGTATTGAGGGAAGAGTGATACCTCTCTAGTTCTCGCAATTTTTAAGATTTCTTTTCTTTGGTATCTTGATGAAGTATCATTCTTTCTTGTCTGCAAGCACTTGTTCTTTCTTCTAAATCTTTCTGAAGAGAATGGGGAGTATCTTTACAGTTGCTTCTGTATCTGCCTTCAGTGCCCCAGCTGGTATGTTGTCTGGCCCTGTGGACTTGCCACTCTTGATTTGTCGAACGGCCATTTTGATTTATTTGAATGTCGGTGGGTCGGTGTTTATGGGAAGCTCTGTGGCTGCTGCTTCGAAGACTGGTGGGTTAAGTGGAACTGGTCTATTCAAGAGTTTTTCGAAGTGTTCTACCTACCTGTTTCTCTCTTCATTCACTTCAGTAATTAGTTTACCATCCTTCTTCTTGACTGGCCATTCTGGCTTACTGAATTTTCCAGCTAACTGCTTCGTTGTATCGTATAGGTACCTCATGTTTTATTCCATTGCAGCTTTTTCCGCCGTCATTGCTAGGTCCTCAACATATTTCCGTTTATTGGACTTGATGCTCCTCTTCACTTACTTGTTGACTTCTGTGTATTCGGCCTGTGCGTTGATGTTTTCTATTATTGTCCAGGTGTTAATAATTCCTAACTTTTTGCTGCTCCTTTCTTCGATCATGTCCAGAGTACCGACAGAAATCGATTCCTTATGGTGTTATTCCTTGTGACTAAAATCTTGACATGTTGAAGTTATTGTTTCCTTAATCTTTTCCCAGATGTCCTTTATATTAGCTGATATATTAGTTAATAGTTAAATGCCTGTGACATATTGTTGAAAATTATTTTAAATTCGTTTCGTTTGTTAGTATTCCGAAGAAGGGCTGCGTTTAACTTTCGAAATACTGCTCCTTCAGTTTCATTTTAGCCACCACCAGATGATGATCTGAAGCTATGTTAGCTTCTCTTCTTGCTCTTATGTCTTCTATGGTCTTCCTGAACTTCCTATTAATGCAGATGTGGTCGATTTTGTTTTCCGCAATGTGATCCGATGGAACCCATGTATTTTTTTGTATGCGTTTGTGGGAGAATACGGTGCCACCTATAATCATTTTGTTGAAGGCATATAGGTTTGCAAATCTCTCACCGTTTTCGTTCCTTTCTTCCAGTCTATGATGTTTTCATATCCGGTGTTGTCCATTCCAACCTTGGCGTTTAGGTCTCCCATCAGAATGGTCAGGTCCTTGGTTGAACATTTCTCGATAGTTGACTGCAGCCTCGCATAGAACTGGTCTATGTCGCCTTTGTGGGTGTCGTTGGTGGGTGCATAGCATTGGATGACATTCATTGTAATTCCCTTCTTCTTTGTTTTGAAGATGCTTTGATGATCGTAGGTTCATGAGGTTCGTATCCTATAAGAGCCTTCCATGCTTCTTCAGACAGCATTAGTGCTACTCCTTGTGTGTAAGGCGCTTTCCTCTTCGTGACCGAAGTATAAAAGCACTTTTCCTGAGGATAATCTTTGCTGTCCAGCTTTTCATTCAAGGAGTTTGCTTATTCCAAGTATTTTCAAGTCATATCTCTTAATTCTTCAGATATCTTCATGCTAATTCCTGTCTCCCACATTGTATGAACACTCCACGTACCCATTTTAGTTGTTGCTCTGATTGTCAGGAGGGACGTCAGTCTCGCGGCTTCCTATAAAATCGGCTGTCACCATGAGGCGTCACAACATACCATCCAACCCCCAGGGCAGAGTTAAAGTAGTTATAAAGGTTTTTGCTGGTTAGTGTTTTTTTTGCAAGGTTGTTGTTTTACGAGATGGGGTTGCTAACCCTATGCCCGACCGTCCTCCTTTATCCGGGATTAGGACCGGCAGCAACCTTTAGGGGGCCCCAAGTGGAGTTAGCCAAATAATTTATCTTTTGTGTTTTGGGAATAAGTCTATGCAGTCATCACTTTCAAGTTTGAAGCATGTATTACACGCCAGATACATACGATGGGTCACCTCAGTCGATTGAAGTTCAGCGTCAAAGCACTCAACTCTATGGCTGTTTCCAGAGACTATATTATTGACTATGTAACATCATTATAGGGAGCATGAAATCATTTTCAGGAGTATCATATACGCAGCTGTCTATACCTTGAAAATTTTAGCCGAATATGATACACAGGCATCTCTGGAACAACTACAGATTCAAATACTCCCTTCAAAGACCCTGGAACATCGTTATCAGACTTGGTACAGCTCTACAAATCTATTAAGAACTTACGCATCACGAAGGTCTAAGCCTTTCAAAGAAATGTAAAAAGTCAGTAAGCAGAGACTACAATAATGCATTTTGATAAAGTACAGGATAAAGTACAAACGACAATTAGTCGTAAAGTGTCGGAGTTATTTGGCTTACCATGTGGAACACAGCTTGAGTCTCTGAACTTTTACACTGTCTTGTAGAAGACTGATTTCATCAAAATATGTAAAGTACCGTGGAGTGACCTGCACTCAAGCTGATTTTCTTTTTCGTTCAGCAAGATCATAACATTTTACAGAAAATAGCAAATTAGTTGGAAAAACAAGAACAAAAACACAAGCCTTTAACTTTCTGTTCCCCAAAATAAAAATCTGAATGTGATCGTAATTAATCTGATACTCCCATTTTAAAATCCAATATATTTGCTTCTAAGGACACCAGTTAGAATAATCTTCCAAATTTTAAAACTTACCATTATAAGTTTGAAAAGTAATAGGTTAAGTTTAAAACTCAGCCTATCATCGGTAGATCAGGAAATTACTTTTGCTATAATATGATTACTTTATTCACATCCGAACATCAAATATTATTTTCGACGAGTGCTTGTTTTGTTTTATCTAAATGAGGCGTAGCTGACTGTACGCTAATTGATGGCTCTCTTTTAGTTTAATTTTGTTATCAAAATCAAGTTGGTTCGTAATAACTTTTATCTCTTTGCTTAAATGTAATGACTGCGATGCCAAATAGGTAGGAGAAACAGCATGACAACTAAAGGTGAGGATGAAGGAACATATACATTGTTCGAAGTATATTCCCAAATCCTCTAACGATATACGGAAACCTGAAGATAAGTCGGCAATAGAATCAGAACACAGTATCAATTATGATACAATTAAAATTCTTCAGAAAGGTTTTAATTCCTACTAAGAAAGGCTAACAGCTGAAGCCCTACACATATAGGCAAATCCGAATAATATAACCCTACGAGATGGAATACTGTTAGCTGCACCATGGCAACTAATGACTAAAAATTGAATTCACACTTCTACTACTCCAACTTCCAACGCATCCCATTTATTTATTTATTCTGTTTAGAATTATTTATTGTAATTACGATTCGCAAATATACACCCTTCCTTTGACCCATAATCATCATTTGATAGCAAACCCATCTTCAGATTGTCTATCTTGACCGTGAACACACCTCAGAACAGTATATGTGTACAAGTTATTGTAACATAAAACTACACATAAAGTGCACACATTCCTTTATCCACAACAATTCCAATATCATTTTTATTTGGATTGTGACTGGCAAGTGGAATCCAGGACGCGCGTTTCGTCCTACTTGGGACTCGTTGGCTGGATGTACCTGAATCCCAATGTTGATGTTTACAGTGGGATTCGAAACGGACAGCACAGCATCAGTGACTGACCAGATTCAGTCTATAATAAATCAATGGAATTATATAAATTCATCCTACTTATTCTAATATTGGTTCACTTACAATGACTCATATTACAATTTCATACCCTGTATACGATTGAATATTCGTAATCAATCTAACCTCTTACTTACATCTATATTCGATTACTTTTGATGTTTGGTTATTTCCCTGAAGAAGCTCGGACCAGTTTGCCGAGTAAAACGTTGGAATTTTTCTTTAATTTCAACCACTGAGATTATTTACAAATATATTCTACTCATATGTCTTACATAAACTCTGGTGCCGAAGTTTTGTAAATATTTTCGTTCTTTTTTAAGCTCGAATACCTATAAAATATTCTTTACTTAGGAGTTTGAAAGTATGCACGTGGAGTTTTAGAAACTGCAAAATTATTTTAGCTATCTATGATTATGGAGACATATAGAGCCGATAGATACCACAACAGCTTACATTATTTCAATTACTTAGTCTAGTACTTTAAGTTACATAGCACCATTTAACCACATCAACTGTGAATGATCAAAATCTGAGGATATAGTATGGTTACTAAAATACTCCTTAGAATTTCGAATAGTAAGTAAAGAAAAAGATCGGGCGATAATCAAGAAGACACAGAACACAGGTGAAGGTAATGTGTATTATGGAATTCAAAAAGCAAAAACACAATCGTAAATTGCCACTACTGTTTCATACAAACACCACAGTTATCTTGTACGTTTTCAAGTTCAGATCCTAAGCTCCTACTTCAAGCTTGATGGAATGTTAAAATGGAATTATCTTCACTGCTGTTCAGTCTGCTTAATTTTCCTTACTACTTGCGCTATCCAATTAACAGATAATGCCTCTAGAAGGTTATAATATGTAGTAAAGAAACTTATTTCCGTTAAGTCGACTTTGCCAATCTAAAATCAGATCATTAGCAAAGATCTAAGATTTTTGTGGATTAAGTAATCTTGAATCAATCATATCTAACCCAAAAATAGACTGAATTAATCAACACATTCAGGGGTTATTCTGCTGTAGTTCGCTATAAATAAATCTCTACAGCTAGAAAATCTCATTATTTGTTGTAAGTTAAGTGTGGTTTAATATGTAGATTACATTATATTTATCGCCTTTTGTAAATAATAAGTTTATCATAAAACATTGAGGCAACTTCTATGAATATTTCAGTGTAGAGCAGTTCCACATAGAGGGTGTAATACGTAGGAAAGTAAGTTTCGGCTTAAAGCAAAATCTTTGATTTTGCTTATGCTTTATTACGCAGCACACATCTACCAGAAGAGTGGAAAGATTAGGAAAAATGCTGAACATTTATTGAACACTAGAATGCTCCAAATAGAGTAGATTTTTAATCGATAGCTACCATTCTTGTTATTATGGATGCCTTAATTACTACATTATTGAATTCTATCGCGATTGTTTACTTATTAAAACAATTTTTCTGTTTATTCTGAGATTATTTGTCTAGGTTAACTGAATTCCTTTTATTGCAATCTACACTTTTGTTTACGTTTGTACATTGTTTATGTATATGTTTTTTTCGAAAAGTATCCTTATATAACGCTTACACACGATTGTTCCGTCTAGCATTCGTACAGCTTCTGTGAAATCCACAAAACGAAACAACAGGTTTTCATATCACATCTAAAGTGGATTATTGAGGAAGCACTTCATTCCATACTTTCGTTGAGTGTATAAGGTAAACAATCGCTGCTAAACAGTGTGTTCAACCATAAAACTTCTACAGCAGTTTAAACCTATAAACATAGGTGAGGGGGGGGAGGGGATTTACTAATCATTATGAAGGAGTTTTTCGTGTCACATTTGTACTGCTCTCACTAATTCGAAAAATGATGATCAAGATTATTTATCCCAACACTGTAACCTGCACACTGAATTTTCAAATGATGTATTTTCTAATTAATCATAAAGAAAGTTTGAACAAGTGTTAGGTTATATAAAAAACAACTAATTCCTTAGTCTACTATGAAACCTATTCGTTGAATCAGTTGACAGTAGTTTTGAAACTAAGTTCATACATACGAATTTTTCATAAAATCTGTAAGTACCATTTATTAAAATTTGCTGAAAGATTTAAAATAATTGCAGAAGTAAAAAATGCCACGATAGTTTCTATAGTAAGGAATCGAATACTAAATAAAATCTAAAACAGGCTGAAAATAAATAATAATTATATTCATTCTATTTTGTTTTTCCAATTGTGTCAATTAATGATGTCAACTATTTCGAACCAATATTAATAAATCCTTATTTTTAGACTAAAGATGTCAAGGCTAGTCAGCAATTTAATCATCACTACTTTATGGATTACATAAAGCATCATCCATTTACTTAAAAAATGTTCAGTAATTAGAAACTATCTTATGTTATTGAAGTGTAATATATTTATGATTATGAAATGTGGCATAGCTATGGAGGATCTTACATATAATTTTACAAAACAGGATACTTAGAGGTTATGAAGACAGATATGTACTTAATGTAAGTCGAAATTTGTGTCTTGTATCTAACTCTTAACAGATGAAAAATTCTGTTGTTTGCTTCCTATGGACAAAGTATATATATATATATGACTCCGTCAACTGGAAGTTCCTGTGAGTGTTTTTCATTGAAAGATGTACTATGGAAGTGATTAACTGTTATGACGCAAAAAAATTTGGTTGCGTCGCCGAATGCCGATTTGTGTTTAAAACACAGTTCTGAGAGTTTGTTACTCTACTTTAGTGGTCCGGTATAACACCTCCCCTTTTTGAAAAAAAAGATAATGGTATGGTCCCATGAGTTCACATAATCTGCGTGATCGTGTACAATTAAAGAGTACTTGGGAAAAAAAAGAAACATGATTAATTACATTTTATGAAGCAACCAAAATCTACCGCTGATCTCCTCCCCCACGAAAAGCTGTTGGTTCCTTGGTTAGTAGCCAGGTCAACACCGCCATCTTGTGCATGTATTGTCTTTAAGCCAGTATTGTTACTTCTTGAATGAATCAGGAGGTCAATGACTTCATCACACTTGAAGTGTACATTGGCAAGAATACCAACTTCCTTCGGCTTAATGATTCTTATTGCTGAATCCTGTGGCTTCTTGGGCTTAATAGACGGTCTTTTCAAATTGACTTTCTGACTCCGACTGGTGATTATGCTGAGCGCACGTTCATAGAACAAGCACTTTGCAATCTTGTGGATTACAGTGAAATTACCATTGTCTCATCGCCTAGACGTTCCACCTTTAGATTGACATGGGGAGATGTCTCCAGTGCTACACTTTGCTTCTCTGGATCAGCGACATTAGGCACGGTGGAGAGAGATGCTTCTGCTGGACATTCTTTCTGAATTTGGGAGTTGATTCCCGATGTGGGCTTAAGTAGTGCTTTGTGTACTAACGGCAGGCTGATGCTGCTGATTCGGTTACTCGTTTGCTCCAGCGTTAACTCAATTAACCGCTGGTTGGCAATAAGAAGCTTACATAGCAACACGTTCCCACACTCACTCAGTATTAACATGCTGAAAATATGCACTCAGCTAGCTGTGAAGAAGATCCAAGGTCAATGATAAGATCCTGTGATGCTAGTTGGTCCATGATTATGCCTCATCATGAACTAATGACCTTGGGGGTGCTGAGCTTGCTCTGATTCGTTGATTTTCACCCCGTCGCAAACTGTTATGACGCGAAAAATTTTGGTTGAGTGGCCCAATGCTAATTTATGTTCTAAAACACAGTTCTGAGAGTTTGTTACTTTTCTTTAGTGGTCCGCCATAACATTAATTCCTGTGAAGACTCATAAATCAAACACTAGTGGTCAAATAAGAACTTTTGGCGAACTATCATATTATATGGTGTTCATCAGAACTACTCTTTATCACGATTTGTACATAATCTACTAATCAATCATTGGAAGTAATGTGTGATAAAGCCGAAAACCGATCACGTTTGCAAAACTGCAATGATTCTTCTTTCTTAATCTTAGTGAACTGCCATTTCCTAATTCTGACTTCTGAATCTCATTTGATCTTGCTAATATGTATTTACCGTGTTTAGATTTCCAAAGTATCCGATATTACTTTCTCTTCTTTACTTCACCTCTTATTATTTTACATTCCATGTATATAACTATAAAGTTAAATGTTATTTATCCTAAATGGTAGAAATAAAAAATACCTAATAAATAACATCGCTTCTGATTAGAAAAAAGACATTTTCACAAGATTTTAGTTTTATGGTACTATGAAAAATATTTTAGAGAAAACTATGTTTCCAGTCAAATCATATTTCAAACAGCATATCACCATGCTAATCATATGATTATATGATGACTAGGTAAAAAAATATCGTAAACACCTTACAAAATGCCAAAATGTGTAAATTTTGAGTAAAAAAGGTTTACAATGAATTAAATTTTAATAGGATATCAGCTAATAGAGAATAAATAGGCAAATTTCATTTCTTAAATATTTTTTGGATTGAATGTAAGCCTAAAAATCACTCAAACTTAAAGATTTGAAATCTACAGATTAGTAATAGATTTTAATTTAATTTATTTGAGATATTTTAATTTGCATTGTGACTGGCAAGTGGAATCCAGGACGCGCGTTTCGTCCTATTTGGGACTTATCGGTTGGATGTACCTGCATCCAAATGTTGATGTCCACAGTGGGATTCGAACTCAGTCCGTTTCGTGTCATACACCACCGCGTACACCACTAGACTACTGAGTCCAGACAGTCACTTTTGTGCAATGGGCGAATTGGTAGTAGGATGAATTTGTATATTCCCATTGATTTGTTATAGACTGAAGCTGGTCAGATATTTTCCAGAGTTTAAAATCAGTCAACATTTTAGATATTCGACAGATAGAACATGTTAAAACCACACCAATTGATATAGTTTAAAAAAAAAAATTAAGCCAAACTAAAAGCTTAATAATATAAGCAGATTTGATAAAAATTACATAAACATGAAATCTACTTGAAACTTGAAAATAAATTTCAGACTAAAGTAAAGAATTTACATTATGATTAATAAAAGAGATCAGGAATTTTCATATTGAAGAATTATACTTAAGTCTAGTTTCGTTCATTTAACCTTTAGTCTCTGATAACTGAGCAACTAAGATACACAATATACAATAAATAACAATCAATACGTATATTAACGGTCATAATAGTTACGCTGAGTAAGTAAAAGTCAGTTAATAGCAATACAGTTTATTTGGATGATTGTAAATGAGGATTAAAAGGCAATGTCCCAAATATGTGTCGATTTCAGTTGCTAATTTGTAATATCCAATAGAACTGGAAAGGGAAAATAAGGTAGGGGGAAATTTTAATGGTTAAGAAAGAGAAAACAGAGATAGTTGATCTCTTCTCTTAATTGATTGTTAGTTATTTTTTCAGTACTTACCTGGCATGATGCACAATGGTTAAAAATAGTTGGCATAAAATACTGGATTTAAATTTTTTTATTATTCAGCACTCAACAGTAAGGTAGACCCTCGATCATGACGGAAATGACGCTCCTTTTGACGTTCATATTGGTACCTTTCAACTTTACAGTCTGTAACCGTTACCACTAAACTATTAAATGGTGGGTCATTTAAACTAGAAATTACAAATTTATTGATAAAATTTGACAAATAAAAAAACTAATCAAACACGGCGTTTGTGACTACTCAGCAATATCTCTAACTAGCAAGTAGAAAGTTTTATCATCTAGACTATATACTTATCGGCTTTACCGCATCATATACGTTTTCAATACCACTAGACTTTGTGCAGTGTGATAATGACAATCAATAGATAAAAAGATGTATTAGTTAAATTAATACAATCATTCATACTACCAAAGAGCTCGATCCAAAAAGATCAAATTTATTGTTTAGTGGAGTGTGAGTTTTGCATAACATTCTGTAATATAATTATTACTTATATCTTGAAGCTAATACATAATCTTTGACATTTGTGATTTAGCCATTGTTAGATAACTTCAAATTAATAAAAAGTAAGACATATTTGATAGAAATTGTCAAACAAACAAGAAGAAATTGATTTTATACATACGAGTTTAACATCTAACGATTCTGTAGAATTAAACTACTGTTGGCGACGAAATCTTTGATATAAGTAAACATCATAAGGAATAAATTGTGCAATGTGATTGGCGGTCATTACACATTGGAAATACCTCGAGTAACAATCTTGAATATGAGAATCAAATCTGTGAAATAAAACTACTAAATTCAACTCAGAATAGGCTTGTATCTTCCCGTTGATTTGTAATGGACTGAAACTGGTCAGCCTTTGTTGCTATATGTTCATCCTGAGCGGATTGCCACTATATAGCTGTAGTACACAAGTTATATTTAAGTTGGATTGTGACTGGCAAGTGGAATCCAGGATGCGCGTTTCGTCCTATTTGGAACTCATCGGCTGGATGTACCTGCATCCCAACGATTTCTATAACACGCGTTATTCACAAATCGACATATGCCTAATAGTGACTAGCTTTTAGAGGTGATTATTGGAGTTGGAAACATACGCGTAGCCAATAGAGTTCAATTATATCAAGTAGATGACAAATAGTAAAATGCTAGTAATGATACGATAAATTGTGTTACAATAAGGAATTATCAGAATCAATTAAGAAATTTTACAACAGGTATCTGTCTAACGTGTACTTTATTCATCAAGAAAGTATGTATTATGTATATTTTCAGAAATCAATATTCTACTAGTTCACCAGCTGTAACTAGTTTGCTCATCAGTCATAATTGAGATTCATGAACACAAATATGTAGACATTCCCTGTTTTATTCAGCTGGTAGATAAGGAGAAAAAAAGGCAACTGTGATGTTCCTTTTTTGAGCTTTTCAATGGTTAGTTTCCACTAATTGTTAATCTTTAGTGATATCAAATTCAACGATCCTAGTAACACTGAAATTTCACTAGTGACCAATTTTAGGAAGTAATTTCTGAAGGTATTATGGGATGTGAACGGTGAAGTTCAACCATGTCGATTGTCAGACGGTTACCTACCTATGATAATAGATAAGGTCACGTAATGCATTACTTATTGAATAAAATTAGAAATATCAATTCCTGGATTTCAGTGTAGTGGTCTAACTGTTTAGTTTTCGTTAAGCAAGAGTAAGTTTCTAGGGTGAATTTCTTGGCGGGTTCGTGGATGGGCACTTCTGTAGAGTTTCCTATTCGTCCGAAATACATGTCCAGAGTTTCTAAATCTTTACTTGTTGTCTAACATAAATCAATTCATGATAGCACATTCTAATAAAAAATGGTAGTGTTAAAGATATAAGACAGAAAGAGACGGTATAATTAAAATAAGGTAACACTTATTGTCACATAATCGATGACATAAAAAATGAATTAAAGATTAAATACTAGAAAAAGTTTCAAAATGAAATTCTTCGAGAAGCAAATGTATAATTAGAATAATCAATTCATCTGGCACAATTAAATTAAAGTTCTTACCGATCAATTCAGTTTTTGCAATACGGTATCGAAATTTGCATTTGGAAGGTGAATCATGAATAAATTATTAGTGTTGTACAAAAGCATGCTAGAAAACAATAAATTATAAAATTATGTTGCGCAATATGGTAAGATAAATGCTGAACATGAACTGTATTGGTGAAAAGTAGCAAAACAAGAATGAATCCATTTGGGTCAAGAGTTCATTAGGGTAGTAGACAGGCAGAAAAAGGACGACTTATAAAAAGTTATATTGCTAACCAAAATAAAATTCAGTCAAAAATGGATTGGGAGTGGTGGAATGCGATAAACTGGTTGAAGTGGGAATTGTTCCACTTAGTGCTCGCTCATTAGCACTGATTTTAAGCGCTCACCGCTAGACTTGAAGGTCTCAGGTTTAATTTCCAAAGGAAATCAGTGGTGTTCACAGCTGAGAAGTCCCAATAATAGGATTAATCATCTGTCTAATGTTTTCTGATTTTTAACAGTATCCAACCAAAGTTAATCTGTGACGTATACAAACAACGGGATTTAATACTAATCTCTGCAAAACCACTCCAACTCGAATAAAGTGAAGTGGCACAGTAATGTCTTGTTGGGTGATTTTCGTTTACTTGGCTAGTTAGTCATGAACTATGTAGAACCTGATACACAGATTCCAGCTGTCATACCATATTAACACGATGGGATACAATTTACAAGAATAACAAGATAATCGCATACAATAGACATAGTGATACATCTTTTAAAGTAAGACAGAATGGGTACATTCTTTAGTGAGGAGTCTTTTACTATTACACTCTAACATGAATTCTCCAACTTAGAACTAAAATGACTAAAAAGAAGTGATAGTTGTAAACATAAGCATTGGCTTGGAAAATATTCTCATGTAAAAATAATAGTTTGTATTCACTGTTAATTTAAGCAGAAATCTAGTTAAAAGTTATTACATCTACAAGCTTGTAATACTTATTGAGAATGTGCTGTTTGTAGTCATCAGAGTGGTCTCACCTTGACACTACTGAAATAAAGAGAGGCCTAAGCATTTGGTTCCTCCTGATATCCACGTTGGTCGTATCGTTGGTGGTATCACTAGGTATCCTTATCTTTCGGACTTCTTACTGTGCCATTTAGATGCACAGAGCGTTGGTGACTGTTAACAAGAGACCACTTAAGGAGTGTCTGTTCTGTCGGTAAAACGAGTGCTATAACTACACTAAGAAGACTGCATAATTATGTTGTTAGGTCTCAAAATAAACAAAACATATATCTCACTGGTTCACTGTAATTAAGTGACGTCAACTGAATGACCACTCTACTGACTTGTATTCGTGTTTCGAAGACACAATATGCATCAACGATCAGAGATTTAAAGGTTTTAGCCATTGAGACCTGTTAAACGATTGATTTAATAAGGGGTTTGCTCATTAAAAGCATGGCTTTTTAAAACCTTGAACAGTGCTTCGTGAAATTAAATTGCTAGTGGCACATTTGCGAGAAGCAGTAGAAAAATGGCGTTACGTAATGGAAGGAGAGATAGTATTCGGAATAGTATGGATATGAATGTGAACGGGATGATCTCGAGTTTTTTCATAGGTATGAAGGAGGTTATTACTTCTCGATCGCTCCTGCCGCGGAAGGGTTCATATTTATGATGTACTTAATAAGTAATTAGAGTTCGGATCAGTCTCATTGACATGGGTGCTTGTGCGTGATCACAGTGTCGAAGGGACGATTACTCGCAATAGATCATACATGGCTTTTTTGAGAGGTCTGTGCTGTGCTAACTTTGTTAAGACCTTACTATTGGTGTAAGGTGGGATGTGAGCTTTCAGGATCAACCATTATTAACTACCCCCCCTCCAGGGAAAAGGAACATCGCCGTTATGCTGGATGTCTGAGGTGAACATCTAAATGCCACCACACCCCTGTACAGTCGGCAGTGCTACTTCACTCTCAGACTTTAGGTTTTCTGTTTTCAGTTTTACTGCTCTTCAAGTGCATAGGATGGCAGAACCTTAAGAAACGGTCGTTCCTCCCAGTATAGCAAGACTAGGTCATCGCATCAGGCAAGCCTGACCACTGCTTTAAGGTACCAGCAACGGTCGTTCACTCAGAAATAGAACTAATTATTTTAAATAAGAAACTAAAACATATATTGGTTTTTAGTTCTAGCGTGTTCATCGACACTTAGATACAGGTACACTAAGCTGAGTAGCCCCCGTTAAAGAGAAAAGTGTTTGCTAAGTTTTGCTTTGTAACAGAAACACATATATACTTAAACTTGTTTAAAAAAGGTAATGTATTCAGAAGATACATATATTCCAACAACGACTGATTAAGAATCTGTCATGAATATCCACAATATGATACCGTTATTATTAGTATAAAATCTATTATTATTTCAGTGTATTAACTAATCAGAATTTCTATGAAATATTCTAAATTTGAGATCACTTGTAGTGGACTTAGTCTACATTTAACAAAGTCATAATAATCTTTTAGACGCTATCTTGACGTCGAAACAAATGGCTCTGGTTATGTGGCATGTTACCGCGTTACTGAAACAGTGAGAGTTCACCTGAATTTGAATTAAGATAATCTACTCAATCAGTTGATTGTGTTAGCAACACGCCGAATAACCAAAGCTAAATTTCTTTATAATAACTATAGGAACCACAGGAATGCTGGTATATTATGGCCACCATGTGACATCTACTGACAAACTTAAATGACTTTATATGTGACGTTTATCTAACGATGTTAGACTACTGTTATTATCTGATAGTTATGTTTGGGACATTAGTTTAAAAGAACTATGTATTCCTGATTTTGTAGATTGAGGGAACATACATTATTCATACAGTGATTTATTAGTTGGAAATGCAGTCTAGTATCCAGTGCAAATTTATTTTCGCTAGATATGTTTGTCGTTTTGTAAAATAACTATTTCCAATTATGACTAATGCTTTTCTTTACATTTAATAACGTTCTCAACAACACAACATAGGTCATTAACTTTTTTTGACTGGCATAAGGTAATCCTTAGATTTAAATTTTATATCACGAGTTGACTTAAATTAGAAAACAGTCGAAAGCCAGGCAGCACTAAACAGCTGTTTCGTCTAAATGTGGGACTCATCAGCAACGCATATCCACGACGCTATTAGAGAATTAAACCTAGGACCTTCAGGCTTTGAGGCTAACACGAAGGCAATTATTTTGACTTACCTATATTTAATCAGTAGAATAACCAGTCAGTTTGTAAGTAAGCTCATGATAATTCATTAATGCATGAAGCAATCTAATGATTGGAATGATTAAGTCATATCAACTAAAGTGTGTTAGTGTCCAAAGTAAGGTAACCTTCATTTTCCTGCAGCGGAAAGTGGAGGTTGCTAGAGATTGTAAGAATTACGCTAAATGAGCTCATCTAACCATGTATAAGGCTAGTTAGTTGCTAGATTATCAAGACATTGTGGCTGTAACCTACTCACTATATTTCTGTGTATCGGTGTTGCCCTTCAATCAATCAATCAATGCCTGTTACCCTATGTCGAGCATAGGCCGCCGACCAGTATTCTTCAACCATCTCTGTCCTGAGCTTTCCTTTCCAGTCCTTCCCAAAGGCTCTTCAGTCTCTTCATGTCTATCTCCTATTCCCGACGCAGCGTATTCTTGGGTCTTCCTCTTTTCCTTTAACATTCAAAGTTCCATGCTAATGCTTGTCTTGTAACACAATTTGGTGGTTTCTTCAGTATATGTCCCATGCACCTTTAGCATCGTTTCTTAATTTCTCCCTCGGCTGGAAGTTGATTTGTTCTCTGCCATAAAACGTTTTTGTTGATAGTAACCGGCCAATGGATCCGAAGTATCCTACACAGACAATTGCTTATAAATACTTGTATCTTTTAAATAGTGCTTTTCGTAGTTCTCCAAGTTTCAGCTCCATACAATAGAACTAACTGTCTTCACATTTGTATTGAAAATTTTGACTTTAATGTTGACTGACAGTTGGTTTAAGTTGCAGATGTTTTTCAGTTGTAGCAATGCTGCTTTTGCCTTGCGAATCAGCACCTTTAAACTTGCATCAGACCCTCCTTGTTTATCAGTGATTCTGCCACCCAAGTATGTAAAGAATTCTATATCTTCCAGAATTTCGCCCTCAAGTGAAATTGAGTTAGTGTTCGTTGTTTTGTTTCGGAGGATCTTGCTTCTCATGTTGTGTATGTCGAAGCCTACAGCTATTGAGGCTGCTGATACATTGTCAGTTTTCACCTGCATTTGTTGCTGTGTGTGGGATAGGATAGCTAGTTCACCTGCAAAGTCTAAGTCATCTAGTTGCATTGATGTTGTCCACCGTATTCCGAGATTGCCTTGAGATGTTGCGATCTTTATGATCCAGTCAACTACCAGCAGGAAGAGGAAGGGCGAGAGTAAGCAGCCATGTCTAACACCGGTCTTCACTTCGAAAGAATTCGTGAGTTGACCTCCATGGACGATTTTAAAATGTAGTCCGTCGTAAGAATTTTGTATGATGTTGACTATCTTCTCGGATACTCCATAATGTCGTAGAAGGCTGCATAATATTTTCCTAACGACGCTGTCGAATGCTTTTTCGTAGTCGAGGAAGTTAGTGTAAAGGGATGAATTCCATTCAACTAAGTGCTCAACAACGAACCGTATAGTAGCGATATGTTTGATACACAATCGGTCCTTACGAAATCCAACCAACAGGCCGGATCTCGTAAAACAACAACCTTGCTAAAACGCTAACCAGTAAAAATCTTTATAATCACTTTAACTCTGCCCTGGTGTTGCCCTTACTAAGATATTAATATTTAGTGATTATATGTGGTAGATAACCTGAGCACTAATATCTTACTTACTTACTTACGCCTGTTACCCCTCTCGGAGGAGCATAGGCCGCTCACCAATATTCTCCATTCAACTCTGTCCTGAGCAATCCTTTCCAGCTGTCTTCAGTTACTGTTCATCCTTTTTACGTCTGCTTCCAGTTCTCGACGCAGGGTGTTCTTTGGCTTTCCTCTTTTCCGTTTTCCAACAGGATTCCAAGTTAGTGCTTGCCTCGTGATACAGTCTGATGATTTCCGCAATGTATGTCCTATCCATTTCCAACGTCGTTTCCTGATTTCCTCTTCAGCTGGAAGTTGGTTTGTTTTCTTCCATAGTAGGCTGTTGCTGATGGTTTCCGGCCAACAGACATTCAATATTCTACGTAGACAGTTGCTGATAAATACCTGTACTCTCCTGAGGATGTTTGCAGTAGTTCTACACGTTTCAGCTCCATACAGAAGAACTGACTTGACGTTCGAGTTGAAGAGTCTAACTTTGAGATTGGTAGACAGTTGTTTGGACTCCCATATATTTTTCAGCTGTAGGAATGCTGCCCTTGCTTTGCCGATCCTTGCCCTTACATCTGCATCGTATCCTCCTTGTTCATCGATGATGCTCCCCAGGTATGTAAAGGTATCCACTTCTTCCAGAGTTTCACCATCAAGTTCAATTGAGTCGGTGCTCTCGGTGTTGAATTTGAGGATCTTGCTCTTTCCCTTATGTACGTTCAGGCCTATTGATGCTGAGGTTACTGCTACTTTGGTTGTCTTCACTTGCATTTGCTGTTTTGTATGGAATAGAAGTGCTAGATCATCCACGAAGTCCAGATCATCAAGTTGCATCCTATTTGTTCATTAAATCCCGTGCTTCTCCCCAGATGTAGAGGTTTTCATGATCCAATCGACCACTAGGAGGAAGAGGAAGGGCGAGAGCAGACAGCCTTGTCTGACACCGGTCCTTACTGAGAATGCATTTGTCAGCTGTCCTCCATGCACAATTTTGCACTGTAGTCCGTCGTTAGAATTCTAGATGATGTTGACGAGTTTCTCTGGTATACCGTAGTGTCGAAGAAGTTTCCATAGTGATTTCCTGTCTACGCTGTCAAACGCCTTCTCATAGTCGATGAAGTTGATGTACAGTGACGAGTTCCATTCAACTGATTGTTTAACAATGATGCGTAGTGTTACGATTTGGTCCGTGCATGACCGATCCTTACGGAAACCAGCCTGTTGGTCTCAAAGTTGAGCATCCACTGAGTCTTCCATTCTATTCAACAACACTCTGTTGAAGACTTTCCCTGGTACTGACAATAGTGTGATTCCTCTGTAGTTCTCGCATTTGCCCAAATCTCCTTTCTTTGGTATCTTGATAAGGTGTCCTTCTTTCCAGTCTGCCGGCACCTGTTCTTCCTCCCAGATTCTCTTGAATAAAACGTGGAGCATCCTCGCCGTTATGTCTATGTCTGACTTGAGTGCTTCGGCTGGTATATTGTCAGGTCCTGCTGCTTTCCCACTTTTGATCTGTCTAATAGCTATCTTGATTTCTTCCATCGTTGGTGGATTGACATCAGTCGGGAGGTCTGTAGATGCTGCTTCGATGTGTGGTGGGTTCGGTGGAGCTGGTCTGTTCAAGAGTTCCTCAAAATGTTCTACCCATCTGTCTCTTTGTTATTGAATCTCGGTGATTAGCTTGCCTTCTTTGTTTTTGACTGGTCGCTCTGGTTTACTATATTTACCTGCCAGTTTCTTTGTTGAGTCGTATAGCGGTTTCATATTTCCTTCTCTTGCAGCTTTTTCTGCTGTCGTTGCAAGGCCTTCGATGTTCTTCCGTTTGTCGGCTCTAATGCTCTTCTTTACTTGTTTATTTGCTTCTGTGTATTCATTTTGTGCCTTGATTTTTTCTGCTCTAGTTTGGCTGTTGTTGATTTCTGCCATCTTATTCCTCCTTTGTTGAATTTTGACCAGGGTCTCAGTGAAATCCATTCCTTATGATGGTAGTTCTTGCAGCCCGGAGCCTCTTGACAAGTTGAAGTTAGTGCCTCTTTGATTCCTTTCCAGTTGTCCTCCATAGTGGTTTCTTTCTCGTTCAGCAGATCTTGTAAGGCTTGAAACCTGTTGTTGAGAGTTATTTTGAATTCCTTGAGTTTGTCAGTATCCCGAAGAGAGGCTGTATCGAACCGTTTTAATGCTGTTGCTCCAGTTATCCATTGCTTCTTTAGCTTCAGCTTCATTTTGGCAACCACTAGGTGGTGGTCTGAAGCTACATCAGCTCCTCTCCTGGTTCTCACATCTTCCATTGATCTTCTGAATTTTTTTATTGATGCATATATGGTCAATTTGATTCTCTGTAGTATGATCCGGTGAGATCCATGTAGCCTTGTGTATGCGTATGTGGGGGAATATTGTACCACCTATAACCATTTTATTGAAAGCGCAAAGATTTGTAAATCTTTCACCATTCTCATTTCTTGCTCCCAGTCTTTGTCGTCCCATGTCTTCATACTCGGTGTTGTCCATTCCGACTTTAGCGTTTAGGTCCCCCATCAGGATTATCATATCATTTCCTGGACACCTCGTTATAAATGATTGCAGCCTTTCATAAAACTTATCTTTGTCCTCGTCGTTGCCGTCGTTGGTGGGTGCATAACACTGGATGATGTTCATTGTAATCCCCTTCCTCATTGTCCTGAAAGATGCTTTGATGATAGTGGGTCCATGTGGTTCCCATCCTACAAGTGCATTGCGCGCTTTCTTAGACAGCATCAGAGCAACTCCTTGGGTGTGTGGGGCATTTTCCTCTTCGTGCCCGGAATATAGTAGCACCTCTCCCGTGGCTAATGTTTTCTGTCCAGTTTGAGTCCAATATGTTTCGCTGGTCCCGAGCACAGTTAAATTGTATCTATTCATTTCTGCTGCTATCTGGGTGATCTTCCCGGTCTCCCACATTGTCCGAACATTCCATGTACCTATAAAATCTTTTGCTCTGGTCGTTAGAAGGGGTGGCATCGGCCTCACGACTTCCGAAGAATCTCGGCTCTCATCGTGAAGCGTCATATAGATTCCTTCCACTTCCAGGGCAGAGTTTAAATGGTTAAGTTTGTTTTTTCTGGTTAGCGTTTTTTTAGCAAACTTGTGTTTTACGGGATAGGGGTGCTAGCCCTATGCCCAACCCTCCTCCCTTACCCGGGCTTGGGACCGGCAACAACCCTAGAAGAGCTGCGGGCGGAGTTGAGCACTAATATCTAATCAACTTTAAATAAAATATTACCGACTTGTTTTGAGTATCTCAAATTTTTCGCTATATTTTTTAGTCAATCGAGTTCACTAGTATTTTATAAATTGTAACTTAACAACTATTACGCATGATATTAGAAGAGATAGTTACAATCATGTGCCTTGATTGTGAACAGGGTAGAAGTGTATATCACATAAAAATAACCTAAACAATACTGAGTAAATAAGTTTGATGAATCAAATAATCAAGGATATTAGTTATATATCAACATCATAAATCATTCAACTTAACATACAGTGTATTTGGTACAAACACATTAAATGTATCTTAATAATTCAATCAGTTATAATAAATTCACACCTCACTGAAGCACGCAATACTAAATGTATATACATGAGAAAAAAAACATTAAGGATACAGTCATTTCATAAACTGAGAGAATGTCAAAACTTTGTTTTACGTGACAAGTATAGATATACAACTAAATCATTACAGATAAAAAATATTATGAATTTCGAACAAACATTAATCTTATTCAATAGAATAATTAGATATGTAGCTGAGTTTATGTGTAACGTTTTCAGTGTTCAATAAATATATTGTATCCAGCATTTCTGGTTTGGTTATTTTCAATTAATGCTTGAATGCTGTTCATTTGAGTATGATTAATACTTAACGATCAAAAGACTAGCTCAAGGTAATGGATTACATACAGTTATTGAACATTGAAAAAATTGCAGATAAACTCAGATTTTTAGTGTTTGTTTGATTCATAATATACATAATGTTGTCACATTTAAGATTATCACCAAAAAATATTCCCTATTCGATAAATGAATAAACAAATACATAAATAATAATTCATTTTAAAATTATTACTGGACAATATAATCAAAAGTGTTTGAATAGAGTTCCTACTTAAATGTATTCGTTTGAACTGCTTAAATTGTTGTAAGCTAAGAAGAGCTTAATATTTGAAATTCATCAGTAATATCAAAACTGTTTGGGACTGGAAATCCCCGAAAATGCAATAGTTCATAAAATCAAGCAAAAGACGTAGTATGGATTTTTGTAAGCTTGATTTATAAACTTTCATCCCATTCATGTAAGTTATACTTACAAAGCATATTTGACAATATTTCATTTGTAATTATAAAATGTTTATAGTTTCAGTTTGATGAATAGTCACTATAAACATACAAATATCTTGTACATAATTGGCTCTCTCTCTCCATCTTACTGGAATAAAGTTCCTGTCTACTCGTCTTCTGTCTTCTGAATTTGAGACTAGGAGGGTTCAAAGCGTTCGAGTGCTAAGGTAGTCTGCGGTTAGTCAAGCTATCAAGTACGAGTTATAACACTGGAGATGGAGTAAACTATCAAAATGTCATTTACGTTTGAACAAGTTGAGGCTTTGGTGCAATGCCAGGAAAAACTCTATGAACAGTTCTAGATACGTATACTCGAAACCTTAACCCAGCAAATGAATCTTACTCAGAAGGGGCTGTCAGAAAACTCATGCACATCTCACGTTGATTCCGTCATTAACTCTATCAATGAATTTCACTTCGATGGCTTGGCTGGTTTAAGAAGTACGAAGACTTGTTGACGGTCGACTTGGGAAAAATTGATGATGCTGCGAAGGTCAGAATGCTCCTTCGAAATTTTGGCACGGCTGAACATCAACGCTACATTAACTTTATCCTCCAAAAGGAACCAAGAGATTTTAGTTTCAAAGAAACAATAGAGATTATGCCGCAAATCTTCGGCGAACAATCATCTTTATTAAATATCCACTATCAATCCCTTAAATTACAAAAAGCAGGCGATGACGACTGGGTGGAACATACAGGCTTAGTGAATCGTGAGTGTGAGCGATTTAAACTATCATCAATGATAGAAGATCAGTTTAAGTATTCGGTATTTTTATGCAGCCTGCAATCACCTTAAGATGTCGACATTAGGACCAGAATTTTGAATAAAATTGAACAGCGTCCAACTATCATGCTGGGAGAAGGTACTAGTAAATCCCAGAGGTTGTTGAACTTGAAACTAACATGCATGCGTGAAAGAAAATGAGTTAAAATGATTTGTTATTTAATGCAGAGAATACAAGAAATATCCAACAGTTTAATATAAACTTTTCATAAAACGGTTTGATTCTTTATGCAAAAGAATGTAGTTACAGAATACTCAGTAAGAACAAATGTCATGTAATAAATTACATCCTAAACTGATTGTTCAGTGTTTCCTGGTACTAGATATTTAATGAATAAGCTCTACAAATCCGTTGTGGTAATTTAATTAGAATTTCAGTCTCCTCATATGCTAGAGTGATTTATAGAGAGAAATAAACTAGTTAGACAGTTACGGAGAGGAGTTGTTTGTAACTGCCTTGAAAAATTCACTAGATCGTCCTGGTATTTTGTATAAATATATGATTCATAATACTGCCAAATCAAGAAAATATGTTCTAATAACTTCACTAAGTGACAAGAATTTTGTAGATGCTAGGTTGCAAACAACAATGCCTCATTTGAAGCTTACGAATAATGTAATACTATTGAATGCCCTGATTAACATAAAGGTTGTAGAACAGAAAAATGTATCTTATGAAAAACACAAATGTACCTAACAGCTAAGAGTGGGAAATTTATAAATTATTAATTTTTAATATGAAGCACTCACACACCTAATAAATGAAAGTTATATAAAGCGGAGTGAATAACACAGTTTATGTAGAAACATGATATACCAATCAAGCGGAAATTTTTTTTTCCCCCAGACCATACATGGATACATAAATACACATCTTAAGTATAACTATGTTTACATTCACCATTCAATTTGTTCGTTAGAAATGGTGAATTTCATATAACGTAGAAACTTTCACTATTGTTACATTATCCCACCCCTGTTGTATTTAATAATAATAAATTTTTTTTTATAAAACAACATGAAACTTGATATACACAAATCCAGGCACCAAAATAGTAACAATAATAGTTGAATAAAACAATGAATATGAGTGTTATGCCGGAATAGAAAGAAGCGTAACAAACTTTCAGAAGTGTGTTCGCGAACATTATCTCATTTATTTGAACCTTCTATAATGTAAACATTTTGTTTCTATTATTGTTACGCTCCGCTTGCCCTGTCCTCCCGTTTAGCATAATCGCTGTTAATAAACTGTTTCTTATTATGGACTACAGTTAATTAGTTGTGTACATTTTGTGCCTATTCACTTCCACTATTCCCCTCGTTTTGTATTAATGTTAATTTTCTAATTGGTTTGTTGTGTGGCCTGAATTTGTCTATATATAAAAGGATGCTTGAAATATAGTACGATTCTGTCTGGCTGACTTATTCGATCGCATTCTTCTCATTTCGGCTTGGGACTAAGTGGGAAGAGGGCAGACGCGCTATAACCAACTAGGCACAAGTCATTTGCACTCGGCCATCCAACCATCCAACCCAATCAATCACCCATTTTCTTGCGTCATAACAGTTGGCGACGGGGTGAAAATCGACGAATCAGAAGAAACTCAGCTTTCTCAAGGTCTTCGGTCCATAATATTGTCTCACTAAGGACCAATCAGCATCTTCAGCTAATTCTTGACCTTGCATCATTTTGGCAGCTAGCTGAGTCAACATTGGGGTGGAAATCAACGAATCAGAACAGACTCAGCGTTATCAAGGTCATCGGTCCATAATTTCGTCTCATCAAGGACCAATTAGCATCCCAAACTAATTCTTGACCTTGCATCATTTGGCAGTTAGCTGAGTCAATATTTTCAGCATGCTGGTTTTGAGCGAGCGTGCGACCGAGTTGCTGCAGGAGCTTATAATTGGTAACCAGCGCTTAATTGAGTTAATGCTGGAACAAACACGCATCCAGATCAGCAGCACTAACCTACCGTCAGTGAACGAAGCACTTCCTCAACCTATATCCGAAATCAACTCTCAGACCCAGACACCATGTGAAACGGAAGTAACTCTTCCCACCGTGCCTAGTATCACTTCTCCAGTGAAGCAAGATGAAGTACTGGAGAATTCTGCCCATGTCAATCCGAATGTGGAAAGTCTAGAATTGCAAAATTCTCGTTCTGATAGGTGTGCGCACATCAGAACCACAAGAAGGAGCGAGAAGATCAGTACGAGAAGCCTGCAAAAACCTTCCAATTGTCCCACGAAGCCTCAGCATCCAACAAGAAACGTTAAGCCGAAGAAAATTGGTTCTATTCCCAAAGTACACTTCGAAAGTCGCAACATTCCTGGCTTAATGACATCACATGCGAAAGAAGACGCAGTGTTGCTCAGGCTACAGCGCAAAGACCCCACACTTTTTCGCGGGGGAGGAGATTAGTGGTAGATTGTGATTGCTTCATGAATTGTAATTAATCATGTTCTTTTTTTTTCTTTCCGAGTACTTTTTAGTTGTACACAACCAAGTTGATTATGCGAACCCACTGGACCATACCAGTTCTTTTCAAAAAGGGGAGGTGTTATGCCGGAATAGAAAGAAGCGTAACAAACTTTCAGAAGTGTGTTCGCGAACATTATCTCATTTATTTGAACCTTCTATAATGTAAACATTTTGTTTCTATTATTGTTACGCTCCGCTTGCCCTGTCCTCCCGTTTAGCATAATCGCTGTTAATAAACTGTTTCTTATTATGGACTACAGTTAATTAGTTGTGTACATTTTGTGCCTATTCACTTCCACTATTCCCCTCGTTTTGTATTAATGTTAATTTTCTAATTGGTTTGTTGTGTGGCCTGAATTTGTCTATATATAAAAGGATGCTTGAAATATAGTACGATTCTGTCTGGCTGACTTATTCGATCGCATTCTTCTCATTTCGGCTTGGGACTAAGTGGGAAGAGGGCAGACGCGCTATAACCAACTAGGCACAAGTCATTTGCACTCGGCCATCCAATCACCCCCCATCTTTCTCTCGTCATAACAATGAGATAATGTTTTTATAAAGGAAATAGACAAATAAATCACTAACAATAGAGAAAATATTTATCAAATTGTCTGATTTTATGAATATTTACTGGGAATAAATATACCTACTACAAAGATGATCTTTACTAAATAAGTTACATTAAACCGTTTCAATATTAGCACATATTAAACTTTTCAAATTATCAACTGTTTATCCAGAGGTGATAGTGATATCTTAGAAATTATGAGATATACTATCTTAGAAATGGTTACGTTTACAGAGTGCATTGCATAACGAAATTAATGAAAGTTATGGAAGGAACACGATAAAATTTAAATATATATCTTCAATACGATACAGTGATACAATACTAAATCATAGGCTTGATCTTGTGATACTTTTAATTACTAACTGATGAGATTAGATTAACACAATAAGAAGCAATTACACATGTAAATAGTAACCATGCAGTAGTAGAAGTCAACATGAATGTATGCATGTATGTATAATCAACATCGAACCTGGCATATGTGTGCATCGGTTCAAGTTACCATACGCCTAAAGCACAGCAAGATTAACATCATATGATAGAAGAAGAAGACACTTCAATGATAATCATAATAACAACAAAGAAGAGTAAACATATAGAATATGGTTCAGGGAAAAAAGTGATGAAGCATGGAAAGCAAGTTACGAAATAATTTAAGCTCACGATTTAAGGGACGACAATGAGTAGACACATCTGCTCCACTGTGATCCATACTGAACCATGTCACTCAACGTTTCCAACCACTAGTTACAAATTTTACGAGGACCCTAAACACGTAGTCTGCGGTAACTAACACGACTCAAACCACCAGTCAGTGACCTCATGGACTGATACCATATTCTCGTTTAGCCGTCTCTAACTCTTCCACCATGCTGCAATATCAGCCAACATCGCGCATCGAGGCAGACGGTGGTTGAGCATACGCAACACATGTCCCAAATACCTCAGTCGAGGAAGATTCACAACCTCGTCGACAGATTTGCCACCTTCGCCTAATACCTGTCATTCGACCTTGTTATTACTTACTCGGTGATCTCAGCTGATGGGAATGGGCTTTCGAAGACGTCGATAGTCAAAAACTAACAACCTTTGAGTGTCGTCTACCCTTAATGGCCACATTCATACAGTAAGATGGAGCGAACTGTTGCGCTATATACTCTGCCTTTAATCAATAGGAAGGTTAGTGATATATATTTACTCAAATACACTATTCATTCACATAACCGTCTGCACAATTAGAAGATAATGGCTTACGGCTGTACAGCAAAGTGAAAACAATGCATTCATATATGTTGAATAATTTCCTAAAAAATTACTAGTTTTCCTTATGATTTGGAAAAACCCACTGAAACGTTTTACGCTAATGACATTCTACTGTATGAATGACTCTCTCGCGTTAATTGTAGTAAGATATGAATTCGCTTTTTGAGATTATTACTTATGATGATATTTAAATAATCTATTTTCTCTTGATATTTAAATATCAGGGGTAGTATATCCTAACATTGATATTTGACTTTAAATCCACTTATATTGATAAGAAGCGTTCACTACCCCCTCGAAACACCTCTTCATATACACTAAACCATAACCACTTACAGTAATCTCTAAACTACTTTCTTCAAATAGAGAGGGTGTTTTTACAAAAGCGTGAGCAAAAATGTGGAGGTTCGGTGCCTAAATTATATTAACGGACACGAAGGGGATGTCTTGGGGAGTCAGGAGATCGTGATTTAAAACCACTGGGATAAATTTATTACAGATTCACAAGAGAACGATTGCTAACTTAATTACATTACCAGATTTACGATATGTCCAGCATTGGTCAATTCAATAAAAACGACTAACTTCTGAAACTGTGATTTGGAACATTGCTTCAACTATTTTAATCTATATGTAGAGTAAACATTTTATTCCTAGTGTTATTACGTTTCCCTTGCCCTATCCTTCCGTTCGGTCTACTAACTAGTGGTATGTTACTTCCCATTTATGAACAGTAATTAATTAATTGTGTAAACGTTACTCCAGTGTCCTATTATTGTCGTCCTTAACATGTATTAATGTTAATTTCCTAACTGGTTGTCTGTGTGGTTAGGTTTCATGTTTGTACAAAAGTGCTTGAAACATAATTTAATTTGTCTGAATAGTTCGTTGATCTTGTGTTCCTCTTATTTCGACCTGAGACTGAGTAGGCATCAGGGTAGACATAAGGACAATGACTAGACAGTCGTATTTGTTACCGATCGCTCTAATTGGTGCGTACAAGATCACATAAAGTCACTGGTCAAAGTTCCCATCATAACAAGTTTGAGACAAGGCGGCGTATATAAGAAGTAGCTGTACCGTAGTAGTAGTCATTAGTCAATCACTACTCATAAATCTGACATCCCAATGATAATACGACTCTGTGGTTTGAGACGTTATCGTGTATAAGTGGAATGAATGATAGTGGCGATTCTGCTGTAGCTTTTCATAACAATCTTCATTTACGTGAAATAAATTCACTGTATTTTAAACTGAATTGTATCTTGCATCACATACCATTATTATTGACTTATTGATTCTATAACCTTTTCCTACTTCTAATCTTTACAATATAATCACTCCAACTGTTTGATACATTTTCTTTAGTTTCTTATTGTTTCAGTATGTATATCTATTAAGTAAATGATAAAATACTAATATAAGTGTAGTTAATTTCAAAATAAACAATCTTGCTTTCTTTATATCGTATGACCATTTTCGTTGTTCTATGTACATCTTTCAAATACATCACCATTTGAAATTGTATAATTTATTAACAAAAGTCAATAGAAACTATATTTTTTGTAAAGTTTAAGATAACAGAATTTCATTTATTCGTCTAAGTGTGTATAGACTCTTGGAGATATCATTACAATGCAATAAATTAATTAGTGATTTATACATACTTGATTATTTTTTATTAATTTGAAGAGAGTAGGAACAAAGAATTGGGCAGAATAAGATTGAAGTATTATTACATTACAATGAACTTCATATTTTAATCAAACTGTAAGTGAGTAATCCAAGTTTTCTTTACATTTTATAATTATTTGCTTTTAACATAATAGCTGACTTTTATGCTTAATTCATTTTTAAAATTTCGTAATGAATTAAGCTTGGAACGATATTCGTAAAATAGACAAACAAAAACTTTTGTTATTCAGTTACTAAGAATAGCATGCATTTTGTTAATTTACTGACATACAATTACAATACCTAGTGAATTATTCCAATGGAGAATTTTCTATTGTATTCAATTAAGTGGATGATTACGATGAACAATTGACAAATGAAGTTCTACGTGAAACTATTCATTTTCATTACATAAAAGTAAAAAGTCATGAATTTGGCGATCCCATAGAAAGTTCAGAATATGTACAATAGTAAGTACCGGAATCCTCTCAGATTAATTTACAATAAAATCAACTCGGCAAGATTTAGACTATTACGAGATTCATAAACATCTCGGAGAATGCATTTGCTGAGATAGCTGAACCATATTAAATGTTCTGACCAAATATAATAGTCAGAGGTGTGATCGTAGTCCATGAAACAAAGTAATCAATTTGAGTAAATAACTGATAAGAGTAGTCATTTTATTCACTTGTATTTACATTAAAAGAAAAGTGGACAGTAGCGAACAGACGCTACATTGCACCAACACTAATTGAATGCAAAAGAGAGAGACGATAGTATTCCTGAGGTGCCTAAGTTTGATTCGTTGCTAATTATATTTATAGCTTGATTTAATATGGTGATCATCATCATCACACCGTGAATTTAATGGCGAATTATATGTAGTTGCAACTCATTTCCTTAACTGCCGACTATTAAAAAGAATAATTAAATTTCTAGAACTAAGTTTTATAGATTATTTTGTGTATTTCAATTTCATACTTGTTAAACATTTGTCTTTATTATTCTTATTTTTCCATCGTCCCAACGTCTAGTTTAACTCATTAACTGTAATTGTTATTTACTGTTCGTGAAAATTAATTACTTATTTACTCCTTACCCCATTTTTCTTTCTTTAACGTCTTCGTTTTGCACTAATCCTATTATAAGCATTGGATGTACATAAATAATACTCTCTTCTGAACTAGCTAACTAAACATCAAGTGTGCACCCTAATCCGGTTTAAAACTAGGCACTACCAGGGTAGACTTACAGGCGTTAAGGATATCTGGTCATAATCAGGTGTTAAGTATCAGACGATCACTTATTAAGGTCGTGAGTCTGTTGACTAACCGACATTTCAGTATTAGGTAATTGTCAAACTCAGGGACACATCACTGAAAGCTATGCACAAAAATTGGGAATTTAGTGCATGACGTCTTTCAGTGTTTTGAATAAGAATCATAAAACATCGTCTGTCAAATCCTGTACCATCGTATACTTAATTATTTCTTGCCTACTAATACACTATTTGCTTATTTTAGTGACATTTATTACTAATATCTAATCTAAAACCCTTGTTTTATAGATTTTTGTACAAGTAAAGATGAAATTACAACTAATATGTCAGTAGAAATCAGGCAATATATAAATAATAAACATAAAGTTCGTTACGTGAAATTGTAATCTAAATAGTTCATACTCCTAATTGGTGCTTTTATTATTACCTAGAACAAATGAAATATATTAGTCATAGACTATTAAGAGTTCCAGTATAGTAAAACGAATACCTTTTAGCTGCTGTAGGTGCATTAGGACAATGTTATCATGCCAGCCTGAAAGATATGAAGGATACATTGCAAAAATACTGTACAGTTTTTAAAAATTCTTACTTAATGGTCAAATACCGTGACTGCGTAAAATGATACAAAACTGTGACGTCATGATGTTACGGGTGTACTTTTATAGTTATTCTATTTTAACTAGCATTATGTTAACTAGTTTACTGGAAAATTCCTTTAGAATTTCCCGCAACAGTGAAAGTCAAAATAACGATAAGGGAGTTATGAATAATTAGCTTAGCACTTAATATTCACCTACCAAAATATGAATTAGAACTAGATGAAAAGAATGATTCTCTGGTCAGTCGTATATAGTCCAAAAACACTTACAATAGTATATGGTTAACATTCTTACACACAAAATCTATATACGGTACAATGTTTAATATAGGTTACTAATAAATTATTGCAGCATTACTAAAGATTATAGACATTATATTTCACTAAAATGAGTAACTACATACAAAGATTTTTCTTCTGATAGATCATCCCTAACTAGTATCCTATTCGATGATTCATATTCTTAGTATGTATTCGAATCTTACAATTGTAGAAACATATTCACAATATGCCCATTAGTACACAACTTTCTGATTTCTTTCAACAATCTAACATCTAAGCCATATTACTACCAATATTCAGCTGTTAAGACTAGTAATCAAAGTAAAATTTAAACGATAGAGTTTAATCAACAATACGGACTAGACATACATTAAGTAAGTAATACTCAGTGATTAATCACTGTTAAAAAAGAAAAAAAAGAACAATACTATTTCAATTAAGTTAAACATCCCATGTTCTGTTTCAAGAAATTGTATACATAATTACCAATGTGAAAAATAAACGAAAGTATTTTAACTGTAAAATTATCTCATCATTAAGATAATAAGAGAAATTAAGAAGAAAAATAAAAGCATAAAAATGGCTTTTATAAAATTGCATCATATCATTCATCATTATCAATGAAACTGTACTCTTTATCTTGTTAGCACTAAACATTAAAAAAAAACAGATCAAAAAATGATTTATTATCATTTAAATTATTTGAATAAAAAAAACATTAATAAATTATAATGGTAACAATGAGCGAAAAAAATAATGACAAGTAAGAAAGAAAACAATATAGATAGTAATGTAAGGTTATCTATTCATAACACAACATAACAAACAACATAGCCAAAAATAATTTTCTTGTATAATTTTCTCGTTGATGAGTGAGAGAAACGGGGTAAAAATAAATTAATAGAATAATTGTTTTAAAAAATCAATAAAATAAGTAGTATTAATAGCAATAAGTAAATTAATAGCATAACTCAATAAATCAACATAAATGATAATTATAAATATGATAGTAATCATTGCATAATTTAGTAAAATAATAACAAACAAGGATGTGAAAGTGTAAAATTGTTTCCTAGCGAAAAAAAAGGAACAATCTGCAAAATATAAGGCAAGGAATAAAATATGAAAAATGAGTCTTAAAAAATAGTAAGAATAGGTAAATAAAGGTTTTAACGTGCACAAACATAAAATGACAACATAGTCATTAACATCAACAAACATGTTGATTAACCTACTCTCAAATTTTATTCAATAAATCAATGCACTATTTATGAAATTATCAAATGTATACGATTGTTGATGAGTCTGTAATGGCTGAGGTTGATAAAAACGATGACATTGACTATTTTGATAATATTGTGAATGGCGATAATGATTTAAGTCGTAATTGCTAAAATGTTGATTTGCACCAGCATAATTTTTAATACTACTGTTATTATCATTACTATCATAATCACCATACAGTTCATCATAATATTCATATTCATGTGAGAGTTTATTATGGATTGCAGAGTAGTGATTAGCCAATTCTAATCCACTAGTATTATTTAAACGAGAACGTTTATTTGGAAGAGTGAAATCAGTAGAAGTTTCATTGAGTTCATCTGTTCCATTATTATTATTATTCGTTAATGGATATAAACAAGCTGATAATGTATTAAAAAAGTGTACATATTGAAAATGGTACAATTAAATCAAATATTCGTAAAAAAACAACAACAAACTATAGAAAATTATCTCTTTCAAATCGTAAAAAGAAAACATCTAACCTTTCTTTTTCAATGTCAACTCAAGCACATGGTAGACAGATTAATTATCACCTAACACAGATTACAGAATAATGAGGAATTATCTAAGGAGCAGGATTCTAAGGGTATTATGTTTTCTTAGCTGGAGTGTTTGATAGTCAGGCTTTTATCATCTTACTAAAAAATACCCACCGCTGATACTTTAAAAATGAGCGAGAGGAGAGAAAAATAAAAAGAAACATGCAAACGACGACAACATAATTGTGGATAACAAACAGTTGGATTTTACACCAACAGGACAAGCCATTAATCAGTTGTGGGGAAATACAGAAAGCTCACTTCAATATGAAGTAGGTGAAGACGACTCTGTCTAGTGAGAGATAATGAAAGCTTCATGGTCAAACAATCTATCTTATAAGATACAACACTTCCAAGACGGGTTAGTTACACTTATAAAAGTGAGAAAAACGAGTGACAACTGTTTAATTTATGACAAAAATGTTTCTATTACATATACAACTCTGAGAAAGTGAAGACCTACAACTTTTGTGCTGTTTTTACTAAGCATATCGATCTACTCATGAAGCTTTCATTATTTCTTAAAAATATCGTCACCATAAACATTAGGTTGAAGTCTGAAAAGTTTACTGTTAATGCTATCGAGGAAGATAACTAAAGTCCGACGACTAAACTAAACAGCTCATAAAAAGTAACACTATCAACATCCATAATTCTACATTACATTGCCGAATTTAAACAAACAGATGAGTGATAACATATATGGATTTCTGATTATGTAACTTCATCAGTATTGAATTAAAACAATAAATACATCATATTTATTTACTGGACCAATCTTAACAAGTGCAGTCGCATTAATGTTACACGGTGGTTTACAACACGATGATGAAGCTTCGTTCATGCAACACTCCGAACTAGCAGGAAATATTTCTGGACTCAAATACACACATTCTATGTGAGTGGGAGTAACACTATCTTCATCGCACAAACTGATGTAGACAAAGCGGTATAAGAAATAACAGCTAAGTTTGAAAGTCGAACAATTTAACTGCTTAGTATCATTGAGAAGAAATCTGTAATATGATCCAAAAACAATTTATAGACGAAATAAAAATAATCTTAAATATTTTGACTACTGTTCAAAGAGCAGCATAAAACGATAGATAAAAATACGTGATGTACCTAGAAAAATATAACTATTACAAGATCAATTACTCACGCTTCTTTGGAGGAGTAAGATATACATCATCAGGTTCTTTATAGATGACACTATTGTACACCGGACAGATTTGAGCTTGTGGAAGAAACGTTGAACAGTAACTTCTTTTCGGATAATCAAAAATATCCACAGAAGTACCATTGGACTTAATATATGATTTCTGCATAACACCATTTGAATATGAGTCATTACAACAGCTACTATAACAGTTCATGTGCGGATGACAAAGATTACGGTCTGAAAATTTAGATATTTCATCATCGACTAGAATGTGACTAAATAAATCCTTCCGATTCTTACATTTTTTCGAAGTGAGTGATTCATCAGGTGGAAATTGTTCGAGAGCCTAACATTAATTTAACAAGAATACTGGCGTTTAGATCGTTATTATTAATACTAAAAAGATGTAAAACGAAACGGCAATCACAGTACAAAAAGTTGATGTCATTTTAAAAATGAATGCTTTAATATTATTGTTAAAGGAGCATCTTGTAGAAAATGGTTGAACCTGGAGGTTGTATTCACCACAGACTGACCTAATTTAGAGTACCATCAAAAACGAAGAATTAATGAACAACTGATCAGTCTTATTATTGGTTCGATTCCTGGTTGAGTCATGGTTGTGCACTACCAAAGAGTTTCACAATACAGTAGAATAGCTGTCCAGGGCTCTCTAATTTTAGTAGTGCTTCAAGTATGAAAAATATATAATGAATATAGCATATGATTATCTTAATAAACTATCGAGGCATTTTGTTTATGAAATTTACGGGCCAGGTGAATAACTACAAATAACGCGAATTTATATTTCTAAAATCATTTATAAAACATGTGAAATTCCACTGACAAATATTTTAGTGTCAAATAAGCTATACACCATAAGTACATAATTCAATGAAATTAAATCCGTATGAAGTAATCAGTCATGGACAACATAGAACCTGACACACATCCGTATAGGCTCAAGTTGTCATACTGCATTAGCACGATAAGATCAAACTTACAAGAATAATACAACAATACAATCTAACAAAAAGAAACGAAGCAAAAGTATGGACGAAAGAATAATGGAACTTAAAATCTAAAAGACAAAAATAGAGAATGCACCTGAGCCACCGTGACTAACTCTCAGGTATGCCACACAAAGTCTCTAGCCACTTATGACGATTATAATGTGAACCACAATCAGTTAGTCTGGATCTATCAACACGGATCACGACAACAATTAAAGACTTAATGAACTGAAACCATGTCTCAGTTTGACCGTCCATCCTACTCCTACACCATCTGACATCGTTCAATAAGACTGGCGGTGGTCGATCGTGCGCAACAAATGTCCCAACCAACATGGTCAACAACTGACATGACATTTTCCCTAGTGCTCTGTATCTAACATCAATATTGCTCATTCGATCATTCTGTGATATAAGGGAGACACTTTGAAGGCTTCGAAGCCTGCGCATAACTTCTATTTTCATAATCTATGTTTCAAATCCAAACTTCGGTTATCCAGCGTATTACCAAGTAATTTAAATAAAACTAGAAGTTATAAGAATAATTCGAAAATCATCGACTTAATACAGTAAAAATTTTCAAAAACACCTTGAATAGGTAAAGCCATAATTTAAATGCATATATAGGGATTTAAAGACGTTTGCAGTCAGAATATTTATATTCTGAACATATTAGTACGTGCGACTACCTATATTATTATCGATCAGTCTAGACACAGCCACCTTTGTCATCAAATACGTAACATGAAGACTATCACGTGAATAACACAAAACAATATAGAGCCGAAGCATCTCCTGTTCATTAAGCTTTGAATATTATAAATGTTTTAAGATGTGACCAGTAGATAATAAATATTTGTATGTCAAATAAACTAAATTAGCAGGTATATATTTGTGTACTCCGCCCCAGGTCACACTTAGGTCTGAGGTTTGGTGACACCACACGGTTGTTCAAACTGAAATAGGTGGAGCAAAGTTGAAACCATCAATTTAGTAGTTGACCGTCAAACAACTCCACCACAAAACCAATGAGATATTCTAAAAGGATAGTGCGAATATCAGATAGAAAAATGGTTAGTGAATATTAAATATAGTGTGAAGCTTTCATCTACAGACATGCTGTTATTTACTTCCGTAATATCATACAAACAAACTTACATGATTCAGTGACTGTAATTCCATACCACAACTAAGAGCAGGGTTCTTTTTAGCCACAGTTGTCATTGTGGAATCAAAATTCCCACAAATTCCACTATGCACTACAGACTTATTGCTAGAAAAAAAACCAATAGTTGGACAAGACAAAGTGGTAGTACTTTTCTTCATTGAATCAGAAACAGTATTAGTAAAAGTAGTGATAGCAGAACGACCTAAATGCTTCAACGAAGGATGCAATGACAAACCATGTAATTTCACGTCGAATGCTATTGGGCTTGCAGTTGTCACATCCTGATTATTTGTAGTACGTAAGTTATTTTCTGCTGCTGTAATAGTAGTAGCATAACTTTGATAATGTTGAGTAGAGGATAAAAAAATTGGTGGATTAAGTAATAACATAGATGATGAAGTCAATGTTTTTAAATGATTCGGTTCTCTTGAAGACGGCGCAGAATAATCTAAACAAGACATAATACCAAATGAATAGTAAAATGTAATATCTACAGTAAACGACTTTTAATAAGTAGAATTATACAAACAGTTAACAATTGCGAAACTGATTGTAATTGGAAGCTACTTTTCGCCCCAGACTGACACAAACCAAAAAGAAATAATCTGAAGATCACTAGGTAACTGCCTCATCTAAGTTTGCAACTTTTCAGAAGAACACAATTATTCATCTAGAGCCAATAATGGAGATTCCTTAAATTCAACCGGGGAATTGTGGAGATTGAAGGTGTCTTCAATGTTCAATAAGTGTTGCACCCGGGATTTTTTTGGACAATTGCCTATTAAAGTCTTAACTATCAATAAATTTGTGCCTTTCATCCGGCATATCATGCTACATTAAGCCAGCATGTTCATAACTCCATATTCCGAATAAAATACTTCGATTGAGAATTACAGTCTAACCAGTAATACTCACTCACTAAATAAGCAGAAAAATTACCAGAAGTATTTGATACAACGAACTTGGTAAGCGAAAACAGTGTGCATAACAGACGATCTGACCCGTAAAGTATAATTTGAGAGCGATGGTATATTTCGTCTGATTAAAAAAATAACGTAGTACTTTATACTAAATTAGATATAGCACATCTTGATGTATTGGTTGAAATAACAAGGATTGAGTGCGAGGTATGAAGGCCCTGATTGTGAATTAGGGATGGACTCGCAGATATGCAAAGCATAGATGTCCAAAACTAGGAGAGAAACAACATTAGGATGCAGGTACATCCAATCGATGAGCCCCAAATATGACGAAACGAGCGTCCTGGATTCCACTTGCCAGTTACAATCCAACTTAAATTGGAGAGAAACAGTTGTAGGTTATGCATTTATATTCAACAGTATTATCGCATATGTAAGTTCGCTGTGAAATTTATCTTTAAAGACTAATTAGAGTTAATGCAATTACGTTACTCGGTATAAATGTGTTGGAGGATAGAGTACAAGAAATTAACTAAAAACTAAATAATTCGTAAGACTTTTCATCAAGAATTACGGAGAGACAAACAATTATGAAACAGAATAGTACTCAGTAATCTTTCTTTCAAAAATATCTTAAAATAATTTTACTTCCAAATAGCTGCATAAATGACTAACTTTGAGTACTAGATAATGATGGAAGAGATATGAAATGTGATCCATATGAATTTGATACGAAATTACCGGTTCTATTTCCATATTTCATTTCACTACTAGGTTTTGTCATATAGTTCTGACTGTCTGTCAGTAATTGTTTTGCTGGAACCACAGATTCAAGAGTGGGATTACAAGGAAGCAAATGTTCATAATTAACTGGATTAGAATGCAGTTGTTGTTGTTGTTTCGTAATGTCGAAACTACTAGGCATCATTTTTTCAACAGACACCAAATCTTCATATAATTCATTGCACTGATAGGCACTGTAAAGGATTTAAGAAAAATAATGATAATATATGCAATAATCAATTAAATTTCATACCTTGCTTATGATTTACAGCTGTATACATAATTGGAAGCAATCAGAGCTTACATAAACGATGAGCGGTAACTCAGTAATAACAATATGTAAATATCCTCCACATTCAATGTAACGATACACCGGAGAATACCATCATAACATCATACACAGCGAATGCAACCAACACTGATATGCATTTAATGTTGATTCATATTGTATTACACGTATACTTGGTTTATTCAAACCTATAGAAACATGGCTTCCTATTAACTAGCTAACTAAAAATATTATCAGTTTGGTATACCTATGAACAATTTATTATAATTTGTGTATACGCTGTTAATATAATCTGTTGTTAGGATAGTAACAATATGTTAATCAGTGTGCGAAAACGATACGATGCAATAATGTATATCTTTAATTTGATAATTAACATATACATTTTACAATGCCGGATCAAAATCACAAGTTCCATTACAACACAGAATATTTAAAATAAGTTAAAGTATTTAAACTGGGTAGTTTATGTCAACTGCTTTCAATTACGCTACATTAACAATATACATACAACTAACTGGATATTCTTCAATGATATGAAAAAATTGCATTCAATTTCAATAGTTAAATTAGGTTGTACAAACAACAATAAAAGATAGGGTCCTCATTAAAATCAAAAATTTCAAGCCATAAAACAAAACTATTTGAATTATGCCAATCACATACTTGACGTCTGGAAAAGATTTATTCATAGACGTAAAATTTTTATCGACGCAAGCATTGTATCGCATCGAGAAGCATCAAAACTCTAGATTCAAGAGGATGACTAGTGGGTTTCAATTTCAAAGAACGGTGAACAACTAATCCTAGATGACAACTAAAAGGTCACTGTCACTGTCACTCATTACATACACATACATTATGGAGAAGTGTTTCTTTAATTCATTAACCAAGTATAAATCTGTGCACTCGGTATCAATCCAAAATGTTTGAATGAATGTCAGTAAAACTACTTGATTACTGAAACTAGAGTTTAAAAAAAGGTTATTATTGTTTTAATTTTCTAAACACAATGTCTAGTACATAAGAGCGATAAAAATGTATGCATCACAGAATTACAAAGATAATATTTGAGGAAAAAATGAATGAAAGTAATTATAACAAAAAATTCTAAAGTTAACAAGGCAACAAGTGAAACATATACTAGATTTAGTTCAGTAGAAAATATAATCAAGAAAGACTTTATTCCACTGGGAAAAGGCATCATACTTTTACGAAGACTTTAAAGGAAAACTGTGGCGAGATCATCACTGTTTATTGTTCTAAGCCATACCTAATAGGGTCAGAACACAAAGTTTAGCAGTTAATATAACCCCAACCTATAAGTCAAGATGAACTGTGAGAGATCATTTCTTTTCAGATTTCCTTTACTCCACGCAACAGTATCACAAAATGACCATTTCTCCTTTACTTGAAAACCTCTCCCATTTTTGGTAAATAGTGTACAAAATGGTAATCATTGGGATGAAATTAGTAAACCACGACCAAACTACCAAGGCCGGTATTTCATAACAGTAAAGCCAATTAAGTTGCAATAACTGCACCTGAGTACACGATGCCGAACCTCAAAATTACTAACATGGTGCTATCTCCAATTGTTAGCAACGCCTCGATATATCGAGAGATGAAAATAAGGAATTACCAAATATCCAAGCTCGGAGAGATAAGGTTTCATAAGCAGAATGGATTTCAATGAAGTGTTGCAACCTCCATCTTTAACAACCAGACACAGATCACGACGAAGCTAAAGATGGGGTAAATTGGTATGAGCCGATCTGGCTTTTAATATGTGTAGACTCATTGCAACAGCTACACCACTATCAGTACTAGCATAACTAATCACATGAGGGTCTTAACAGTTTAACACAGAGAGTACGAGGAAGTAGGCACTCTTTCCACTCATGTAGAATTACATTTCATTTGGACGGTGCAAAGTATATGCCTACTCATCGACAGTAACTGATAAAGCGTGAATTGGATGGCAGTCGTAAATGAAATAACATTATCAACATACTCAAGGCAACTTAATGGTTGAAATTCGAGCCTTAACAGTTGCATCACCTCTCCACTCATATATATATAAGCGACAAGAAGATATATCAATCAGAAGTTCTTATTTTTACAAACTAATGTCAAGATGCTAGTTTACTTGAAAAAATTCCTTCACGTTCATTTATACGTGAAGACTAATCATAGAAATGTTATGAAAATCTAGGAAGAGAATAGAATATTTTCATTCAAAAAGTCACCGAAAGTAGCAAGAAACAACTAGTCTTATTCGTTAGATAAAGCCACACGTAGTCTAACAGATTATTACATATGAATAAAAACATATGAAATATAAGAAGTAATATTCAGTATCGTTCTATTCATTGTTATTTAGCTCTATCTTTTAAATTAAAGCATGATCACTGATGAGATTATTGTAAGTTGAGGTCATTCATATTCATATCAAGATTTTCATAATATCATATTTAAATTAATTAGTTAACGACATTGAAGAAAAAAGTAAATGTAGATGAGAAAAAAAACATTCTGTTTGTTGGGCCCATATCAGTCAATTTGGATTTCACCAAATTAGATAACTGTAAAGTTCAAAGTAGTAAAAAAAATGAACTGGCTGTAAATGATCCCTATATAAATGTAACATTTTTGTTTACAGTATGAAAATTTAAACTAAATCGATCGAGTAATTTACAAAAGACAAGTATAGATGATAGTATCAGTTAGTCAGTAAAGTGCAGCATAGAACCTGGCATCGATGCAAGTTGACACACTAAATTAGCACAGCACAAAAAACATCAAAGCAGTAGTATAACACCAGTGGTAGAAAAAACGACAATATATAAAATATGATTCTGTTGGAAGCAATTAATGAGTAAAAAAGAAGTCTGTGAAAATTTCAATCATCAGGATTACAGGGACCAGCAAAAGTGTATGTACCTGCACCAGGATAACCTAATCTAAGCCACACAAAACATTATCTCTAACCATTTGTTATGACAGCCATGTGGACTTCAACGAAATAATCTACATCTACCAGCACGGCTCACACCAATCAACAACTGGGAAAACTGATTACACGTTTCAGTTTGGCTGTCATTATCTTACTTCACTCCTACTCCAATGAGAGTTTTCATAACGTATAAATGTCAGCGGTTGTCAGACAGGGGTAATACACGTCCTCGTAATAGATGTTACCTTAAAGCAGTGATCCGGCTTGTCTATTGTGATAAACCAACCAGGCTAGAACAACTATTTCTTTAGGTTCTACCACGCTCATGTCTAGTTGCAGGTATCAGTGTACCATACACTGCTCTACCGAGTGTTAAATATTCCGTACATAAATATGTCATTCTATTACATGAAAAGATTCATTTTCCATTGTAAAGCATGAAATAAAAGCGTTATTTATATATAATAAAAATAGTTAACGCACTAAAGTAATTTCATTGATAAATACTATGGAAAACAAATACTCCACATATTAAAGAATAGAAATAATAACAAAAGTGGCACATTATATGAAGACTAAGCTAATAATAATAATAACAATAATAATAATAATAATAATAATAATAATAATAATAATATGAATGACATATTTAAGAGAAAGGTAAAGGAGTGATAAGCAGACAAAAACATTATACTAGGGTTTTGGTAACATACTTATTACTGGTAGTCAGCGTCAAAGAAGCATGTAATATTGAGAAAAAAAATCCCACTGGCATTTTAAGTCAACGTATAGAGATAAGAATATGCATATGTAAAAAAAAATGCATCGCATGATCACGTGATATTGTGAAAGATATTCCATACATTCCATATTAGTAAATCGATCACATCAACATACTGTTGATATACTGTAGTATTAATCTACTTAATAAGATCAGTTAACGAACTGAAATATTAATTATTGAAGCTTAACGTCTAATAACGGTGAAAAATTCAAATCAAACTTTATATTCACTGTGACCGATTCTGAGCCACATCTCCAAGTGTCCCCAGCCATTTATTGCGACTATCACGCGGACCTCAACCTGGTAATCTGCATCTACCAGCATGGCTTAGACCAACAGTCAAAGACTTTATGGACTGATACCATGTTTTAGTTTGGCTGCCCCTACCCCTTTTCCATCCTACTCCAACCCTAGCCAACATCGCGCGACGAGGCAAGCGGTAGTCTGGGATGCGCAACACGTGTCCTAGCCATCTCAGTCGATGAAGGTTAATGACCTCTTCAACTGATTGACCATATTTCCCAAGAATGAATTTAATTTCCTTGGGTTAGCAAAGCTGTTCACAAAGTATAATATTTAAAAAATCAAGTGTACACAAAAGAGTTAATATAGTCATGTAAGTGAATTTAATTTTAAGTAAATTTGTATTAACATAGTGGGAAAAAAGTTCAAATTAATAAGACTGAAAATGTATTTTAAATAAGGAAGTGAAGGTTCTGGGACATAAAAATAGCTACATCAAGAAGCATTGACTTATATTAACGGCAGATGAGAAAGTTATTTATCATGAAAAACGTGAGTGGTCATATACACTTCCAACAAACGAAGATCTGCTATGAATCTACAGAATCTATTCACTGGTCTGTACTAAATGTATCTTGATAAAACAATAAAATACCTTAAAAAACTAATAATGAAAAATCCCGATCCCAGGAATTTAGAATGCTAGTTACATAGCAAAACAAGAATCCAAAAGATACAACAGCTGAATAGCGCCAATGTAATGTTTGCAAGCTAGACACACTTGTAAGTTAAGCGAAATGAATGAGTCGCAATCAAACCGGCACTATACATTAGGCACATAATATACACTACCTAACATATAGTAATTAATGTTTAATTAGCATGTGGAAATAATGCGTATATCCATAAGGACTAAAAATATTAGTTTACTTAGCCTGAGCTTAACTGAATCTTGTGTCATACTCATGTGAGTTTCTAGACCGAAAGCAAGTGGTATCAAGATGGAACAGCTGCAATTCAATGCTGTAGCCATCTATCTACTGACATATTTCTTTATAATTATGTAAGATGCACCACAATTCAAATTACTTTACTTAACACTAATAAAATAAACAACAAAACTAATGACACTGTAAACTATAACAAAATTAGAGAGTAATAATAAACTTACTGAGATAATTGATGACAACATATTAATATATTTTCAGACATACAATTATATGTAGAGTGCACTCCATTCATATATGCAGTAGACTTGGAATTAGTACAAGATTTCAAATAACTGAATGAATCAATATCATGAAACGAAGGATTCATCAATTCATCAAAAGTTCCTAATTGAGTTGGCAATGATGATGATGATGTGAGATTATTATTGGAGGCTTTCGTAAAAGAGTATTGATCGCAATTAGTATAACAATCTGGTATTTTATTCATCTCATTATGATAATTATATTGTCCACTACTTATAGATGCTGAAGGAGAAGATGATAGTTTAAGGTAAGAGACTAACATGCGAGCCCAACGATATGTTCCACATTTTAATCTTATTCGGTAAAATGATGTGATAACAGGTTGACTTTCGTTCACTAAAATTATTTCAGTAAAAAAAATGAAATAGTTGTTGAAAAGATAAAAGGTTTAAAAGATTAATTGAGTGAATATTTGATAGTAGTACAAAAACATATGCTATTTTGAATTTTTCCCAAACCAATTTTTTATTAAGAAAAATTACTTTTGTTACTATTTTATAACTAAATTATCCGTCTTTGACAAGTGACATTTTTTAAGTGTATGCTTTAGTTCAGTAATTTCCTAGGTTACTCAAAATATATTTATGTGACTATGCCATTATAATGTGAGATTATCTATTCTATATTTGAAGCTAATCGTATCTGCTTTAAGTTGAATGGAGATTAAAGGTAAGCTAGTACTTGGATGATAGTTAAATGAATCAATAATATCAGCATTTCAGGAGAGATGGAATAGAAAAAGTATACTGTATGATACCATGAGACCAAAATTATGATAGAATTGAATAGAAGTATATGGGGTGCTGTGTTCCCTGATTTGAATGATATACTCATTAAGGCTTAAACATCTTTATAGACAATTAAATCATCAAACGATCTAAAAAGAAGTGAACCATTAACATGACACCACAATCAATTAACTACTTATTCTGTTGACTTGAGATTTGAATGGTTGTTGTCTATAGTAGCAATATCGTCGTTCTTCTTTTCTTTGTGAAATGTGTTGCTGTTGATACTGTCAAGAAAGACAATGAAGTATTTTCGACTAAACCACCAAGACTAGAGAACACCAAAACCATCCCAGTTTATGATATAAATATTCTCCATCGTAGACGCCTTCACTAAAATACGATGTGTTAAATATATTATAGTATAAATGAACTAAAAAATTATTCGTAGGAAACCAACCAGAAGTAATCACGAACATCTAGTATGGTAAGTATAAAAGCCAAAGCGTTTATATGATGTCGCAATAAAGTGTAGTTTAACCAACTGTTATGACGCGAGAATTGGGGGGTGAGTGGGTTGGCCGAGTGCCAATCGCTATTGCCTAGTTGGTTATTGCGCGTCTGCCCTGTGCCCACTTAGTCCCAAGCCGAAATAAGAAGAATGCGAGCCAATAGGTCAGCCAGACAGAATCGAGTCGAATCCTATTACATTTCAAGCATTCTTTTATATATACATAAAATCAGACCACACAGCAAACCAATTAGAAAATTAGCATGAATACAGAACGAGGGCAATAGTGGTAGTGAATAGAAACAACTTGTACACAACTAATTAACTGTAGTCCATAACAAGAGACAATATAATAACAGTAATTATGCTAAACGGGAGGATAGGGCAAGCGGAGCGTAACAATAATAGGAACAAAATGTTTACATTACAGATAGTTCGAATAAATGAAATAGTGTTCGCAAACACAGTTCTGAAAGTTTGTTACGCTTCTTTGTGGTCCGACCTAACACCAACTTGTAACTACCCGTCAATTTATAGTAACATTATATTTATATATTGTTCAGAGATGGGTAGGCGCCAATGCTTTTAGTGTTCACATTACAAAGTATTACATTTCAAAACTGACAGTACAAACCATCATAATAACGCAATATTACTAAATAACCATAAGACATTATGTTAAAAATACTATGACAATTTGAATTGGAAACATAATCATGTAATAGGTGTATATTATTTACGATTCATAATTATATGCACTTACCTATAAAATGGGCATTTCATTGTGATACCTAAGTGGTCACAAACAGTAGATTACTTGATATAATAAGTGGATGAAGTCGAGTTCAAACATTCAATTTATTTATCGCAAGTCAATCGTCTAAATAAATTAAGTCACCGCTCCACTTTAAAGTACTAACCGATAAATTTGTTTGCAACTAACTATGCATGTACACACAAACTGATCAAATCGTATTGAAAATTTATTAAAGACAAAGTTGGAAGCGTACATTTTCTAAATCAGTGCATATATACATTGCCTGCATTAATTATTTAGTTAGCCAAAATGGATTGCCGATATTTCCCTTTATTCGAACTACCTCTACTTACATTACTTAATCAAGAAAAATCCAACACATGATTCATTAATTATTACAAATATAGGAAGCTGATGCAAAACATATTCGAAAAAACTACAACTAAGATTTCAATAACAAGAATAATAATGATTATTATGTAAATGTCTAAGACGAATAAGTACAGACTGATTATGACGTCATCAGATAAAAGTACAACAACATCAATAATAACGAAAACAATAGTAACGCAACTCTGATAGAAGTTAATCAACTCTGACGTAGACACCAACATTTTTATTTATAAATGAACGCATTAGGTTGTAGGAGAGATAATGATAATAATCGTGATTATTGTTTTACTTAACTAAAAGATTAATTTACAGAAACACACACTAAACAAAGTTTTTCGATTACGTTAAGACAAAACAACAGTACAAAGAAGTATGCTCTGTATTAAAATAACAACAATAATAACGTTCACAGAGTTGGAAATCATCAACTTATAACAGAAGTATTAAGTAGATCTATTATATATATTGTTAAAAAATTATACACTGAAGCACAGTTGTAATGGTTCAGTGCAACAGTACAGTTACAATTATTTTCTTAAAGCTACCCTAAGCTTTAAAATCGTTTCATATCTTTCTTAAGATCAATCGACTTATTCTTGAATCATATTCTGTATTTTAAATTTTTCTGTTTTAGTACCACTGGTACTACTATAACATGTACTTGAGTATACACTGCTTTTGCTGACGGGGTGTGGTAACTTGAACCAATCCACACGTGTGCCAGATTCTACCACCGTATGACTGATTGCACACATTTGATTCAGTAAAGATATAAATTCAGAAAACATTGTTATTACAATGGTAGATGTTTGTTCGATCCCTAGAGAATTCGTCGGTATGCACCGCTGAGGAGTACAATACCCGAGTGAAACAGCTGTTCAGTTCACCTAATTTTTACAATGGTACTTAGTCATAAACATTCAATAAATTAAAACCAGTCTCCTTAAAACTGTTTCAGTTTACCTACATAGGTACATTAATTATAAACAGTATATAACTGCTATAACCTTGAACTTTTGTAAAGAAAAGTTTGCAGATTCATAATTAATTAGCTTTCAATAATGATCATTTAACAGAAATGTAGCACGGCTCTCTCTCTCTCTCTCTCTCTATATATATATATATATATATATATATATATATATATATATAATGCTGGATACACCGCGATTATGAGCACTAAGGTGTTGTGAGCTCACACCTTCCTAAAAAAAGGATTCTTAATGCACAATTTGACGGACAAATAATCAACATTTAAAATCAATTACTGTTAGCCATGAAGGCTAAAGAGAGCACAATGTACTTTGATGAAAGAATATATGTGGGCGAAATTAATTGCAAACGTTACTTTAGCTCTTAAATGGTTGGAATAAATTGGTAAGAAATAACGGACCAATGTTTCCGAGTTAAGTATATAAGAAATCTTGAAGGTGTGGAATAGCATGAAACGCCCTCAAAGCTTCCTTCCGTTTGCCTCTAACCATTTAATATCTAAAACTAGTACAAGGAAGCAGTAATGTCAAGTAACTTAGACTAGTAGGTACATTGCACGTTGAATTCAACAAATACGAAAAACCTAAAAAATGCTATATTTGTTGGATTCCTAACAAAGTCCTGAGTGTTTACTGCTGGGAATTCCATACTGAGATGGAACAACTATTCCATGATTTATTGTTTACGATGGCTACTTAATCAATGATGTGAAATTTTAAATAAAAATAAGTCGATAGAAGTAAGTGAAGACAGATATCAGTCTGCATAACGTTTACAAAAACTATTAACCAGTTCATGAACATCTAAAATGTAATAGCCTGGGTATCCATAAAGTCAACTCAAATTATTTATAGAGCAGATAACATTACATGTCTTATAAGCCTAATGTTGTCGATCAATGTGTTTACAAAATGTACGCGTGTATGATCAACATAGAACCTGGCACATGTGTGCATCGGTTCAAGTTATCACAACTCTATGTCACTGCAAGAGTAACACCCGATTAGTAGAAGTTACTTCAACAATAATAATAATAATAACAAGGAGTAGGAACATATAAAATGTGGTTTAGAGAGCGTGGAAAGAAAGTTATGAAATAATTTAAGTTCACAATTTAAGAGACGACAATGAGTAGACACATCTGCTCCACTGTGATCCATACTGAACCATGTCACTCAACGTTTCCAACCACTGGTTACAAATTTTACGAGGACCCTAAACACGTAGTCTGCAGCAACCAACACGACTCAAACCACCAGTCAGTGACTTCATGGATTGATACCATATTCTCGTTTAGACGTCTCTAACTCTCTTCCATCATGCTGCAATATCAGCCAACATCGCGCATCGAGGCAGACGGTGGTTGGGCATACGCAACACATGTCCCAAATACCTCAGTCGAGGAAGATTCACAACCTCGTCGAGAGATTTATCACCTGTGTTTAATACTCATCGTTTAACCTCGTAATTACTTACTCAGTGATCTCAGCTAACACGATCAAGGTTTCGAAGACATCAATGATCAAACACAATACCCTTTGAGTGTCGTCTAACCTTAATAGTCACGTCTCACACACCTACAGTAAGACAGAGCGGACTGTTGTGCAGGACACTTCTGCCTTCGTTGAGAGACAAACATCTGGCCTAAGCGATAGGATTATCGTCGGAATCGATCACCTCAAGTGGTGTTCGTCAAGGATGTCCGCTTTCCCCGTTTTTATTTAATTTTATCATTGACATACTTTTAGAGTTAACATTGTCATCGTCTGACTTCACGGGGGTTGACCTCCTTCCAGGAGATAATCTTGTTGACTTATAATATCCAGAAGATGTAATTCTATTGGGTGAAGATGCTGATAAAATGCAGAATCTTTTGACTGCCTTAAACATGAATGTGGGCATGTTTGGGATGCGATTCTCTCCTTCCAAATGCAAAATGTTGATTCAGAACTGACTTAATTAGTCACCAAAATTAGTGATAGAGAGTGAAGTAGTTGAATGTGTCAACCGATTCACTTATTTCGGGAGCCTAATCAGCCCTCATGGTCTGATGAAGTCTTGGCTCCAATGCATAAAGCTCGATTGGCTTTAGGCAGTTTGCATCACTTATGGTGTAGGCGAGACATACGTCTACTGCGTTTACTGCGCAGCAGTTAGATCCGTCTTACTTTATGAATGTGAAACATGGCCATTAAGGATAGAGGATATCCGTAGGCTTCTAGTATTTGGTCATAGATATCTTCGAAGGATTGCTCGTGTTTGATGGGACCACCGAGTAAGCAATACGTGGGTTAGGATTAGAGTACTAGGTAAGTATGGTAAATCTATTGATGAAGTAATAAATCTTCATCAGCTGAGGTGGTTAGGATATGTGTTACTTTTATCCAACCACCACCTGCCTCGACGAGGAATGTTGTCTGGTGTGGGAGTAGGCTGGAAGAAAGCTAGGGGCGACCAAATTAAACATGGCACCAGTCCATGAAGTCATAAACAATTGGGCTGAGTCATGTTAATAGACGCAGACAACATGGTTGGGATTCGTGTGATGATCGTAACAAATGATTAGACTTTAGGTGATATGACTCAAAATCGTTTGCAATGGCGCAGGTGCATCCACTCCTTGTTTTTCTCCAAATTTCAAGTTTTTGAGCTTATCGTAATTTCTCTTTACTGAAACATATTTTCTTAAATCTTATCTCCGATCTCTTTACCTTTCCATTAGTACTTGCTCTGTTACGACCTCCACTAATATGGGATTTCGTCCGATAATTTACTCTCTATCTGCAAATTGGGGCACGGCAACTTGAACTGATGTACGCATGTACCAAGTTCTACGTTGTAACTGACTGACCATGGGTGATGTAAGTTGGCAAAAGCCAAGCGAGCTTTTTGAATTCGTACTGAGTTTTCGTCAGAGACCAAACCATTAGAGCTAATCAGACTTCCAAGATAAGTGAAGTGGTCGACGCGCCCAACCCCTTCACTCCCTATTTTTAATTCAGGTGTTGATGAAGACCAGTTATTAAGCAACAGTTTGAATTAAGAGGTGGAGAAACGCATTCCGAACATGGTTGAATTGGTGCTTATAGCCGTTAACAGCTTTTGCATCTTTTCGGCGTCTTCGCCAAACAGGACTGTCAACAACATATTCTAAGTCAATAAGTGGATCTCCTGGAAGAAGATTAATTTCTGAAAAGTCAGATGATGAAAGTGCAATTTCAAACAGTAAATCGACTATGAAATTAAATAAAAGTGGAGACAGTGGACAGCCTTGATGGACACCACTTTAGGTTACAAGTTTGAATGACAGTTCGCTATAAGTCCTGACACCACTAATAGTGTTTGAGTAAAGAGTCTTAACAAGATCTATGAACTTGTGGAGTACGCCTTTCAATGAAAGATACTGTCATAGAACTTCTCGGTCTACAGAGCCAAGTCGAGAAAAACCACGATTGTCGGGCGACGAAAAGTGTGTTTATGTTCTAAAACTTGACGAATGGTGAACATCTGGTCTATACAACCGCGACCAGGTCTGAAACCAGCCTGATTTTCTCGTATTTGTAGATCACGAGTTTTAGTTAAACGCCTGATAATTATAGAAGCTAGTATTTTAGACACTATATTAGTCAACCTAATTACTTTATGGTTATCGCAGGACGACTTTGACCCTTTCTTATATACTGGGACGATTAATAATCAATACCAGTCAGGCGAAATTATGTCAATTTCCGAATAACAATATATAAAGACTATTTAACCGAAAGAAATTTTCATCTTTACTAAATTACGATCTATTAGAAAATAGACTGACATTAGATCACAAATTATTCTAATATATCGTTCCGGCGGTACCAAATAGTGTATGACGCAATATCTATCTATCTATTATATTATACACTACATACCTAAGTAAGTATAAATACGACTATGTGTAAATAGTACTATCAAAAATAAAAATTTCATAAATGACTAATATCTATGTATCACCATCACTGTCGCAATGTTCTTTATGTATTATCGGTCAAAATAATATATGCTATAACGGAGAATGAGAAATGAGAAGAATCGAGTATTCATTACATCAAGATGAAATAATGACTGAATCATGAACTGGAATAGTGACTACAATAATAAATGTCATCAAAGGTCAAAAGTTCAATATGTTTTGAATATTAGGACTTATTAACTGAAATGGCAACTTGAACGAATCAAACGGAATGTGACTTAAGATACAGATCACTTAGATGAATTGATGATATTAAAGGAAATGTGTATACCAGTGATGAAAATAAATTTGAAGTCTCCCTTATATATATAATATCAAGATAACAAAAAAAAACTATTTAGACATAAATAAATAAATAAACAAATAAATAAAGACAATTTAGCAAGGAAAACCTTCTTTTCGATGATTTCATTTATCATAGCTGTACAATCGCATTCATAGTTGCCATATACGTAGTAATCTATAACAAAACACAATGCTATTCGGCCATTAACACAGATATCAAAAGTAGGTTTAAAAATTATTCGTGCGGAAAACAGGTAACGTGATAGATAAAGGTTAATGAAAAGAAAAACAGCAACATGAAGAAGATAGATGTGAGGGATAATTATCCTCCCGAAGAATACGAAGATAAGATGGATAAGCGTCAAGAACAAATTAGAAAATAAGAAGTAATAACAACGTGGAAAAATAAGTGATTGAACATACCGCTTTAGATTACAAAGATTGGCTTTTAAATAGTGAATTGTTATAGTCTCTTCTAGATACAAGTTTCTCACTTAACTTCCATTTAGACACGCAACAAAACAAAAGAATTAGTAAGGAATAAAGTTAAAACATATAATTCAGCTTATTTGTATCTTCCCGTTGTTGATGTATATAACATCAACTTGTCAAACTGCATCGCCACGTGTATACTGAGTGGACTACCTAAATATAGTTGTACATGAAAGACTTTAAATAAATTGAATTTAGACTAGCAGTAGAATCAGGAAAGCAGGTTTCATCCTGCTTGAAACTCACCAACTGGATGCCCTACATTTTAGTTTTGATGTTCACATACAGACTAGAGTTCAACAATTTCCGCTCCAAATGTTAACGAGTTATTGTGCTGAAGGTATGAATACAATTGTTAGGGTTAACATTTTCCCAGCTGATAAGTCCAGGAAAAGACAAAATGCGAATCCTGGATTCCACTTACAGACAAAATTCGACTTTCAAATGACTACTTCATCTAAACAGAAAAGTGTTACCTTTAAAGCAACATGTCTGCGAATTAATCACAAATGAAAAACACAATTTAACAACCCTATTATACTAATAACAGTAGTATAGTCTATCACTAATAATAAATCCTATACCGAGAAATGAAGGTGATATGCATCTAAGTAACTATTTGAAATATTATTCACAAGACAAAAGGATTACATTTTTTCAGAATATAAATCATTGGAAAATATTATTAAATGCGGTATACAGACTTTTTAAGCCATTAATATATGAACAATGTTGGGGGAGAAACAATTTTATAGTTACGATAAACGAACTCGAAAATTTCGATGCAACAAAATAATAATACAGATTATAAATGTCCTGCCATCTAAAAGATGTGGTCACCTATACGGATAATTAGCATTGAAAAGATATTTTAAAAGAATACAAAACTACAAAGGGAGCTACACGGTTAGTATTTTCGAAGTATTTATATCTTTCAAATAAAGAAGCTGAAAGCAAGACGCAAATCATACACCAGTGGAAGCAATGTGAACAAAAAGGAAGTTGTATGGAAAAGTAGCACGAACAAAATAACGAAGAAATCCTACGCTTTTTTGATGTGATCATCTTTACGGTATTTTATGAAAATTTTATATAAAATATAAGATGATTTGGTAATAATGATTAATAAGAAAGAAATTTCATTTATATTGGTGCATAAATCATAGGAAAATTCATACTACTGTGATTATTTACATCATTTGTCGTAAACTTAATATTCGCTTTGACAATACATTCAAACACTCGACGGTTTCGTCGTCCTAGTACGGATCTTTTCGTCAGTGTACACCTATATCCCATGTCGCAGCGAACATTAAAGTATGAAGGTCTAGAGCACGACTCCTATTGAGAACATGAGTGTGTGCTACTGAGCAGTCACATACTAGAATAAAACAACTACTCCGTGATTCTTAGTTTTCTACGGTTGCTTAATTCAAGTCGGCTTGTGGAATACAATTTTAAAAATTCAATAATCTTCACAACATCAAATTATATGTTTTAGTTTGGAGATTAGTTTACACAAAAATCATTTGCATATCAAGTAACTTACACTACAACACAAGGTGCTGATTTAACTTACGCAATCGAAAAACAAACTCAAATTCTCAATGGATTAATGCATGTTTAAATGAAGAACAATACAATATGTATCATTATCTATGGTAATGTACATCATAGGTAATAAAATCATGGATTTGATGTAAAATACAATAGAGTACTAGAATGTGAGCTAAAACTGCCAAGAGATAGATGGGAACAAATGTAGTGGATGGTTTCATTAATAAATCTCACTTAGTGAATCATCAACCCTAACAAAGAATGCTTAAAATATATTGTAAAAGTGATTACTCTTCAAATATAATAGAGCATACTACAAGAATAGTAAACAATTTATGCTTAAGTAATTTCAGAACATAGTCATAAGCATAGATTAGTAAATAACAGTAAACTTGATGGATTTATCTTAAGAGGATACTTTCATTACTGCTTTATTGTGATAAATAAAACTCAACAGTAAATAAAATAAAGAGACAGGCTAAAAACATCTTACGACGAGATATTTACTATATTGTATCACTTAAATATAGACGTATATTGTACTAGAAAGAGAAGTGGGAATCACTTATAAAAAAAGTGCGAGATTTAGTCATCCACAGTTTAAAACTGACCTTGTGATCAAAGCGCTTGGCTTTCACTTACAGATCATGGATCCAAATATTGATTCGATTATTTTCGTTTAGGAAATTTAGCATCACAAGAACTCAAATACAAGTAAAATGCAGTTTAAAGATGAGTACACAGGCCTCTACTCCGTACATGAATATAGTCCACCCTTTGTTTAAAGAATTAATTTGTATAATTGTAATGAAGTATAGACTTACTAGTTGCTTTTGAAAGTATTCTTTTCAAACAAGATAAAGATGGTTTAAAGAAATAGATTTGTACAACCGTATATATATATATATATATATATATATATATATATATTAATTGGTGAATGTGATTTTTTTGGTTGATTAAACGTAGTCACAGTTATAAATGAACATTATAAAGGATGTAGGACCTTTGATCCTTTGCTTCCTGTTGTCCTAAATGATTGGTGATTTGAAGTGATATAACAACCGATATCTAGGATTAAATATTAATGACTTAATAGTTATAACAATTAGTATTATTATTATTAACCCGTTTACCACTAGGTTCGAAATCATAGGTGAGTAGTTAAGCCACTGATTCACTACGACTATTAGACTAGTCTTAAAGACGAGAAAAACTTGGAGAGTCTGTTACCTGATTTTAAAACGTTTCAATGACTAAAATGATGTAGTTGAGTAATTCAGGCAGTTCAAATCAATTTGATTATGATTCTCTGATCACATGGTTTGTCCAGTGCGATGAAATATTAGTGCGCTGTCTGTATCAGACTAGACTTTACTGTAAAAATTATTACGCATAAGCTTAGTATTTACAAAATAAATAAATATAAAAAAATGAATGTACTATCACGAGGTATATGCTAGTGTGATAGCCATGAAGAACAAAAAATTGAAGCAGGCTCTTGTGAAATGAAAATTTAGAACGACTCTCTATATTCGATCGTTACTATCTTTAACGATTGTAGACATCTAGACATAGTGATAGTTTGATTAGCATCGTCGTGTTGAAACGCCAACTTCCATGACTTTTTCACGTTTTCCGAATGCTATACCAATAATTTCTAGATTGTTTAGCATTCCCCGACACTGGGACTCATTATGAAAATTATAAGCGACTAGGTCATGAAATGGTTTCGTGGCATGAAGCATGGTTGTATAGGAATCGTATCCACCTGTCCATCGCTAATCCACATGTAGAGCCCAAGAGACCATGCAACTAAGTGGCTCAAAACGTCATCAGATATGGCTTTGAAAAGAGGTCAGCTTGGAACACTAATATACTCTTCTATCACAATCTTTACATTAGTGAGATAAAATCCTTAAAAACTGTCTACGTTGGCTGCATCTTTAAGTGAATTGTATCTCGTTTCTCAAGTGGTCGAACAATTATTCTTCCTCATACTTCTTTACAATATTACAGATTTATTTACGCCTCTTATTGTATTGTAATTATAACAATTAAAAATCATTACCTATCATGTACAATTATGTTAGTATATGGTAGGTTATATTTTGGCACTAAAGATAAAGGAACAAAGATGATGCCTTAAAAATATTTTAATAAAGAATGAATAAAGTATTAGTTTAATGATAATGACAACTACAAGTTTACGTTGAGGTATAATAAAGCGAAATGGAAGTTAAAAACAAGTTTTTAAAAAAAACACCGATAAAAAATATTTCATTTTATTACAAAACCAGCAATCATTAAAAATGTTTCCCTTCATCCAGTAATAACTACCTTAAAAATGAGCAACAATACTAACTTTAGCATGATGCACACAAGATATTCACATAATTACAGGATTAACTATGATGCAAAGATTATTTTATACACTAAATTACTAAGTATAGTAAACCAACCAACCAACCTGCGGTTATAGCTTCTGATATATGCATTAAATCTTCAATATGAATCAGATCGAATAGACACTTATTTAGCAAATCCGATTTTGTATAACCAGAGTGGGTCAAGAAACTAAACAAGGAAAAATAAAGGTAGCTCATGAAACACATTAAATATAAATATGTTCTGCTGGAAAGACCATATATATATATATATATATATATATATATATATATATATATATATATATATATATATAATGCGACCAAACAAATTAGGTTTTAAGGCAGTAGCTCACTGATGACACTAAACAGGGACAGTGTGAACTCACTGTACTCGACAAGGGTGAATTGTTGCATACTAATAAACTCGCTCGATGGTAATTATGCTGGATACTATACGGAAAGGTCTTAAATTTTATATTATACGAGAAATGTGGCATCAGTTCGTGAAGTCATCACTAAACCGTGTTAGCAGTTGTAGACAACTTAATTAGAGTCGGTGCAGTCGTAACCAACGATTAAGGATATTGTGTAATATGACTCAGAATCGGTCACAATGGAACGGGTAGATTTTATCCTATCTTAAATCCTAAGCATTAAATTATTTTAGGTCTTTTGTACAAAATAATCTTACTTTCAGAATCATATTTTTAAGTTAAATCGTGTTACTGCCGATGGTGTTATTACTACTTCGATTAATTCGGTATTCGTTTTGATGCGCTAACGTGCAAACGAAACTAGGACGTATGACAGGTTATGTTTTATACAAGCGATAGTAATTAATAATTGGTTTGATTTGTTCCTCTGTACTATTTGAATTCATGTTACTTTGATTGTTATTGATTCTCTGAAGAAATTTAAATTAAAGCTATGAAACGCAAAAAAAATTTAGTGTTGATACACGTCCGGATTGTACAAAATATATAATTTTTTATAAGCTATGCAAACTAGGAATCAGATCACTACCAATTATTAAAACAATTCTTGGTAATGATATCCATTTGCTAACTTAAGTTTATTATTGTAAAAGAATCATTTTTATTTTGTAATTATTCAATTAAGATTTTCATGTTTACTCGATTAGACTAACTGAGCATATGAAATGATACTGAGAAATAGAGATATGCAATTAGTAAAATCAATAAGTAAGATGGTTTTTGATGCTCGTCTTTCTAGTCTAATCATCTTTTGATCTACTCTATTGTGTAAATATGTTGTAACTTAATTGCCATGCACAGATTCATATGCTCTGGTTCGAGCCATGTTTTATGTACGAGAACTAGTGGTACTGCTCACCTGCCCTCACTGGAACTTAAAACTCAAACTTTTACCTAAGCGATTGAATGCTTTAGCTGTTTAGAAATCTCTCTACATAACGATAATTTGATGTATATACGCCAGTATATTCATAAAGTTGTGCATATACATATGGTCAATTAATGAACGAATCATTCGGTTTGATGTTGTAATTGTTATCACAGACATGTGTCACCTATAACTAAGCAAACTAAAAACAGACACCATATGTAATCTAGTCAAACATATAGTTTTATTTACTTAATTCAACAGTAAGTAACATTGTTCAGTAAATGTAACAGACTAAATATGTGTACATTAAAATCTAAAACATTTTTACAATAATTATTCAATAGGAAAAGAAAAGTTAACTAATCAAAGAAATACATACTCATCAGCTACATCGATGAATTGCAAATTTGTCGCTGAATGACATGTTTTAAATGAATTTGCTATACTAGTATAACGCTTGCTGACAAACTCCAAAGTTGTGTTGCTTTTCTCGACAATATTTCCTTGGTTATCATTAAATACTGGTGAAGATGATGAATTCATAGTAAGATCATAACTACTATTCTTCTTTTTACTGTTGTTAGTATTGTTGATATTCTTATTGCTATTGCCATCATGGTCTGGGATACTATTGATATTACAATCAGAAATATAGCTACTGTCTTTAGTACACAATGCATGACCTGCTTTATTCAAATAATTGTTAATACTATTGTCGAAATTGGATAAATGAATAGGTTGCAGTAAATATATTCTAAGAATGGTATCATTCATTTGATTCTGAGTAAAAGGACACCCAATTTCACAGCTAATACAATTATTAGTGTTATGGTTGTTTGAATCATTGTTGTTAGGTTCGATTACCGTAACGTTACAGCATCCTGTAATACCATCTTTGTTAGTAGTGTTATTAGGACAAATCAATGGATAGGAAGGAGAGACGTTGGTTTGTCTGTCATTTACTTGATTAATTGAAATCGGTAATGGTGATGATGATGACGATAAGGAAGAGCCAATATCCGATGCAAAGTCATCAAGTTTTGAGGACTTATTTTTTAAACATACTGTTGAACTATTCCAACAAAGTGCATACTTTAACGAGAAAGAAAACAAAAGAATAATCAAATAAGACGGAAAAATAAAATTCAGCAAAATAAGTAAAACAATCATTATTTACGTCGAATTTATCAGATTATACTTTCTGATGAACCCAGGTTTAGATGCGTTTGTGAATCATCAAAATTGAAGTGAATACATTGAAATGAGAAAATGTGGAATAGGTTCTACAGGATTTGTGTTTAGTCAACTGTTAAGTAAAATGAAGAAATTTGATAGATAACTCATGAAAATTTGAGTTTCCATGCTCAAAATACAACTAATCACATGACAACATAACACTATTTTCAAATGTAAAATTAACTGTTCTTATAATAGTTATATCAAGACAATCAGACGAAATAAGCAGAAGAAATGCATGAGTAGACAAATTACTTTAATAAAATGTAAGTCAGTAATGAAGCCCGAATTTGTGTAATTAAACTTCGTTTAAACATGTGTTAAAGAATTCGTAATATTACCTTGCAGCAAAGAGATAATAACAGCGAGATAGGATCAGTGGTTACGTTCACTCTAGTCAAATTAGTAATGTGTGAATTGGTCACTTTAAAAATTCCATAATGCGAACTGGCTACGGGTAAACGACAAGTGAAAACCAGGAATCAATGAATGTCAACTTTACTAAGCTGAAGTTAGAAATGTAACCTATTAGGTAATTTTAAGACTAAGTGCTTGCCATGAGACGTGACTGTTCTGGGTCACTGATACGCACTGCTTACATGTCGCATACTAAGACGGAACAGATTTTCAGTGCTTATTTAACCAAAGTCACTCCCAAGTGCGAAATGATAATATTTGTTATGACATACTATCGTGAAGGAAATGATGAATCGGTATTGACGTCGATGTGCACAATTATCGTTTTCTTTAAATTTTTCATACAATTCATTTATAACAAGAAGTTCTGTTTTAGTAGAGTTGAAATAGTCAAGTAACATTATTTGTTTGCTTTAACATAATACACACATGAAGTTAATTCATCATCTAGTGTATATAAATGAATACGTATTTGTTTCGCTAAAATTCGAAATCATAATATTTCATACATGGTGTAGCAATTATTCATCACTTTATATTGCACTAAAAATGACTGAACTCTGTTGAGCATGTGATAAATTCGAGTTAGTAATAAAATAAATGACTGATGTGAAATACAAATTGTTTCCGAACAATAATATATTCTTCTTGAAAAACGAGCTATAAATTCAGACGGCTAAAAAGTAGTTTCCATAGATATTATGAATACCAACCCGTACATATTTTACGTAAGTGTAGTTACGTAACTCAATTAATTAAATGGGGCATCGAGTTACATAAAACAGGTTTAACAAACGGTTTCAAACATCAATCGGCGCATATATGAGGGCCAGAATAAACTGCCACACCACATCAGCACAGTGAGATTAAATTATCAATATCAAATTTAGTAGTAACGCCAGTGTTAGCAAAGACGATTCAGTCAGTGAGTTACAACATAGAACTTGGTACATGCGTACATCAGTTCAAGTTGCCATGCCCCAAATAGCAGACAAAGGTTAAATTGTCAGATCAAATCCCATAATAGTGGAGGTAGAAACAGAGTTAGTATTAATGGAAATGATGACATTTAAGAAAATATAATTCAGTAAAAAAATGTGATGAATTCAGAAGCTCAGGATTGAGAGGAAGACAAGGAATGGATGAAGTATTGCGGAATATTTTGAACCATATCACCTAAAGTCTCTAATCGTTTGTTATGATCATCACACGAATCCCAACCATGTTGTCTGCGTCTATTAACATGACTCAGCCCAATTGTTTATGACTTCATGGACTGGTGCCATGTTTAATTTGGTCGCCCCTAGCTTTCTTCCAGCCTACTCCCACACCAGACAACATTCCTCGTCGAGGCAGGTGGTGGTTGGATAAAAGTAACACATATCCTAACCACCTCAGCTGATGAAGATTTATTACTTCATCAATAGATTTACCATACTTACCTAGTACTCTAATCCTAACCCACGTATTGCTTACTCGGTGGTCCCATCAAACACGAGCAATCCTTCGAAGATACCTATGACCAAATACTAGAAGCCTACGGATATCCTCTATCCTTAATGGCCATGTTTCACATTCATAAAGTAAGACGGATCTAACTGCTGCGCAGTAAACGCAGTAGACGTATGTCTCGCCTACACCATAAGTGATGCAAACTGCCTAAAGCCAATCGAGCTTTATGCATTGGAGCCAAGACTTCATCAGACCATGAGGGCTGATTAGGCTCCCGAAATAAGTGAATCGGTTGACACATTCAACTACTTCACTCTCTATCACTGATTTCGGTGCCGAAGCAAGCTAATCCTGAAGCAAAGACGACTAGGGATAGAAAATGTGGTTTGAAAAAAAGAGCGAATTCAGAGGAAAAAGGTACGAAATCAATTCGAAACTCAGTACCAAACGTAAGACAAAGGGTAAATGAGTATGCACTATTGCAACTACTCCTGAGAAATATCACTCGATATCTCACATCATTGACTATGGTGGTTACATGGACTGCAACCAGATAAACTGCGGTTACCAACGCAGTTCAGCTCAACTGTCACGGATTTCATAAACTGATACCCCGACTTAATTTGATGACTACTAGCTTTCTTTCACCTAACTGCGAATCCAGCCTACATTGCGCATTAAGGAAGATAGTGACTGAGCATACATAATATACTACTACCTCACTAACTGATTTGTTATCTTGCCTAGCACCATGTAACTAACTTTATTATTGAACCCTCCAAGTATACGTGAGCGATTGCTTTTAAAAACCCTTTTACTGAATTTTTGTAACCTGCGAGCGTTCTTTATGCCTGGAAGCTAAAGGAACAGAGTCTGTACGAAACAATTAACATACTCAAAGAATTTTAATTAAACTACAATTACCTAAATACAGGATTAAAATGATGTAGTACAATATATCTCATGCTATTTTCAGAAATTGGAGTGTGGTATGAAATAGCGTTATTTGTCTGTCTGTTGCCCATAGGCTGAACTAGCAATAACCAAATAGTTTTATAAGTGAGTTTTCTCTACGTTCTTAAATGAATATCCACAATTTGGCAGGAATTTCATGTCATATGCTGAGTCATTTCAATGTCATAATTTAATACACTCAATGTAAAAGAGTAAAAAGTATAAAAAATAAATACACTCAGCATTAAAACTACCTATTATGAATTCGATAGAAGTAATAAGGGGTAAACTGCATACGAAGGGTTACCACAAAAATGCTAATAGTTTGCAGTGTGGTGGATAATATGAGTTTGAAATGTGAAAGTATATCTGGATATGAAAACAATAGTGCAAGCGTGCAATCAGGAAAGTAGAATTAACTACTACGATGCATAATGATATGGAGATAATGATGTGAAGTTAGGTTTGTACTACGTAACAAATATATGTTTAATGCAACCATATTATTTATTCACCCCTGTATACTAAAATATAGCTGTACTTCTGAATAAATAAAGGTGATCACTAAGTGTGTTGGCCACAAATAATAGAATTGCACTACACTTATCTTCTGTCCTAACAATAATGAAAACTGAATTTAAGCAAACTGTGATCCATCGAGTAATATGCGGCCGAAGTGACAAAATAGGCAAAATGACCATAAAGTGGACATTCGAAAAATTATTTCAGAAAACTAAGGCAATTTTATAAGAATTGTAATAAATAAACATTCAAAGTAAACCAAAAGAACTTGAGAAAAATGACTACACTCATAATACATTCAGAAACACACATTTGGTGTATACATTTTGACTAACCAATTAACTGGGTACAGATTCAAGTACTTGACTCTCCAAGTATGGCAGATAGTTATACTACATTATTTCCTCAAATAGAAGATAAATTTGGGCTTAGGACTTAATAACTTAGTTAAACACGTTAACATGCTACCCAGAGCTATATAAAGCATAACTTTCTGAAACTAATAATCTTAATATGAAGAATAAAGAGACAAAAATTCAATTAGAACAATAAATAGTGTGTATAGAAAAAAAATAACAGACCAAACAACAGCACAAATAACATTGGAGACAATAAACAGACGAGAATAAAAAAACAAGGAAAAAAAACACGTGATGTGATATAACAACAATAATAAAATAATAATCATGCATGATGCTGGCAGCATACTCGCGCACTCCACATACAAAGCTATTTGTTTTTCTTAATGATGACATTTAACAAAAATGAAAAATGTGAGAGGTAAGGGGTTGTCAAAATAACAAAAAGAAGATATAAGATAAAAATTGAGCGAAATTTCTAGTGGCATCCAAATTTGTTGATTCGTTTTAGCGATTGGCAGCAATACAAATGGGTAGATTACACAGTTCAGCGTTCCGTATTTTTTACTTTGTTAAATACAATTTGAGTTTATGCATCGGAATAACATCTTGACAGATAATTAATTCTAAGTCTGCCTGACTACACAAACGCATATGCATACATTTGAATGTGAACTATGTAATCAGACAATATTGTCTGAACAGCGTCTAAATTAGACTAACTGCAGTTAGTCATGATGTATCCAGTAACTGTAACGTTAAAAGGTTGATACAATGAAATTGAATCTCATCAGTATTTAGGAGGTCGGATTATGCATTGTCATAAAAAAGTATAAATCTAACCGAGTGATGAAATTACTTATTATTATAAGTCGTCTGTTGAGTTTTTGTTATGATATCTTATTGTACCTGTACATAGATACTTTCTGTTAGCAGCTTGCCGAATGACTTGCAAGATGAATCTTGCGACGTTCGCGAGATTTTCCAGTGAATTTTACTGTCAAAAACATATTATAGATGGATGCAGTTTCACCAGACATTGAGTGGATTTGTGGTCATGACGTTAAATCAATATAGTAAATGTTTCGGGAGTCCAAAACAAGCTGTACTGTTACTTCAAATTGTTATCATGATATGTTCGATAATATAAAGTATCAGTATGTAGTCTACCAATGCAATTTAAAAATCCCCCGTGACAGTCAGGGTGAGCGTTTACGTAGCAAAGGGTAATTTTGTGTGTCCTTAAAATTCTAATATCACTGCAGGTGTAAATAATTAGGCGACCAAATCAACTTCAGTCCTGTTCATGACTGCATCGATCAAATATTCACAATTCGTCAAATTTTAGAACAGGTATACCTATCGACGTTTGACGATAGTGGTTTTCCTTGACCTAAAGGCGGCGTTTGTCATTGTAGATCGAGAGATCACACATAGTGTCTGTAACGGAAAGGTGTATCTCAGAAGTATATAAACTTCGTAATGTCTCTTTAATCAAACACTACAAGTAATGGCTTGTGGCGAACTGTCATCTGAATTTGCAATCTCTAATTGTGTCCGTCAGGGCTATCCACTATCCCCATTTTTGTCCAAATCTGTTGTAGATTTGCTGCTGGAAATAACCCTTTCATCGTCTGAATTTCCAGAGATTGATTCTTTACTCGGGGATTCTCTTGTTGACTTAATATACACATATGATATTGTTTTGTTTGGTGGAAACGCTAATAAAATTTTGAGTATTTTGTTGTCATTGAGCAACAATGCAATATTGTTTGGGATGCATTTCTATCCCTCCCTGTAAATGCAGACTGTTGCACCAAGCGTTAAAATCTGAACTAAAGAAAGGGAGTGCAGTAATTGAGCACGTCGAACACGTTCTTTATCCTTGATGTCAGATCAGCCCTGATTGGTTGATGTTTGACAAGATTCTGACAAGGACTTACAAGGTTTGTTTGGGTTTTCCAACGTACGTCACATTCAGCGTAATCAAAATGCCCATCTACCAATTAAAAATGAGTATAATGTACAGTGGTCTGTTCTGTCGTACTGTATAAATGCGAAACGTGGTCATTAGGAGTATATGACATTCATAGATTATTGGCAATTGATCATAGATGTTTTTGAAACATTGCTGATATTTGTTGTAAGCACCTGGTAAGTGATAATAAAGTAAGTTGGAGGGAATAAAAGAATGACAGAACGGCTGACTAAAATGTGAGTCTTAATCAACTGAGGTGGTTGCATAGTGTGTTCTAAACAGTCACCTACCTTGATCCACAATACTATCTGATGTTGGGGAAGGATGGAATAAAGTTACACGGAGTTAGACCGAGACGTTGTATCGGTCTATAAAGTCACTGACTGCTGATCTGTGCAATGCTGGTAGATGCACGTTACTTGGTCGGGGTCCACGGCTGAGGACTCTAGATGGCATGGCTTAAAGTCAGTAACAGTGGAGTAGGTGAATTCATTCTTTATCTTCCCTTAAATCGTTAGCTTAAAGCAATTTTATACTTTTATTTCCATAAACTAATTCTCTCTTTCTGTAATATATTTCATATATCCACATCGTTTCTCACTACCACTGATGTAGCCTCTATTTGTACTACTTCATATTTACTTTAACTGTGCTAATGAAATGTAGCCACTTGGATCGGTGCACATGAATCTGGTTCTACGATAAACGTGACTTAATGACTATGTGAGCATCAAAATGAAGATAGTATGGTCACATGACTATGTTGATTTCCTCTATTTGAGTACAGAAAGCTAAGATGTAACCATCAAATATGTAGAAACAGCCGTGGTTGATGTATACTCTCAACTTGTTGCTTCTAAGTCGGCCGTTAATGAAGTAATTAATCCTAATGTATGTTTCAATTTTGTTAACAAGTGAATGATCTATCCAACTTACAGTTGTCAATATGTCAGACTTTTATCACGTTTATTTCTGTTTGATAAATATATATAAATCCTTGTTTACATGTCAGTTGCATTGTCATTTGGTATTTATCTAAATAGATGCTTACGTCAGTACTTTTTAGTCACGTGACCAGACATCAGCTGACCGTATAGTATCATTGTGTATCACTCACTGATTAGAATTCCATTCATCATTTAGCCAACTCGTGAGGCAACCGTAAAAAAATTTAAATCAATTAAACAGGCAAAAACTAACTAACAAAAGTTTATAAAAGCAATAAACTTAGGTTAATAAGCAGAATATCATATAGTAATTCAGTTGAGTCCTCAAACCTATGTCACATTTCGTTTCTCTTTCTCCTCCCTCTCTCTCGGCAAAAGGGGTAAAAGTGTTTTCTGTTTAAGTATCTTTTTAGTTTCATTTTTAGCACATGTAAACAGGAGAAAAGCTAGACAAACTGAGAGACCACGGGAAAAGTAAGCAGATCTTAAACAATACATCGATTCATCTACTTACACTTAACAACTTTGTTTACCAAACAGCATGATGATCACAGGAATTTAGTACATGCTGGTATTTAAAATTTACAGACAAAAACAACAAAGCTTTGTGTTGGATCTATGAAACCAAAATGATTTGAGGATAATTTACAAACAGAGCAAAGTATTGTTAATTTCACAAATCTTACATAAATTAATTGTGGTTTATAAGAGTTAACACTTCGTAGGTATGAATAAATCTAAGAAATAGGAGACCAAAATCTAAATGAAGTAGTTTTCTAGACCTATATTAAAATGACGTTGGTTAAGAAAAAAACAACAAAAGAACTAGCGCATATCAGCTTTTGATTTACAGTTTATTCTGTATTCACAACGATTAGACACCAAACAATTAATTTAAGTGAATGTTGGAAAGGTAGCATCTATTATGAGAAAAATATTGTCTTGGTTTACGGAAAAAAAGATTTTGATAAGTGTGTGGTAGTTATTGTCATTGTATACAAACAGGCCACGTTATGCAATCTATCTTAACTACTGATTATTAGGTCTTCAATATGAACGTGTTTCATTTCACTTGTTCTAAGAAACAACTAACTGAATGATTGATTAATCAAACCATTTGAATTGACGCTAAAGTTGAAACTACTAGTTAATGTAAGAAGGCTGTATATTAGGTAATCCCAGTGGTTATCACGCAGCTCCCTAGTTCCAGATTAGACAAACAATCAACCAACCTTTTAAATGTCATCATATTAAAGCAGAACTTAGATAAATGACAAAAGATAAATAAATACGGTGTCTGTATACAAAATATATTAGACTAAATAATGCGATAAATGCATAAGGGGGGACGCACTGAACGTTCTTAAGCTAATTTAAGTCTTCTAAAAAGGTATACAGTCGTAACAAACGGTTAGTCAGCTGTGTTTAGTACTGTCAGCATAATTTCGGAGTTACTTACATAGTGTTTCTACAGTAAGAGAAAATTCCACGATCAAAACATACAGTTACTCATGCATCATATTCCACATTTGTAGGACAATGTATATCATTCTGGCGAGAAGCAAACCCGTTACTTGGTAATTTGACAACATTTTTAACGGCGTCCTTGATGCTGGAAGCTGGTAAAAGCCGTAATGATAGAAAGAACTTCAATATAAGCAAAGTGGCTATTGAGCTTAACTAATTCAGTAACTACACTAGATATCCAAGAAAAACTAATTGAATTTAGAAGGAAAGAACTAAATTTCGAACACTGTTATTCAATAGACCTAGAATACATTTCGTCAAACAGAACTGAATCAACTTTGTGAGATAATGTAATCCGATATTTAACTGTTTTCAAGAGCGATTTCTACGTCATGGATGGAGTTACGGAAATTCAGAGTTTCAGGAATGTTTCAAAACAAATTCGTTTATTGCATGCACTTCTAGACAGTTTTCTTAATACTATCAGTATAGGAAATTGGGGTTATATTACTCTTAACAGCATTGAGAAATCTGGAAAACAGTAACAATAACTCCGGGGCCCTATCTACCTAATACACAACCAGGAATTTAGCTTCGATTAAGAAATATCAACATAGGGTTTGAATTATTGCGTTCAATTCATTCTGTATGAAGTTTTTTTTTCGTTTGTAATTAAAATCATAAAAAGTTATGAATATTATTTCAATCACTTCTAAAAATTTTCCCTGAGTAATTTAAATCTCTGTTCTAAAGTTAATTCTGGTAAATGGAACCAATACATCTCGTTCAATCAGTAGTTAGAATTTGTTTTTTTATAATAGTAAACAGTGGTAACAACCCAATCCTATTATAATAAAAATTTATTATTACAGATTCAGTCAGTCATGAGCAACATAAAATCTGGCACATACCTTGTTACATCACATTAGTACAACAAGATAAGTACTAAAATAGCTAAAGTAGTACCAGTATCAGTGGCAGTAAAACAGGTTAAACATATAGAATAAGATTCAGGAATTAATTCGTGATATTATATGGTGCAAGTGAACTAATCCAAGAGAGTTCTGAATTGAAAGTTATTTGTAGAAGCAAACAAATAGTAGATTCTGCTATATCAAAGCAAAATAAATTCGAACTACCTATTCAATTATCATTTATTTAAGATAATATTATAAACCAAATGTCTAATGAATGAAATTATTTAATCTAATCACTAACAGATTAGCATTCTCTGTATCTAGATGAGATTTATATAATGTGTTTTACTCAAAAACTAAATATGCCGCTCATTTTAGTTCAAACCTATGCAAATTCAATACGAAGTCATTAACTCTGTGTTCACCGCTATAATTGGAAACCTTAATACATCAATTCGCGATATAGGTCTTTCAAATGAAACTACATGAAGAGGGATTAAGAACTGCTACTTAAGTGTTGATAGCTAAGTGTTTGACTAAAATTTGGTAATCGAAACTACTCGCTAATCACTGTTATTAAGCAAAACTGGGACTACTGATTCATGTAGTTAACTATTTTACGCATGATAATGCAAGCTGGTAACAGACTATTTTATCAGTTTGAGGGCATTTCACATAAGAAAATTTTTAATATGAATTATTAAAAGATATTTCTATATCAACCAACAAAACCAAATGTCTTCTCATTACTAAGTAATCATGAATTTTTTCAGACATTTTTAAGTAAAGAGGCCTGGGTAAGTGTTATATAATCATTAAATACAACTTGTTGAACAAACAACCTTTTAAACGAACGAATTACACCAATTTGATAAGCGTTATGAACCATATACTATTGCTCATACAGAAAAGATTGTACCTGTAGTTTCGTCAAGGATAGAAGAGCGTACCTTGACTTTAGGATTACAGTAGGTTAAAGGGCAAAATGTTATACTATATCTACTGAAAAAGAGGCATATGAATTACTTAATAAGTCAGATACTGATAGCTTCAATAATCAGAGATTAAGATTGATTTAGACAAGGCGGTAATACTTACGGATAGACGTACAATATCGTTTAGGATAGGAATAAAAAGGTAACATGATAAAAGCCTAATGAATTAATAAGTGTCATTAGTAACGAAAGAAAGAAGAATGCCATGTATAAGGAATTCTGGCAGGAAAAAGGGGATATATACTGAAGAAAAATAATGGAAGAGATAAAAACTGTGTGAAGGACATAAACATTCTTCAAACAAGCTATATTATATGCACATGCATGTATGAAATTTCACTCAGGAATAGGTGTCAAATTCATTGAAGGTTGTGAGCAGAATTTCAGTTTATAAGTCGACTTAAGAAATTACACTAAAATAAAGATCCAAAGCTAATATTTACTAACACTCTACGTTTAGGTATCTTGATTTTTAACTAGTTGATGAGCTCTCCGAAACGGTTAACTCATTCGATTACTTCACTTTCTATCATCAAATTATGCATCGATAAAGACCAATACCCGTACCTACATTTTTAATTTTGAAGAGAAATGAATGTGAAGTTTTTGTATTGACAAGGGTTTAAGGGAATTTACACTCTTTGCGCTTTCGTTAAGCAGAACAATACTTTCTGTACATCCCGAGTGGGTAGGAAAGCTTTAACATGACGAATAAACAACTAAAATGTAAGAAGAGTGGTACATCCTAAAATTATACCCATGAAGGTGAAAAAAAGTAGTTAACTCACCAGCTACAGGTTCACGTAACTGACTTTAAGACACATCCTAAGATTTAGGGCTACTGATACTACATGAGAATCTAAACCGGAGAAGGTAAAGCACAGCCCGAGTCAGTAACTTAGTGGTTGAACAGCAAGTTAGCGGAAAGTGTCCCTACTGATTAGCACAACAATTCAACAATTTGAATGACACTTTACTATAAGCTTTGGTTTGATCACTAGTACTTAAGGAAGAAATATCAATCGTGTCACATGTTATATGTTATAATTCCTATCAATAGACATAACGTCTAGAGCGAATGCTACATGAAAAGCAATCAATACAATCAGAGTCAAACAACGGGAATTACATCGGAATAAAAACTGGCTTGATTTACCAGTGAACATTGGTTAGGTATAGAACGACTGTTTACACTAAGATACTGGGGAATATGCCATTAAAACTGATTCTTGTTTAATAGATAAGAGGAAATTCTTCTTTTTAATGAATGGAGACGATATGAGATCTACATCACTCGGAGAGAACAAAGACCCGTTTCTAGGCTCTAGTCATTATCTCAGTCAAAATAACTGAAATCGGTCGACTGCCGTTCTTAAAAACGACTGAAATCAACCCATTAGGATCTGTTATTCAATTTAGTTAAGTTGTTACCACTCAATTTTTTAATAAACAGTTGATTTTCTAATTTTAATTGTTTATTCAATTTGTTGCCAAAGATGAGGAATTACTCAAAACATTATACATACCTGTTCCGTTGTTCGCCTAAAATCTGATGTATTTGTAGAAGTAGAATCTTGAGAAATTTGTACACTCCCGAGATCTGTTTCATCGTTTAAAGGTTCTGAGTAATCCATATTTGATAGGGACATTGATAATGACTTTGGTAAAATAGAACTAAGACACAACAGACGATTGCTTGTACCAACGGATGATGGCCAAATCGAATCACATGATAGAGACTGTACAAATTGTTGATGCATCTGCGTTGATTTGAATGGTTGTTTAGATATTGGTGTTTGATTATAACCAGCATTCTCCATATCACAAAGTTCGGGAAGTATAGGTTTTTGACTATAACTTAAGTTCAATGTGTTTTCCAGAGAACTATATTTACTACTCTGTAAATTACGAGATTGATAATAAGACTGGTGACTTCTAAATTCCGATGAAACTCCCATTGCAGTTTGTCGAGCTACTAACTCGTTCAATTTCAAACCAATAGTAGTGACCTTAAGAAACAAATTTAAAATGACAAAGTAGTCAATTATAAAACCCATTATACGAAACGTATCATGTTATATTTATTTAAAAGTAAAGCAACAAAATTTCGTAGAGATTTGTAGAGATGCGTGACTTCCTGTTGTAGATATTCTTCGATGTTGCCTGAATTTTATGTTTGCTATATTTTCATGGCGGTTAGCAGTGGAACCCTAAACATGAATTTTGTCTTATTTGAGACTAATCGAATGAAGTAACTGCATTCCCATAATAAAGTAACCGCGTCCTATAATCAATTACTAACTGTTATCTAAAGTATAATCAAGCATATATCTCTCAATGATGTGCCATTTCACGAGTAAAATAAGCCGTACTAACTAACAGAACAGATTAAAAAATAAGATTACAAAACACATCCCAATACAAAATGAGTAATGAAAAAATTGAAATAACAGGTAAATAACCAATAATATTTGTTGTCTCCAAGCAAGTTACATATAAATTAGCACTGATTATAAAGTGTACTGGAAATGTTGAAAACGTGTTTAATTAACACAGTGTTGAAGCATGACAACGTTAACACCACGTTGTCCAGATGTATAAATTCAAATAGACTTACATCTAATAAACAAAAAAGACTGTACATCCTACATTTACTAATAATTAGTGACTTCATGGCAAAACGAGCATATAATATTCTATCTAAAAATGTTTGCCTGATAGTGTAGTCTACGTAATAAATAGTGGCAGAAAAAAGCAAACAAGTACCAAACTCTATCCCATTATGCATAGGACATTTAGAAGATAAGTGAGAAAAATAAAATAACGACGTATGGAATTAGAAACAAGGCATTTAAGTTATGTGGCAATCGGTTAAAAACTGGACACCGAAAGTTAGTACTTTTAGACCTAAATTATTTAAAAGATTAAAACAATATCTTATTCAGTTTAATTTAATTATTCTTATTATTAAAGGTGAAATGCAATTAAGCTTTATATTAAGAAACATACTTATCAAAGATAGGTGTAATACTAGATGATAGTTTAGTATATACAAAAGACAAAGAGAGCGAAGAAAAATTTCTTCTCAAGTGGTTTTTCACCAAAACATTGCATTAATATATAATAATTATAGAATCATTGCTAAATAATTGGTGGTGCCTTAGATAATAATCTTAAAAGTTTAAAGGTAGTATTAATGCCTAACACACGACCAGTTGTTTGGTAACGATTTTATAACTATTGTTAATTATATATATATTAGTGCAAAGCTTTGGTGAAAAGCCACTTGAAAAAATATTTCTTCGCTCTCCTTGTCATTTCGAAATGCCTAAATGGAAACTCTTTGTTATAGTATACGCTGTAATGAAGAGGAACCATACGACTCCAAATAAAATAATGAGTCATGGTACTCCGTTTTATAAAATATAAAAAGTCAGAATAGGGACAAAACGACAAAAGTGAATGCCTAAGATACAGATGGACAATAATTACATATACTATAGGAGGAAATTTATAACTTAAAAAGGAATAAACACTAAACACACTGCACAATTCTAAAATTATACAGTAGGGAGGTTTACTATTCCCAAGAGTTTATACTGTGAACATCCACCAGATTGAGGTTCATAAAACTTCCAATATTTTACAGTCTGGTATCACATCACTAATCATCACCTCGCATACGGCATGATATGGTATGGTTTGCACAATGAATTGAACTCATCAATAGACACATACAACAAAGTATTCATCGAAGAATGATTATTAATGACCAACAATATAACGTACTCTACATCACACGGTACTTAAGCAGGTAAATGAGTAGCGCATCCTGTTACAAACTCCGAAGGCGGAAAATATGTTGTTTTAAATGCTCTGATTGCAGTGTGGTAGATGAAAGCAATTATTGTTCAAGAAATATTACTGTTGGATTTGAACAAATAGCATACCTCTACAGTTCTTTTTGGTATCTTTTCACTAAAGTACTTTGTAAGATTTTACACATGACCTTTTGCTTCGTAAAACTAATTCAGTTCCAATCGATACCCACGAAACCTGGCTACTGCTAGCGAAAAGTAGTTGAGTTCGGTGACAACCATCTCTAAATTAATTAGCATTAAACTTCAGAGAATTTAGAGATTATTGATAATTTTACTACATAATGAAATGTAACAAACTCTAGGCAAATCCAATGTGAAAATTAGCTGCTAAAGTCAAAGACACTCATTTAACTAGACAATTGCATAGATCAAATTGGTGCTAGTTGACACTTATCACTACAGTTCACTCCTAATCTCGAGGGAATTAGTGTCTTCTATGAAATTCTTATGTGAATCATCTAGTTTCACTGTTTGAAACGTCTACTCTGATCTCTAAGGTGTACGATTGACTTAGAAGACTGATATATCAAAACTGATTGATCATAATGAGTAGAAATTGCTGATAAAACTGTTTACTCCTAGAAGCTGATATGATTTGACTGACCAAGTTTCGATGTATTTACTAGTCTAAGTGATTCAACTTCATGTAGGATAAAGATTAATATCATAAGATAGACGCCAAAGCTCCAGTCACCAGATGAGCTTTGTCGATAACTACCTGCTAGGATGAAATTAGTGATCAGTGTCCTTCTGAACAACTTGAGTTAGCGCTAGTTAATACACAGATTACGTGACCCCGATTTACTTAGAAATAGAATTATTGTTTTATATAAATGCATAGAATTGGTACAAATAGGTACCAAAAATATATGCGCTACATATATACAAAGTTAATATCGTGAAGAGAATGGAAACAGAAGGCAATCAAGCGAAAAATAAGTAAGATCTAATAAGACAAAAATAAAAGACACAGCTCGGATAAAATACGAGCAAGAAGATTTCATTTCTTTTAAAAGATGTAATTACATTCGCATCAAGGTTTTAATACAAAAATGCAGCAGGATAAACACTAGCATCTATTGAGTCATATCCAATAAGGTATCAAGCCACTGATATACACCATCTCTAGGATCCCAACTAGTAAGTCGGGGTGAACCGATGGTCCGATACAGCTTTCTTCCTCTGTATAGCACTACGTCATAAATTGGCCATCTTTCCGCTTCTTTCAACCGGGTCCCAGGGTCGGCAAACAATGCACGATAAGTAATCTACTGAGATGACATTTACAAAACTTGATTACATCACTGAGGTACGTGCTTCAAGATAGCGACACCAATTCAGCTGTCGCTACTACTCCTGGACACACATTTCAGAACTTCAAGCTTACTAACATGGTGTTGCCACTGGATATCAGTGATCCTTCAGGAACCACTTCGGTCAAACACACAGATACGCTGAGCATCCCCAGCCCAGAGTAACTAAGTTTAACAAACACAGTATACAACAGCTCTCACCGAAGTGTTCTAAACCCGACCTTATACAGTCTAATTCAAAACACGACTGCACTATAAGGATAGCCCAGTTCGCAACAAGTCGATTTGGATTTCATTATGCGGAGATTGATCTTATCTGACATACCACCACTAGCACTCATACAACCGCTCAGATGCACTAACCTTAGACTATCTCTAACGGTTCATCACAAAGATTGAGAGTAGGTATACATTGCTACCAGTCTTGCAGAGATACTCTACACTTGGAAAGTGCAAAGTACATGCAAAGTACTTCTTGCTTCCAGTAGCCTGAACGAGATAACACAGCTTTTGAGAGTTGCTTGATAAAGCTGCTGCTTTCAACTCTTAAGCGCGCTCTGATCACCAGGTTTTTCGATCCCCCCCTTTTAAGCTTTACACGATTTCCTGACGAAAATATAAGTAATATAGTTGCCTTAAATAAACGAGGAAGCTATCAATAACGAAAACAGGTAAAATACATAGGTATTTGAAGGAGCATAGATGTACGTTTGAACACAGAACCTGGTACATGTGTGCATCGGTTTTAACTTTCCATACCTCAGCAGTACATCAAGATTAACATCAAATCGGTAGTAGTAGCTACTTCAGTGATAAAAATAATAAGAACAAAAAAGAGTGTATATACAGAATATGGTCCAGGGAGAATGAATTAGTTCGTGGGAAAATAGCTATCGTATAAATTAAAGCAACTTTGACGCGATAAACAATCGGGCTATACTGGTTGGAACAATCATTCCTTAACGTTCTATTATCCCAGGCAAGTCGGTTGAAGTTGCAAAATTAATGTCTAGGGACGAAGTCGTACTGCAGACTGCACAGAGATGTGACGGTAACAAGGTGTTTCCCTCAGGCAACCAGAATCGTAGTGATGCTGCCTTTTCACAATGGAAGAGTGGGGTTAGAAAAGGTCGACTCTAAAAATGCACACCTCACCTAACTCCCGAATCTCTATCTCTGGTGATAAGGCCTTGACAAGTACGAAGCTAACACTACAAAAAGCTCTCTCGAAAAGGTCGCCTATGAGATGTCTTAAGCAGTTGTCTTATGAGCAATGCGATCACACTCCAAGGTCATTAAGACCAGCCCTAGTCCAGTTTGCTTTCCAGGTACATCAGAAAGAAAATGTTCACAGTGTGGACAACCGGGGAGTGATAGCCACCCTTATATTTCTAACAGCACTCAAGATTACCTTCTTAATTAAATCCCTTCTTAAATTCCTAATATTTGAACGAGTAACTGATTATCACCGTAAATTATCAGAAATGCCACGTATCTGTGAATAAATACTTACCCATGATAAACCAATCAATTCAGTGTAGCCAGGTGGAGCATAAATAATAATATTGTGAGTAACATCAACAATAACAGCAAAAAGACTCTTTGAGTGTACACTCAATATTGACTTTGGAATACCAGTCGAGGAACCACTAGATAAAGGAACATGAATTCTACTGGCAGTACTACTAGTAATGGTAACAGCAGTAGGATTGTCAAAACGATCTGACAACTCTATAGAAGTGACAGAAGAACATGATGATTCTAATTCGACCAAATGACAATCTGTTGGTAATTTACTATGCGATTTAATACTTGAATCTGCAAATGTAATAAAATACACAAATTAAAAGTTAGAATGCTTTAATTCAGTATATGAACTACATTTGTCTAATAGTTTACAATACTTGGTTGGTTAGAATAGAGGACAGAATATATGAAGTAATAGTCTAAAAAAAATTCAATCAATTACGTAAACCATTTTTATATACTTATCAATATCATTCTAAGCTTATGTTGATACCATCCTTATAATTGCAAATGATATACTTTCACTGTAATAACAGAATTATGAGCTATAACTGACATGTAAATTTAACACCAAGCTCGTCATACCTATTTTTATGTATGATGAATAGTTATAAAAGACAAACTGAATATTAAGACAAGATATCACCAAGTGGACTACAATGAACTGGTACTTCAAAGCAAAAGACATTCAGTTAGAAAAAACTGGTTAGAGTTGTAAAATTACGATACGGAGAAATCAAGCTATTAACAGCCATAATTTAGAAATAGGGTGGTCATATTAAGAAAATGTCAAAGATGTGTAGTAGCAGAGTCGCAAGCAAGGAAATTTATGTCCATTATTAGTAAATAATCTACCGCTAAACTACGAATCGAGTACGTATTTTAGAGATATTCTGTCAAACAACATGAGAATTAGCTTAGAAATCAAATACAAAACAATGGAAGAGGTTACTGAATTACTGTCTTTGGAATATATACTAACCATAAAATACATGATTGGATTGATGTTTTATAAAACCTTATGGTATCAAATAAAAATGTGGTTATTGAAATACCACGTCAACAGTCCGTCGTGCTTCCACAGAAAACCTGAGTTGCATGCAATTTATTTAGCAATCAACATCTAGAAACTACTGGACGAGATATGCAACTTTAATGCTACACTAGCAATTTATAAGGGCATACGAAGAAAAAAGAGATTTAAAGTCTAGACATTCAATTGTCGAGAAATACCAAGTTGCCAGAAATTTTAAAGTGACAAATTGTTAAAAAGTTGCATATATGTATAATAAATAATAGTTTCTAAATTCAAGACTGGAATTTATCTTATTTAAAGCTAACCACCGACACTTAAGTAAATTATAGTATCGAATTCTCATGTGAGTTTGGTAACGCGCTATTGCTTCAAACATTAGTAATATTTACGCAGTTATTTATTGAAGATATTCAATTCTATAAATATAGTTCTACTTTCATGTTGGTTTCTTTGAACTCTTCGTTATTCACATGATGAAATTGTTGACTGGTCATGAAGAAACTAAGGACAGTTATTGCATCTTTATATACTAATCTAAAGCAATTGAAACGAAGGAATAACATATCACAAGGAGTTAACTAGAAAATACAGAGACAAACAAAAATAACTAGAGAAATAATTCAACTCAAAAGCAACGTTCATGTGGTTATTCAAAATCAAGTACGTACAGTTCTGAACTATAACGAACTAGTTTGAAGTTGAACCATAACGAATAAACTAGCAATAAAGTGACAGACATTACATTATACTAACCTGATTCGAAGCAAGGATAAAGCCAATTATATAAACACAGGGAGTTGCTGGCTATCCGAACAATTACAGCCTTTTCTAACACTGGTGTGGATAGATTATGTTGTCTAAATATTGTTGCAGCAAGGCGATAAGTTGGGGCAAAATCTAGTTCCCCGATAGCATTTATTATAGAGCAGGATTCTGTCAAACTGTCTGATACTTGACCGTAGTTATCTGCATCCAGTCGCCCTATTTTCTGGCATTTATTCTTCAGAACGTCAGCAGCCAAATTTTGCTGGATTGGTAATGTCAGATAGAGCTCAACCAGTGCTTGATTTTCACGATGCCTTCGCTGTCTCGCTGCAATACGCGATTTCTCACGACGCTCGAAATCCTGTTTTCCCATTGGTTTATGAACCGAATCGATTTGAAGCATATTGCTTTCGGAGATAACAGGGTTATAATCTGCAGGCAGTACAGGCTCATGTGACTGATCATCAGGTTTGGACTTTTCTTTCTCATGAGACGATGCGATTCTTTTTCTGGATTTATTGTAGTTTCTACTAAAAGGTTTATGATAGATACATAACAAGATAAGACTAAACAAATTCATTTAGGTGATCATATCTGTATGTAATGAAAAATGTTACTGATGGATTACAGGCAATGATTATATTTATTTTGATGCTACATGATTGTATTATCTTTGTAACGGGTAAAAATATGAACGCACTAGTGGGCTGTGGGATTCATCGAAGTTTTAAAGTTCAAAATAATACTTGAAAGGAAACAAATACATTTATGGCACTAAGTATGTAGCTTAACCCAGGCGTTAAAATCAGAACCGAGTAATATTGGAAGGATTTAAATTACAGATCCCCAACTCTGCTATGACTTTTACTGGGACTGATTGATCACGTCAGTAAAATTATGAAACACGAAGAATCTTAGCTAACGGTTCAACTAACCTACATGTGCACACTAAATGTGCTAGGCCCTGCATTATATTTGGTTCCAAAGACAAATGAAGTTCTGTTTAAAATATTCAAACACTGTAGCAGTCAAAATCCTACAACGATATGTAATGAAAATATGGTAAGAAGATACCACAAGTACTTTACTATTATGCTACAAAACATATATTTTTGAAACGGCATCTCTAAATAAAAGGATAGCACCTAAAGTCTTTTTTATTGTTAGAAATAACGAACTGTTAGATGACACTAAAACTCATTGTGTAAAGGAATAATTCACATATCAAAGCGTGTTGCCACAAACCGAAGTACAGAAACAAGACCATTGAAAATTTTATTAGCATGATAATAACCAGTCCATTACTTAATAAGCCCAACTTTTATCATATTTACTAGATAACTTTATAATACCGTTCAGGAAATTTACGAGATAATGAATGCAATTATTTTACGTTATAGGTTGCATAAAAATGGTATAGATAGTGTATCTTGAAAAAGTGAGATAAAAAAAACTGGGGAAATTTCTGTACATCGTATGACTGTGGCCAGAAAGGTCTAGGGACATGATGCATTCTCCAATAACTTTTGTGTTATAACTGATGAGAAAAATGAGCGGCCAATGACTTTGTGGTATGAGCATAAGCCACTAGCCATATCGAAATAAAAGGAAAAATCCTTAAAAAAGCTTGGAAAATGCAAAACATTGTAAAGTATCTGATTGCAAGTTTGAGCTCTGCTGACCAATATGGAAATGATATTAAAATGAGGATTAAGTGATGACTTAGAATGCAGTTAGGACTTTTCGTTTTATTTACCGTTATGGCGCAAAATTACTAAATACGTCAAAACTCCACAAATATTTTTTTACGAGTTATTGTAATAGATGTTAGTTACTTATCGGCAACTTTTGACAAGATAAGTTATTAGACAGTAAATCAAAGCAATAATTATAATAGAGAAATCGATTAACGAGATTAGAATTACCCAGGGCACAACCCATTGTGACCTTTAGGAGCTGCACTAGGTAAGCACATCCTGTGGTACCGCGTCGATTATCTAAGGCGGGTAAATGCCAAAAGACCTTGAGAAAGTAATCATGCTCAAAATAAAAATTTCATGGCTTTAATTTTATGCCAAAATATATCCCAAGGTGTCAGATTGCATACGATAAATCTCTTTATTAGTAAGCGGGACCTCTTAATGACCAAGACTAATGCTATTTCTTATCTTCTATGCATGATATAATGGTTTGAAGTAGATGTAACTTGAAGTGGTAAACCTTGACTAACCAAGATATTGTGTCTGGAAACACTGAAGGCATTTTTGTGACAGAAAACGATTCGGGGTTTTAAGAGAGTAGAACAATTAATAAATTTCTACCACTGACTCTGGTTAGGGTGAAATTATTTAGAAGAGATGCGTAATATGTCTTCTGGTGCTCGTAACGTAGGCGTTTATAGATACCTGATGGCAGGTTTAGTGAGTAACCACATTCTGTAGAGACAGCGTCATAGTTTTTACTGGTTATTTCGGTAGTATGAATATGTTTCATTTGATGGTGCTTATAAGAGATCAGTTCACTTAATGGCTCCTTATATATTACGTGATGGGGTGATCTGTTTGTTGCGCATGGTAGGATCTTAGAGAATGTGGAAGCAGTCCGCCTTTACTTTTTTCGGCATTATAGTTTCAGTCTGTATGAGAAACTGGAAAAAATATTAAGCTGACGTGTTACATGATGATGTTGTAAATCAGCTTTATATGGTCTGGGCCATGTTGCGTAATGTTTTGATGATGACTAATTTTGACATGATAAGGTTCCGTCAGTTGTTTAGTATCAAATGCATCTAAAATAGTATTTACGAAATAGTAGCTGCTAAGTTATTATACCTACGTCACGTAGTTTAGAATTATCGCAGAATGTATGTGACTGTGCAATATAGTTGCTTGAAGTTTCCTAAAACGACGTTACAAGGGGTTTGTTCAGAAGTGACTGTTGTTTTTATATGGAATCAATAAGATGCTGTTTTCGAATGATATGAGGAACCTCATACCATTGTTAGAATCAATAAACAAAGTAATAACACGCTGGCAAATGTTATGATGAGAGACTAAAATAGTGATACTAACGCTCAGAACTATGTTTTAGAAAATAATTCAATTATTTTACTTGTGGGAAATGTGAATATTTCATTTCTATCATCGTACCGTTCCTCTAATTATATCCTTCGTTTAACATATTTGCTGTTAGTATATTATCTTAATAGTACCAACAAAGATAAGCTACAAACCAATACCCCCTTACATCAACACTCAAGCTAGGGCCAAGCTGCGTAAACTTAGGAAAATGTACTTCATCTCAAATGAATTCACCACTTTGAATCAAATACACTTTTCACCAGAATGAATAAGATCTCAACATGGAATTTGCCTGAAAGATGAAGAATGTATAACACTCAGTCGCGTATCTAATTCTCTGAACTAGATCCATCTATTAGAAAAACGCCTAAATAAAACTGAAGGTTATAGCATTCATTCAATACTGCAAAATGGAGTAACCTACGACGACCAACGAGTTATATACGAACATCTCAGTGAAAGTTTCGCGAATAACAGAAATACAATTCAAGCGCCGGACGTCGCTTTAGACAGTATATGCAATATAACGCTAAATACTATACCATTTAGTTTTAAAAATATCAATGAAGCTATAAGGACGATTGATCTAAATAATAGCTAAGGGACCGATAATGTCCCATCAATCTTCTATAAGCATGTTGGACTAGATGTACCTATCCTCCTACTTAAAATGTTTACACTCTCACTAGAAGTTGAAACTTATCCTGAAATCTGGAAATCCACCTACATACTCCTTAAACATAAGACAGGAGCAAGGAACCTGGCCCAGAACTATCTACCAATTAATATCCCACCAGTGATCTCACGATTAATGGAGAAGGTATTCAATGGTCAAACATCTGATTACCTACTAAATGGAGGCTTTCTCAAAAGAATGTCATGGACCACATGCCTCAATGATCTCTTTGATAAAATTACATGAAACGGTGATCAGAAGAAGTGATAATACAATATTTCGACATACAAAACGCTTTCGACAGAGTACCACATAATCTACTAATCTAGAAGCTGCAGTCCATAGGAATCACTAATCCTCTCCTAAGGTGGTTTAAGTCATTTTTCCAAACCGATATCAGCTAAAGAAAGTAGGCACTTTAACGTCAACACCACGGCTTATAACTAGCGGAGTTGTGCATGATAGTGTTCTATGGCCCTTGTTTTTCATTATATATATCAATAGCAGATGTAAAGGCAAGGATCGGCAAGGCAAGGGCAGCATTCGTACAGTTGAAAAATATATGGGACTCCAAACAACTGTCTACCAATCTCAAAGTTAGACTCTTCAACTCGAACGTCAAGTCAGTTCTTCTGTATGGAGCTGAAACGTGTAGAACTACTGCAAACATCCTCAGGAGAGTACAGGTATTTATCAACAACTGTCTACGTAGAATATTGAATGTCTGTTGGCCGGAAACCATCAACAACAGTTTACTTTGGAAGAGAACAAACGAACTTCCAGCTGAAGAGGAAATCAGGAAACGACGTTGGAAATGGATAGGACATACATTGCGCAACACATCAGACTGTATCACGAGACAAGCACTAACTTGGAATCCTGTTGGAAAACGGAAAACAGGAAAGCTGAAGAACACCCTGCGTCGAGAACTGGAAGCAGACATAAAAAGGATGAACAATAACTGGAGACAGCTGGAAAGGGTTGCTCAGAACAGAGTTGAATGGAGAATACTGGTGAGCGGCCTATGCTCCTCCGAGAGGGGTAACAGGCGTAAGTAACTATATCAATAGCACATGCAGGTGTTTCCTAGAAGGAAAGCTATACATGTATGCCAACAACTTTAAAGTAATCTATAAGACTGAAAAACAGGACGCAGCACATTGCATCCAAAATATGCAGGACGAGCTAAACGATCTGCGTAAATGTTGCTCCGATTGGTGTTTGGAATTCAATACTGAGAAATGTGGGTTGATATGTGTGGGGGGACCCAAAACTTGAAATGCAACTTTTATTTAGCAACCATAAACTCCCTAAACTTAATACTGTCACTAACCTAGGCATACAACATTCCTACAATATTAACTTCTCTGAGTGCATCTCTGCCATACTATCTAAATCACGACGACTCCTAGATTTTATTCTAAGAAACTTTCATCGAAATGAGTCAAGACTTACTCTCTACAAAATATGTGTAAGACATACTTGAGTACTGTTCCTTCCTATCTAGTAATCTACAAACAAGTGACAGAATGAGAGCAGAAAGTGTGCGACGTTACTTAACACGGCAGATGATTAAAGACAATTCCGAAATAGACTAAAAAACTAGATATCGCATGTTCGAACTTGAACCTCTATGGAAAAGAAAACTAAGAACAAACTTACTCCTCTTTCATAAACTGTTGAACAATATGACCCACACCTAAATTAATATTGCATGCCGTACCTACACTCAGGACTATTACCTGACAAACTTTTACTTGGTTAGGTATGGTCAAATATAGAACAAACTGCCAGCAGAAGTACTCATGGCAGACAATCTCCCAGTATTTTGTAAGCTACTTAATGTAGCTCTCCAAGATAATATTTATGTGGCTGATGAAGCCACTTCTTCAGACACACTATAAATAATAGGTCCTCTTAATATCTGAAATAGATTGGACATCAAAGACATATAAACGCGATGACTTGTCTGAATAAATGATATCAATGGACCATTGAACTTTCATCTACAATTCACCTGCCAGAAACAAATCGATTTATAATCAATCGGATCATGCTCTGGATCATCCTTATGCCTATGCACTGCAGAAAAAATTCTTTTCTTTCTTTGTTTTGAAAGTTTACCCGAATATCAACCTTGCAGATTCCAATACCTCACGACGGATGTCCGCCGAACCCAGTATATTATTGCTAAGGTGCATCAGTAACCAGAATGTAGTGAGTTCATACATTTTACTCTCCACTCACTTCTAGTCAGTTTTCTACTTATTATTGTATCTTAATCATATTGTTCATACCTACTACTCGGATGGCTTACTAGTCTGCTAAGACTTACAGCATTACTAACACTACGCTAGTTCCCAGTAACAACTCATGTAGCCACCGGATATTACACTCCTCCCAACATCCGATACCACTTCATGTTTATCCTAGCTGATCCCTGTCATACCAATTCAGTAACAGTTAGGTATCTAGTTTCTAGTTGGTGGCCTCAGTAGTCTATATGACCTGTAATAAGATGCTTGCTCGAATAAGGTTGACCAAAAGAGAACTTGTGTCGTTTAGCAACTAATAAAATAATATGATTTCCATCGAACCAATAGATTTACGAGTTTGACACCATAAGAGGAGGGGGGGTTGGAGTTTTCGGCCAGCAGACATGATGGTGGGGGAGATAACTTCAAACTTCCCTTGTCTGTAGAGTGGATCTGTTTTTTGTTTACGACTACGTACTACGGTTCTAACATGAGCAACCATTCAGTAGTGATGTTTGAAATGTTCTAATATGTGCTATTCGGACTCACACATAGAAGGTTTATTTGGCCCTACCTATCTGTCAGGACGTCCCACTGCAAGAAAAATCTATACCTTTACACTAAGGACCATGATACTGATACCTAATAAGTCAAGATTAATAAAGATTATCTACATACATAAACATTTATTGCATCAATCGACATAACGTGGACTAGATTACTAATCATCAAGTTTTTTTCTGTTAGGCCGGACCACAAAGAAGCGTAACGAACTTTCAGAACTGTGTTTGCGGACATTATTTCATTCATTCGAACTATCTGTAATGTAAACATTTTGTTTCTATTATTGTTACGCTCCGCTTGCCCTATCCTCCCGTTCAGCATAATCGCTGTTATCAAACTGTTTCTTATTATGGTCTACAGTCAATTAGTTGTGTACAGGTTGTTCCTATTCACTACCACTATTTCCCTCGTCCTGTAATCATGTTAATTTTCTAATTGGTTTGTTGTGTGGTTTGACTTTATGTATATATAAAAGAATGCTTGAAATATAATATGATTCTGTCTGGCTGACTTATTAGCTCGCATTCTTCTTATTTCGGATTGGGACTAAGTGGGCAGAGGGCAGGCGCGCAATAATCAACTAGGCACTAGCAATTGGCACTCGGCCATCCAATCACCCATTTTCTTTCGTCATAACACTTTCGTAACTACTCCAACCACTAAAAATATGTCCCCTATTAAACCTCACATTTTACAGACACCCGGTCTGAACACTGATACTGTTAGCTTCCGTAATAGCCAACTTATCAAGAGTAACAAACTAACTCTTACCAAATGACCTTTAATATCCAAACCTTTACCGATTCAAACAGTTACATTGTCTGATTGCCTAAATAATCAGAAAATTGTAGCTGTCGTAATATTGTTACTCTGTTCTGCTGTTTGTTTTTCTTCTTTCTTTTCAGCACTTCGAGACTGCCTTAAACTACGCAAAGTCAAACATCGATGAAACAAAACTTTGTCGGCGAACTTGAGAGAGCCAATGAGTATCAAGGTAATTCTTCAAAGTCGTTTGTTTTGTCTGGTTAAAGATTCTAACATTGAATCGGTTGATTTAAATTTTATATAAGGATGTTATTATTACTAATCTAGAAGCTGTTGGATTACTTGGTACAGAGTCTATTTGTGATTTTGTACTAAATATGGTTTAAACACCAACTACAGATACGCGATATGGAGTCATATTTCGTTGTTATGGTTGCTGGCGAAAGAAATCGATAAGAACGGGCAGCTCCTTTAGCCAGTCTAGACTAACACTTAGGCTAACCTGCATGTTAATCGTATTATCGGTTATGCAGTCGCCTGTTACTCTGGCAGCGTCCCTTATAAACTTTAGCGAAGCATCATCAAAACAATGGTATCAGCACTATAGAGACATATCATCAGAAGTGCTGTTACGTTTAAATCTGTCTCTAAGAGGCGTTGGAAAGATCGTTATAACAGACGAAACAGCTATTAGGAAAAGAAAATATAATGGAGGAAGATTTCTAAAAACTGAATGGGTAAGTACTAATTACTTCAGTCTTACTGGCATGTTCTTGATATTTACGACCGAACATTAGGAAAGGGACATTTCCAGTATGTCCCAGATCGAACTGCAAGGACTCTGATTCCAATAATCCAGTTGTATGCTCTACCAGGATTAACAATTTGTACTGGCGACTGGAGAGTTTATCGGCCTCTTCGTGAATTCGGACATGTTCACCATGTCGTAGTTCATGAAAGATTTTTCAAGGATCCAAGTGCAGGTGTTCATACACAAAACATCGAAGGATACTGATCACACCTAAAAGAGTTTCTTAGACCGTATAATGTTCAAGAAACAACATGATATAGAGTCATATGGATAAGTTTTTATATCACTTATATTATAAATTCAAACCCAATGAACCTGTTTCTAACCTTCAAGAATTCATACATCATGTCAAAACAATGTATCCTGTGTAATTTTTTAAAAGATTTTATTGTTTTTCATAATAAATAATGATTTCATCTAAGATTGTGTTCTCATTGGTTAAAGTGTCTCAAGGTCATTGATGGTGGTGCGAGTCCATCCACAATGTTTAGTTTTACCCGAACACCTACATTTCTTGTCACGATGTAACCCCTCGAAATGGTGACATAAATCCATCCTGTCGTTCTTCTGCACCGCAAGGTTGACTCCGGGTTTGACATACTCAGTAATGCTCAATTTTACACCAGTAATTCAACTATCAAAAATATTCAATAGGGATTACACATCTATGCCACAGAACAGTAGCATCGAGAAGGTTAATTGTGAATTACAGCATCTAACTCAGCAGCTAGTAGAAATGCGTTTTCAGGTGGAGTCATTCTCAGTTATAGTATGTGTCGTCAAACAAGAACTCAACACACTGTCGTCCCTTAAATAGCTACTGATAAGGTATACAAGCACTAACTTGGAATCCTGTTGGACAACGGAAAAGAGGAAGGCCAAAGAACACACTGCGTTGAGAGATGGAAGCAGATATTAAAAGGATAAACAGTAACTAAAGACAGCTGGAAAAGATTTCTCAGGACAGAGTTGAATAGAGAATACTGGTGAGCAGCCTATGCTCCTCCGAGAGGGGTTACAGGCGTAAGTAAGAAGTAAGGTATAAAAATTCACCTGTACTGGAAGACATTACGAATGTAGAAACCATAATGAACTTCATTGCTACAGAAGTAACTAAGTGTATGATGTCTCGTCAGAACGTAAATGTCTACAATATAATGGATAAGACACTACTAAAAACCGCTTTGTGTTCTTTACTAAAAGCAGCTGATCTTTCAGATTGTTCTTGTCAATACCTCTGCTTTACTAGGAAACAACAGAAGTACTCATACACTATTCTCTTCCGATTTGATTCTCAGTCTGTAGCAGTTCAATTAAAACAAGCTGAACAATTAATAACTTCATCTACAAAGTATAAAAAGGCCCGTAAAGTCGAGGATAAGAATGCAATCCAAAGTCATAGGAGACTAGAAGCTTCACATTCGGGTAAAGTTGAGCAGAACGTCACTTACATATAATGCCTGATTTCACCACCCAGTACTGATACAGAATCTCATGATGATACTATTAATCAGCAAACAGGCGTTATGCTACAAGACGTACCGATAACAGGACAAACCTCTGTCAACACTTAAATGATGAAGATTTAGACCCTACAGCCTCCAATATTAAGCCTTCAGATTCTTCATTAGGGGAAAAAAGCAAACTTCCAAAGCCCAGGTAATAGGCATGGTTAGCCCATTCAACAACTTAAATATACTAAAAGAGGGAACAAGAAGGTCGTTGAAACTAAAAGTAAGCTCCGAGCGAGGTTTTGTGACGCCATCTACACGATAGGGCATGATACCACTATGCTTGCCACATCATTATATAGCGAGGCTGGTTACAAGGCCTTATTTCTTAAAGGTAATCGACTCGGTAGTAATCAAGGTCATAAGCACTCACAGGTTATACGTAATCAACCGAAACATAGCTTATTTAACTACAAGCGCAAGCCACGTGGCGAACAAGTATACAATACTTCTTACTACTCTTACGCAAATAACTTTGTAAGAAATTCTGGGTCGCTAAATACACACCAGAATGCCCTAAGCCCTGGTAATCCTACACCATGCACGACCTACTCAGATCGTATAAGTGGTTTTACTCTACCTCCTCTTTTTTATAATTATACTTCCAATGGGATGCTACGACATCCTCCACCTTTTGCCCATCGCCAACGAGCTACCATGTCACCTAGCTTAGACTACTCAGAACATCCTGACAACTATAATAAAAAATTTTTTATAAGGCAGTCACTAGTCCTCTCAACAATACAGCTTTCTCGCGCATCAGCTCAAACTGTCAGACTGCCATTCAAAACCAGCATCTAATTATATCGAACACAAGAGACTTAGATAAAGGTCTGATTCGATTTTCCACAATTCACTCTCCATTTTCGAACTTTTTAGTGATCAACGCCCGATCACCTCTTAATAAAATATCAACCTTAAGAACTATAGCCTTACTAGCTAAACCTTCTTTATTTGTCGCAGAAACATTGTGGTCCTCCTTAGTAACAATCAGATTTAGCTATTCAGGACCCTGTGTTATATCGCGGCATCAGAGAATATAAACGGGGTGTTGGCTGTCTAATATAAGTAGGTGCTTGTTTTTCGTCTAATAAAATCAATAACGAAATACTAAATAAGGTAACAGAGTCGGTTTGGACTTCAGTTAATACTCCGTACGACAGTTTAGTTTTTAGATGCATATACAAAACCCCTAACACATCGACTACTGTAGATAACACCATTATTAATGCTTTTGTAAATACCTCTGCCCTAAATTATTATGCGAAAGTTATCGCAGGTGACTTCAATCTTCCTATGATAGGCTGAAATGTTGGCAGAGGACTGCCATATGATGAAAAAATCTTCTTACTACATTAGACATGTATTGATGGACAAAGTATGTTCACACACCCACGAGACATAATAACATTGTTGATCTAGTTTTCTGTCATGATGTCACTACAAGTTAGTAAAGAACTTGAATGCGGTGACCAGAAAATGATTCTTTGTGCTCTTCCTTTTAATTTTAGTCACTCTAATAATCGTAGATTACAAAAAAAGGCAATATTGAGATTATGAAATTATGGACTAGAATCTTCTACACACTCTTCTTAGTTGCTCTGACTGGGACAAATTTTTCTTATCCAATATCCTTACAGAAGCGCTAGATATTTTTTACCAAATTAATGACTCTTGCTTAGATTCGACTGCACCTATTCAAATAAGCAATATAATTAAGTCAAATGGTTTGCATATACCACTTTATTATTATCGTAAGAAGCTAAAAAACATACGAAAGTACTGTTTTAAGTCAAATAACTTTTCGGCATTTGTGAAAATTACCATGACTTTTAATCAATTAACAGAAGTCCACAGGTTAAAGGCGATTAAATAATAGTTATCAACCATGAACAGTTGCTCCAAGTTACAAACTTGATATGCCTGTTCAATAAACGCCTCAAACCTTCTCAGAGTAGTTATATTCCCTGGATTTTACGAGATGGGTTGTTGATTAACGACCATAATATTATAGTCAACCTGTTCAGCGATGTTTTCGCTAACAGAGGTAAGCTTCTTGATAACAGTAAGGTAAACAAGGTCAACTCGGCTACTAACCATTTGGAATCCGTTACCTTCACTTATGACAACATTTGTAAATCCATCAACTCTCCTAGGACCTCAAGTAGCTATGGAATAGATGGGGTGGCATCCATTTACTTGTAACTTGGTAAACCTAATTTACCATCAATCCTATTAAAACTTTTGACCTTTAATTGACAGCAGGTACTTACCCTAGTAGATAGAAAACCTCTCACATCTGCCCTTACTTTAAATCAGGTGACAGGACAAACTTGCATAACTATAGGCCCATGAATATCACATCAGTTATCTCTAGAATAATGAAAAAATAGTATGTGACGAAATGTCTGATTATTTACTCTCTGAAAAACTTAATTTGAATTCCAACATGGATTCCACAAAGCATAGTCTTGTCACTTTAAATTTTTAATGTAGTCTTCACTGAACGAAGCCTTGGGCACTTGGTGTTGGTATAATACATAGACATATCTGAAGCTTTTGACATGTTTAACCACAAGCTTCTTATAGGCAAACTCTCCTCTCATGAGATTAAGAATCTATTACTTGCACGGTTAAACTCTTTCCTTAGTCACTGACATCAAATTGTTAAAATTAACTTCACTCTGTCAAAGGCCAAACCGGTTGCAAGTTGCGTTACACAAGGAAGTATCTTAGACCCACAGATCTTTATAGCTTACATAAATGATTTACGCGAATGTTTCAGTATGGGTAGGCCTTTTCTATATGCAAATAATCTTCATACAGTGTACTAATTACCTCTTCACGAATTCGAACACATTCTGTGGCACCACTAATGAGCTCAACAAAATCGCAGTATGGTGCTCTAAGTGGAAGTTGGACCCTATTGCTTCTAAGTGTGGTTGGATATGTTTTGGAGATAAGCACCTCAATTTCGACCTCTTCACTAACGGTAGTAAGTTGTCTAGGCTTCAGTCAGTAGTTGACCTAGGACTAAGATGCTCTCATAATGTGTTTTCTACAGAACAGGTCAACATGCAGACATCTAAGTCATATCGACTACTGGGTTGCATATTACGTAACTTTTATAGCAATGATTCTCGTATTCTGTCTTATAAAGTATGTGTCCGACCTTCGCTGGAATACTGCGCAATTATTATCAGTAATGCTTCCCTTAAGGACTAAGTGAGACAGGAATCTGTTCATTGTCGCTTTGCTCTTTGTATTCTTGAGGCTGATTGTACTCTAGAATATAAAACTAGATACACTAAGTTAGGACTAGATACCTTATGGAGGCGCCAACTCAAAGTAAACTTAATCTTCTTTTATAAGATACTAAACAAATAAGTAATTTCATCATCTAACACAATTAAGTTCGAGGAACTTTCTTGCTATATCCTACACAATTCAGCTTCAAAAGTAAGAATGTCACATTCTAAATTACTTAACAAATAAATTCTCAAGAATTCGGAACAATTTGTCGCAAGCCATTCGAAGAGCAGATTCACTTTCTCTATTTGCACGACAAGTTGGTAATTTCATTTCTTATGATATTTCATTAAAAATGTTCACACCAGCTATTGTTTTTTACTCCACTAGTGGAATAATAGGGACTCTGAATGTGTTATCACCAATCACTTATCTTAGTCATATGACAGTGTTCTTCCCCAATTAATCCATTTATAAACGGAAGTATAAATATCAATTCTGCCCATTCGTTTTGTTAACGTAAGCGACATGTCATGACCTTCAATACCCGAACAGACACCAATTTTCGCCTAATTGTTTGAGGATGCCAATGCTGATTTTTGTGTTCTCTCTGTTTTCGTCTTTCCTATAGTTGTAGATTATTATGTACAAAATAATTGTGAAACTTACTGGCATAATACTATTGACTACTCTTCTACGCCCAAGTTCCAAATACTCTTGATCTTATAATGCATCTGAAAATGTTCAATTATCTACTCTGCAAACTAGTTGGAATAAATCCCGACACATCTTGGCTTGAGCATATTTACGGCAGTCCCTGTGCAAAGACGGCTTCTGTTCATACCTCACAAACACAGTCCTGCCTCATCTTCCGGCCGTAAACTTCAGAAATAAGGTAAACTTAGCTGGGGTTTTTCAAATACAGCACAACAAGAACAACGACTTGGAAAGCCACATGGATCGACTTGAGAGTTGACCCAGTTCACACCACTAACAGAAATCAACAGGAATAGTTAGCACTGCTGCATCATTGACCCTTAGGAGAGAAGACTCACACTTCACACGGAATGATAGATGTACCTATATGGTCGATTTGGCACCAGGTTGATCTGTTTACCATAAAAACCTGTGATGAAAGCCATGAACTTGTACGCAAGATGTAAGGCGGTCTGTGACTTATCATATTTGGATTTCTATGTAGCTCAGAATAGTTGCTGAGTCTCATTAGTATTGAGTAATAAGTTTATCATGAGTTTAAAGTTTAGTAAATTATCAGAGGAGAAAGTAGAAAGTGGTAAACTATTGCATGGTAGACTGTTTTAAATAATTATTTCCTAATTGATGTTTGCAGTTTTTGATATACAGTGTTCTAGCCAGATTCCTTAGGTTATATTGGGGTACGGTCTTCAAGAAAGAAGAGGAGGTTAAGAAAGTGAGACCATTAATTATTTTTTGGAAGAGCTTAGAGCTGGTATTTAGGAAGCATCTCCGTAGGGGTTCTAGAGAAAAGGACATACATCATTCTGTATGTTAAGTTATAGTTACACTCCAGTAATCGTTGGATGAAAGTTCTTTAGAAATTTTTTAATTTGTATGGTACTTGTGAAATGAATACTAAAGAAGATAAGCGAGCAGTATTATAAGGTAGGACGTTTACACATCTTGTATATTGCAAGCTTGGCTTCCTTGGTGAAAACATTTCGAAGAATAAAGTCCATTTGACGTTTTGACTTTGATTGGATTGACGACACATACTCAGTTAACTTAAGGCTGTTTTTGTAGATATACCCGAATCACATATCGAGCTCAGTGTTTTGATAAAGAAAGTGGAACCGGTTACAATAGGCTTAATACAAGGAAGTGTTTTAAGCCGATTGCTTTTTATAACTTACAAAATGATATATGCAACTGCCTCAGCACGGGTATACTTTGAATGCCTTGGTACGTCCCGTTCTGTTGACAGAACAAATCAGATTAATATGGAATATTATCGTGGACAGTAGACAGCGGAGCGCAGTATTATCATTAAAACACACAATGCCTGTCAACATTCAATATAAAATAACAGGAAGTATAGTTCCTATGCATGATAAGGAAGTAAATAAATACTTGGGCTTTATTGTTTTGACGTATGCTTAAGGTTTGAAGCCAACTCTTAACTAGTCAACCTAAGTTGGTACATTAGCTTCCGCCTAGAATCGACTTCCATATGAACGTCGGTTCGATCAATATATCAAACAAAGTCATCTCAGTTCATTCCCTGTAGCTCAATAGAAAATTACTAGTTCGTCCAGAACCTGACATTCGATCAATGGTAAACTATCTGTCAGTATTCGACGATACTACGTGATTACATTTACTTTCAAAACTTGTTATCTAATCTTGTAGCGTTTACACTCTCCCACAAATGATGGTTGGACACTTGGCAAACTTAACCTCCCAACGGAGACCAGAGCTTGCAAAATAACAGAGGGTAGGATGCGATCCGTGTACTTGTACGCAAGATGTAAGGCGGTCTGTGACTTATCATATTTGGATTTCTATGTAGCTCAGAATAGTTGCTGAGTCTCATTAGTATTGAGTAATAAGTTTATCATGAGTTTAAAGTTTAGTAAATTATCAGAGGAGAAAGTAGAAAGTGGTAAACTATTGCATGGTAGACTGTTTTAAATAATTATTTCCTAATTGATGTTTGCAGTTTTTGATATACAGTGTTCTAGCCAGATTCCTTAGATTATATTGGGGTACGGTCTTCAAGAAAGAAGAGGAGGTTAAGAAAGTGAGACCATTAATTATTTTTTGGAAGAGCTTAGAGCTGGTATTTAGGAAGCATCTCCGTAGGGGTTCTAGAGAAAAGGACATACATCATTCTGTATGTTAAGTTATAGTTACACTCCAGTAATCGTTGGATGAAAGTTCTTTAGAAATTTTTTAATTTGTATGGTACTTGTGAAATGAATACTAAAGAAGATAAGCGAGCAGTATTATAAGGTAGGACGTTTACACATCTTGTATATTGCAAGCTTGGCTTCCTTGGTGAAAACATTTCGAAGAATAAAGTCCATTTGACGTTTTGACTTTGATTGGATTGACGACACATACTCAGTTAACTTAAGGCTGTTTTTGTAGATATACCCGAATCACATATCGAGCTCAGTGTTTTGATAAAGAAAGTGGAACCGGTTACAATAGGCTTAATACAAGGAAGTGTTTTAAGCCGATTGCTTTTTATAACTTACAAAATGATATATGCAACTGCCTCAGCACGGGTATACTTTGAATGCCTTGGTACGTCCCGTTCTGTTGACAGAACAAATCAGATTAATATGGAATATTATCGTGGACAGTAGACAGCGGAGCGCAGTATTATCATTAAAACACACAATGCCTGTCAACATTCAATATAAAATAACAGGAAGTATAGTTCCTATGCATGATAAGGAAGTAAATAAATACTTGGGCTTTATTGTTTTGACGTATGCTTAAGGTTTGAAGCCAACTCTTAACTAGTCAACCTAAGTTGGTACATTAGCTTCCGCCTAGAATCGACTTCCATATGAACGTCGGTTCGATCAATATATCAAACAAAGTCATCTCAGTTCATTCCCTGTAGCTCAATAGAAAATTACTAGTTCGTCCAGAACCTGACATTCGATCAATGGTAAACTATCTGTCAGTATTCGACGATACTACGTGATTACATTTACTTTCAAAACTTGTTATCTAATCTTGTAGCGTTTACACTCTCCCACAAATGATGGTTGGACACTTGGCAAACTTAACCTCCCAACGGAGACCAGAGCTTGCAAAATAACAGAGGGTAGGATGCGATCCGTGTACTTGTACGCAAGATGTAAGGCGGTCTGTGACTTATCATATTTGGATTTCTATGTAGCTCAGAATAGTTGCTGAGTCTCATTAGTATTGAGTAATAAGTTTATCATGAGTTTAAAGTTTAGTAAATTATCAGAGGAGAAAGTAGAAAGTGGTAAACTATTGCATGGTAGACTGTTTTAAATAATTATTTCCTAATTGATGTTTGCAGTTTTTGATATACAGTGTTCTAGCCAGATTCCTTAGATTATATTGGGGTACGGTCTTCAAGAAAGAAGAGGAGGTTAAGAAAGTGAGACCATTAATTATTTTTTGGAAGAGCTTAGAGCTGGTATTTAGGAAGCATCTCCGTAGGGGTTCTAGAGAAAAGGACATACATCATTCTGTATGTTAAGTTATAGTTACACTCCAGTAATCGTTGGATGAAAGTTCTTTAGAAATTTTTTAATTTGTATGGTACTTGTGAAATGAATACTAAAGAAGATAAGCGAGCAGTATTATAAGGTAGGACGTTTACACATCTTGTATATTGCAAGCTTGGCTTCCTTGGTGAAAACATTTCGAAGAATAAAGTCCATTTGACGTTTTGACTTTGATTGGATTGACGACACATACTCAGTTAACTTAAGGCTGTTTTTGTAGATATACCCGAATCACATATCGAGCTCAGTGTTTTGATAAAGAAAGTGGAACCGGTTACAATAGGCTTAATACAAGGAAGTGTTTTAAGCCGATTGCTTTTTATAACTTACAAAATGATATATGCAACTGCCTCAGCACGGGTATACTTTGAATGCCTTGGTACGTCCCGTTCTGTTGACAGAACAAATCAGATTAATATGGAATATTATCGTGGACAGTAGACAGCGGAGCGCAGTATTATCATTAAAACACACAATGCCTGTCAACATTCAATATAAAATAACAGGAAGTATAGTTCCTATGCATGATAAGGAAGTAAATAAATACTTGGGCTTTATTGTTTTGACGTATGCTTAAGGTTTGAAGCCAACTCTTAACTAGTCAACCTAAGTTGGTACATTAGCTTCCGCCTAGAATCGACTTCCATATGAACGTCGGTTCGATCAATATATCAAACAAAGTCATCTCAGTTCATTCCCTGTAGCTCAATAGGAAATTACTAGTTCATCCAGAACCTGACATTCGATCAATGGTAAACTATCTGTCAGTATTCGACGATACTACGTGATTACATTTACTTTCAAAACTTGTTATCTAATCTTGTAGCGTTTACACTCTCCCACAAATGATGGTTGGACACTTGGCAAACTTAACCTCCCAACGGAGACCAGAGCTTGCAAAATAACAGAGGGTAGGATGCGATCCGTGTACTTGTACGCAAGATGTAAGGCGGTCTGTGACTTATCATATTTGGATTTCTATGTAGCTCAGAATAGTTGCTGAGTCTCATTAGTATTGAGTAATAAGTTTATCATGAGTTTAAAGTTTAGTAAATTATCAGAGGAGAAAGTAGAAAGTGGTAAACTATTGCATGGTAGACTGTTTTAAATAATTATTTCCTAATTGATGTTTGCAGTTTTTGATATACAGTGTTCTAGCCAGATTCCTTAGATTATATTGGGGTACGGTCTTCAAGAAAGAAGAGGAGGTTAAGAAAGTGAGACCATTAATTATTTTTTGGAAGAGCTTAGAGCTGGTATTTAGGAAGCATCTCCGTAGGGGTTCTAGAGAAAAGGACATACATCATTCTGTATGTTAAGTTATAGTTACACTCCAGTAATCGTTGGATGAAAGTTCTTTAGAAATTTTTTAATTTGTATGGTACTTGTGAAATGAATACTAAAGAAGATAAGCGAGCAGTATTATAAGGTAGGACGTTTACACATCTTGTATATTGCAAGCTTGGCTTCCTTGGTGAAAACATTTCGAAGAATAAAGTCCATTTGACGTTTTGACTTTGATTGGATTGACGACACATACTCAGTTAACTTAAGGCTGTTTTTGTAGATATACCCGAATCACATATCGAGCTCAGTGTTTTGATAAAGAAAGTGGAACCGGTTACAATAGGCTTAATACAAGGAAGTGTTTTAAGCCGATTGCTTTTTATAACTTACAAAATGATATATGCAACTGCCTCAGCACGGGTATACTTTGAATGCCTTGGTACGTCCCGTTCTGTTGACAGAACAAATCAGATTAATATGGAATATTATCGTGGACAGTAGACAGCGGAGCGCAGTATTATCATTAAAACACACAATGCCTGTCAACATTCAATATAAAATAACAGGAAGTATAGTTCCTATGCATGATAAGGAAGTAAATAAATACTTGGGCTTTATTGTTTTGACGTATGCTTAAGGTTTGAAGCCAACTCTTAACTAGTCAACCTAAGTTGGTACATTAGCTTCCGCCTAGAATCGACTTCCATATGAACGTCGGTTCGATCAATATATCAAACAAAGTCATCTCAGTTCATTCCCTGTAGCTCAATAGGAAATTACTAGTTCATCCAGAACCTGACATTCGATCAATGGTAAACTATCTGTCAGTATTCGACGATACTACGTGATTACATTTACTTTCAAAACTTGTTATCTAATCTTGTAGCGTTTACACTCTCCCACAAATGATGGTTGGACACTTGGCAAACTTAACCTCCCAACGGAGACCAGAGCTTGCAAAATAACAGAGGGTAGGATGCGATCCGTGTACTTGTACGCAAGATGTAAGGCGGTCTGTGACTTATCATATTTGGATTTCTATGTAGCTCAGAATAGTTGCTGAGTCTCATTAGTATTGAGTAATAAGTTTATCATGAGTTTAAAGTTTAGTAAATTATCAGAGGAGAAAGTAGAAAGTGGTAAACTATTGCATGGTAGACTGTTTTAAATAATTATTTCCTAATTGATGTTTGCAGTTTTTGATATACAGTGTTCTAGCCAGATTCCTTAGATTATATTGGGGTACGGTCTTCAAGAAAGAAGAGGAGGTTAAGAAAGTGAGACCATTAATTATTTTTTGGAAGAGCTTAGAGCTGGTATTTAGGAAGCATCTCCGTAGGGGTTCTAGAGAAAAGGACATACATCATTCTGTATGTTAAGTTATAGTTACACTCCAGTAATCGTTGGATGAAAGTTCTTTAGAAATTTTTTAATTTGTATGGTACTTGTGAAATGAATACTAAAGAAGATAAGCGAGCAGTATTATAAGGTAGGACGTTTACACATCTTGTATATTGCAAGCTTGGCTTCCTTGGTGAAAACATTTCGAAGAATAAAGTCCATTTGACGTTTTGACTTTGATTGGATTGACGACACATACTCAGTTAACTTAAGGCTGTTTTTGTAGATATACCCGAATCACATATCGAGCTCAGTGTTTTGATAAAGAAAGTGGAACCGGTTACAATAGGCTTAATACAAGGAAGTGTTTTAAGCCGATTGCTTTTTATAACTTACAAAATGATATATGCAACTGCCTCAGCACGGGTATACTTTGAATGCCTTGGTACGTCCCGTTCTGTTGACAGAACAAATCAGATTAATATGGAATATTATCGTGGACAGTAGACAGCGGAGCGCAGTATTATCATTAAAACACACAATGCCTGTCAACATTCAATATAAAATAACAGGAAGTATAGTTCCTATGCATGATAAGGAAGTAAATAAATACTTGGGCTTTATTGTTTTGACGTATGCTTAAGGTTTGAAGCCAACTCTTAACTAGTCAACCTAAGTTGGTACATTAGCTTCCGCCTAGAATCGACTTCCATATGAACGTCGGTTCGATCAATATATCAAACAAAGTCATCTCAGTTCATTCCCTGTAGCTCAATAGGAAATTACTAGTTCATCCAGAACCTGACATTCGATCAATGGTAAACTATCTGTCAGTATTCGACGATACTACGTGATTACATTTACTTTCAAAACTTGTTATCTAATCTTGTAGCGTTTACACTCTCCCACAAATGATGGTTGGACACTTGGCAAACTTAACCTCCCAACGGAGACCAGAGCTTGCAAAATAACAGAGGGTAGGATGCGATCCGTGTACTTGTACGCAAGATGTAAGGCGGTCTGTGACTTATCATATTTGGATTTCTATGTAGCTCAGAATAGTTGCTGAGTCTCATTAGTATTGAGTAATAAGTTTATCATGAGTTTAAAGTTTAGTAAATTATCAGAGGAGAAAGTAGAAAGTGGTAAACTATTGCATGGTAGACTGTTTTAAATAATTATTTCCTAATTGATGTTTGCAGTTTTTGATATACAGTGTTCTAGCCAGATTCCTTAGATTATATTGGGGTACGGTCTTCAAGAAAGAAGAGGAGGTTAAGAAAGTGAGACCATTAATTATTTTTTGGAAGAGCTTAGAGCTGGTATTTAGGAAGCATCTCCGTAGGGGTTCTAGAGAAAAGGACATACATCATTCTGTATGTTAAGTTATAGTTACACTCCAGTAATCGTTGGATGAAAGTTCTTTAGAAATTTTTTAATTTGTATGGTACTTGTGAAATGAATACTAAAGAAGATAAGCGAGCAGTATTATAAGGTAGGACGTTTACACATCTTGTATATTGCAAGCTTGGCTTCCTTGGTGAAAACATTTCGAAGAATAAAGTCCATTTGACGTTTTGACTTTGATTGGATTGACGACACATACTCAGTTAACTTAAGGCTGTTTTTGTAGATATACCCGAATCACATATCGAGCTCAGTGTTTTGATAAAGAAAGTGGAACCGGTTACAATAGGCTTAATACAAGGAAGTGTTTTAAGCCGATTGCTTTTTATAACTTACAAAATGATATATGCAACTGCCTCAGCACGGGTATACTTTGAATGCCTTGGTACGTCCCGTTCTGTTGACAGAACAAATCAGATTAATATGGAATATTATCGTGGACAGTAGACAGCGGAGCGCAGTATTATCATTAAAACACACAATGCCTGTCAACATTCAATATAAAATAACAGGAAGTATAGTTCCTATGCATGATAAGGAAGTAAATAAATACTTGGGCTTTATTGTTTTGACGTATGCTTAAGGTTTGAAGCCAACTCTTAACTAGTCAACCTAAGTTGGTACATTAGCTTCCGCCTAGAATCGACTTCCATATGAACGTCGGTTCGATCAATATATCAAACAAAGTCATCTCAGTTCATTCCCTGTAGCTCAATAGAAAATTACTAGTTCGTCCAGAACCTGACATTCGATCAATGGTAAACTATCTGTCAGTATTGGACGATACTACGTGATTACATTTACTTTCAAAACTTGTTATCTAATCTTGTAGCGTTTACACTCTCCCACAAATGATGGTTGGACACTTGGCAAACTTAACCTCCCAACGGAGACCAGAGCTTGCAAAATAACAGAGGGTAGGATGCGATCCGTGTACTTGTACGCAAGATGTAAGGCGGTCTGTGACTTATCATATTTGGATTTCTATGTAGCTCAGAATAGTTGCTGAGTCTCATTAGTATTGAGTAATAAGTTTATCATGAGTTTAAAGTTTAGTAAATTATCAGAGGAGAAAGTAGAAAGTGGTAAACTATTGCATGGTAGACTGTTTTAAATAATTATTTCCTAATTGATGTTTGCAGTTTTTGATATACAGTGTTCTAGCCAGATTCCTTAGATTATATTGGGGTACGGTCTTCAAGAAAGAAGAGGAGGTTAAGAAAGTGAGACCATTAATTATTTTTTGGAAGAGCTTAGAGCTGGTATTTAGGAAGCATCTCCGTAGGGGTTCTAGAGAAAAGGACATACATCATTCTGTATGTTAAGTTATAGTTACACTCCAGTAATCGTTGGATGAAAGTTCTTTAGAAATTTTTTAATTTGTATGGTACTTGTGAAATGAATACTAAAGAAGATAAGCGAGCAGTATTATAAGGTAGGACGTTTACACATCTTGTATATTGCAAGCTTGGCTTCCTTGGTGAAAACATTTCGAAGAATAAAGTCCATTTGACGTTTTGACTTTGATTGGATTGACGACACATACTCAGTTAACTTAAGGCTGTTTTTGTAGATATACCCGAATCACATATCGAGCTCAGTGTTTTGATAAAGAAAGTGGAACCGGTTACAATAGGCTTAATACAAGGAAGTGTTTTAAGCCGATTGCTTTTTATAACTTACAAAATGATATATGCAACTGCCTCAGCACGGGTATACTTTGAATGCCTTGGTACGTCCCGTTCTGTTGACAGAACAAATCAGATTAATATGGAATATTATCGTGGACAGTAGACAGCGGAGCGCAGTATTATCATTAAAACACACAATGCCTGTCAACATTCAATATAAAATAACAGGAAGTATAGTTCCTATGCATGATAAGGAAGTAAATAAATACTTGGGCTTTATTGTTTTGACGTATGCTTAAGGTTTGAAGCCAACTCTTAACTAGTCAACCTAAGTTGGTACATTAGCTTCCGCCTAGAATCGACTTCCATATGAACGTCGGTTCGATCAATATATCAAACAAAGTCATCTCAGTTCATTCCCTGTAGCTCAATAGAAAATTACTAGTTCGTCCAGAACCTGACATTCGATCAATGGTAAACTATCTGTCAGTATTCGACGATACTACGTGATTACATTTACTTTCAAAACTTGTTATCTAATCTTGTAGCGTTTACACTCTCCCACAAATGATGGTTGGACACTTGGCAAACTTAACCTCCCAACGGAGACCAGAGCTTGCAAAATAACAGAGGGTAGGATGCGATCCGTGTACTTGTACGCAAGATGTAAGGCGGTCTGTGACTTATCATATTTGGATTTGTATGTAGCTCAGAATAGTTGCTGAGTCTCATTAGTATTGAGTAATAAGTTTATCATGAGTTTAAAGTTTAGTAAATTATCAGAGGAGAAAGTAGAAAGTGGTAAACTATTGCATGGTAGACTGTTTTAAATAGTTATTTTCTTATTGATGCTTACAGCTTTTGATATACAGTGTTCTAGCCAGATTCCTTAGATTATATTGGGGTACGGTCTTCAAGAAGGAAGAGAAGGTTAAGAAAGTGAGATACTACGTGAAGTACATTTACTTTCAAAACTTGTTATCTAATCTTGTAGCGTTTACACTCTCCCACAAATGATGGTTGGACACTTGGCAAACTTAACCTCCCAACGGAGACCAGAGCTTGCAAAATAACAGAGGGTAGGATGCGATCCGTGTACTTGTACGCAAGATGTAAGGCGGTCTGTGACTTATCATATTTGGATTTCTATGTAGCTCAGAATAGTTGCTGAGTCTCATTAGTATTGAGTAATAAGTTTATCATGAGTTTAAAGTTTAGTAAATTATCAGAGGAGAAAGTAGAAAGTGGTAAACTATTGCATGGTAGACTGTTTTAAATAATTATTTCCTAATTGATGTTTGCAGTTTTTGATATACAGTGTTCTAGCCAGATTCCTTAGATTATATTGGGGTACGGTCTTCAAGAAAGAAGAGGAGGTTAAGAAAGTGAGACCATTAATTATTTTTTGGAAGAGCTTAGAGCTGGTATTTAGGAAGCATCTCCGTAGGGGTTCTAGAGAAAAGGACATACATCATTCTGTATGTTAAGTTATAGTTACACTCCAGTAATCGTTGGATGAAAGTTCTTTAGAAATTTTTTAATTTGTATGGTACTTGTGAAATGAATACTAAAGAAGATAAGCGAGCAGTATTATAAGGTAGGACGTTTACACATCTTGTATATTGCAAGCTTGGCTTCCTTGGTGAAAACATTTCGAAGAATAAAGTCCATTTGACGTTTTGACTTTGATTGGATTGACGACACATACTCAGTTAACTTAAGGCTGTTTTTGTAGATATACCCGAATCACATATCGAGCTCAGTGTTTTGATAAAGAAAGTGGAACCGGTTACAATAGGCTTAATACAAGGAAGTGTTTTAAGCCGATTGCTTTTTATAACTTACAAAATGATATATGCAACTGCCTCAGCACGGGTATACTTTGAATGCCTTGGTACGTCCCGTTCTGTTGACAGAACAAATCAGATTAATATGGAATATTATCGTGGACAGTAGACAGCGGAGCGCAGTATTATCATTAAAACACACAATGCCTGTCAACATTCAATATAAAATAACAGGAAGTATAGTTCCTATGCATGATAAGGAAGTAAATAAATACTTGGGCTTTATTGTTTTGACGTATGCTTAAGGTTTGAAGCCAACTCTTAACTAGTCAACCTAAGTTGGTACATTAGCTTCCGCCTAGAATCGACTTCCATATGAACGTCGGTTCGATCAATATATCAAACAAAGTCATCTCAGTTCATTCCCTGTAGCTCAATAGGAAATTACTAGTTCATCCAGAACCTGACATTCGATCAATGGTAAACTATCTGTCAGTATTCGACGATACTACGTGATTACATTTACTTTCAAAACTTGTTATCTAATCTTGTAGCGTTTACACTCTCCCACAAATGATGGTTGGACACTTGGCAAACTTAACCTCCCAACGGAGACCAGAGCTTGCAAAATAACAGAGGGTAGGATGCGATCCGTGTACTTGTACGCAAGATGTAAGGCGGTCTGTGACTTATCATATTTGGATTTGTATGTAGCTCAGAATAGTTGCTGAGTCTCATTAGTATTGAGTAATAAGTTTATCATGAGTTTAAAGTTTAGTAAATTATCAGAGGAGAAAGTAGAAAGTGGTAAACTATTGCATGGTAGACTGTTTTAAATAGTTATTTTCTTATTGATGCTTACAGCTTTTGATATACAGTGTTCTAGCCAGATTCCTTAGATTATATTGGGGTACGGTCTTCAAGAAGGAAGAGAAGGTTAAGAAAGTGAGATACTACGTGAAGTACATTTACTTTCAAAACTTGTTATCTAATCTTGTAGCGTTTACACTCTCCCACAAATGATGGTTGGACACTTGGCAAACTTAACCTCCCAACGGAGACCAGAGCTTGCAAAATAACAGAGGGTAGGATGCGATCCGTGTACTTGTACGCAAGATGTAAGGCGGTCTGTGACTTATCATATTTGGATTTCTATGTAGCTCAGAATAGTTGCTGAGTCTCATTAGTATTGAGTAATAAGTTTATCATGAGTTTAAAGTTTAGTAAATTATCAGAGGAGAAAGTAGAAAGTGGTAAACTATTGCATGGTAGACTGTTTTAAATAATTATTTCCTAATTGATGTTTGCAGTTTTTGATATACAGTGTTCTAGCCAGATTCCTTAGATTATATTGGGGTACGGTCTTCAAGAAAGAAGAGGAGGTTAAGAAAGTGAGACCATTAATTATTTTTTGGAAGAGCTTAGAGCTGGTATTTAGGAAGCATCTCCGTAGGGGTTCTAGAGAAAAGGACATACATCATTCTGTATGTTAAGTTATAGTTACACTCCAGTAATCGTTGGATGAAAGTTCTTTAGAAATTTTTTAATTTGTATGGTACTTGTGAAATGAATACTAAAGAAGATAAGCGAGCAGTATTATAAGGTAGGACGTTTACACATCTTGTATATTGCAAGCTTGGCTTCCTTGGTGAAAACATTTCGAAGAATAAAGTCCATTTGACGTTTTGACTTTGATTGGATTGACGACACATACTCAGTTAACTTAAGGCTGTTTTTGTAGATATACCCGAATCACATATCGAGCTCAGTGTTTTGATAAAGAAAGTGGAACCGGTTACAATAGGCTTAATACAAGGAAGTGTTTTAAGCCGATTGCTTTTTATAACTTACAAAATGATATATGCAACTGCCTCAGCACGGGTATACTTTGAATGCCTTGGTACGTCCCGTTCTGTTGACAGAACAAATCAGATTAATATGGAATATTATCGTGGACAGTAGACAGCGGAGCGCAGTATTATCATTAAAACACACAATGCCTGTCAACATTCAATATAAAATAACAGGAAGTATAGTTCCTATGCATGATAAGGAAGTAAATAAATACTTGGGCTTTATTGTTTTGACGTATGCTTAAGGTTTGAAGCCAACTCTTAACTAGTCAACCTAAGTTGGTACATTAGCTTCCGCCTAGAATCGACTTCCATATGAACGTCGGTTCGATCAATATATCAAACAAAGTCATCTCAGTTCATTCCCTGTAGCTCAATAGGAAATTACTAGTTCATCCAGAACCTGACATTCGATCAATGGTAAACTATCTGTCAGTATTCGACGATACTACGTGATTACATTTACTTTCAAAACTTGTTATCTAATCTTGTAGCGTTTACACTCTCCCACAAATGATGGTTGGACACTTGGCAAACTTAACCTCCCAACGGAGACCAGAGCTTGCAAAATAACAGAGGGTAGGATGCGATCCGTGTACTTGTACGCAAGATGTAAGGCGGTCTGTGACTTATCATATTTGGATTTGTATGTAGCTCAGAATAGTTGCTGAGTCTCATTAGTATTGAGTAATAAGTTTATCATGAGTTTAAAGTTTAGTAAATTATCAGAGGAGAAAGTAGAAAGTGGTAAACTATTGCATGGTAGACTGTTTTAAATAGTTATTTTCTTATTGATGCTTACAGCTTTTGATATACAGTGTTCTAGCCAGATTCCTTAGATTATATTGGGGTACGGTCTTCAAGAAGGAAGAGAAGGTTAAGAAAGTGAGATACTACGTGAAGTACATTTACTTTCAAAACTTGTTATCTAATCTTGTAGCGTTTACACTCTCCCACAAATGATGGTTGGACACTTGGCAAACTTAACCTCCCAACGGAGACCAGAGCTTGCAAAATAACAGAGGGTAGGATGCGATCCGTGTACTTGTACGCAAGATGTAAGGCGGTCTGTGACTTATCATATTTGGATTTCTATGTAGCTCAGAATAGTTGCTGAGTCTCATTAGTATTGAGTAATAAGTTTATCATGAGTTTAAAGTTTAGTAAATTATCAGAGGAGAAAGTAGAAAGTGGTAAACTATTGCATGGTAGACTGTTTTAAATAATTATTTCCTAATTGATGTTTGCAGTTTTTGATATACAGTGTTCTAGCCAGATTCCTTAGATTATATTGGGGTACGGTCTTCAAGAAAGAAGAGGAGGTTAAGAAAGTGAGACCATTAATTATTTTTTGGAAGAGCTTAGAGCTGGTATTTAGGAAGCATCTCCGTAGGGGTTCTAGAGAAAAGGACATACATCATTCTGTATGTTAAGTTATAGTTACACTCCAGTAATCGTTGGATGAAAGTTCTTTAGAAATTTTTTAATTTGTATGGTACTTGTGAAATGAATACTAAAGAAGATAAGCGAGCAGTATTATAAGGTAGGACGTTTACACATCTTGTATATTGCAAGCTTGGCTTCCTTGGTGAAAACATTTCGAAGAATAAAGTCCATTTGACGTTTTGACTTTGATTGGATTGACGACACATACTCAGTTAACTTAAGGCTGTTTTTGTAGATATACCCGAATCACATATCGAGCTCAGTGTTTTGATAAAGAAAGTGGAACCGGTTACAATAGGCTTAATACAAGGAAGTGTTTTAAGCCGATTGCTTTTTATAACTTACAAAATGATATATGCAACTGCCTCAGCACGGGTATACTTTGAATGCCTTGGTACGTCCCGTTCTGTTGACAGAACAAATCAGATTAATATGGAATATTATCGTGGACAGTAGACAGCGGAGCGCAGTATTATCATTAAAACACACAATGCCTGTCAACATTCAATATAAAATAACAGGAAGTATAGTTCCTATGCATGATAAGGAAGTAAATAAATACTTGGGCTTTATTGTTTTGACGTATGCTTAAGGTTTGAAGCCAACTCTTAACTAGTCAACCTAAGTTGGTACATTAGCTTCCGCCTAGAATCGACTTCCATATGAACGTCGGTTCGATCAATATATCAAACAAAGTCATCTCAGTTCATTCCCTGTAGCTCAATAGAAAATTACTAGTTCGTCCAGAACCTGACATTCGATCAATGGTAAACTATCTGTCAGTATTCGACGATACTACGTGATTACATTTACTTTCAAAACTTGTTATCTAATCTTGTAGCGTTTACACTCTCCCACAAATGATGGTTGGACACTTGGCAAACTTAACCTCCCAACGGAGACCAGAGCTTGCAAAATAACAGAGGGTAGGATGCGATCCGTGTACTTGTACGCAAGATGTAAGGCGGTCTGTGACTTATCATATTTGGATTTGTATGTAGCTCAGAATAGTTGCTGAGTCTCATTAGTATTGAGTAATAAGTTTATCATGAGTTTAAAGTTTAGTAAATTATCAGAGGAGAAAGTAGAAAGTGGTAAACTATTGCATGGTAGACTGTTTTAAATAGTTATTTTCTTATTGATGCTTACAGCTTTTGATATACAGTGTTCTAGCCAGATTCCTTAGATTATATTGGGGTACGGTCTTCAAGAAGGAAGAGAAGGTTAAGAAAGTGAGATACTACGTGAAGTACATTTACTTTCAAAACTTGTTATCTAATCTTGTAGCGTTTACACTCTCCCACAAATGATGGTTGGACACTTGGCAAACTTAACCTCCCAACGGAGACCAGAGCTTGCAAAATAACAGAGGGTAAGAGAATGAGGCAAGAAAATCTAAGGAAGTATCGCGAGTGGGCTACCCAACACTATGTTGTCGAGGTACGATTTTTCCATGCTTTGTCCGGCTATCAGGTGTTTACTTACCTACCTCTTGAGTCACGCTCAAGTCCAAATTAAAGAAGAATCTACTTCGAAAAATATTGATGAAACTCCAACACACCTAAGGAATCGCTCCGCCGTTTGTATAGAATGTTAAAATACAAAAATGTACAATTATAATTGGTAAGTGTTCATTTCTGCGTAAGTGTTCGATTTCCAGAACGGCATGATGATCTGGAAGGAAGTAGACATGGTGCAGAGATTTTATGTACGCGAATGCATTAAAAAACCCCCTTTCACAAAAATATATATATAAATTCGTGAACCTGCCGGGTGTCTGATCAAATAGGCGACCTTTAACATGTGACGACACTTTTTGTGACTGGGTTTGTAACGGTGGGTACTGATAGTACCTATCAAGATCGAAAATTATAGCAAATGCTTAGGAAAGAAAATGAATTACTGAGAACATGAGAGTGCTTAGGCTTATTAGGGTTAAAGACATAATCCGCGTCTTGCAGATCGCTCACTTGATGAGTGATAGGTATGCAAATCATAGTGAAGCTGTATCTTCTAAAGTCAACTAGGAAGTAAGTTGTTTATAATCTTACAAGTATGCAAGTCCTACTAGTCATGAGTATCCGTAATAATCAACCAACGTAAGGGTATAATGTAGTGGTTGTAGTCCGCGTATGTGTAGTGTTTTTGTAGTTGTGAGCATTAGGTCAAACCAAGATATAAATCAATGAAACCCATATAGCCAATGTAGTAAGCTTACCGGTAAAGTACTGGATAATATCTTCATTTAATTAAGTGTTCGAATGTCCATAAAGTGAATGCAAACTATGTGGTTATCCGAGAGAGCATAGGTTTTAGCTAGGAGAAGTATTACTCCTAACCTATATGTATGATAGACTAATAATAATTGTTCGCGTAGACCTAACTGTGAAAAAATCAAACTATTCAGTAATAATTTCGAGTCAGTTTATCGACCCGGTTTGTTAATAGTTTCATTAATTATATTAATCATATTGAGTGATTGCGAAGTCATGATAATGCTTTACGATGATATCCCGAAACTATTACAATTAACTATAAAATGAGTCATATATATGCAAACTATCCAATGCTCAATTTATTTGAAATTTACAAAATTAACCTTGGTAATGATGTATATTACAATTAACTAGTTGTAGTGTCGATTTGTGATAAGCTAGTGGAAAATTAGTTGGTTTTTTAAATTTTTTATTGGTGACTTATGGATATTAAATGCTTTAACTCGTTAACGGATCCAAGCTGCTTGATTATATTACAATTTGAGGTCCAGAAGCCCTTGCTTATTTAAGATTTTATTTTATTTAATCACATACTACTTATTTACAATAAGCGTTGTGAAGAAACCGTTTCGGGTTTCATCAAATTACTATACATTTACAATAATTAAAATTGGATTACATGTAAAAACAGTATTCAGAATAAAACGCCAAAATGAAAAAAATAAATACATAAAATAAAACAAAAATTGTAGGGATTTCGATACGTAATTATAGCTTAAATTTGATGTAAATAGTTTTATTATACAATTATTAAACCTTATAAAGTTAATAAAAGGTCAAATTGTTATCGAAATTGTGAATAATTGTATAAGTGATGATTGAAGATGAATAATGATAAACAAAAACAGATTAAAACGGAATGGAAATATGCATTTTTAATTATGTAAAATGGATGGAAAATCAATTGACATATAATATAATGTGAACGCTTCTGATAAATTTGAACTGTTTATACAGAACTAAGACCTTGTTTATATATGTCAATATTTGTTTCTTGATAATTAAAGAAATTACATATGCCTTCGTCTAACAGGTGTTCATTAAGTAGTGTTTTGAACTCAGTTAGCGATTCGCTGCAGCAAATATGTTACTAGAGTTTATTCCGTATTGTTGAACATTTCACTGAGACAAAGTTTTGACGTAGCTGTGTGCGACATCGCTGGATAGTAATAGTATTTTACTTATTGCGCAGGTTGCGTGGGGGGTAACGAGGAAGTCGGTAGTGGTACTAAAGAGTGAGTAGTACTACTAATAAGGTGATATATGAGAATAAGATTTGTTTTTAGGCGACGGAGTCAGAGGCGTTCTAGCTTTAATTAATGGCATCGTTGGCGATAATTTTGTGTGCTACAGTTGCCTAGTAGTCTTTTAGTAAATGCACTTTAAACTCTTTCAATTTTCAGCATGTCCGTGTGTCTACAGTTGCTATAAAGTAGGCAACCATATTCTAATATAGGTAGAACACACTTTTTGTTTAGTAATATCTTAGAATTTAAGTCGCGAAAATTTTTCATTATAAATCCGGTTAGTTTTCTTGCCTTGGAAGCTTGGAAAGCTACATGCTCCGAGAAGTTTAAGCTATTACTATATCGAACCCCCAAATCACGAACAACACCTAGATGATTTATTTGTGTTTCATATACGAGGAGATTTAAGTTCCAGTTTTGACCACTTTTATCTACGTTTAGAGGGTGATGCCATATTTTAGTCCATTCTGATAACTTGTCAACTTCTTGTTGGATTATTTTGGTGATCTTGTTTTTTGTTTATGTTGAGTGGGAATAAATAGGCCACCTTAAAGTCATCAGCAAAAAGGAAGGTTTTACCTCGCATAAATTGCTGGTATACATCATTGATGAAGAGGAGAAAGAGTAGTGGTCAAATTACACTTCCATGTACAACTCCGTTACTGGTTTTGGGTAGCTAGAGCCAAACCATACAATTTGGAGGCGTCCTTTTAGAAATGATTTAAGCCATCTTAACAGTGGATTACGTATGCAGTAAGAGTGTAGTTTTGAAAGGAGAAGGTTATTAGGCACTCTATCGAATGCTTTGCTGAAGTCAAAATAGAGTACACTTATTGAGAAGCCCTTGCCTCTTCCAAGTGTTATATAATTGAAGAATTCTAAGTGTGAGGTGGTACGAGAGCGTTCAATCATAAACCCATATTGAGATGGATTGATCAGGTTTTCTGAAAGTAAGAATGATGATAGTTGGTTATGAATGACTTTTTCCATTATTCTGGACAGCACGGATGTCGTGTTAATTGGCCTGTAGTTTTCTATAACATTGTTTGATCCATTTTGAATCGCGGAGTTATGAACGATGTTTTCCATGTGGTTGGATAACACCCATTGTCCATAGATAGGGCGAGTAGTTTCAGGCAGAGAAGTGGTAATTCCTTACAGCCACATTTCATGAGGGATGCTGGAATGCCATCGGGTCCAGTATCATTAGATTTTTTCAGGGTAGCTATGGCTTTCTTGATATTTGATCTAGTAAATTCAACTGCGTGGAGACGCTTGGATGTCATCATGGATAAGGGTTTGGCTATGAATTTTGTTTCTGTGGTACAGCATGTGGAGAAGTAGTTACTAAATTGTTCACTAATAGAAATTGTGTCGTATTCAATACCCTCCCTTATGATGAATAGTGCAGGAAGCTTTTTTGATTATGAATCGAAGCGAGATTTGAATAGCTTGATCATTAAGGAAATTGGGTTGGTACTGTTCAATGCTTTAGTTTCCATATCTAGTAAGTATTTGTGCTGGGCGATGTTGAGATTTTCGACTATTTTTTTGACATTATATAATGCAGTTATATCATGGTGCCTGTAGTATCAAAGCCTCAGGTGCCCCAATTTTTTCCTAAGCATTTTAGAATATATGAACGTGCACTAATAACGTCAGACACACGTTTGACGTAAGGGGCTATGCAGTCTATGCAGCTTATCAGATTGCTATAGAGGACTGTGATGGCCATGTCAATATTTCCACTGGTGAGATATGAGTCCCATCTTATACATCGAATGAATGCCATGATGTGCTTCAACGTTTCGATGTTGTGCTTTCGGTATTTGTATTTTATAGGTCCGTTTGGATTGAGGTTATTTGTGGATCGGTAATTAAATGTGATTAGTACTACTCAGTGATCACTATTATGGAATTCAGAGCTGACAGTCACTGAGGTTGGAATAAAATTAATAGTGAAAGGGTGTCACGGATATTATTTCCCCTGGTGGGGGTTTGGACATGTGTCCATCCACTTAGTTCTGTCGCCTATATTAATTTAGAGACTTGTGAATTGAGCAACGACTTCCAGTCGATGTTTGGTAAATTAAAGTCACCACCGATTAGTTAAGATGCAAAGGGCTACTGTGAGGCCAAGAGGAACATAGTACTTAGGTTTTTGTCATAGCATTGTCTGCGTTGGGTGGTCTATATATACATCCTACAAGTAGGTACCTTTGTTGTGCACAGGCTATACTTACCCATGTTGAATCCCCCGTCTCACCTAGTTGTTCATTGTTGAACCTACACGCTTTTAGGTCAGGGAGCGTGTAGATTATAGTGTCACCTCCACTAGTGTTGTGCCTATCAGTTCAAAAGAGTATAATTATCGATTTTTATTGTGTTATCAGATGTAATTGATTTGCACCAGGTTTTGATATTCAATACGATGCTGGGGTTAGTAATGATCATAATGGATTTGAGATCTTGGGTTGTCTCATATGCCATATCTGAGTCTAGAGTAATAAGATGTTTGTAAATAGTGGAAGCAGTTTTGTTATGTTTGTAGTGAATCTTTGTATAGCTGCAGTTGCCTTTTGGAAAACCGGTAGGATGGCAAAAAAGGGGTTCTGTTTTGTGCAGATTTTTTGGTCGGTTAAACGGATTTCAGGTATGTTTGGGGCAGGTTCAAGAATGCCTTTAGATCTACGAGGACTGTAAATCGATGATGTGTAGTTAAATCTACTTAAGTTTTGTGACATACAGGTTCTTTCGGGAAGTATGTTCTTTTTCTTTACCTGTGGCTCTTGTGATGTTTGAGAATCACGCGGCTTTCCATTTATCGATTGCCCTCCAGGCTGAGTAAAGCAATCGATATTGTAGTCAACGTTAGGTATCTGGGTTTAAAACGAAACAAAACTGTTGTGGCTTAGTATTGAGCTAGCTACGCCAATGTAAGGGGAAATCTAGTTGCTTATTACCTCTAGTGAATCTAAGTCAACTTCTTGAATGTATCGTGTATAATTATTATTATCATTCTTAGTGTTTCCTGTAACATTCCTGCTTTTAATGGTTTTATTTGATGTGCTTAAGACTAGTGTTATTGAGCTCATCTTGTTTTTCCTGTTATTATTATTGTGCGACGTGCTGCCTATTGTTTCTAGTGAATCCAAGTCAGCATTGCGGATACTAGGTGTGCTGTTGCTATCTTTCTGTTTATTTTTTACAATATTCAGACTTTTTATGATTTTAACCGATGTATTTGAGAGTAGTGGTTTTATAGTCTTCATGTCTAATAGACTTTTTGGGCTGTCAATGTTAGAGTTGGCATGGCGCTTAAATAATGGGGGTCTTTTCTCGGACTTACCTGACATACGCTGACAGGGAGTCCCGTCTGGTACTAGCTTTATACCTTTATACAGTGGGTCTTGTCTAATCATACTGGATGAGTTTAGAAAATCTCGTGCCTCTACCGCTGTGTTAAATTTGAATAATACCGGCGTACTTGCGCCAAGAAGGCTTTTATTTAGTCTTGTAAATGAGCATGGTATATCAGTCATATTACTTGCCTTTAGGAGTTTTCTTTTTATGGTTTGTAGAGGACAGGCTTCTGAGACATTTAGGATTATGACAGTGTTAGAGAGTTTCATGGGTTCAAATACTTTAGAGGCTAGGTAATCGATGATACTGTTGAGTATATTCAGTTGATATGATGTTTCAGTGTTATCAGGATTGGTAATGCATTTGAGAGGGCTGAGAATTTTAAGGTTGTCATGAAAGACTTTCAAGTCATCACTATGCTTACAGTGACCTGCATTTTCTTTTGTCAGGAAAGACTTTATCACGTCTTCAACTATGACAATCGAAACTTATTTTTTGGGTTCTATTTGACTTTCATCGCGTGGGGCTTTGGAGTTATCTAGCAGTGGGTCGTTGGGGGTATAGGACCGAGGCCGTTTGGACGTTATGCTATACGCTAGGATTTGGACGGGGCTAAAGTTTTCGTAGACATTTTTTATCAGTCAGGTTCGAAGAAAGGTGTGATTAGATAATAGTAGGAATGGATAAACCTATACTTTATGACAAATATGAAACAGGAAAAAAACTAAGCAAATGCACAAGCTAAGCATAGAAACTCACGGGATTGAGTTTATAATTCCAAGAAGGATAAAGTGTATAATTTTCAAGAGTGATAGTTAATGTTTCTTGTCGTAATTTCAATAAATGGTCCCAAACTCTATATTCGTAAAATTGAATATGTGGCTAATGGTTAAATATAACATAGGTGGAAGTATATTCAGTAACGCTGAAAGATAAATTGGGCTTCAATCAATTAAATAATTAGTCTATAGAGTTTTGTTTATCATGAGTGCATTCAAGTGTTATATAGTGTAGTTCATGAAATAAGGGAATAATAAGGTTTTTGGTATAAAATACCGTTTGATTCGTAACGCGCGCGTTCCGTTTCAATGTTAGGCTCCAGAGTTTATTTGAATGTTTATTCGTCTACTAAATACGTGATAGCTAGATAATTATATCAGTAAAGTACGGTAGTATCTAAATGCGGTAACTTTGTTACCTGAACTATGTTAAACGTATTTTAAGGCAACTGATGTGATCGCCCAATTTATAAGAACAAACACACTCAGCAGTAACTACTAAGATGACTAATGGTGACAAATTCAAGGTTGGGTCAAAAATTTTTGTTAGATTCAAATAACACAAAGACAATACAACCTATGTGCAAGTTAGTTCGTCGTGTAAGTTCATATGGAATATAAAAGATTGGAAAACCTAACAACAGAATTTAAAATCTTAGACATGACTTATGTCACTACAGCTGGAAAGATGCTAAAGATAATATAGACGTTTAATAAGTTACTGTAGTTAACTTAGTAATATTTATATACTGTGGCAAAAGTAATTAGAACTAAGGAAAGTTGAATCAATGTGGAATTTATTATGTTTCACCAGAAAACAACGTACATTTTCGTAGTAGTATGTTGTCGTATAAAGTTATTAAGAATATGCATCTTCAGCGGAAAACGGTTTAAATATCGGTTTATGTAAAATATATATGGTTAGTCTAAGTGAGAATATTTGCATGTTAAGTACTAGTGTGATGTGTGTAATAAATTAACTGGCAAAACGGTGAAACTCATTTGGGTTCTTTTCGGAATTTATCGTCATTGCTAGGGTTCATTGTACTAGTTATGGTAAGTATCTATAGGGTTTTCGTTCCATGCTTCCATCCAACTTCCTCACTATCTACTTGTGGTGGCGAAATCTGGAAAATTGGTTAGTTCCGTTGGCGAAGCTTGCTCACAACACTCACCATAATCGAAGATTCTTCGTCCTTTAGTAACTTACCTCAGCTGATAGGTTTATGGCTTATATTACTTGACGAATTGTTTAAGAATTTATTGTTTAAGTACTCCGTATTAAAAAAACTTTCGACTATACAGTTCATATATCACAAGATAAGGTCAGGGGAAAGGTGGGGAGAACTACTACTATTTCGATAACGTTTTATTAACATGGAACGAATAAAAAAATACCATCATGTTATTTTACTTTTTTTCAATATATACTCACTTGAAATTTTAGAAGTTACGCGATTACATATTAGGCTGAAACTAAAACTGTGGACATTTCTGCCTGAATAATCGATTGTGCCTATCTAAGACTTTAAGCCACGTTCTCAGTTTTCCCACTTTTACTTGTTGATTCCTTGGTTGTTCGGTCAGGCAAACGATCTAACAACACGTATTGTGATTCATTATCTAGATAATTCGGTTTTAGCCTATCAATACTTACAAAGTCGATATTTTTTTGTTTCTGTATCACAAAATATTTAAGTTTCCTTGGAATAACTTTAAATAAAACTTCGGAAGGAGGGCTAAGTGGTGCTTTTTATTTTGTCATATTTTATCCAGACGTGCGAGTAATTGCTTAGATTCTTAGGTAAACACGACGCTCGTAATTGATTACGAGTGTTAATTGACTTAAGGTTAGACATTTGGTCCCGTAGTTGATCTACGTAAGTTCCTAAATTGAGCATCTTGCTGTCAGTGTGAGGGCCAATAAACGCACCTAGTAGTCTTAGGGTGGTTCCGAAGACTAGTTCTGCCGCTAAACATAGTGAGTCAGTTTGGACAGCTGTTCGTATTCTTAACATGACTAATGGCAGGAGTTTTGTACACTGACTGGGGTTTCAATGAGATGTAAGAGCTGTGTTTAGTTGACGATGGAACTGTTCTACAATTCCACTTACTTGAGGATGATATGCAATGCAGCGTGTTTTGTTGGAGCCTAGCAGTTTAGCTAAGTTGTTGAGTAGTTCAGATTCGAACTGAGCTCATCTACCCGTCATTATTGTAATAGGTGTAACGAAAATGATCACCCATTTCTGTATGAAGACTTTGGCCACTATTTCGGCTGTGATATCCTTGATTGGTACGGCTATAGGTAACCTTGTGAGCCTATCTATACATGTAAATAGACACACAAAACCATGTGAACGCGGTAAACGGCCTACTAAATCGATATGTACATGTGCAAAACGCGCATCCGGTTAAAGAAAAACTCCAATGGGTGAATTGGTGTGTCAGTTAACTTTTGATTGTTGACACGCCGAACACTCTCTAACCCATTTATGTACATCCTTTTGAAGGTTTGGCTACATGTATCTGGCACTGATTAGTTTCTTTCGGAGATTTCGCGCCAGGGTGAGTCAATGAATGAAAGTTATTAAGTAATAATCGTCGCATATTTTTGAAAACTAAATGTCGAGTAACCGACTTAGTTATTTCACAGTAAATAAGAACACCTTTCATAGGTGACAGCAGCTGTTTAAGTTTGGGACTAGAGCTTTGAGCTGACAGTAGGTTTTGTAATTCTTGATTATTTTCCTGGCTGTCTCTCAAAGTCTTAACATTTACTGTAGTATTATAATCGTTTCTGGTCGAGATTATGCGCCTGCCGCTTGGTTGTATTGAGCTTTCAACGTGTCGTATATCACTAGTGAATTGTGATATTTTGTCGAAGTGTCGGACTTTTCGAGGTGAGTATTTATCAGCTTGTGCTTTTAATACAATGGTTAACGGTTTATGATCTGTATAGACTATGAATTCCCTGCCTTCGAGCATGCGTCAGAAATGCTTGATGGTTAGGTAAATTGCGAGGAGTTCTTGACCGAAGGTAGAATATCTCGTCTCTGCTGAAGTGGGATTATGAAAAAAGATGCAACCGGTTTCCAGGCGTTTTTAACTAGTTGGTTCAAAGTGTTGCCTACGGCTTTGACCGAAGCATCTACCATCAAAGCAAGTGGGTAGTGAGAATTTAGATAAATTAGTGTAGATGCTTGAGCAAGTTTATCATTTAATTGGTTAATAGCCTCGACGGCCTCAGAGGTTAGCCTGAATTCTTTCGGTTTCCGTTAAGTGAATCCGTCAATGGTTGCATTAGTTGTGTACAACCAGGTATAAATCTGCGATTAAAGTCAATTAAACCAAGAAAACCTCTGAGTTGTGTTAGAAAGCATAGCATGGGGTATTGTTTAATAGTATCCATCCCTTATTCAATTGGTGTAATTCCTTTAGGGTCTATGGTGTGTCCAAGGAATTCTAGTGTTTCCACACCGGAAACACATTTACTTTGATGTTTGTTCATGCCATTTTCGTTTAGTCGTTTCAACACTACCCTCACATGTTGTTCATGTGATTTCGAGCCTGGGCTGGCAATTAATAAATCATCTATGTACCCCTGTGCAAATGGCATATCTCGTAGTAGATTATCCATAAATCTTTGGAATGTCTGTGCCGCATTCCGTAGGCCGAATGGCTTACGTACAAACTCGAGTAGTTCAAAAGGTGTTGTGATAGCTGTCTTTGGAATGTCTCCCTCAGCTACTGGAATATTGTGATATGCTCTGACTAAATCGATTTTAGCATATACCTACATATCATGTAAGCCATTTGTAAAGTCTTGGATATGCGGTATCGGGTACCTGTCTGGTAACATTTGATGGTTAAGGGCTCTGTAATCTTAGCACGGTCTAAAATTGCCTCTTTTTCTTTGGAACCATATGTAAAGGAGATGCTTATTGGCTATCAAATGGACGTATTTTGCCCAGCTGTAGCATGCATTTGAATTCGGCTCTAGCTATTTTCAACTTATCAGACGCTAGTCTCCTGGGCTTAGCGAAAACAGGTGCCACTTCTGTTTTGATTGTATGACATACTTTTAACTTACTTTTGGAAGTTTGAGGGTTCGGTTTTGTTAGGTTTGGAAATTCTGCGAGTATACCGTGGAAGTTTATTGTTGTTGCTGGCGAAGATTTTGTTAAATTTAGAAATGTGATATGATATTCTGTACATTTTGTGCATTTCAAAGTTTCTTTTGATGTCCAACAAATTGTTTTCTTGGTGTCAACTAGAAATTCATATCATTCTAAGAAGTCCATTCTTAGTATTGCAGATCTTGATCGGCCACAGTGAAAACCCAAGAAAATCGAATACGAAACCTCAAAGCTAGCGTCATAGTCCTCTACTTAAACGTCGCGATTTCACTTTTATTGGCAGCATGAAGTGTAACTGAGTAAGTTTCTTGACCCAGCTCGGTTGTATTCTTATGAATAATACAAAGTGCAGCACCAGTATCCACTAAAACTTCAAGCCTGAATTTCTGTCTCCAACATAAAACAAGCGTCTTTTTAGGCACCCCTCCTTAGTCGTCGTGACCTGTGTAGTGATTATTCCTTACCTACATTCTTTGAGGTCTCTTTGGGCCGGGCGTATGATTGACTGAATTCGGTCGATTGAACACTAAATTTTCAGTGATACCAACATAATTGTTCAGATTGTCTGAACCCATGTGACCTGTTCCGTAACTTCGACCTCGGCCAATGTGGTGACCTACTTATGTCTCTATGATCCATTTGCATTTTGATGACAGCCTCTATGAGACTTTTAACACTCGCAATCAGTTGTGCTATGACTGGATAATTTGTTGATCTCAGTTTTTGAGTATGATGTATCGTACGTGATGCTGTTGGAAGACCTCTTTCCATTATCTTATCTGCAATCTATGCTAAATGAGATAGGGAGGTGTCAGGATCTTGTGCATCCAAATAGTGTTGAAAGTAGCATGGGAGAGCTTGTATCCATCCTTGTTTTAGGACTGCTTCACCCACTGTGTTGTCACCCACTAAAGCTTGAAGGTGACGCAAAAACTATGACAGTGACCCATCACCTAATATTTCTCCCTGGAAAAGCCTTTGAACTCTTTGTCCATCTGATAATGATAGACGATTCATTATTTCTTGTCTTAGGATGGTGTATGGTTGTGGTGTTGGTGGACTTAAAATCAAGTTGCGGACTCCTTTTACTACTGAAGGAGGTAGGATTGAACATAGATCTCGATAGCGAAATCCTTCAGATTTAATATTGTGTCTCGTGTAATAATGCTCTAGCTGACCAAACCACAACTCAGAAACATTACAATTGAATTCTGGGAGTCAGACGTTTGTAGTCATAACGGTGTCTATGTCTACCGATGACATATCCTCTAGGCTTTTGGTTGGGACTGAGTCTGACATGTTATGAGTAATATAATAATGTAATAAAAAACGGAAAAACAATGGGTCTTATAGTAGTACCTAGCGATAAAAATAAAATACTGTGTATAAAAAAATATATATATACATGTAATCTCAGTCACTGCAAAAAGAGGAGGCTTATTTAAGGTAAAATAAAAAGTTAAATATAGTGTTTAATACAGGGCTCACCAATTTAGCGTTTAGGTACGTTCCGTTCTATTTAACAGAAGAAACAATAATCTTTGGTAATAGGTCTTTATTTGAGTATCGTGGGCAGAAGACAGTGGAGTAGGATGCTAGTCATTCAAACACACAATGCCTCTAAACATTCAATATAAGATAGTAGGAAATATAATCCCTATAAAGAATAAGGAAGTAAATGAATACTTGGGCTTTATTGTTTTGACGTATGCTTAAAATTTGAAGTCAACTCTTAACTAGTCAACCTAAGTCGATACAGACCTTTCCTAAACGTGAATATTCTAATCGTTTTTCTCATGTTTGCTAGCAAAGTCTAGTTTTGACGAAAGATGTTTTCTAACTAAATGGGTAAGTACTTATTACTTCAGTCTTACCAGCACGTTGTACATTTACAGCAGAACATTAGGAAAAAGATATTTTCGGTTTGTCCCAGATAAGACGAATCAATTACTCAGGTATACTTTCTCCTAAGAACTACAACATATGCAGACGATTGGCGTGCTTGTTGGTCCCTTCAAAGACTTAGTTTTATTTACAATGTAGTGGTTCATAAAAGGAATTTTGTGGATCTAAGTACCGTTGTTCATACTTAACGTATCGTAGGTTACATCCGAATTTTTCTGTGATCATACAACGGATCTAGGAATATCATGATTCGGAGTCCCATGGATGAGTGTACACATTGATAATATTATGACTAAAATCAATGAACCCATTTTAAACCTTCAGCACTTGATAGATCATGCAAAACTTCCGTTTCCTCTGTAGCTTTTCAAACTCTTTTCATCATTGTTCATAATAAATCCTGGTTGTATCCACAACTCCGTTAACATAGGCTAAAAACACTTCATGATCTTTTGTTGTCCTTAAGTTTGCTGGCGAAGCTTGGTTTCACTAATGACATAGCTTAATCGTCAAACAGATTATATACAATTTCATACAACAAGTCGTTGGCTT